>JAYESD010000001.1:139060123-139660123 GCA_036927565.1 Tuctoria greenei | reverse complement strand
TCTGAAAATCAATACCACTAAACACACAAGGTTTGGTGGAGTATTTCTCCATGATGATTAGTCAAAACACGAGCAAATCACAAAGATTAGAGCATCGTGGCTCTGATACCAATTGTAGGATCGAAGAGCACGTGAAAAGCTACCAGAGGGGGGGTGAATGGTAGATTAAAACTTTTTCAGCGGAAGCAATGAAAACCCTCAGCAGAAAAACGATCCGTTAAAGAAATCATGTGTGAGAATAATCTAAATGTGTTTCACCATGACAAAAGTGATAGATATCATAGAGAATCAAGTCACAAAGACAACACAACAAGAATTACTCAAATCCGTCGAGAGAAACTCAAGTTACGATCGAAAGATCGAACAAAGGTCAATCTGTTCTACCGAGTAAAAAACAGATTTGTAATACTGCAAAGAAACTCGTGTAGATCAAAAACCACAAATCTAATGACCGTGAAAAAAGAATCACGTCAATTGGATCTATAAAACTCAAGTTATGATAAAACTGCCTAAGAAAGGTAGTGATGTACAGAAAACTCAACGAGAAAAACTTGTCTGGAATAAGCCGGACGAACAAGGCACAAAAGTTCCTTTCAACTATGAATTTTATTCAATAGAACACAATTGGAACAGCCCCAAAGTCGTCTCCCACGATCTCTGGCCTCCCTTGCTTATACAACCAGCCCTTAGGCCAACCCAATCTCAACTAGGACTCTAATCCTACTCAAATCACGAATCGAAACTTTCCATGACTACTTAGGACTCTTCTATACGCAGATAGAAGCAGTCTTAAGACTTCCAAACACCTTAGGAACGTATCCCACATTCCTAAAACAACTCAAATTCATGACCCACACGAAATCCTATCATAACCAACTCAAATCTTTTCATATTTTAGTCAAACACGACTCAGCCGCAGCTTGAGTCCATAACCTAGTCGGTTGGACCTTTTCGTCCAATTCTTTACATCCACATCTCTTCATCACACCTCGGAACCATGTAGCCACGTCCATGCACTCCTTGCATATGTGCAAACATCTTCCAACGATGTCCACAATACCTTCATATGCATTGTTCTTGATTCAAACATGCTACGCAACCTCCCGATCAACTCAACCACAATTCCTCCCGAACTTGGTTGTTGAACCTCATCTTCTCCCTAAGACTAGTTCAATAGATCCCGTCACCAGCCATGTCTTGAACTCAAGCAACACCTGCACATGAATAAACAACTAATTCGTACGAGCCCAAATCCGCAACTTGACTCAAGTTAGTTCTGAACACAACACCTTACATGAGCACCTCACATAAGCATGTTGCAAAGCATAGCAAAACGATATCAGCCATATCAACCAAAATGCACCAAAAACTTAGCAAATGAATAGTAAGCAATCTTTCCAACAATGTAAAGCAAGTTCAAAACATTTCACAGAAAAAGCAGGAACATTGCGATCAAGCTCTGAATTTTGCCAAAACTAACCGGAGCTTGAGCCGGAGCTTACCAAAGCTAGTACAACCTAGCGCCGGAGCTAACCAAAGCTAGCCAAACCTAGAGCCGGAGCTTAACAAAGACATGCCAGAGCTAAAGTCGGACCTTGCTAAAAAGTCGTTATGGAAGCATTCAAAACTTTTATTGTCAAAGCCAATGTATTTAGCACACATAGGTCTCACACTTTCGCACGCTCTCTTCGCAATACTTAGCACAACTTTTCACTTTTCTCGCGCGCGCTGATTACTTCTCGACCTAGAAACCTCCGTCGTGTCGTCCCCTTCCTCGGAGCACACCGCCACGTCGTCCCCTTCCCTGGAGAACGTCGCCGTGTCGATTCGCTTCCCCGGAGCTCGTCGCCTCCTTGACACTGCCTTCTTGATCATTGTTGCGCTGCCGCCATCGACCCTCGACCAGCTCGGCACTGCCCTAATAAGGTTTGTTCGCGCTTTGGTTTGAGTCAAAATAGCGCTTTGGTACAAATGCCATGAGAGAATTTGCTCCCTTATGTGACTGTTTGTGTGAATGTGACTGAAATTCGATAATGTTTTACAGGATTTCAGTATTTTTTGTGAATTATGTCTCAGTCGGAGCATCAGCAGCATATTGAAGAGGAGGCCCAGCAGCAGACTCATCAGCAGACACATGAAGAGGATGCATATGCCTCTGGTAACACAAGAAAGAAAAGGTCGCGAATGACGAGGCCAACAGACGTTGTGACTGTTGATGAGTCCAATGATGAAGGAGTACCTCTGGACCATGATGTGAATACAAGACTGTCCAGAATTCGTGGTCTAGCTGCTCGGGAAAGGGTGCCGCTAAACATGCAGAGATTCGATCGCTTGACAAAAAATCAAAAGGATGAACTCTTCGAATGCTCTATCCAACCATATGTTCAATATCCGGAACATATGAAACAGAAAGGGGAAGAAGCTAGCTATAAAGATGATCTCTCATGCATGGAGGACCTACAAAACTAAGCTTTGTGAGTTTGCGAAGAATCGTGTAACCCCCTTCCATAAGTATCCACATGTGTCAGAAGAGGACTGGACGAGATTTGTTGAAACGTGCGAATCACAGGAATTTGCCAAGAGGAGTGAACATATGAAGTGGCTCCGATCGCAGAACAATCTTGACCCCCACCTCGACAACACCAGTTATGCCGGTAAAAAAAAGGATTTGGGGAGAACATGATTCAGCATTGGCTGAGCTAGGTTATTAGAATCCATACGACAGTTTTAGTGGACGGTTGAAACCATTTATGCGTGCTCGTTCAAAGTTGTTTGACTCAGGCAATATCATCTTCTACAGCCTGAGCACTGCAAACGTCGCTCAAAGAGCCTGGAACCTGAGCAGCAAAGAGGAAAATGGTGAGAGGGAAAATGATGCCCTAACAAGGCCCTGCAAAGACCAGAGCAATGAGACCGTGTTCGTGGTGTTTCTAGTAAGTTGACCTGGAGGGAGGGTTTTCCGAAACACAAAACTACTTATCGGAAGCGAAAAAAGGCCTTGAAATCACAGGTTGACGTCGAGGAGCTGAAAACACAGCTGAGAAGGGAGCTCCTAGGAGATGTTAAGCAAATGCTGGAGGGAGCAGGTATACCAATCCCTAACGCGTTATTCAACGACGACTAGCGTAGGAGCAACTTTGCTTCTACAACAGCTGGGGTTGGACAACCACAGGAGGATCTTCAGGCACGAGCGTTTGGACCTTCAATTGAGATGGACACGACAGATAACTTGGCTCAGCCAACAACATGCAGCCTTCTGCTAATGGTCGGAGGAATCGCTCAAATGGAGATCGGGAGAGGGCTAGTGTATCCCGATCAGGCCATGCTTGACAACATTCAGGTGGACACAACATCCTACACTGTGGTCAAGGTGGACATGGTGCATGAAAATACAAAAACCTAGAGCTCAAAGTGCCATCGGACGATACAACGCTGACTATGCGGGGTGTAGTTACTAGAAGGGTTCAGTGGAGACGGAGCCTTATTGTTGTTGACCCACCAGCAGCAGCAGCTTCTACGTCGACTGCTACAATGTCTCCTGAGGCACGTCTGCTTCTGCATCCAAATCCAGAGCTATTATTGCCTCCAGTTATAGAGAAGCAGCAGAAGTCTCCAATTGGAGAGCAGTTGTCTCTAGTTACAGAGAACCCGCATCTGTCTCCAACTGTAGAGGTGCTGCATAACTCTCCACTTGAAGAGCAGTCGCGTCAGTTTCCACCACGCACTCTAAGTGCCCTGCACTCTACACCTGATCAGCCGCCAGCAAAGCGTGGGTGCCCACAAAAAGGGTGTGCCGCAACGGCGAGTACTCGAAGAAGGAAGGTTGGAAGAAACCAGTAAAAAAGTCAGAACCTAAGCCGAATGTGCCAAAAGCTATGACGCATGCAAACCTGAAGTATGAAATGGGAAAGCCGATGTTAACTGCGGTCGCACTTAAACAAGTTCCTAAACCTTGTGTTGAGCTTCATCAATACTACATGGAAAATTGCAATAAGTGTGATACCATACTAGTGTCATTGAAGGATAAACACTTTCTCTCGGGTGATGGCGCTTTTGTCATCGCATGGTCCGATCTCTACGACCTTTTCAACCTCGACGCGTTGGATATCTCCCTAATACGCTGCTTCGCATTATAAGTCTCCTAAAAAACTAGGTTCTTCAATACATACTCAATACAAGTGTTATATGCGACAAAATTGGCATTTTGCGTGTAGGCACCAGCAACAACATGCTCGCCATAACACGCGAAACGTGTCTACTGCATATCTTGACCCGCAAATACCAGCAATTCTGCAAAGTTCGAGTGGCAGAAAAGAGGTTATTCAATATTTGGTGAAGACAATGAAACAGTACTGTGATAAGGACCCCCTAGTCCTACCGTTCAACACGGGTAACCATTGGATTACCACAACAATATCTACATGGTACGACCAGGTCTGGTATTGTGACTCCTCAAGGCCAACAGATGAAAAAACTGGCCAGCGAAAGACCCGATCATAGAATGATATCTCTTCTGTTATTGACGAGTAAGTTCCTTCTTCACTTTAGTTTCCTTGCACGATAATTTTACATTAACTGTGAATGTTTTTGTTTAGGGATTTTGTGCAAGTAAAAGGAAAACACTGACATCTAACACATCATAGTGCATTCGACATCCAACAACGAGCTCTGGGCAACACGTGCGGCTTCCACGTCTGCTTACACATGGCTTTATTTGGAGAGCAACCTAATTGCAATGTATGTGTAAGTGCATTTATTTTACTTTATTACTAATCTTTTGCTAAATCTCATTTTATCGTGTGGTGGGACTACAGACCCGCCTTCAGGAACGTTGAATGTCGTAGCATTGAGCATGTTAGAGACGTCCTATGCAGGTTCATCATTTCTGAAATCATTAATTCTAACGGAGAATTTCATTACCCACTAGATGATTAGGTGAAAATTATTTTTTATGTAAATTATTTACATGTAGCTGGATGAACAGGGGAATTCTGTATAAATAGTTACTTGGTAACCACGATTTACACTTGTTAATATTTGATTGGTCAATGTGTGTACACTTTGTTAATATTTTTTAATATTTTATTAGTTACATGTTAAGCGGGATTAACATGAGACATTTGGCTACATATGTTTCTATATGTGTATGTTGCTGACACAGGCAATGTGGTTGCCAAATCCTGACTAGCTCCAGGATGCAGCCGGGAACCAGCATATTCAGGGGCGGGGGCACCTAATAGGAGATATGCGTCTAGCAGGGAGCGTCTCCTGTGAGTGACGCACTGAAGTTGCCTGTATACAATCCGTGACGCGCTGTAACAGAGATTGTCTTGGATTACCTAAATAAAGGAGACAAGCTTTTTAATAGCTTGCCTCAGACAGTCAACGAATGTGCGACGGGCTGTAATAAAGAACGTCTCGGATCAATCAACATATCTGCAACGCACTTTATAAGAGTGTGTCTCTCATTCAGAATGATGGGCGTCGCACACCATGCGCGTCTCCAATGACCTCGCAAAGCCTGTCTGTTATGACTCATCGAAGGGAGATGCGCTACTTTTGAGCGTGTCACACACCTAGTATGATTGGCGATGCGCCTTGCCGCCCATCTCTGATGACAACGTAATGCGAGACGTGACGATGGAGACGCACAATTTGTTTGTCTCCCTTCTTCGTTCGGGCACGTCTTGTATGAACCTTTCTTACGTAGTGCCTATGAAATATCTTTGGAAAAAGATTATATAGTTACAGTTATATGTTTTTATGTTGTATTACCAATTGTGTACAACATGTAAGAACCAAAGTTGTGTACTAGATATTGCGTCCATATCACAAAACATGCATTTAAGATACGAGTATGCTTACATTTTTATTTTTATTTTGAAAATCAATTAATCGTTCATTTTAAATGTATCTTTTAATTTCCGTAGCCCATACTCACTTGTTTGACATTTAGTCAAATTACAAACTTCTACATATTAATAATGTTATATGGTACTTGCTACCAATAATTTTCCTATAGAAAAGTCATACTGACATTGTATAGGTAAAGTAGCTTACAAAGGTTATTTCTGATGGCCGGAGCTACGGCTATAGTAGAAACATACTTCTCCCCTTATGAAATAAATGATTTTTAGGCGAGTTTTTGAAAAAATGATGTTTAGGACAAAAAACCTAATTTAATTTGAACTAATTTAGTTGTTCTAACATATTTTATTTCAAAACAGAGGGAGTAAATGAATTCTTTCATGATCGCTGAATGTCATCAGTTCTAGTTTTACAGGGTAGGGACATATGAAGAATAGTGCAGGACGAAACCAAATAAATGAGAATATCCGATAAAGAGACATGCTACTATATTCATTTCGAGCTAGGGGTGGCTTCAGGGTTCTCTTAGGTTGAGCCCCGTTTGATTTTGCCAGTTTGGTGGAGCTTTACAAGTCACTTCTAGGAGAGGAGATCCGTCAAACGGGTCCTACAATGGACTATCATAATTGACAAGTGACATTTCTGATACCATCATAATGTTTTTGGTTTATTGTACATTGTGTATTGGCTTGCATAGTGATTAAGTACTTTGAGTAAAACTTATCCTGAGTTCGATTTTCCGCATGAGAGAATTTTAGATTAAATTTAATAACATTAAATATATGTTCTTTACAAAGGAATTCATAAGTGCCGAACATAGGCGTATTCTACGAGGAAACTGCGATGCCGAATCTGAGGTGCAGCTACGAAAAAATATGAAAGAACAAACATGATGTGAGCTGAATGCCGGTCTATGAACTGCAGTCCAGTCATGTGTGTGTTTAATAATCGAGTTACCATCGACTTTTTCTAGACAATATGATTGTAAGTATCTATATTTGTATTCAGCTGTAATGAGCTGATTATAACCTACTTAGAGGAAAAGATTGAAGTTTTCACCCAT
Organism: Tuctoria greenei; assembly: GCA_036927565.1. Lineage (NCBI taxonomy): Eukaryota > Viridiplantae > Streptophyta > Magnoliopsida > Poales > Poaceae > Tuctoria > Tuctoria greenei. The sequence continues at coordinate 139,653,192 of JAYESD010000001.1, read as the reverse complement.
TATAAAAAATGAGTGTAGAGATCCGCCAAACGAGCCTTACACTATCATAATTCGTAAGTGGCATTTCTCATAGCATCATAATATTGTGGGTTAATTGTACACTGTGCATCGGCTTGCACGTGCAAAAGTTTGTTACGGAAACTGTGCAGCCTTTTCTTAGTTATATCTGACCGGTCTACGCACACTTTTGGCAGTCCATGGCAGTTATTGACTTGCACTTGCTAGTGATTTCGTTTTGCCATAAAGATGGGGAATATGGAAAAGACCCGCATTGATGCATGCTAAGGAAATATGTGATCGAAGAGCACGTGAAAAGCTATTAGAGGAGGGTGAATGGTAGATTAAAATTTTTTCAACGGAAGCAACACAACCCCTCGGCAAAAAATCAATCTGTTAAGAAACATATGTGCAGCTGATCTAAACATATTCAACTATGACAAAAGTAGTAGATATTATAGAGAATCAAGTCATGAAGACACGACAACAAGAATTACGAAAAAACGTCGAGAAAAACTCAAGTTATGATCAAAAGATCGAACAAAGATCAATCTGTTCCATCCGAGTAAAAACAGATCTGTAACACTGCAAAAAAACTCATGTAGATAAAAAACTACAGATCCAATGACCGTGGAATTTTCACAGATGATAGATGATCAAGTTGTGAAGAAAACTCAAAAAGAATTACGTCAATGGATATCTAAAACTCGAGTTATGACAAAAACACCGAAGCAACGTAGAGCTATGCAGTAACTTGACGAGAAAAATTTGTTTGAAACAAGTCGGACAAACAAGGCACAAAAGATCCTCTAAAACTACGATCTCTATTCAGTAGAACACAAAAGGAACAGCCCGAAGTCGTCTCACCACGAGCTCCAACCTCTCTTGCTTATATTACCAGCCCTAAGGTCAACCCAATCCTAATTAGGACACTAATCCTACTCAGTTTCAACCGAAACTTTCTATAACTGCTCAAGACTCTTTCATACGAAGATAGATGCAATCTTAAAACTTCCAAACACCTTAAAAACGTACCAACCATTTTTAAAACAACTCAACTTTGTGACCCATAATAAATCTAACCAAAACAAACACGAAACTTTCCATAAACGAACCATAACCACCTCACCCGCAACCTGAGGCATAATCCAGCCGATTGGACCTTTCTGACCAATTCTTTACGTCCACTTCTCTTTATCACATCTTGGAACCATGTTGCCACATCCATTCACTCCTTGCACACGTGCAAACACTTTCCAACAACATTCACGATACCTTCATATGCATTGTTCTTGATCCAAACATGTTGTGTGACCTCTCGATCAACTCAACCACAATTCCTCCCGAACTTGGTTGTTGAACCTCATCTTCTCTCTAAGACAAGTTCAATGAATCCCATCACCAGTCATGTCTTGACCTCAAACGACACCTGCACATGAACAAACAAGCAATTCTTCTGAGCAAAAGTCTTCGACTTGACTCATATTTGTCCGATAACCACAACAGCTTATGTGAGCACTTCACATAAGCATGTTGCAAACTATTGCAAGATAATACCAGCCTTAATCACCAAAACACACAAAAAACTTAGCAAATGAATACTAAGCAAAACCTTACCATAAGCGTAAAAAAAGTTTGAAACATTGCAATGAAAAACATAGCAGTCACACGATTATTTCAGCACATAGAAAGATCAGACAATCCAAAACAACTATGCATTTATATAAGAAAAGTTCAGATGTTCCGAAACGCAAAACAGTGCAGCTCAGGCAAGCAAAAGTTCGAACAGTGTGAAATTTATTTCTCAAGTATATTTAAAATTTTGCATGTAAACTTATACATTTAACATAATTGCCAATGTATTCAACATATAGGTCTCACAGAAAACATCGTGACTGTCTTTTTTTTTTAAAGCAGTCAGCACCATGGTTGATTGTCAGATGACATAACTTTTTTCTAGATGATGCCAGATGACATACCTACTCCGGTTAAAACATATACTGTTAACCATCCTTAATTACAGTATCCCTTTTTAACTAATTTCTACAGGCGTTCTGCAAAAATGTAGGCTTGTGTAGTTACTGCTTCCTATACAAATACAAAAAGTAATTTCTATGTAATTATTTTTTCTCAAGGCTTTTGTAGCGTGGAAGTCTGAAATCAGTTTTCAGATAAATGATAAATACTAGAATTATATGGGAAAGAGAGTGTACCGCCAAAACAAAGGCAGTGTCCTTCTCCATGAATGACCAGAGCTACCATTAGTTTCATAGAATACCGGACGTCTAAGCAGGTTGAACGTTTCCTATATCTAGGCATGTCCCTGGTCCTGGATGTCTTTCAGTCTGATTGGAACGGGGAATGATGTGAACGAATGAGTTTGTAACTTGCCCTGAGTAAAAACTGACTGGTTCTATAAGATAGTGATTTCGTTTCGATTTTTTGTCGGCGATTCTAGAGAAAGCGTGCCAGCTGCCTCAAGTGCATAATAATGGTAAAAAGCACATGTCCAAATAAATGAAACTTAACCTTGTGTCTTACGTTCAATACAACAAGCGGAATGAAAATTTGCAACAAGCATAAAAATCGTCACAACATATTAATACCAAATAAATTAGAGACAATTGTGTTTCGACTACTATTTTGGAGGCCAATTGTAATTTAGACACTAATTTTTAAATTTTATGTTTTAGCTCTAACTTTTTCGACCTGAAGCTCTAGATTACAAGTGCAACGGTATTAACTTTGGCGTGATAATACATATATGTCCTTTGAGATTTTATCACAATTTTGATATTACTATTGTGTCTGTACTATAATTTTGAATTAAAAAGTTCAAGAATCCAGCAGTAACGTAATCTGAAAAAAATCAATTCTTTTTTATCAGATAAATCTAGACACAAGTTTTTTAAAAAATCTTGAAGACATAATATTTTTAGTATAACAAATAACCCAAATTTCTTGTCTTTGCTTTCGTTTCATTAGCCATCTAAAAACAACCTCTTGAGGTCAATGGCTGGCTGCCGTCACCTAAAGACTCTTCCTGGACCCTCACCTCCCGCAGCGCCGCCCCCTCCTTGTCGTCCCCGCCATGGTGGATTCGTTGGAACATGCTGGCCTTCCCGCGAACGTGCGCCACGGCCAGCCGCCACAGGTCATGCCCGGCACGGACCTCCTGCAGGATGGCGCCCATCAGGCGCCGCGCCATGGCCGCGTAGGCCTTGTACTTGTACCGGAGCTCCACCACGCGCCGCCCCGCGAAGTGGTTCTGCGTGGTGCCCTTGAACGTGCTCGCCTCCGCGCGCCTTGCCTGCCTCCGCGCGCCATGCTCGCCTCCGCGCCCTCCTCCACATCGCAGCTCGTGCCGCACCCAGCGCTCGCCTCCGCGTCAAGCCCGACAACCGGCAGGCTGTCGCCCTCTGGGTGAGTGATTTGCAATTTTGCTATTGCCAAGAGTGTATTTCGCTAAAACGCTATCCTCAACAAGTAACACGTCAAAATACCATTATAATGGTGTCACACTGACTCGTTTACCATTCAGACATGATTTCAGCCTCAATTAACATTTGTAACAACAAAACACTAATAAATTAACCAAACTACCCTTGTGTTATTTAAAAATACAAAATTTTTTATAAAAAATCAGAAATAAATAAAAAAGGATATAAAACAAAATAAAAATTGACAAAAAATCATAAAAAATCAGAATTAGGTAAAACATATAAAACGCAATAAAATAAATAAAAATCATACAAAAATCATAAATAATTAAAAAAAATAAATAAAATAGATTAAAAAATAACAGAAAATTATTAAAATAACTAAAAAATATAAACGGAATAAAATTAACAAAAAAAAATCAGAAACAAATTTGTACAATTTTAGAAAAAATGTCAAAATATGGGTTTTATATTTAATTTTTTACTATTTCTGATTTTTGTATGATTTTTTATTTATTTTATTGTGTTTTTATATTTTTTTACTTAGTTCTGATTTTTTATGATTTTTTGTCAGTTTTTATTTTGTTTTATATCCTTTTTATTTAATTCTGATTTTTTATGATTTTTATATTTTTTGTATTTTTAAATAACACAAGGGTAGTTTGGTCAATTTATTAGTATTTTGTTGTTACAAAGGTTAATTAGGGCTGAAATCATGTCTGAATGGTAAACGAGCAAGTGTGACACTATTATAATGGTATTTTAGCGTGTTACTTGTTGGGGATAGCGTTTTGGCGAAGCCTACTCTTGACAATAGCAAAATTGCAAATCTCTCTCCGGCTATCGGGAGAATAAAACGGATCTGTCTCGCAGCCTCTGCAATCGGGTGGAAAGTAATGAGGGGTATTTCAGTCCAAATTCCATTTTCTACTTTTATCCAGTTTATTTCAAATCATCTAACAGAGTCACTGATTTGTGGTAAACGGCAGGTTGGGTAAGAAAAAGTTATGGCTAAAACATAAAATTTGAAAATTAGGGTTTAGATCATAATTAATTTTCAAATTGTGGTCGAAACACAATTGCCCAAATAAATTACTATATTTCCCTTCATCCGTGATCATTGTTGCAGCACTGAATCATAACTGATTATTGAAATAGATAGAAGTAATACAATATGTCGAAGTGGTCTCTGGTAAAATAACAATATAGATGTTTGAAATAGGAATAATGATCCTTAAATCACAACTAGATATTAGCTAAAGGAATAGTGAAATTGTATAGTTTGTTCTCTTCGTAAACTATGTTAACAGAACCTATTTGTTAAGCTCTCTCTATTTGTCAGGTGCCTGAAATTTGAGTTAATTTCAGACACTAGGTCATTAATAGCTAATTACCGTTATTAACATCTGTAGGTACCCGGCATACTAGGTACCCTCGCGCACATGCTAAAAGCAAATAAGTACCGTGCCTCGCAACTTAGACAGGATCCGATGGCGCCACGTGTCCAGAAGGCTCGTACCCCTCTTTATTTTAGATACGGGATCCATCGCTTCCACATAGACCACAAGACGGGGTCCAGCTCCCCCAAGGAGATGGGCTCTCAAGCGGCCACGTGTCAAGCAGGACGGGACCCTACTCCCCCATAGGAGTGGGCTCTGGTGCTGCCACGTGGTTCGAAGTACCAGGTCGGTCACCTCCCACGGAGGCAGGCTCTGGCTCTACCACATGTCCCGCGTCCCTGGATCCCCCGCTCTTCTTAGGGACGGGCTCTAAGGCTGCGGCGTGGTCCGCGGTTCGGGACCCGACCTCCCCCGCAGAGGCTAGCTCCCGAGCTGTCACAAACCCTACAACTCATCCTGGACAATGGGTTGCGGAAGTTAAGGGGGCAGTGTGCTTGTCTAAATCAAGCATTGACGCCTTCCCCAGGCGCATGACGCGGCGCACGCCTACTATCAGGTACCACTACACCCAATTGCATCGCAGTGAAGACGTCGCAGGCCTACCCCACTCCGCCAATTGGGTAGCTTACGGTGAGGGGATAGTTGGACGGGAAATCCCCTGTCATCATCAATGACTACGCATGGGCACTGGCGTTTGAGGCGGCAAGACGGTAGGTCTTCAAGCCACGATCAGAGGAAGCTTATGCGAGAAGCGTTAGATCATTAGGATAAGATCGCCCCGAGGCCACCTGTTGGGCCCCGAACCCACTTGTAAGGTGTCCGACCTTGCCTATAAAAGGATCAGACCGCCACCATTACAAAGAATCTATGCTCAACTTATACTACACATGCATCCACCAGCAATACAACTCACACTATGGAGTACGGTATTACACTCTGGCAGCCCGAACCACGTAAAACCACCATCTCACCATCTTTCATACGCGCAATCTCTCCCGAGGACTAAGCCCTGCCGATTAAGAACCTCCGCGGGGTTCTCGCATAGCAGGTCCGAGGGAAGTGTCGCAAGAACACTTCAACATTTGGCGCGCCGGGTAGGGGTTTTTTCCTCTAAAAAGTAGTTGCACTTTCACCGCAACAGTGTACATCAAGCCCATGGACGTCGGTTTCCTTAGCCGTCGTCTGGTTACCAGATCCTACGCCCGAGCAACACAGTGTGGTCCATCACGCCTCCGCACAGATGCATCTGGCCAAGGTGGTGCATCAGGGCACATCCCAGCCCAGTCGGCGCTCGCGAAGCTGCCGTATGCAAGTCTGGATAGCGCTCTGGCAGCAGCCAGGGTCCGTTGACTGTCCTTAAGTGCCATATTTAGACCGTCAATTCACCTCATAATATGCATAAAAGAGAAACACAATGTAGTGGTAGAGTTAAAAACTAACCAATTCCATAAGTGTTGGTGTTTATTTGTATGCAGGTGAATTTAGACTCAAAATACCAAGGCATGCAAGGAGTAATCCATAAAAATTGGATTTCAATGAATCAGGCAATGCCAACTGTCATCACATGGATCAAATGGCCCACAAGCAGAAGTATCCGAGGCCATCTAACGGTGTAGCACCCATATAAAGGGATGAGACCCACCTGGCAGAGACCTGGAGAAAGCACAACCTCAACGGAGCTATGACCAGGTCGGCCGATCTGGTCCTGGCGCCAAACTCGATCAGCTTCCACGTGTTGGCTCCTCCCGGCTTGAAGAAGTCATGTGTGACTGATTCGCGCACATTTGGTGGCGGGAACCGACACTTCTCCCATCTATAAATAGAACCCCACACCTCACTTCGCACACACACTAAAATGTGAGAATAGAATACCACTCCTAAGGTTTAGAGTAGTCCTAAAGGCTGCCAAGTAGAAGGAGAGTGTGGTGAAGAGTTTAGGAGAACGAGGCTTGGGCATGTCAAGTCCCTCTTCTACACTTGCACCCCTTCAAAGGTGTTATTCAATTCAAGTAAGCCCTTTGTGAATTCAATTCAAGTTTGATTCTCAATTCATAGTAGTTTGCACAAGTAGTTACTTGTGGGTTCATTTCTTTAATTCATTAGAGGATGTAGTTGCAACTTTGTATTCGAAACAACTAGAGTTGTGATTTAGAATGTAAGCATGATGCTTAGGTTAGAAATCACCAGTGAATATCTCGTAGACTCACGGATTGAAGAGGTCGTCAGTAGGTGGTGACAACCCTATCTGTCCTTAGTAATCCTCCACGTTCGACTATGCTATAGGCTCTTGACGGGAGTCATCTTAGTGTTGCTAGGGGTAAACCCGTGCCCGAAGCAAGCATCTACTGCAAATTCCTTTGAATTAGAATCAATACTTTGAATTCCTCTCTCTTCCTTGCCTATTAAACAACTTTGTGTCCTTGGGTGAATTAGTTTGTAAGATTAGCACATACGTTTCTTGTATTCAATACCCTTACGGATACTCTCTTAAACGGAAGTGCTATGCGACAGTTTTCGTGCACTTGCAAATTTTTATCTGTAACATAAGAAACGTCAACAGGGCCCTTGTCCACCACCCACCATCCTTGAACGCTTCGCAGAGAGCAGCTCAACAGTGGGTTCAAGACATCGACCACTTCGTCGTTGCAGCCATCAACTCTACCGTTAGAGGGAGGCGCCATGTGTTGATGTCGCGCACGCTGTCCATCGACCGTCGCTCTACCGACTCCCGTTCCACCAGGCTTACTAGCGCTGGTCGGATCCCCACGATTGACCTTAGGGCCGAGCTTGACCGTCGTCAAGCTCAGGTAGACGGTGTTGAAGTTTCTTACATCATATATCATCTCTCGAAAGAGATGAGGTCCGCAAGCACACGAAAATTGTCATGTAGCATTTCACCCAAGAGTATTCCCAAGGGTATCGTATTTATCCCAAAGGAAGGCAATGGAGTAAAGTAGACACTACTCTTATGATCAAGCTATGGGATACTAATGAATTATCAAGATAGGGGTAAGTTGATAATATATGGGTAGTATGACACACACCTAAGCAATATATTCTAAAGGGTAGATGAGTCATAATGGAGGTTAGACTAAGGATTGGGGAGTTTCTCCTACAATGCTTCTAATATACATATACATAGCCTAGGTTAGATACTAATGAGCATGTCAATGGTGAATCCTTATGCTAAGCTGTTCAACACATTGAGCACGGGTTTACCCCTAGCAATAGTAGGACGACTCCCGCCAAGTGCTTGTGGCATAGCTGAACATGGAATATTACAAAGGATAGATAGGGCTGTCACCACCTACTGCCTACCTCTTCAATCCGTGGGTATACGAGACATCCAATGCTACTTAACTATCCTTGCACCATGCTAGCATATTAAGTAAATACCTTAAGAGCCACGACACAAGCCATCCTAAGGCAATGAACTAAATCATCATTGAACCAATGTTGAGACATAGCATAAGTTATTCATATTAACATGATCATATCATAACTACTTAGACTATAGCGGGGGTTTATAGTGTTTATGATGATAGTATAATGACATTAAGGCATGATCATAAAGACTATTCCTACCACATACATGGAATACACAATCAAGCAAGAAACACATCATCTAAGTATATGAATAAAAGAAGACTAAAGACAATATCTTTATTATACACAAAGTCACAAATATAAGAAAAGATACATGAGCCATACCTTTCCCAACTTGGACTTTTGACTAGAGGCTCTCCTCTCTATAACCCAACTCTACTAAGGACTAAGAGAACTAGTGTATACAATAGAATGATGCTCAAGTGGTGTGTGTTGAAGTGAGGGGTCCTATTTATAGCTTGGAGAAGGGTTGGTTCCCGCCACCAAAAGCGCGTAAATCAGTCACCCATGACCTCTTCAAGCTGGGAGGAGCCAACACGTGGCGTTGGACCACGTTTAGCGCCAATACCTAGTCGACCGACTAGGGGGTCGACCGACCTTGTCCTGGCTCCAAACGGTCTGTTCTTCCTCCAGGTGACTGACAGGTGGGTCATATTCCATGATATGGGTGCTACACCATTAGATGGCCTCGGATACTTCTGTTTGTGAGACATTTGATCCATGTGGTGCCACGTGTCAATGCTTGATTGGCTGGGATGCTATTTTATAGGATCCATCCCCTTGTTTCACTTCAATTCTGTATAAAATACCTACATGCACTAATTTCACCAAGGACAAGTGGAAATAGGTTAAATATAAAGGTGATGTGTGCAAGAAATGATATGTCCTTCACATAATTGAGTTATATTGATGGGTGAAATTGGTATATAACAGCCGTCAACAAACTCCCCCAAACTTATCCTTTGCTCGTCCCAAGCAAAGTCAAGACTTCAGGTTGATGGTCAGGAGTTGCTACTATGTTATACTTTTCACAAGTACCATTTGCACAACAAATACTCTACCTAGTATTGAAAAAATTGGCATGGTACTTCACCCATCTTAAGTCATTATGAGGCTTATGCCATCTCCTATTCATGGGCGGTTGAAAGATAGAACAGCAAATTGAGCACACAACCCTAGAAATCAAGTTCCACTCAAATTCTGGAGAGTTCAATTTAGATTTTAAGTATCACAATTTGATTCTCTCAAGTCTCTCCTTTATGTGTAGTGGAAATATGTCCTCACCAAGGCATTTTGCCTAAATTCATCCTACCTCTACATAAGGCTTGTATGCGGATCTTGGTAGGTGAAAGTCGCCTAGAGGGGGGGTGAATAGGCAATAATACCTAAAATCACTAAATCAAACGAGATTAAATTCCTGTGGCCGGACTAGTCTGCACAGGGCCAGACTAGTCCACTCAGCACAGGAAGGAAACCCTAAAACTTGATTTCTACAAGTTATTTGCTGAATTAAAGTTCACCAAAGATATGAGCAATGTGTAGTAAACTTATGAGCCTCAGATTGTGAAGTTCAAACACTTAGATTGCAAGATTATGATAAAGATCATAGTGTAGAGCAATAAGACCAAAGTGAACCCTAATAGAAAAACTAGTGATCACAAAAAGCGAAAGACAAGTGAAATGAGATTTATCCCATGGTTCAGCTCCACAAAGAAGCGTACCTCCACGTTGAGAAGTCCTCACAAGGACCGAGTCTCACTTGAACCTTCTCTCACCAAGCCACCACGATGGCCGGCTTGGTTTCCACTATATCAATGGGTAATCACCAAGTTTGATGGGGCTGCTCACAACTTGAGGCTCCCAAAAATCAATACAAGAGGAGCACACGAAGCTCAACTCACACAAGCCACAAAACACAACATAATGTGCAAGAGATCGAACCGAGAGCCAAAGCACGATGATCTTCCTTTACTATCCTCCCCAAACCCTAATCCCTTCAAGATTTGCTCTTAGAGGGTTAGTAGGACGAGTAGAAGGCTTTGGAAGGCTCTTGGATGCTTGTGGCGGCGCTAGGGTTCAAACTTGTTCAAATGAGCCCGGGGTTCCCCTTTTTATAGAGGTCCCGAGCCCCTTTTGTTTAGATCAGCAAAGGGGCGGACTAGTCCGGCCTTAGACCCCGAACTAGTCCGGCCCTATGGGACCACTGACCCCTGGTCAATTCCCGAAAACTGCCACACTGAGCAACGATCGTCATGCTACCCGCCAAATTTCCAAATTCAAACGGTCACTAGACAACGGACTAGTCCGGTCAACAATGGACTAGTCCAAAGTGGAACAGAACCACTTGGTCCGTTCCAAAACAGACTCTTCTGGGTTGGCCCGGACTAGTCCGACCCCCTAGGGTTTCTCTCGATTAATTTCACTAAGTCTCAAACGAACCAGACCGTACCCAAACGGACAAGTCCAAACTACTCCAGGGAGCTTTGGTCCGTCCAAAAACGGACAAGTCTGGACTTCCCAGACTTAGCTCGAAATTCACTCATGTTCACTCCAGAGACGTTTGGTCCATCTCAAAACGGACTTGTCTGCCATGGTCACACTAGTCCGACCTCCTAAGGTTTTTCTCATTTTAGGCTTCTCACATAGGTTTTTCTCATTTTAGGCTTCTCACATAGGTTTTTCTCTAAACCACCACTTTGAGCCCCTTGGTTTGATCTCAATGCACATGATACAACCACCATCTCATATGATACGGCTCATATGACCTCAATACCATAGAAACCCTAATTTCTACGCTTGAGTCTTTGACACCCGTTTTCTCCTTTTCCTTTTTGAGGGTTTTCATCTCATTTCAATCCTTGTACCTGTCCTTAAGATCAACTAAGCTCATTAGCCTCTTAATTGTCGTCATCAATCATCCAAAACCCACGGGGATGCCTAGATGCACATTCAGTAGGGAATATAGTAGGCATATTTGCAACACATAATATTGCTAAGTCAAAAGAGCAATCCTTAGGAGAAATCAATTCAAAACAACTTGATTCAAGACTTGTGCATGTGTGATGGAATGAAGTGGATGTGGATGTTTTGCGATGACTCCTTTTTTAGTGGACTCTCTTATTTTGTCGGGATGAAACATGGCTACTTTTCTCTTTTTTTTTTCTTTTTTTTCTCATGCTTATGATGTAAGCATGCATTTTTTGTATCCATGCCTTCTACTCCCTTTTTATGCAAGAAACTTGGAGAGAGTTCTAAGCATGAATGGTATGGAGTTTCTCTTTTTATTGTGGAATGGTGGTATGATGGGAATTTGCTTACATCTAGTGTAGAAGTATAGCAAGTGCAAGTGAAGTCTTGAATTCAAAAAGTAATGATTGAAATCTCACTTAGGTCTATACTAGTTTGACAAAGCTCAATGTGAAGACAAATAGCATATGCATAAAGTCTATCAATGTAATGTGTCATATGGCTTTGGTAGGTATTTCCAATCAAATGAGAGTAACCTAAATCTTTTTAGAATTTCTCCAGAAATCTAAGTTTGACTTTCAAACTAGGAATTGCAGCCCTATCACTATATCATATCTCACAACAACTTAGAATTGGATTAAGCTTTTGCTACCCACAATTTCTAAGTCAAGGCAAAAGTAATTCTAGCCAATGAAAGTAATATTTTGGAGAGTAGTAAGTTGTAACTAGGGACTTCAGAAAATTAAAATAGAGCAACTATTCATCATTTCATCTATGTGAATTCCAAACCATTCTAACCGCACATTTTTTATTTTATTTTGAAAGCAAATCTACTCTACTTATTTTAAGTTTTTTTTATATGCAAGGTGGATGATGGGTGAATGGAAAATAAATATGCAAGGGGTGTGATACAAATTACCTCAAGTGGGGGTCCTCCCCCAAGCTTGTTCTTGTTCAAGGTCCGCACTAGGGGCTGAAACCCCAACAACAGATGTGGGCCATGAGGTTGGCCTAACCTTGTTGCAGCATGACTTTGACATTTGAGGGTTGAGTGTCGATGTTGGTTTGTCTTCCATCGGTTCTACAAGTGTGGTCGAGGAGAATGTTGTTGATGTCACTCATCCACACCTCAAGATTCCCATAGGTTGGATGTACTTGGTTATTCCATGTCTAAGGTAATAATAACCCTTAGCTACAAAGGAATAACGTGCACTCAACATGGTTGAGTGTGTTCCGTCATTCTTTGGATGAGGTGTATCATACCTTCTTGCCATAAAGAAATAACTTGTACCTTTCATGCATTGGGTGTGATTTGTCACTCCTTGGCTTAAGGTAATGATACCCTTTAGCCATGTAGGAGTGGCATGTACCCAACATGTGTTGAGTAGATCCATTATTCCTTGGCTAAGGTACAACATACCTATAACCACAAAGAGATGACGTGCACTCAACATGGGTTGAGTGTGATCCATTGTTCCTTGGCTAAGGTATAAAATACCTTTTAGCCACATAGGAACAACTTGCACCCAATATACATTGAGTGTGATCTTGTAATTACTTGGTTAAGGTACATCATGCCCTTTAGCCACAAAGGAATAACTTACACCCAATGATGGTGGAAATTCTCTTGATCTTGAAAGAGTGCTTAGAATAGTTGAGAGCATAATGCTCTCACATATTCGTAGCAACCTATTGGTCGCTCACGGAGGGTTTCCATGTCAAATCTCCGGCCTCGTATAGTTATGGTTGACCTTCAAGCTTAATTTCCAATAGGTATCAACCATCCTAATTTACTCCTTGGTCAAGATATATTGAAATGGAATCCTCTTAGGGTTTCCAACAATCGGATCTTTGAATGCCTGCATAGTTATTTCACTCCTGCAAACTTCGTCGCTATGATAGAGAGGGATGGTTAGCTCCTGATACTTGTACAAATGAATTTTTGGGTTAGGTAACTGAATCTTCATTTGTACGCACGGGGAAGAGCAAAATCAAAGATGCATTGGGTCCAATTTATAGTGTATCCATGAACAATGTATGAATCATTGCTAGGAGTGGGGCTTTATGGATAAATCAAGTTGAACATTTTTTAAAGCTCCTACTCATATCAATGCAAGTGATATGAATATACTATATGGATACCTTCATCTTCTAAAGTTTCTAACCATCATGATTTTTACAAGAGCAAATATTTATCATTTGGGTCATGGGAAACAAGATTCTCAATTTTGTCCTCCAGAATATTTTTAATTTGTTGCTTAGGAATTTGAAATTTAGTGATCCATGCATGAATGACTTTCAAATCAAAATTATGGACATCACTATTCCTAGGTTGCTACATACCAACTCAACCATTAAGTCATTCCATAAGCATTACCTAGGTAGAAAAATATCTAAGTCAATTTTAGCAATACTTATGAAATTCTAGGTACTTGTTTAAATTTGTTCCCAAGTAAGATGACATTCATTTTTGAAGAATAAAAAAGAGTAATTTCAACACTTACTCTCGTGAGAATGCATAAGAAGTGAGTGATGAGAAGGTGTAAACCTTCCTTATCAATGTAAGCGAAAATCATTCGATCCTAATGCAATTTAAAAGACGGAGAATTTTAAACTTGTACCTCAATTGAAGAGCAGTTTTTGTTGAAGGTCGTTGTGTGAGAAATTCACGACCATGGATTTTGGTGTAGCCTTCATGTTCAATGCAAAGTTGAGGTTGGATTTGAATGAGCGTTATCTTGTTCCTCCATTGGGCCACCACCTTGATCATTCTTCCACCAAGAACTCAAAATGAGATTGATGGAGCAATATGCGCTTGATGAGGCCTTCCACCCTCTTTACAAATTTTGTCTTGGCTGCACTAAAATCAAGATTAAACAAAACAACTCGAAAGCGGGTTACGTTAGCTAAAAAGCATATTGTACCCTTTGTCAAATTGTTTTGCCCAACTTGGAACAACTTGCAAATGCATTGAATATTAAGGGAAATATTTTCGGGTTGAATTAGGAATATAAATTCAAGTGCTTATGACCAAGGTTCATATCCAAATAAATTTATTTCCTAATTAAAAATTTCAGTTTTATGATGGTTGGAAATTTCACTTTCCAACATGCAAGTGCGGAAATTCAAACATGCTAAATGCAAATGCAAGGATTGATGTGAAATCTAAATATGCAATTGAGAAAACAAATATGAGATAAATACCAATTAACCTATTGGCAAGGACTCACCGAATTTTTGAAGTCCGATGAGTGGGACTTACCTCCGTCCTGTTTAGTGCGATGATTTGTCGTCCAATCCCGAAGTTAAAGATGTGGACATCTTCTCTTGATTGACATGCCAAATCTCCTTTGGCATGTTAGTTGGACATGTGGACCACATGATGGCCCTAGCCTCTCCGTCGTATTGATGGAGACTTGTTGATGTAGCGACATCTTCTCCCTTTTGAAGATATTCTCTTGTGAGAATGGTGAGGCTTGTCCTTCTTTAGGGGTGTCACTTCGACATTCTTGTTCCTTAAGGTCAACCCATACTTTGATCATGGATCAAAAGCTTCCATGAGCATGGTGACATGTGGACTCCACAATCAAACAAGAAACGCTTCATCCACAATGTCACTTGCCCTAGGTTGCATGGGCTTGGTCGAAGGGTAAGAATCCCAACAAGCGATTGTGGGATATCTTGGATCTTGAATGCTCTTTAATTTTCTTGTCCTTGGCCCAGAGCTTCATGTTGTCTTGATTTCTTGATTGGCGATGGACAAGATACTTCAAGGTAGGCTAGTTAAACTTAAATCCCATGGAATCCTTATAGACTCCTTGATTACAAGGGTGATATTGATTCAACCCTTGACCTCCTTGTGAATGGTAGCCATTGGAGTTGTGTTTGGAAGGAAGAATCCCCATGGGTCTTAGGAAAATGATTCCCCAAGCGGCCCATGTTGACATGGATTTTCACAAATCATGTGAATATTCATGGCTTGGATCATCCAAACATTTCTCCATTGGCTTGATCTTCATGGTACTTCAATGGGAGGTGTAGTTCCTTAGATAGCATGTCCACCTTGTTAAGTGGTGTGCATGCCAAGCTAAAGTAACTAGAGCACTCTTCAATCCACCCCTAGAATAGAGACCATATTCTCATTCATGATGAATGAGAATAGGGCTCCTTCATCTCCAACACAAAGGTGGTCATGGATTGATGGACCAACCCATGACATGAATGTTGGATGAGGAGCCAACTATCCACCCTATGGTGGAGGCAAACCAATAAGAACTCTTGGCCACCACCAAGCTTAAGGATGGATGACTTTGGTTCCTACTGGAAGCTGAAATTCTTCCGTGAAGGGCAATGGTGCTGCCTAGTGGACATTTGTTGAGATACGTTTTGAATCATCTTGCAGTTTAGCACTAGCGTCCTCGTTGGTCATCCCATGAAATGGGTTAGCACTACCCTGTTTTCACCACAAAAGGAGAAAACAAACAAGAGTAATCCTGTCTAATAACTATTAGCACATATAGCTTAATCACAAGTGATAGCTATCCTTCACTTCCTTTGCCTTCCCTGACAACAGCGCCAGAAATGCTTGTTGACGTTTCTTACGTCACAGATCATCTCTCGAAAGAGATGTGGTCCGCAAGCATACAAAAACTGTCGTGTAGCATTTCATCCAAGAGTGTTCCCAAGGGTATCATATTTATCCCAAAGGAAGGCAATGGAGTAAAGTATACACTACTGTTATGATCAAGCTATGAGATACTAATCAATTATCAGGACAGAGGTAAGTTGATAATATATGGCTAGTGTGACACACACCTAAGGAATCTATTCTAAAGGGTATATGAGTCCTAATGGAGGTTAGACTAAGGATTGGGGAGTTACTCCTACAATGCTTCTAATATACATATACATAACCTAGGTTAGATACTAATAAGCATGTCAATGGTGAATCCTTATGCTAAGTTGTTCAACACATCAGGCAAGGGTTTATCCCTAGCAATACTAGGATGACTCCCGCCAAGAGCATGTGGCATAGCCAAACATGGAAGATTACAAATGACAGATAGCATATTAAGTAAATACCTTAAGAGCCGCGACACAAGCCATCCTAAGGCAATGAACTAAATCATCGTTGAACCAATGTTGAGACATAGCATAAGTTATTCATATTAACATGATCATATCATAACTACTTAGACTATAGTGGGGGTTTATAGTGTTTATGATTATAGTATAATGACATTAAGGCATGATCATAAAGACTATTCCTACTACATACATGGAATTCACAATCAAACAAGAAACATTCATCCAAGTATATGAATAAAAGAGGACTAAAGATAATATCTTTATTATGCATAAAGTAACAAATATAAGAAAAGATACATGAGACATACCACTTGGACTTGGGACTAGAGGCTCTCCTCTCTATAACCTAACTCCACTAAGGACTAAGGGAACTAGTGTATACAACAGAATGATGCTCAAGTGGTGTGTGTTGAAGTGAGGGGTTAGGAGTCCTATTTATAGCTAGGAGAAGGGTCGGTTACCACCACCAAAAGTGCGCGAATCAGTCACCCATGACCTCTTCAAGCCGGGAGGAGCCAACACGTGGTGTTTGACCGCGTTTGGCGCCAGGACCTAGTCAGTCGACCTGGGGGGTCGGCCGACCTGGTCCTAGCTCCAAATGACCAGTTCTTCTTCCAGGTGACTGACAGGTGGGTCCCATTCCTTGATATGGGTGCTACACCGTTGGCTGGCCTCAGATACTTCTGTTTGTGGGCCATTTGATCCATGTGGTGCCACGTGTCGATGCTTGATTGGCTGGGATGATATTTTATAGGATCCATCCCCTTGTTTCACTTTAATTCTGTATAAAATACCTGCATGCACTAATTTCTCCAAGGACAAGTGGAAATAGGTTAAATAGAAAGGTGATGTGTGCAAGAAATGATATTTTGTTCACATAATTGAGTTATATTGACGGGTGAAATTGGTATATAACAGCCGTCAACAGACGGACGCGTCATCATCAAGCGGCAGCGAGAGAGACGGCACAACCTTGACGACCAATACGACCCTCAAGGGTCTAAGCAGGAGGCGTCCTCCGTCCAAGGTGTGCCATAGGTAAACCCTCTGCCGCCGCCTCACAGGGATTATGTTGGGTCGACTGCCCCTCTGCAGTACTCTGTGCAGCAGGTGCCGCGACAGCAGTACTTGGTGCACCAGGAGCCACAACAACAACACTTGGCATAGCAGGTGCCATAGAAGCAAGCTTCGCAGCAGCCACATGTTGTGCAGGCGGCAGCATTGCATTCACCGCAAGGTGCGCAGCAAACCCCCCTGGGGTATGCCGTTCCGTTCGCTCTCCGACGAAGCCCATCGGAGGGTGCACAACCTTGGCTCCATAACTCCGCCTGACGACGTGGCCGTGCAAGTTCCAACCGCACCTGCCAAAGAATTTTGACAGAAGTGTCAACCCTACTGAGTTCCTGCAGATCTACACAATGACACTCCTTGCTGCAAGAGCAGATGAGCTCACCTTGGCGAACTACTTCCCCAATGCCCTGATCGGCTCAGCCTAGTCATGGCTTATGAACCTACCCGAGGGGTCCATAACCTCTTGGGAAGAGCTCTGTCGACAGTTCACAGCGAACTTTGGTAGCTCCTACACGCGTCCCGGCATCGAGCTCTACCTCCATGCCTTGCACCAGCAACCCAAGGAAATGTTGCGGTCATTCATCCAACGGTTCTCCCAGGTACACAACTCCATGTCCAACATCTCGAATGCTTCTGTCATAGTAGCATTCCAGCAGGGAGTGCGTGATAGTAAGATGCTCGAGAAGTTAGCCATGCACAACATGCAAGATGTCATCGTGCTCTTCTCCATCGCCAACCGGTGCGCCAGGACTCTTCTATACGCAGATTGAAGTAATCTTAAGACTTCCAAACACCTTAGGAACGTATACTACATTCCTAAAACAACTCAACTTCGTGACCCACACGAAATCCTATAATAACCAACTCAAATCTTTCCATATTTGAGTCAAACCCAACTCAGCCGCAGCCTGAGTCCATAACCTAGTCGATTGAACTTTTATGACCAATTCTTTAAGTCCACTTCTCTTCATCACGCCTTGGAACCATGTTGTCACGTCCATGCACTCCTTGCACACGTAAAAACATCTTCCAACAACGTCCACAATACATTCATATGCATTTTCTTGATTCAAATATGTTGCGCGACCTCCCGACCAACTCAACCATAATTCCTCCCGAACTTGGTTGTTGAACCTCATCTTCTCTCTAAGACTGGTTCAATGGATCCCGTCACCAGCCATGTCTTGAACTCAAGCAACACCTGCACTTGAATAAACAACCAATACTTCCGAGCACAAGTCCTCGACTTGACTCTCGTTAGTTCTGAAACCACAACACCTTACGTGAGCACCTTACATAAGCATGTTGCAAAACTTAGCAAAAAGATATCAACCATAACCACCAAAACACACCAAAAATATAGTAAGAGAATACTAAGAAAACTTTCTATAAGTGTAAAGCAAGTTTGAAACATTGCAAGGTAAAAGCAGAACAATTGCAATCTAGCTCCGGACTTTGCCAAAACTAACAGGATCATGAGTCGTAGCTTACAAAAACTAGTAGGACCTAGCACTAGAGCTTACCAAAGCTAGTCGGACCTAGCGTTGGAGCTTGCTAAAGCTTAGTCGGTCCTTGCCAAAGTAAGTCGGACCTAGATAAAGTACGTCGGACCTTGTTGAAAAAGGTGTTTTGGATGTATTCAAAACTTTTATCGACATAGCCAATGTATTCAGCACACATAAGACTCACAATCTCTCCCTTGATGAATGCATTGGCAACACCACTTAAAATAGAACATTGGCTTACTCACATGAAAAGTTTTGAAGACAATCAAATAAGAAAGAAATTTTAAAAACAAATATTTCTCCCCTATATATATTTCTCCCCCTTTGTAAATCAAAAAATAAAATTAGAAGAAAAACAAATTCTCCCCCTGAGAAGCATCGTGCCAAAACACTTGTGAATGTGTGTAATGTGTGATCAATTTCTCCCCCTTTGACAATGTATTTAGCAATGTACAAAAGAGAAATTTTAATTGTTATGAGCATATTATAACATATACATACAAAACAAAGATCATCCAAGTCATACTATCAAGTAACTTACACTATCACTTCAATGAGATACATAAAGTAGTGTAAGCCATGCTAGAGATCAAGTGTAAATTTCAATTTAAGCAAGTCATGATCTCACAAACTTAACTATTTCAAAACCTAAAAACATGACACTTGTTGCTGCAATTTTATTTGCTTTTAAGCAAAAATTTTGATTATATGACATTTGCAAGAGATTATATGCCACATCTACCTTATTCTAACCAAACAAGCCAAGCCTATGTCATTTGACAATCAGAAGCTTAAGGACACGGTTTTAGTCACACACAACTCATTCCAAGTTCATATCCAAGTGCAATGATAAGCCATCTAAAAAGAAGAAGTGTGATGCATGCATATTCTCTTGATCTTTTCTCAATTTATATTTTACCATAAAAGATGAACATGTGAGTTGATTACTTGATTAATTATTTATGATTAAAAGCACTTGTGAGCATGCAACAAGTTCAAAATAGCAAGAAAGTTTGATCATGACCAGATTTAGTGTAAGTAATTATTCCAATTACTAGTCATGGAAAAAACTACAAAATGTATAACACAAGTAATGTAGTAAGAACTTTCAACATGTAAAAGGAATCACAAAGTCATATATGTATGAAATATTATGTTCATATTATTTTAAATTTAAATTCACACATAGACTTCCCATTTTTCAAAAACTCCCCCTCAATTTAAGTCATGAGGATGCATAACTCCTATTTATCTACGAATGTAACAAAAACGAGTGAAATCCAAAGGTTTTGTAAAAATGTCAGCCAATTCTTGTTCGGTATCTACATGGTGAAGCACTATGTTTCCTTTTTCAAGATTATCACGGAGAAAGTGATACTTAATGTCAATGTGCTTTGTTATCGAATTTTGCACGGGGTTTTTAGCAATGCAAATGGCACTAGTGTTATCACAAAATAGTGGAACACTATCTAGATCAACCACATAGTCCTTAAGTGTTTGAGCAATCCAAAGAATTTGTGAGCAAGCGCTAGCAGCAACTACATATTAAGATTCGACCGTGGATTGTGCAACTGAATTTTGTTTTCTAGAGGACTAGGCAACAATTGAATTACTAGGAAAATGACAAGCACTGGAAGCACTTTTCCTATCAATCCTACAACCCCCAAAATCAGCATCCAAAAAGGCTTTCAAAGAAACGGTTGAGGAAGAAGGAAGAAAAATGCCAAATTCTTGAGTTCCATGTAAGTACTTTAGAATTCTTTTGATGGCTTGACAATATGAAGCACATGAGAAGCTTGAAATCGTGCACAAAGACATACACTGAATTGTATGTCTGGTCTTGATGTCGTGAGGTACAAAAGTGATCCGATCATGATTTTATATTCTTTTTGATCGACCGGGTCACCATATTCATCAAGTTCAAGTGTTGTTGCTATACCCATTGGTGTTCGAAGAGGCTTTCTTTTATCCATGTTGAAATGCTTAAGATGCTCTCTTGTATACTTTGTTTGATGCACAAAGGTTCCCTCCTGAGTTTGCTTGATTTGCATCCCAAAAAGTACGTGAGTTCTCCCATCATACTCATCTCAAATTCTGAACTCATCATATCTGAAAACTTGGACACAAGATCATGAGAAGCACAACCAAAGATAATATCACCCACATACACTTGAATGAATAATGAGTCATTGCCATGCTTAAGCATAAAAGATTTTTATCAACCTTGCTCATGGTAAAACCCTCTTCAAGTAAGATTGTTTTTAACCTATCATACCATGCTCTAGGGGCTTGTTTGAGACCGTACAAGGCTTTGGACAGTTTGTTAACATGATTAGGAAAATCTGGATTTTCAAAACCCGGTGGTTGCTTGACATAAACCTCCTCATCTATGTAGCCGTTAAGAAAGTCACTTTTAACATCCATTTGATATAACTTGAAACCTTTAGATGCAGCAGAAGCTAACAAAATTCTTATGGCTTCTAATCTAGCAACAAGAGCAAAAGTTTCATCAAAATCTAGACTTTCAACTTGTGAGAAACCTTGAGCAACCAACCTAGCCTTATTCCTAAACACAACCCCATCCTCGCTTTGTTTATTTTTAAACACCCATTTAGTTCCAATTAAAGTGTGACCTTGAGGTGGAGGTACAAGTTTCCAAACATTATTTCTTTCAAAATTTTCTAACTCTTCTTGCGTGTCAATAATAGGAGCAAAATTTCTATATTGAACAATGTTTAACGTTCTCATGAAGTTAAATATTGTTCCAATGGGAAACTAAATGGAAAAACTTCATGTCAAAACTGCCTAGACTGGTCTAAGAAACTTGATGACATGAATAGGACACCAGAGCGGTTTTATAATGCAAATAAGAATCTGAACTTGCTACTGAATTCTTCTAAATCTTGCAATGATAAAACTGATTTAGGTTTTGATTCCCGTGCTCATGCTAAGGCACATCCGCCTAAAATTGTAAAGTAATTAGGAAGTGTTTTGATTCAAACAGTTCCTAAACATAAAAAGGTGGTTTTCAA
This sequence comes from Tuctoria greenei, assembly GCA_036927565.1. NCBI lineage: Eukaryota > Viridiplantae > Streptophyta > Magnoliopsida > Poales > Poaceae > Tuctoria > Tuctoria greenei. The sequence continues at coordinate 139,631,305 of JAYESD010000001.1, read as the reverse complement.
ATCTGCAGGTGTGCTATCTCATTCAATTTCTAATAAACATGTTGCTTGCTCATCTAGACATGAACACAAAGTTAAATTTCGTTGTACCTACTGTGGTAGAGATGGTCATGTCATAGATTTTTGTTATAGATTAGCTAAACAATAGAAAAAGAAAAGAATGCAAGCTAGATCTCATAACTCTCATGCAAAACTTACTGCACATGCTATATCGATTGTCAAAAACATGCAACTTGCTGTAATGAGTCAAAAACATGCAAAATTTGCTCCCAAACCTACTGTTTTTCGTGCTACACATGTAACACCTTATACGTCAGTAGTTGGGTACAAAAATCCTCAAGCTTTGGCTCATAAATTTGCATTTTTATCTCAGCTTTCGCATGTTAATCCTGCTGGACGTCGTGTGACTCAGTACTGGATTCCTAAATACCTTTTGACTAACTCCAGTATTGAGTCATCGACGTATTGTGCTTCTATGTAAGTTACATGCTTAAGGAAGGAGAACATTTGGATTGTGGACTCAGGTTGCTCACGCCACATGACTAGTAACAAAGATTGGTTCTCCTCCCTCTCTTTTGTGTCACGTGTAGAGAATGTTAATTTTTCCGATAATTCTTCAACTCCTATAATTGCTAAAGGTTCGGTTATGATAAAAGATTCATTAGTGAGTGTGTGTGATATATCTTTAGGTTCGAAAGAACCAAAAAAAGCAGAATGAGTGTGAGAGTTTGAATCGCAAAACCGGGACCGTGTAACTCATTCATGCAAGCTTCCAATAATTTGTTGTGGAGGATGACTTTTGAGAACCTGGAGGGGAGTGGAAACTTCACAAGTTTCTTCTTAATGTTCATCACAAATCGCTGAGCTTATGACTTGAGGACGGTCTGGACCAGCAATGGTGGTCGTTGGTGCTGGTTGTGAATCAAAATCAGGAGTAGGAACAATGTCATTAGCTGCTGAATTTTCGGACAGCAGCACCACTTCTTCCTCATCTTCAATGAAAATACTCCCCCCCTGCGGATATAGATCCGAACCTGCAATATTGGAGCTAGCACCTGGGATAGCTTCATCAAAATAAACCTCACAAGTCCCCGCAATTTTGTTAGTATCAAGTAAAAGCACACGGTAGCCTCTAGTATGAGATGGGTAACCAAGAAACATGCCATCAACAGATCTAGATTCAATTTTATCAAGGTTTTCATGTTTCATAACAAAGCATTTGCAACCAACTATCCGAAAGTGTGTAACACTAGGCCTATGTCCAAACCGGAGCTCATATGGTGTTTTTCCTAGCTTGGCACGCAAGAAAACACGATTTGAGACATAACAAGCAGTTGCAATTGCATCTGCCCAAAATTTTCTAGGAGTTTGATATTCATCAAGCATATTCCTAGACATTTCAACTAAGGTTCTGTTCTTTCTCTCTACAATACCATTTCTTGAGGTACATAGGGTTAAGAAAATTGATGATCTATTCCTTTTTCAGCACAAAAGTGATCAAAAGATTAACTTTTAAATTCAGTTCCATTATCAGTTTTAATTACTCTTAAAGATCCTGGGTGATCAATTGATAATCTAAGAAGTAAAGTTCTAAAGTGACTAAAAGCTTCATTCTTAGATACCATAAAATAAACCCAATAGTATCAGAATAGTCATGAACAATCACAAGAGCATACCATTTATCTCCAAAGGATTGAACACGTGAAGGTCCTACGGTGTCAAGGTGCAAAAGTTGACCCGATTTAGTTGTCATGGTCATTGCGAGAGGAACATGTGAATATGAAACCATCTTAGCATGTCTACAAGAAGAGCACACAATTTCTTTGTTCCCTTTAAGCTTAGGCAGCCCACGTATGCGATCAAGAGCACTAACACACGTGAGATGATCAAAGCCTACGTGATCAAGTCTACGATGCCAAAAATATAAGTCCCTTGAATCATTAGCAACTAGACACATATGCTTAGAGGATGACATATCAAAATGAGACATATTTGAATCTACAACTTTGTAGCAATTTTTATTCAAAACAATTTCCAAATTTTCATCTAGCAATTGTGAAAGAGAAAGCAAGATGTATTTCAAATTTTTGACAAGTGCCACATCTTTCAAAGTGTAGTGATCATTTATCATAACCGAACCTTTAGCAATTATAGGAGTTGAAGAATTATCGGAAAAATTAACATTCTCTACACGTGACACAAAAGAGAGGGAGGAGAACCAATCTTTGTTACTAGTCATGTGGCGTGAGCAACCTGAGTCCACAATCCAAATGTTCTCCTTCCTTAAGCATGTAACTTACATAGAAGCACAATACGTCGATGACTCAATACTGGAGTTAGTCAAAAGGTATTTAGGAATCCAGTACTGAGTCACACGACGTCCAGCAGGATTAACATGCGAAAGCTGAGATAAAAATGCAAATTTATGAGCCAAAGCTTGAGGATTTTTGTACCCAACTACTGACGTATAAGGTGTTACATGTGTAGCACGAAAAACAGTAGGTTTGGGAGCAAATTTTGCATGTTTTTGACTCATTACAGCAAGTTGCATGTTTTTGACAATCGATATAGCATGTGCAGTAAGTTTTGCATGAGAGTTATGAGATCTAGCTTGCATTCTTTTCTTTTTCTATTGTTTAGCTAATCTATAACAAAAATCTATGACATGACCATCTCTACCACAGTAGGTACAACGAAATTTAACTTTGTGTTCATGTCTAGATGAGCAAGCAACATGTTTATTAGAAATTGAATGAGATAGCACACCTGCAGATTTGAAAACCACCTTTTTATGTTTAGGAACTGTTTGAATCAAAACACTTCCTAATTACTTTACAATTTTAGGCGGATGTGCCTTAGCATGAGCACGGGAATCAAAACCTAAATCAGTTTTATCATTGCAAGATTTAGAAGAATTCAGTAGCAAGTTCAGATTCTTATTTGCATTATAAAACCGCTCTGGTGTCCTATTCATGTCATCAAGTTTCTTAGACCAGTCTAGGCAGTTTTGACATGAAGTTTTTCCATTTAGTTTCCCATTGGAACAATATTTAACTTCATGAGAACGTTAAACATTGTTCAATATAGAAATTTCATTCATAGCATCTTGTAGTTTCTTATCAAGATCATCACAAGTAGAAGAATGCATATCAATTGTAGAACAGCAAACATCTTTCATGTTTTTATCATTAAGTGCAGCAAGCTCTCTGTTCTTTTTAATCTCTAACTCAAGTTTATCAAGTGTGGAGGTGTGTGCACTGCTTAAAGAGGACAATTGTTCATATATTAAATCACATGAGGAACCCGAATCATCACTACAAATCAAAGATTTCAAATGATTAATTTTAGATTCTAGTGACTCAATTTTAACAGCATTGTCCCTAAGCTTTTTATCCTTTTTCTTAACTATAACAGTGGCACGAGAAATAGCATCACACATTTATTCGCAAGTTGGACATACCTCTTCATTATCGCTATTGTGTTCTGCCTCCTCCATGCTTGATCTCTATTTGCCCACCATGAAGCACAAGTTTGCCAAGTCATCTACATCTTCGTCACTTCCGATGTCAACATCGCTCGAGCCAAGTTCTTGAAGTGCGGAGATAAAACTATTCACCAATTGACATCCTGTAAAACCCTTTTTCTTTTTCTTCTCGTTTGCAGAGGAGTGTTTCGTCCTTGTTTGCTTTTCATCACGAGAAGTAGTACCTGAAAGGTTAGGGTAATCCATGCGAAAATGTCCTGTCTTACCACATTCAAAGCATCGTTGACGTCCGACACTTCCTCTCCTTCTAGTTCTCACATTTTGCGATGCTTTTGAGAACCGAGTAGAGATGAGTGCAAGTTCTTCCTCCAGAAACTCTTCAATCTATTCAAGGGTTACAAAGGACAACAAAACAAGTGTTCCGCAAGATGAAGATTGGCTGGAGCTAGGCATATCACATTGAGAAACAAATGCAAGAAACGTGTTGGGGTTCTTACATGAGATTATGTCAATTTCATTAGTTTTCAATTTAGAATATAGAACATCTAATGTAAGTGTACTCATGAAAATAGATTCACGAATAGATGTGACTTTCATCTCCAAAATTGACATGTCTAATGCACTAAGTAATTGCCTAGCATTCTCAGCATCTGAAAAATTAACATTGACACTACGCAAGTTGCTGAGAATTTTATTAAAACGAGCAAATAAATCGTCAATGGAGTCACCTGGTTGCATCTCAAAGCGCATATTTTCTTTCTTGAACATATCTTGCCTTACCTCCTTGATCGTGTTGGATCCTTCATTGTAGTCGCAAAGTGCCTTACACACATCATATGCTGATTGGAGGTGTGCAACTCGATCAAAGTCGCTTTGAGTTGATCCTTGTATGATCAAGTTCCGAGCCTTATTGTTGTTGTTGTCGACATCTCTCATGTTCGTATCCATGACTTGATTGTTTTGCAGCACGTCGAAAGACTTGTACACTTTTTCCCATATTGTGAAGCCTTGCGCCTGGATGAAAGCCTCCATACATGCCTTTCAAACCTGAAAATCAATGCCATTTAACACACAAGATTTTGCGGAGTATTTCTCCATTATGATTAGTAAAAAACACATGCAAATCACAAAGATTGGAGAATCGTGGCTCTGATACCAATTGTAGGATCGAAGAGCATGTGAAAAGCTACCGGAGGGGGGTAAATGGTAGATTAAAACTTTTTCAGCGGAAGCAATCAAAACTCCTCAGCATAAAATCGATCTATTAAAGAAACCGTGTGTACAACTGATCTTAACGTGTTATACCGTGACAAAGTAGTAGATCTTATAGAGAATCAAGTCACGAAGACACAACAACTAGAATCACAAAAATCCGTCGAGAAAAACTCAAGTTATGATTGAAAGATTGAACGAAGCTCAATCTGTTTTATCCGAGAAAAAAAAACAGATCTGCAACACTGCAAAGAAACTCGTGTACATCCAAAACCACAAATTCAATGACCTTGAAATTTTACAGATGATAGATAATCAAGTTGTGAATACAATCCAAAAAGAATCACATCAATTGGATCTGTAAAACTCGAGTTATGATAAAACCACCAAAACAAGTTAGTGATGTGCACAAACTCGACAAGAAAGACTCTTCTGGAACAAGTCGAACGAACAAGGCACAAAAGTTCCTTTAAAATACGATCTTTATTCAATATAACACAAGAGGAACAGCCCCAAAGTCGTGCACCACGAGCTCTGGTCTCCCTTGCTTTTATAACTAGCCCTTAGGCCAACCAAATCTTAACTAGGACTCATCCTACTCAGATTTAACTGAAACATTCCATAACTGCTCAAGACTCTTCTATACGCAGATAGAAGCAATATTAAGACTTCCAAACACCTTAGAAACGTATCCCACATTCCTAAAACAACTTAACTTCGTGACACACATGAAATCCTATCATAACCAACTCAAATCTTTCTATATTTGAGTCAAACCCAACTCAGCTGCAGCCTAAGTCCATAACCTAGTCGGTTGGACCTTCCTGACCAATTCTTTACGTCCGCTTCTCTTCATCACGCCTTGGAACCATGTTTCCACGTCCATGCACTCCTTTCACATGTGTAAACATCTTCCAACAACGTCCACTATACCTTCATATGCATTGTTCTTGATTCAAACATGTTGTGCGACCTCCTGACCAACTCAACCACAATTCCTCCTGAACTTGGTTGTTGAACCTCATCTTCTCCCTAAGACTAGTTCAATGGATCCCATCACCAACCATGTCTTGAACTCAAGGAAAACCTTCACATGAATAAACAACCAATACTTCCGAGAACAAGTCCTCGACTTGACTCTCATTAGTTCCGAAACCATAACACCTTACGTGAGCACCTCACATAAGCATGTTGCAAACCTTAGCAAAAAGATGTTAACCATAACCACCAAAATACACCAAAAACTTAGTAATAGAATACAATGAAAACACCACTATTTGTTGATTGATGGCGGCACCAACCTCAACCTCATCAGTCGTGCGGCCTTCGACCAGCTACAGATCCTGATGTCCAAGCTCACCGCCTCGAGCCCATTCTCGTGGGTGGGGCCAGGGAACATCATCCCGTACGACAACATCCACCTTCAGGTGACCTTTCGGACACCCGAAAACTTCAGGACGGAGAGCATCGTGTTCGACATCATGGAGGCTATCCTCCCCTTCAACACCATCATCGGCATGCTCACCCTATACCAATTCAGGGTCGTAGCCCACTACAGCTACCTTGTACTGAAGATGCCGACCCCCTCTGGCGTCCTCATGATCCACGAAGACTGCACCACTGCGGTGTTAGACTTGGAGAAGCTACAAGCCCTCACAACAGACCCAGCACTTGCCCCGTGCGGTGCTGGACCAAGTCAGCCTCAACCGAGCTTGCGTCAACACGACTCGTTCACTGCACCCTGTCTGCAGCCTTTCGACAACACTGAATCTCCCATCAAAGCTGTCAACATCATTTCCGACTCTGCTAAGACCACCCGCAAGGCTGAGGGCCAACGCAGAAAGTAGGGACACCCGCTCATCGCCCCATTGGTATCTCACGGCGACAGGTTGCCCGACAACTGTCACAATTACCCTCGAAGCTTTGAACACCCCTATATGTTAACCTTAGCTTAGTAGTAGGACAATGTAAAGATTTCATAGAGTCTAGGAGCAGCATTTAGGACAACCAAGCTCATGGAGGGTCAGATCCAAAGTGTGCAGTCAGCTTAACCTTGTCTCGAACCCTAAGACTGTGCACCCTACCTCCCTTGTCATCCAAAAGCGAGTCGTTGCCTTCTTTTTTAAAAGCCTGTCTCCTCCTATGAATACCAATATAAAAGAATCACTGTCTTGCTCCATGTTTCCCTAAAAATGTTCATTTAATTACAAGTTAATTTTATGATAAACCATGCTAGGTTTGTTTTGTATATTATATTCATATACATGGTTACATACTCTGTATCTCACCCTTGGTGGAGTCGTGCAATCCTTCTGCAGCTGGGCCTGCTTGAGGTACCTGCAATGTGTGGGGGTTCTCTCGGCTGCCCTCATCCTTGGAGTCCTGTGACGCTGGATGGCCTCCTAGGAAAGGTTTACGCCAAGCCAGAGGTCCAGGGGGTGTAAACTATTGTCTGGTCCTGTACCCTAAGCACGCACACCCTACCTCCCAGCGCTACGGTCGAGTACTAGGGGCCGGAAAGTTCGCACTCTAAGGACGGTGAGAGCTGGACCCCGAAGCACTAACGCATTGAATTACCAAGTCCCATGTGCCAGCTCAGGACAGTGAGACATGACAAGGCTAAGGAGGAGAAAGAGGTAAACCGGCGAGCAAAGTAGTCCCTCCTTTATCATGTGTGAAAGACAGCCAGCTTCGACACCTCCCAGAGGGCCCGTCGTCGACGTTCCAACAGGTCGACGACAATAACAAGTGTTGATTCATGAGTACACTCTCCCGCCCTACTCTTGTTGCTAATAGGGTTCTCTTGTGGTAACCTGTATACTAGAGGCCTGCTGTCGAAGTTGCTACACATCAGTGGTGGACGACACCGGAGCAGCCAGCTCTGGCACCTCCCAGGGGCCCCGCCATCGACGTCCTAGCATGTCAATGACAGTAACAAGTGATGATTCGTGAGTACACTCTCCCGCCCCGCACTTGTTGCTAATAGGGTTCTCTTGTGGTAGCCTATATACCAGGGGTATGTCGTCGACATTTCTACAACGATGGTGGGCGACGCCGGAGGAGCCAACTCCGGCACCACCTAGGGGGGATGCCGTCGATGTTTCTACAATGACGGTGGGCGACACAAGAGCAGTCAACTCCGGCACAACCCAGGGGGCTACCGTCGACGTTTCTACAACAATGGTGGGCGACGCCAGAGCAGCCAGCTCTCGCACCACCCAGGCGGCCTGTAGTCGACGTTTCTACAACAACAATGGGCGACACCGGAGCAGCCAGATCCTGCACCACCCAGAGGGCCTGCCGTAAACGTTTCTACAATGACGGTGGGCGACGTCAGAGCAGCAAGCTCTGACACCATCTAGGAGGCCTGTCGTCGATGTTTCTACAACAAGGATGGTGGGCGACAATTGAGCAGCTAGCTTCGACACCACCCAGGGGGAATGCCATCGATGTTTCTTCAATGACCATGGGCGATGTCGGAGCAGCCAGCTCTGACACCACCCAGGGGGTCTGCCATCGACGTTTCTACAACAACGATGGTGGGTGACGCTAGAGAAGCCAGCTCCGGCACCACCCAGGGGGCCTGCCATTGACGTTTCGACAACGACGATGGGCGACGCCGGAGCAGCCAACTTCGACACCACCCAAGGGGCATGTCGTCGACGTTTCTACAATGATGGTGGGCGACACCATAGGAGCCAGCTCCAGCACCATCCAGGGCGACTGCCGTCGACGTTTCTACAGCGACGGTGGGCGAAGCAGGAGCAGTCAGCTCTGGCACCACCCAGGGGGCCTATCGTCGACATTTCTACAACAACGATGGGCGACGCCGGAGCAGCCAGCTCCGGCACCACCCAGGGGGCATGCCGTCGACGTCTCTACTGAGACAAAGCTTGGCGCCCCTAAAGGGGCCCCGCTAAGGTCATCTACCCAAACTCCCCCGCTCCACTGGGGGTCTGTCAAAGACATCCTATGATCAAGTGGTAGGTGTGCCCAGCCACCTGGACACATCTACCAGGGGGCCTCTAAGAGGGTTCCATTGGTAGGATGTTAGATTGTGCGACAATGGCTACGTCAAGTGTGTGATCATTGGTTCGTCAAAAACTAACAAACTCAGCAAAGCTCTTTAGACCCTTATGCTGCTAAGAGCCCGGGTGAACAAGATGGGAAGCACAGGATACAACTAAGAAGCCAAAAACGAATTCAAATTCATTGAAGAAAATTTACAAAGAGACGATCCCCGTATACAAAGGTGTCCCCTCCAAGGGGCCATCGGCCTCAATCTCTCGCGAATTGTGCAGGGATATGTTTGGTGGCATCCTTGACTTCTGTCATTACCACCTCTTCACGCTCCACGACGGGGCCATCGAACACCAGGTCTAGAGGCATCTCCGGTACCGACTCCCTAGCACACCAGAACATGGGATGCCACCGTCTCTACCAGTGCTCTACCCTTGTCTTCCGGATGGTAGGCCAGCTATCGCTCCTGCAGATCAAGCTCCCAGGCACGGTGCTTCAAAGTTTACTCCCGAAGGTGCTGCTCCTGAACCCACGCCAGGTTGCTGTCATGAAGTTCAAGGTCTTCAATGTGGGACTGCAACCTATCCTGATCTATCTCAGCCTATGTCCTCATTGCTTGGGCCGCTGCCTCTAGCTTAGCAACGGTGACCTCCCGCTCAACAACAGTGGCCTCACAACATCCCTGGGTCACTCAAAGCTCTTTAAGGGCATTGAGGTAGGCGTCAGTCGCTTGATTGGTCGCCTTGGTGTTGTCTATAATCTTCTCAGACGCTACATCCATGGCATTCGCCAAGCGACACCTCAACTCTTGCTCCTCACCCTCCTTCCGGTGCTTCTCCTTGGCCTGATCGATCCTAGACCTCAGAAGTTCCTCCTAGGCCTGGAGACGCTCGCCCTCAACACGCAGCTTCTTCCACTTTGTGGTGAGGGCACCCTGCGCTTTGTGGAGGTTGGACTATACCAAGTTGATGCTTGACTGCGTCGAGTCGATGACGTCAGAGAGGTGCTCTGGTTCTGCCAAAGCTATGGAGGGTCGCCCGATGATCATCTTGGGAACTTCTTTCCCACACGGCGATGAAGGCAAGGCCACCAGCACTTGGGGCCTCATCGCTGGGAACTGAGCGAAAGTTGCGGCGCCACTCGAAGTGGTAGTATCCTCACGGACCCTCAGTTTGCTGAGTGGACTCTGACATTACCTCAGGTACGGGTATCGGAGGTGCTTCACTACTCGCACCAGGTGCGGGCGTTGGAGCGACACCCTTGTACCGGCTTGGTGGTGTGCTCCGTTGATGCAACAGTGGTCCTCTGGGCCGACTTCGGAGCACCCCAGACCACTACCCCCGGCGGTAAGGGCGTCACCACAGCTGATGAAGATTTGCAGATTGAAATCAAAGTCTACTCAAAAAAGAAGAACAGATGATACAACAATACAAGCTTTAGTAAGAATGACGTACCGACGTCCCCAGAAGCTCCAGCGGGCCTCGACTTTTGGCGACTTTTGACGATGCGGCAGGCGAGGTCGATCCTACTGATCCTCCACCAGAACCACTAACATTGCTACCGACCCACATCGGCGTGTCTCCACCGACTCCAATGGCGCCACTTCTGGAGATTCCTCCAGAGCTGTCGCCGACATCCAATGCCAAACTTAGGGCAAGATTGCTAGCGGCCCGAGGCCTCTGGGCCTGAGGCTCCGTGGATGTAGCGCCCCCGAAGCCCTCTCTGATGCCTTGGACTGCACCGGTGGCGGAGACGCTTGTTGGTGCTCCTCATGTAGTAGATATCAGACTCATCGCTTGGCGGGCTCGGCCTCCAACCGAAGAATCGCAAACACCTGAGGCGCAAGTTGGGCGCTCCATCAAACATTGACTTGGGGTAAATACCGCCCTCGATGATGCCCTCGGCGGGACCAAGGGCATTTGTCCTTCGCGACCTCGACCACCGGCGACTTCCCTTTCCCTGTATCAGGGACCGACACTTTGCCTTTCCCCCTGTCAGACGACGGGCCTTCCACCCTCAGCACTTTAGAGTCTAGAGCAAGTGCAGACTCCTACAGACGGTCGGAGATGATCAAACCACGGTCCGCATCTCCAACCTGCCGCGGTGCAAGGCCAAGCGCATCCAGATTGCGCATCTTGTGACACCCGGTTCCGAAAATGAACCAAGTGAACGCATATGTGTGCCCAGGATGTTCAAAACACATACACGAGTGCATTCACAAAAGAGTATACTGAAAATTACCACAGAAGAAGATTAATTGATAAAATTTTATTAAACAAACCATATTATCAACAAATACAAATTCCAGTGAATTCTAATGATAAGTTCAACTAATGCAGCGGAAATAAACTAAATAAGCAAACTAAACAGCTAGGCAACATAAGCAATCGGGTATACCGCAGCTCCATGCAACACCACGGGCAAAGCCGAGGGTAGACACGGCCTAGAAATCCGCATTATCGCCATTAAACTCACAATCCTAACCTGCAACTGTTGGAGGGGGGGTTGCAAGAGTGAGTACATGTCGTACTCAGCAAGTATGGAAAGTATGACATGTGGCTGATTCAAACGACGACAACAATAATGGCTAAGTGCTGAAAAGTACAGTAAAACCATTTGGAAAAGCAATGTATTACATGTATGTCAAGTAATCCCATCATAAACCATAATTAATAACATAGCACCAATCCATATTCCATATCCATCACCATCATACCATTAACCATATTCAATGCATAATTAATCCATAACCAGCCAATCCAGTACCAAACCATAACCATCCCAAAAACCATCCTAATACCAGGTTCCCTCTAATCATGGAATTTGTCCAGGTGCTCATCACCGGGAGCACGGCTATCATGATAGTTTATTTAGACTCTACAGAGTTTGTACCACTTTACCCACGTGTTTGTGATTTCATCACCTTTCGGTGACTAAGAACCTCCCTTATGCCCATGACCCGTCGGTCACATTACACACTTCTATTGGTGTGTGGCCAAGAGATCGTAAAATAGCCTTTGCAAAGGGATTACTAGCCTATTTAGACCCCACTGAGGTTTCACCAGTGGTGATGTCTCCAACTGAGCACATCTTCAACCAAGGGCCCCCTCTTGAGCCATTCGGATCCCAGGGTAGTCCCATCAATCATCAACAAACCCAATCCGACTATCCCTTCCCCGAGCATCCTTAATGGTACAAATAGCACTGGCAAATCCCTAATTAATCAGCTACGCCGCACCCATACTTGGCCTCGTGGTGGCACTGTAGTCCTGGCCTATTCTCGCATGAACCGGTCCTTAGATCTAAAGCAAGCAAACCACCGTACATCCAACCCATCTACATACCAGGCTTGTTTAGATCACCCATTAACATATCATATTGACCAGTTCACATTAACCAGAATATCATTAATGCATAATTAAATGTGTATTGTTGTTTTCCCATCCCAGTTAATTAAGTGAAGCAAAAAGGTAAAAAGCCCACCCTGACTCTAAACCATAATCCCAGGTGACAAGGGTGGTTAAACAATTCTAGTAAACTTCCTAGCATATGATTCCCATCAAATTGACACAACATGCAGTTTTGCAAACAAAACATTTATTTTAAAAATAGGATCAATATGCTTCAAGGACACTTGCTTTTCTCCAACGGATAGGGTTGCTCAACTGCTTCGAAGTCTTGGTTCTGAAAATCCTCGTACACGACCTCTTGAGCACTTCCCTCTACTCGTGATCAAACATACAAGAAAATACATACAAATCAACATGATGCACACATACTAATCAACATGCGATGACATGCATGCATGCAAAGTTCAATTATTAATTAACTACAGTTGTTTTATTAGTTAGATGCAACTAGTTCATACGTGTTCATACGAGTTTCTGGAGGTTTTAGTGAGAATTAATGCTGCTGAAAATAAAAAGACGATGCAACCAAAATCAATTTAAGTCTATTAGATCTAATACGTCGCTAAAATTTGCATCGGAAAAACAAATCCTACCGTAGATGTGACCGCTTCGACGATCGCGGGATGATGGCGACATGTAGACGAAGTGGATAGCGCAACGGTATTCCGGCGGCACGACGACAGCGGCGCGACGATCTCCGACGGACGACGACACCCTCCCCTTTTTCCTCGTCTTCTTCCCCTCCTTTTTCTTCCCTTTCTTCCCCCGGCGGTGCCTCTGTTCTTCTCTTTTTTTTTTTAATCTACGGCGGCTAGGGTTTTGGGGCTCTGGCGTCGGGAAAAAACGAAGCCCCCGTGGCTTTTATAGCTGCAGAACACGACGCTAGGGCCGGCGCGGTGCGGGCGAGCGGGCAGGCGGGCTGGGCACAGGAGCGCTGCAGCGTGGGGCCGGGCGGTTGGGTCAACGCGGGAGGCGCGTGATGCTCGCGCGGGCGGGCATGAGGTTGCGCGTGCGAGGGCGTGGGGGTGGGACCTGGCGCGTGGCACACGGGTCGGCGCGCGGCGTGGGCGCAGTCGCGGTGGGGTTGGGGTGTGCGAGAGTGGGTCGCGCGGCAGGGTGTGGGGCCCTCGCTGGCTGGGCCGGCTCGGCCTAGCCGGCGGCGCTGGTTTTTTTCTTTTCTTTCTTCTCTTTTTGTTTATTATTTTATTATTATTATTATATATTTTATTATTTATATTTTTTTACATATTATTTTATATATATATATGTGTGTGTTTCTTTAGGTTTCACAATTATATATATATAATTTTTATATTTATTCCCTATTACATGTTTTATGCTATAATTATATATTTTTTCTTTTGCTACACATATTTGTATATGTATGTTTTATATTTTATTATCTTTCTTTTATTCTACTAATGTTTAATACATGATCATGTATGCAATGCATGATGCGAAAAATTAGGGTGTTACAAACCTACCCCCCTTAAAGTGAATCTCGCCCTCGAGATTCGACAGCGTGGAGAAAAGATGAGGAAATTCCGTCTTCAAGTCTTCTTCACGTTCCCACGTAGCTTCGGCTTCCGTATGGTGGTTCCATTGCACTTTGCACCAATGGACTCTCTTACTCCTCATGACCCTTTCCTTTATGTCCAAGATCTTGATAGGTTGCTCGACATAGGACAAATCCTCCTGAAGTTCTAACTTGTCCATCGGCACCTGTTCTTCCGGCACCCTGAGACACTTCTTGAATTGAGACACGTGAAACACGTCATGTACATCGGAGAGATACGCCGGCAGCTCAAGTCGATAAGCTACCTCTCCTCGCTTGTCCAGAATCTTAAATGGTACGATGTAATGAGGTGTCAGTTTTCCTTTGACGTTAAACCGGTGTTGCCCTCGGATAGGTGACACTTTGAGGTATACAAAATCTCCAACTTCAAATGCCAGATTCTTTTGCCTATTATCCGCATACCCTTTTTGCCGCGACTCAGCAGCCCTTAGGTTTTCACGAATTATTCAAAGTTGTCTTTTAGCGTCTTGTAACACATCAGGACCAAATACTTGGTTCTCTCCTATTTCATTCCAAAACAAAGGTGTCCTACACTTCTATCTGTACAGTGCTTCATAGGGTGACATTTTCAAACTTGCTTGGTAGCTATTGTTGTACGAGAATTCAGCATACGACAAACTTTTATCCCAACTTTTCTCATTCTTTAAAGCATAAGCTCTTAAAATGTCTTCCAAAATTTAATTGGTTCTCTCGGTTTGTCCATCCATTTGAGGGTGATATGCCGAACTGAAGTTCAACCTTGTTCCCAATGCTTCATGCAATTTCTGCCAAAATCTGGAGGTAAACTGAGAACCTCTATTTGAGACTATCTTCTTCGGTACTCCGTGTCGACACACAATATGCTCCATGTATATTTCGTCCAATTGTGCAGCTGTATATTTGGTCTTCACAGGGACAAAATTAGCTGACTTGGTTAAGCGATCCATAATTACCCAAATTGAGTCGTAACCGAACTGAGTACGTGGTAACCCAACTATGAAGTCCATTCCAATTTCTTCCCACTTCCATTCTGGGATCTTCAATGGTTGCAATAATCCAGCTGGCCTTTGATGTTCAGCTTTAACTCGTTGGCACACATCACACAACCCAACATATTCTGCTATGTCCTTTTTCATGCTGGCCCACCAATAGTATGTCTTCAAATCCTTGTACATCTTTGTACAACCGGGATGAATCGAGTATGGCGAGTCATGTGCCTCCTTTAATATTGTCTCCCGAATATGCTTCACATTAGGCACGACAATTCTCTTTCCAAGCCATAAAGTACCATGTTCGTCTTCATCAAATCTGAATTCTCTCCCTTCTTCGGTCCTTTCCTTGATTTCCTTGATCTACTCATTTGTGGTTTGTGCTTCTTGAATTTCTTGCTCTAAGGTTGGATTTAACTCCGTTATTCCCATCTCATTCACAAATCCGAGGTTCAACCGTTCGAACTCCTTACATAACTCGGATGGCAGCTCCCGAACCGTGAGTTGGTGGCTTACTCCTTTTCTACTCAAAGCATCGGCCACTACATTAGCCTTTCCTGGATGATAGTTGATCCCCACATCATAATCCTTGATGAGCTCCAAACATCTTTGTTGCCTCAAATTCAGATCCGTTTGTGTGAAA
Source organism: Tuctoria greenei (assembly GCA_036927565.1). Taxonomy (NCBI): domain Eukaryota; kingdom Viridiplantae; phylum Streptophyta; class Magnoliopsida; order Poales; family Poaceae; genus Tuctoria; species Tuctoria greenei. Next base: position 139,615,995 of record JAYESD010000001.1, on the reverse strand, counting down.
ATATACTTAAGACTCTTGTGATCCATATAAATTTCACACCTATGACCAAGGATATAATGTCTCCAAATCTTCAATGCGTGAACCACGGCTGCAAGTTCCAAATCATGCATTGGGTAATTCTGCTCATGTTTCTTCAATTGTCTCGATGCATATGCAACCACCTGACCTTCTTGCATGAGCACACATCCGAGTCCTTGTCTTGATGCGTCGTATAAATCCAAGCTTCTTGCTCATGTCTCGTAATACCAACGCCGGTGTAGTGATAAATCTCTTATTCACTTTCTCAATAGCATCCTGACAAGATAGAATCCATTTGAGAGGCCTTCCCCTTATTAGCAACTCAGTCATGCACTTCACTGCATTGGAGTAGTCTTTGATGATTGATTAGTCTTGATATCTATTGTGATGCATCAACTCCAATGTTGACTTCCTTATCACATGTCGATTGCACTGTCCTTGTGGCATACTGGACCACTCCATTATGCTTCCGTAGCCAATCCATTCCAGGTGTCATGTCTGATCCTTGTGAGTCCAAAACAATAAGGTTGGCGAAGGATTCTACCCCCCTTATTTGATAACTTACTCTTAGACACACTATCTTTGTTCTCATCTTCCATACAGCTTCGTATGAGACAATGAATCTTCTGGTTGTGTCCTTCTTCCATTGAAGTAGAGGTTGAGCGAGAAAGAAAAGAGAGATAGAATGAATCCCCAACTATATGCATCAAGGAATATGAAACTAAACAACTAGCTATACAAGCCTATATGGATATGGAAACGCTAAAGCATACCAAAATCCTCTATTAAGCACACAAGAAATCAATATATATATAGCAAACAGCACTCCAAGCAAAAACACATCGACTACTAAGTGATCCTATGTGCTCTAAAGTGTCCATTCTATCCAAGCTGCGTCCTACGGTCAATCTGTGGCTCTGATACCAATTTGTTACACCCGGTTCCGAAAATGAACCAAGTGAATGCATATGTGTGCCCAGGATGTTCAACACACATACATGAGTGCATTCACAAAAGAGTATACAGAAAATTACCACAGAACAATATTAATTGATCAAATTTTATTAAACAAACCATATTATCCTTGAATACAAATTCTAATGAATTCTAATGACAAGTTCAACTAATGCAGCGGAAATAAACTAAATAAGCAAACTAAACAGCTAGGCAACATAAGCAATAGGGTATAGCGCAGCTCCATGCAACACCACAGGCAAAGCTGACGGTAGACACGGGCTAGAACTCTGCATTATCGCTATTAAACTCACAATCTTGACCTGCAACTGTTGGGGGGATTGCAAGAGTGAGTACATGTCATACTCAACAAGTGTGGAAAGTATGACATGTGGCCGGTTCAAACGATGACAACAATAATGGCTAAGTGCTGAAAAGTACAGTAAAACCATTTGGAAAAGCAATGTATTACATGTATGTGAAGTAATCCCATCATAAATCATAATTAATAAAATAGCACCAATCCATATTCCATATCTATCACCATCATACCATTAACCATATTCAATGCCATAGTTAATCTATAACCAGCCAATCCAGTACAAAACCATAACCATCCCAAAACCCATCCCAATACCAGGTTCCTTCTAATCATGGAAGTTGTCTAGGTGCTCATAACCGGGAGCACGACTATCATGATAGTTTGTTTATACTCTGCAGAGTTTGTACCACTTTACCCACGTGTTTGCGATTTCATCACCTTTCGGTGACTAAGAACCTCCCTTATGCCCATGACCCATCGGTCACATTACACACTTCCGTTGGTGTGTGGCCAAGAGATCACAAAATAGCCTTTACAAAGGGATTACTAGCCTATTTAGATCCCACTGAGGTTTCACCAGTGGCGATGTCTCCAACTGAGCACATCTTCAACCAAGGGCCCCTCTTGAGCCATTCGGATCCCAGGGTAGTCCCACCAATCATCAACAAACCCAATCCGACTAACCCTTCCCCGAGCATCCTTAATGGTCCAAATAGCAATGGCAAAGCCCTAATTAATTAGCTACGCCACACCCATACTTGGCCTCGTGGTGGCACTGTAGTCCTGGCCTATTCTCGCATGAACCGGTCCTTAGATCTAAAGCAAGCAAACCACCGTACATCCAACCCATCCACATACCAGGCTTGCTTAGATCACCCATTACCATATCATATTGACCATTTCACATTAACCAAAATATCATTAATGCATAATTAAATGTGTAGTGTTGTTTTCCCATCCCAATTAATTAAGCGAAGCAAAAAGGTAAAAAGCCCACCCCGACTCTCTACCATAATCCCAGGTGACAAGGGTGGTTAAACAATTCTAGTAAACTTCCTAGCACAGGATTCCCAACAAATTTACACAGCATGCAGTTTTGCAAACAAAACATTTATTTTAAAAACATGATCAATATGCTTCATGGACACTTGCCTTGCTCCGACGGATAGGGTTGCTCAAGCGCTTCGAAGTCTTAGTTCTGAAAATCCTCGTACACGACCTCTTGAGCACTTCCCTCTACTCGTGATCACACATAAAAGAAAATACATACAAATCAACATGATGCACACATACTAATCAACATGCGATGACATGCATGCATGCAAAGTTCAATTATTAATTAACTATAGTTGTTTATTAGTGAGATGAAACTAGTTCATACGAGTTTACGGGGGTTTTAGTGAGAATTAATGCTGCTAAAAATAAAAAGACGATGCAACTAAAATAAATTTACGTCTATTAGATCTAATACGTCGCTAAAATTTGCATTGGAAAAACGAATCCTACCGTAGATGTGACGGCTTCGACGTTCGCGGGACGATGGCGACGCGTAGACGAAGTGGATGGCGCAACGGTCCTTCGGCGGCACGACGACAGCGGCACGACGATCTCCGGCGGACGACGACACCCTCCTCTTTTACCTTCTCTTCTTCCCCTCCTTTTTCTTCCCTTTCTTCCTCTGGCAGTGCCTCTGTTCTTCTCTTTTTTCTTAATCTACGGTGGATGGGGTTTTGGGGCTCTGGCGTCGGGAAAACACGAAGCCCCTGGGGCTTTTATAGCCTCGAAACACGGCGCTAGGGCCGGCGCGGTGCGGGCGAGCGGGCAGGCACGCTGGGCACGGGAGCGCCGCAGCGTGGGGCCGGGCGGCTAGGTCAACGCGGGCGGCGCGTGGTGCTCGCACGGGCGGGCTCGAGGTGGCGGGGGTGGCGCGCGCAAGGGCGTCAGGGTGGGGCCAGGCGCGACAGCGGGGCGCTTCGGCGCGGGAGCGCATGGCACGCAGGACGACGCGCGCGTGGGGCAGGGCGCGTGGGCGCAGTCGCAGTGGGGCCGGGCGCGGGGCTAGGCGCGGTGCGCGCGCTGGCTGGGCCGGCTCGGTCTAGCCGGCGGCGCTGGTTTTTTTTCTTCTCTTTTTTATTATTATTTTATTATTATTATTATATATATATTATTAATAATATTATTTATATTTTTACATATTATTATATATATTATTTATATATATATATTTATGTGTTTCTTTAGGTTTCACAATTATATATATATATATATATATATTATTTTTATATTTATTCCCTAATACATGTTTTATGCTATAATTATATATTTTTTCTTTTGCTACACATATTTGTATATGTATGTTTTATATTTTATTATCTTTCTTTTATTCTACTAATGTTTAATGCATGAACATGTATGCAATGCATGATGTGAAAAATTAGGGTGTTACACATCTCCCTCAGGATTTTCACCCTGATGTCCCGATCCGTGCAAAGTGGCTAAGGAAGTTTGTCTTGCTCTTCCCAGTCCGCCTCAGCACAAAAAACTGACTGAACACCAGCACACACAGGTACACTCCAACGAACATCTCGCGAAAGTGCGAGAACACCGTCGCTGCCACCGAAGAGCTTAGCGACAAGTGATGAAGTTGGAGCCCAAGGACCTCCAAAAGCGTCACAAGGAAGGAGGAAACGGGTGTAACAAACCCGAAGTACACGTACGAGGTGAAGAAGATGATCTCTTTCTCCTCCAACTTCAAAGGCAGAGAGCCGGGGCGGATCCGATTCCGCCGCTCCTCGTCCTTCCAACCAAGCAACCACCTCAAGGGAGCTATTTTCATCACGCGGGAGGGAGGCAAGCCCGGGGCCATTGGAGCATGAGTTAAGATCCTAGAAGGTGGGGAAAGCTTGGGTGCTCAAGGAGGAAGACAAAGGCTCGAACGTTGGGGTGTGAGTAATGGAGGAACCACCTTTGCCCATAAAGGTTTTCTTTTAAACACCCTGGCGATGTTTGAGCACATCTTGCAAGTCGCATGGGCTCAAAACCCACTGCTCAATCCACAACGTCCATGAAAGCGGGGCCCAAGTCCTTTCTCAGAGATGGCCCGAGCAGGCCCCCACCTGAGAAGGCAACCCGACGGTTCCCATAAAGGCAGAGCGAGAGCAGCAGAAGCGCAACAGCCACATTGAGAACCGTCATGATAAAGAAGCTACTTCAAGTAAAGATCCCATCACCACGACCCCTCAACTAGAGGGCGAATTGTGGCCACGATGGCAGAGGCACGCACCACTTCAGTTGATCAAGACAAAATCGAAAGGCAGCGCGGGAAAGCAAGAAAAAGGCTCCACCCTCGGGCTCATCACCTCCCCCAAGATGGACCCAGGGGCCACTATCGATACCCGACATACCAGGTACCCTTGCACACTTGCTAAAAGCACCTAAATACTCTGCCTCCCAGCTAAGGCAGGGTCCAATGGCACCACGTGTCCAGAAGGCCCGGACCCCTCTCTACCTCGGATACGGGATCCAGTGCTTCAACATGGACCACAAGACGGGGTCCAGCTCCCCCGAGGAGACAGGCTCCCAAGCGGCCACGTGTCCAGCCGGACAGGACCCACTTTCCCATAGGAGTGGGCTCTGGTGCTGGCACGTGGCTCGCAGTACCAGGTCGGCCACCTCCCGCGGAGGTAGGCTCCAGCTCCACCACGTGTCTCGTGGCCCTGGATCCCCTGCTCTCTTCAGGACTAGCTCCGAGGCTACGGCATGGTCCGCGGTTCGGGACCCAACCTCCCCCGCAGAGGCTAGCTCCCGAGCTACCACATACCTTGCAACTTGCCCTGGACGGTGGGTTGCGAGAGTTAAGGGGGTGGTGCGCCTTGTCTAAATCAAGCATTGAAGACACGCACCTTCCTCAGGCGCATGACGCGGTGCACGCCTACTGTCAGGTACCGCTACGCCCAATCGCGTCGCAGTGAAGACGCCGCAGGCCTACCCCACTCCGCCAAGTGGGTAGCTTACGGCGACATTACAATTGGATAGGATATCTCCTGCCATCGTCAATGACTACGCATGGGCACTGGCGTCTGAGGCGGCAAGACGATGGGTCTTCAAGCACCAGTCAGAAGAAGCTTTTGCAAGAAGCCTTAGATCTTTAGGATAAGATTGCCCCGGGGCCACCTGTCGGGCCCCAAACCCCACTCGTAAGATTGCCTAAAAAGACCGGACCGCCACCATTAGAAAGGATCCAGGCTCAACTCATACTACACACACATTCACACTAGCAATACAACTCACACCGTTGAGTAGGGTATGACGCTCTGGCGGCCCGAACCACATAAAACCATCGTCTCACCATCTTTCATATGTGCAAACTCTCCCGAGGACTAAGCCCTGCCGATCAAGAACCTCCACGGGCTGCTCGCATAGCAGGTCCGGAGGAAGTGTCGCAAGAACAGTTTGACAACATCTAATCTTGTAATTAACCATTAACTCTAAATTCTATAGGTTAATCAATCACAAATTTATTTGTTTGATTATTATCAATTAACATAACCCTTACAATTATGGCACCAACTATTGTGCAAGAAGCAATTTTCTGCAATCTTGCAAGCAGCGTATTTTGGCCCTTAGAATGGAATCCAATGGTGGCTGCAAATTTTGCACTTAACTCCTCCCACCTGGACCAAGAAATATGCAAAGAACACCCCCGAGCCGAGTCGGGCGTCTGTTAGCCGAGCCAGACACCTTTTTCCCCATCGCACCAACCGCTGTATGGCATCTCGCGTGGCTGATGAGGGCGCTGCAGCGACCAACCACCGACGCTAGGCACGACATCCTGCCCCGTGCGCGGATCTCGCACCCCTCGGCCGTGCACAATAGTCGGTGCCAGCAGAGAGAGGTCTCCTTCCCGGCTTGTCGTCGTCCTGGCCACCGCGCCCGCACGAATCCGTGCTCCGGCCTCCGACGAGGTGGAGTTCATGGATTCCATCTAAAGACGAGGATACGTGAATGTTTGTGTTTGTGGATCCCTTCGCATCGGGCGAGACGCGTGGACTCTGTTTTGGAGCTAGTGGACGTGACCGGTCATGCGCCTCCATCTGTTTTCGGCAAGCAAGTCACCAGGCCTACGCCTGCCCAGGTTTTAGTAGGAGCCGCGTGACTGGATCAGATCGCTTGTTACGTGCTGTGCTGCTCCCATGTGCTTCACGATGCCGCCGGTGGCCGTGCCATCGAGCTAGCTTGTCATCGAACTATCCACGAAACATCTAGCGGTACACAACGTTTTCGACATTTTGCCGCTACAGAAGACAACTGGAACTGGAAGCTGATGTCTGAGCTGCATACAACAGAAACTCAACAGGAAACATTTGCCTTTGCTTGGCATCGATGTACTTCAAGTTGTGTTGCATTCACGTACAGATTGAATTTGACCTTGATGTGATAGTAGACTAGTCGACATGATCATTTAAGTCATAGAGCTCCTTCCTCAGTTTCTTTTCTTATCATTGTTTGTGAAATAGTGTTTGTTACTTCTTACATTATACTGGAACTCGATCCCATGACTTTCTGTCTATAGAAGCATGGGTGAAGTGAAATGAAAATCCTGTATAAAGTATTACACATTCTGGTTTTGCTTTTGTTAGGCACGTGGACTTGCTTGTTGGGCGTCGGACGTGTGCGATGATGCTTGCTTTCGTCAGGCGCGCAGACATACATTGATCGACTTGCTTGCTCGGCGTCAGACGTGCACGATGCAGGATGACTGTGACGTCCTTGTTGCCGTGCGTAGGCATCGACTCGATGTTGGATGAGTATGATCCGTAGGCCACGCGATCGGAGAATCGGCGACGTACGGCGGTGGGCGATCGAAGACGCGACCGGGCGACCAGTGCGAGACCTACACGCGACGGAGTGCGAGGGTGACCAGGACCCAGCATGCGAGGTCGCGCAATGTTGTGCGAGGGAAACGGTCCGCCAGTACGATCTCAGTGATTCGGCGGCGACGTCTAAGGAAGTCGAGAGCTTCTGTTAGGGTAGGGGACGTGCGATTGTTTTCTGGACAGAATAACGATTCGGTCTACACCCGACTCGCTCGGGGGTGTTCTTTGCATATTTCCTGATCCAGGTGGGAGGAGTTAAGTGCAAAATTTGCAGCCACCGTTGAATCTTAATCTATGGGCCAAAATGCGCTGCTTGCAGGATTGCAGAAAATTGCTGCTTGCACAGTAGTCGGTGTCTACAATTACGGATTAACAATTATGAATAAACAATTAAAGAAAAAAAATTCACCTTTCTTCCACAGATCCGGTGGTGGCACCGCCAGCACAGTGGTCCACCGCGCCGCTGCGAAGCTCCGCTTCCAGCCATCATGCGCTGCTGTCGTCGCGCAGCCACAGCTGGCAGCATGTCATGCCACTCACCATTGAGGCTCCCAGTCGCGCCGCTCGGTGTCGAGGCTCCCACTACAGGAATCCCGACGATTTGCGACGGCCAGGGCCGTCACAAATAAGTTAGAAACCATCGAAAATAAGCTATTTGCGACGACTTTCCTTATTTACGATGGCATTTGGCCGTCGCAAATAATACGTCGCAAATAAGCTTATTTGCGACGGCCACCGTCGCAAATAGGCTTATTTGCGACGGCCGGCAGTAGCCGTCGCAAATTATTGCCAGGAGGCCGGTGGGCCTCATAGGTCTAGTTGCGACGGCCTGGCCGTCGCAATTAAGACCCTATTTGAGATGGCCTGGCCGTCGCAAAGAAGGTCAGCCAATGGGTCCCACGCGGCCTGGCCATCGCAAATAGGGCCTTATTTGCAACGGCCAGGCAGCCACAAATAACATAGGCTTAATTGCGACAGCATGAGACCTTATTTGCGACGGTGCTGTATAAAAAGCCGTCGCAATAAGGTTTTTTATTAAAAAAACTAAAAATACTACCCGGCTCGATGGCCATAAACATGAACTCGTTCTTCGTACAAAAAGAAGGTGGCAGGCTGTACGAAATGACAAAGACGGACCAACAGGAGTATGGCGTGGCGTTCGTACTGAACGGTGAGAATCCGTCTGTCGCTAATCCGATGCGAAAATTTCTCGCATCACGAGAAAAGTCTGGATCGAAATGGTCTAGCGCCTTCCATGCATCACCGTCGGACGGATGCGTCAAAAATTCTTTGTTCTCACGTTTATCTTCTTTGTGCCATCTCATGTCTTGCGGTTCTTTTTGAAAGAAACAACCACTTCAATCGAGGTGTCATAGACAAGTAACGAAGCTGCTTATGTGCGACATCTGTCATCACATTATCGCCATCGTCATTAACAACTTCGATATACTTCAGTTTGTCACATTTCAAGCACATCTTCTCATTGGCGTGCTCTTTCCAGAATAGCATGCAGTTGTCTGGGCACACATCAATTTTCTCATACTTCATACCGAGACCAGATATCTTGATCTTTGACTGATAAATATATGGTGGCGCTTTTGAGGTTGTGGAAGGATATCGCAAATCAATTTCATGAGATCATTGTAGCAATTGATGGAAAAAAAGTACTTGGACTTAATTACCATAAATCTGGTCAAGAAAGCAAGTATGGTCACAACTGTGTGTTCATGCGACGACTCTTGTGATTTCTTCAGCTCTTCGAAGAACTTCTCTGCCTCATTTGTAAGAGGACCCTCCGCTTCCAGAGCTTCTAGCATCTCATCCATCCTATCAACCTCTGTTATATCATCATCCTCATCCACTTCTGATATGACTCGAGAATTAGTCTCGCCGTGAAAGGTCCACACTTCATAATGTGGAGTGAAACCGTTTCAACATAAGTGAAACGAAAGCTCCTATCTTCTCAAAAACCTGGTGTTATGGCATTTTGTACATGGGTACCGCATCATATCTTCCGTTGACAATGAAAATGCCCGATCCAAAAATTTATCTAACTTGATGTACCACTCATCCGAGTGACCACCAGTTCTGCTCTTCCAGCCAGTATATATCCAACTGCGGTCTTCACCCATGTTTGGCTCTGCAGTTTAACGTGAAAGAAATTGTCGTCAATGTATACAGTACCACCTTGACGCATACGGTATCACTACAATGGCCTACACGACACGATCACACTTATTGTGTGTCGTGCCCTTCCGGGTTGGTCACTTAACCCTAACGATTCATCAATGTTTGATTATCATCCGTCTCACAAATCATGAAATTTCAGCAGCATAACGCCGTCTGTTTAACACTACACCCCCCTATACGATACAATTCTTAAAGTACAAAGGGGGACAACTGGTTAGCTGGGAAACCTGTTGCCTTATGGATGTTGCGAGTCAATGACACATACTCGCAACATACATTTTCACAATTTTCATCGTCTTATACGTACTGACAAACACGCGCGATATGAATGGGGGGTCTTGCGGCAGAGAGATACCTGGTTACAGACTTTTAGGATTAGTAATGGGCCGCCTGACCCATATACACTTAACCCGACGTCGTTCTCTCTTTGCCCGACCTCAAATGAAGGTTAGGATTGGGCCCGATGGGCCGTATCTACGCTACATATACGATGCCCACTTTACATATGACGACCCTTTTGTTTAGCCGTTTCTATATATAATACATAAGTATCAAAAATATTAACAAAAACATAAACAACTGTATTTTAATCACAAAACAATAAATGAGAGCAATAATACAAATCTTAAACATTATTAAATAAAACCTAAGCATATATAGTAACATTAAGATCCAATTAACAACTAATTAACAATTAAGTAATAAATAATTATAATGGTCAACTATTAACAACCAACTAACAATTAATTGCAATTCAAACCTAATTAACAACTACTAACAATTAATGAGAATTAACAACAACCTAACAATTAATCATCAAGAACAATTAACACCTAAATAGCATAACAACTAATCATCAATTAACAATTAACAACTACTCCCTCCGTCCCACTATGATGGACGTTTTAGCCCGTTGAGCTTGTCCCACAATGTTCGACGTTTTGATATGTCCGCTTGGCACCAACGTTACGAAACCCTTAGCCTTCCAGAAATCCAGAAATAAAGTCTCCGCCTCCAGCCAAGCGTCCAGCCTCCATCCTCAAGCCTCTGCTTCCGCTCCCGAGGAAAAAATGTGCCGCCCTCCTCAAGATCTGGACGCGCCGCCGTCCCAGGAGCGTGACGCGCCGCCCTCGCCTGGATCTCCATGCACCGCCGTTCCCCAGAGCCCCCACCCCCTCGCACCGCCCGTCGCCCGTCATCCGTCGTCCCCTTCGTGGAGCTCAGAGTCTGATCCATCTTGGAGGTGGAGGTCACTGGCGGCTCGTGCGTCGGCGCGTGGTGCACAAGGCAGCCGTCGCCGCGCGGTGGGACGTCCAATCCGTCACCTGCCTTACCGCCGCCCGCGTCCAAGAAGGCAAGCAGGTGCTGTTCTGTCTATTGTTGAAGATGAGACAGATGAGGAGATCGATTCAGGAGCCTCCAAGGGGAAAATACCAACGATTGGAGAAGAAAAGAATCAAGATGCTAAGAAGGAAGGGAAACCTGCAGCCATGGAGGAAGAAAAGAATCAGGATGCTAAGAAGGAAGGGAAGCCTGCAGCCATGGAGGAAGACAAGAATCCGGCAAACAAAGAGTCCACTCAAGGTTAATTCCTTTGGGGTTATTACTCCAGGTCGTTCAGTTTAGGAGTATTGAAATAAAATACAGTTGCATGTACTTTCATCTTGCTATTACCAGTAGATAAATTGGTGCCTGAAGGTGCTAGGTGTCTCATGAGTTTAATCTGAATATTTCTATAGTAGTCATTCAGATTTGCTATTGTGTTTTCTTTGTCGATTGATTTACATAGATTTACCGTACTGTTTCTTTGGTTCATGGTCTCATGATGAGAAAATATGATACGCTTAATAGAAGGCCCTTTACACAGCGGGCAAATAAGCAAAAATCAGTGGTTAGAACAATGTTTCATTTCACATAACTCATTGCAGTAATCAGTTTCAGTAGTGCAAAATTATCCCTCAGTTCAACTACACTAACTGCAGCATTGCAGTGATCATGCTACTAATTCTTGGTTCAGCACAACTTGCACCGCAGTCTCATAAATTGCACATGGACATTCTAGGCATGTTGGTAAAATATTCATAGCTTCCAACCTACCCTTATTCATATGAGGAAGCTTGTATCGATTCCCCCCATTGACCTTCATCACCTCTATCATGCATGATTGTAGTGTCAAGAAAACCCGTTTCAAAGTACGCGGGTTGTACTCTTCATATTCTTTTTCTACAGTCTCAATCAGCTCTTCCAAATTTCAAGATGCTGTTCTATAGGTAAGAGACTGTAAAGAAGCAAAGAATCCCAAATCCGAAATGTTCAAGTCTGGAGAATTAGAAGGTTGATACATAATCTGAATGTCTAGTCCAGTTTGAGCTACTGCAGCTTGAAACTGAATATCATTCGGTGGCACATGGCTAGTAGCATTGTCTTGTTGTATCCAAATAGTTCTTTGTCGATCATATGTAGGCCCTTGTCACTATTGCGGGTAGTAGTTTCGTGATAAAATAAGACCTCATCATATCACGGCCTACGGTGACACACTTGGTGACCAGGGTACCCCTTGGCCTATTTACACTAGTCCTTTGTGCCGGTACCTGCATTTGTTTCAAAACATATTAGACCAACGTTTTAAGAAAATGAATTTAATTGGTCACTGCAAATAGATATAGGTACCTTTTTAACAAAGGGCCATACACCTATTTTTCCATCGAAGTTGCAATTACCTTCATTATCATAACGAGGAAGTGCCACCGCAGCAAGGAACATAACCTTGTCTATAGAATTTTTGTTCTGAACAGTACGGTACGGGTCTTCTTCTTCAGGGAGCAAATAAAAATTCCTTGCTTTTTTAGTCATATTGAACCATTTTTCGTCCACATGAATGATGTTGTCTGTATACTTAAACTTGGGTTGAAGTTCCAAGCTAGTTTCATCTAACATAGAAATACACCACCGCAAATGATCTGTTTTGTTTCCTTCCTTCAGAAGCGGTTTCAAACAATTTGAATGCCTATACAATTGACCTTCCTTGAATCTTCTATGAACTGTGTTTTTTTTTTTATCCCAATTTTCTGTGCTACAGCTCGGATTGTACTTCTTTGTGTAAGAGGAACATCGACAAGTTGTGTTAGATCAGCTTGTATTTTTTTTCGTCCACAATTCAAAGGTATTCTAGATTGGACATCGATTGGTCTTCCTTCTTGTACACAATTTTTTGCTCTGTACCAAATACGCTGCACTGTACTCATACTACAGTTAAACCTAGTAGCAACATGCCTCGTGGAATATTTGTTCAATTTCCCATTAGTGCTATTAGCTAGCAATGCTCTATAGATTTCATCTCTGACTTCCTTGCTCAGATTTCTTTTCGTGACTTGTGCTGTCTGATCCATGTTTACACTATGGTTGATATCTTCATTCAAATTAGGAACTGTAGTCATTTCAGGAAATATTAGCATATTCAGTGGACTGCTTCAGTTGTGCTGAAAATAATAAAAATGATGATAAACTCACCTGTGTGTTGCTCATTAAACTCAAAGTTTATATCTTCATTCAAATCTGGAACTGCAAGAATTATGCAATAATATGTTCAGTGGGTGCTTGAGTTGTGCTGAAAATAATAAAAAATGATGTTGTACTTACTGATGTTGAGATTTGGTATGTTCCCAATAGATTCATTGTCATATCCATTTGCTTCATGTGCATGTTCGTTTAAATTCTGTGCAGCTTCAACAAAAAATAAACTTTTTTTAGCAATCATGCATTCAATATTTCAGTACCTGATTCGAGTAATCAGATTCCAGTAATCATATTTTTGTTGCAGCAACATTATTGGTGTAAGATTACAGTATATCTAAACAGGTTCTACTAATCAGTTTATGATCAAGTCAAGAATCATCAGACAGGTTCCAGTAATCATCTAAACAGGTTACAATAATCATTTTTTGAACAAATAAAGATTTGTACACAGATTCCAGTAATCAGGTTTTAGTTGCATCAACGAGAAAACCCGTTTGCTGCTACATGCATATAATTATTTTTTGAACAACTCAAGAACTATAAGAATGAGAAGCTGCATCATGAATGGGAAGAGGAATTCATCTTTAGATATTTGTATAAAAAGATTGATGACGAACTTACTACTTCTATTGAGATCTGGTATGCCTCCATATTCTTCATTGTCACTTCCATATGCTTCTTGTGCATGGTCGTTCAAATCTGGAAGAGGCATGATCACAGCTTTTGTGTTTAGACTGCTGTAGCTTTTGTGTACAGAGTGTTATATTTTGATACGGTTAAATAGGCATGTTGATGACTTTTCGTTTCCTTTGTGCCGTCACTTGAAATATGGCGCCAGTGCACAAGTAAAAAAAAACACCTCAAAAGTGGCGCCAATGCTCATTGCCAAAGTGTTCTGAAGGCGCCAGTGTAAAGTTCTGAGGCGCTGCAAAAAGAGAACAGGTGCGCCAGTGCAAAAAAAAGGCGGGAGGACTCCAAAGGCGCCGGTGGAAAAAGAGAAAGCGCCAGTGGAAAAAAAGAAGGCGCCAGTGGAGAGAACAGTGCAGAAAAAATTGGCGGGAGTACTCTACTCCAGGCAGTGCATGATGAAATAAATTGGCACCCACCAATTTGCACAAATACCTGTGCATCAAAGTAGGTAACGTAATTAAATCTAGACTATTTTAATGAGGGTACATGCGTCAATATCCAACTCTCTTAATCTGTCTTAAAAAAGCTAAAACCTCCATCATATTGGGACGGAGGGAGTAACTATCTAGAAATTAACAACTAAATGCCTACTTTACCTGTGCGACATGGAGCAGCGGGCCGGCGCCGTCGGACGGAAGGCGGAGGCATTGGAGGATGCCGGCGGCGCTGCTGTCCGGGGCTGGGGCCTGCGTGGGCGCGGCGAGGGGCCAGGGGCGTAGGGGCCGGGGGCGGCGGGGGGCCGGGGGCGCAGGCGCTGGTAATGGGCGACCTCTCTACGGTAATGGGCTGCCAACCGCGCAGCAACCCACTACAGATTGTAGGCATCAAGAGTAAAGGAAGGCGATGTGCGCATTAGCGCGTCCTCAGGACGGCATTAACGTGCCTTCAAGACACATTAATGTGCTATCAAGACACATTAACGTGTCATCAAGACCACGTTATGTAACACCCTCATTTTCATGCATCATGCATTTCATAAGTTCATATACATGTTTAGCATAAATCCACATAAAAAGGAATAAGTTTAAAATAAATTTAAAGAAAAACCAGACTCAAAAGTTCTGAGAAGTGCGGACTAGTCCGTTTTTTGTGCGGACTAGTTCGATTTCTCTCTGACCTCCCTCGGACATGTCCATTTTTGTTGTGGACGAGTCCGTTTTTCTCTCTGTACCATTTTTGGACTTGCCCGGTCCATTGCGGACCGGTGTCCCAAATCCTTGAAAATTCGACAAGTCCCTAGACTTGTCCGATATAGTCCGGACTTGTCCGTTTTCGTCTCTGTCTAACATCGGACTAGTCTGGCATTGTGCAGACTTGTCCGGTGATCGCAATTCCGAGTTGATCTTTTGTTCCACGATGTGTTTTTGATTTTTAACTTAAGTGGGCCTAAGGACATCGTGTCTAACCCTTTTGGAGCCTATATGGGACCCCACACCAGCCTCTAACCATCCCAAACTCGATATCTATCAAACCCTACACCTCCACCCCTGTATAAACAACCCAACATCCCACGTTCACATCTATTGCCATTTTTGAATCACACCCAAACCCTAGCTTGTGGATAGCCGCCACCAAGGAGGGAGAAGGAGATCCAGAGTAAGAAGAAGAGAAGGAGGAAACGAAAGAAGATCAAGAGACCAAGATCTCCATCAATTTTGCATTCTTCATCAACAATTTACCATCAAGTTTTTTCATCAACCCTAGATCATCAAGATCCAAGGGTTGCCTCCAAAACCTTTGATCTATTGGAGTTCTAAACACCTGGTATACCTTATACTCCCTCTTTCTCACGTGAAATCAACCCCGTTTCTCCAAATTCACGTCGATCTAGAAAACCCTAACTCGCTGGTTCTATGTAGGGCGGACTAGTCCGTTCTCGGGCGAACTTGTCCGGTCTCCAGATTCGTTTAATAATGAACTAATTCCAATTTGATGTAATACTAACATGAACCTATGTAAACTTGTTAATAACCACTGTAAATGATTAGTGAACATTAATAGTAACTCATTAATTAGTTTTGCTTCGAAATTGCATTAATCATGCATGTCATGACATATTGAGTAATATATGTGTACTTATTTATTGTAATTCTTTTCTATTATGTTCTTTGCAAGGTCTCGACGGATTTGCGCTAGAGGGTGCTGCGGAGGACCGCCATAACCAGGGATCCTTGACCCAAACCAAGCCCAACAGCAAGGCAAGTGTCCTTGAACATATTGATCGATTTTTAAGATAAATGTTTTGTTTCAAAACTGCATGCTTGTGTCAATTTGATGGGATTCCTATGATAGGAAGTTTACTAGCTTTGTTTAACCATCCTTGTCACTTGGGATACATGGTAGAGAGTCGGGAATGGCTTTTTACCTTTGCTTCACTTAACCAATTGGGATGAGAAAACAACTATACCCTTAAATTATGCATTAATGAGATTATGGTCAATATGAACTGATTAATATGATATGGTAATGGATGACCTAAGCAAGCCTGGTATGTGGATGGGTTGGAAGACATGGTGGTTGCTTGCCTTGGATCTAAGGACCGATTCATGCGAGAATAGGCCAGGACTACAGTGCCACCACGAGGCCAAGCATGGGTGCGACATAGCTGATTAATTAGGGTATTGCTAGTATTGTGCAGATCATTTGGCGCACTGGGGAAGGGGAGTCAGATTGGGTTTTGATTTGTTGTGGGACTCCCTGGGATCCGAATGGCACAAGAGGGGGCCCTTGGTTTTACGATGTGCTCAGTGGAGACATCACCACCGATGAAACCTCAGTGGGTCCGTACATGATAGTAGGCCCTTTGTTATTTTGTGATCTCATGGCCACACACCAACGGAAGTGTGAGACGGCATAATGGAGGTTCTTAGTCACCGAAAGGTGATGAAATCACAAACTTGTGGGTAAAGCAGTACAACCTTGTAGAGTGTGTCTAAAACTATCGTGATAGTCGTGCTCCCGGTTATGAGCACCTGGACAACTTCCATGATTAGAGGGAACTTGGGATTTGGGATGGTTATGGTTTAGTAATGGTTATTGTTGGTAATATGGTTATGGCTGGTTATGGATTGAATTATGGTATTAGATATGGTTAATGGTAATGGTGAAATCTGGTATAATGGCTCCCAGTTACGACATGTACTCACCCTTGTAATTCCCCCACCAACAATTGCAGGTCAGGATTGGGAGTATCACATTGATAATGCGGAGTTCTGGCCCGTGTCTGCCATGAGCTTGTCTGTGGTTTGATGGGAGCTGCGCCAGGCCCCTTTTCCTTAGCTGCATAATCGCTTATTTAGTTTATTTCCACTGCATTAGTTCAAACTTGTCATTAATATTAATTATAGCTTGTATTCAAGGATATTATGAATTGTGTAATAAAAGTGGATAATTAATCTTGTCTTGTGGTAATTATCTAGTTATCCTTTTGTGAATGCACTCGTGTATGTGTGTTGAACGTCATGGGCACATATATGCGTTCACTTGGTTCATTTTCAGAACTGGGTGTCACAAATTTGGTATGAGAGCCAGGTTGACCGTAGGACGCATCCTAGATAGAATGGACACTTTAGAGCATTTAGGAACACTCAGGAAATGTTGTGGGTTGTTTGGTGTGCTAATTGCTATGTATTGTCACTTGTGTGCTTAGTAGAGGATTGTGTGATACTTTAGTATTGCCATGTCCATATAGGCTTGTATAGGTAGTTGCTTAGTTTCATATCCCTTGATGCATATAGTTGGGGATGTTTTCTAAATTCTTATCTCTTGCTTCTCTTCAGATAGTGAGGACTCGCACCCAGAGGGGTGGCAATGATGAGGAGGAGAATAATGGAGCACCTCAGAACAACAGTGGACAAGGACCTGCCCAAGGAGCTATCAACCTTGAGCAGCTATTGGCTATGCAAAACTAGCTCATTCAGACCATGATACAAACTATAGGACAGCTGCAGGCTAGCAACAACAACAATCAGCCCCACATGCCTCCACCGCCACCCCCACCTCCTCATAACCGGTTGGGAGAGTTCATGAGGACCATACCACCAACCTTTGCTCAAGCCGCCGACCCTATGGACGCCTATGATTGGCTCAAGTCTGTGGAGAATAAGCTAGCTATTGTCCCAGCGACCAGGCGAAAGTGTTTTTTGCTTCTCATCAACTAGTTGGAGCAGTTGCAGATTGGTGGGATTCTTTATGCAATGCCCATGAGAATCAGGAGAGGATCACTTGGGCTAAATTCAAGGAGAGTTTCCGTTCTCACTATGTGCCGAAAGGTGTTATGATCCTAAAGAGGCAAGAATTTGAGAACTTGACACAAGGAAGATTAAGTATGAATGAATATCTCAATAAGTTCATTCAACTCTCAAGGTATGCACCAGAAGATGTCAGTCGAGACAACAGGAAGCCATATTTGTTCATGAGGGGCTTGAACAATGAGATCCAAGTACAATTGCTGAATTGTGATTATGCCAACTTCAAGAAGCTAGTTGAAAAAGCAATTGTTGTGGAGAATAAAGTCTATGAGATGGAGCTAGATAGCAAGAGGAAGGCGCCATATCATGGACAGCAACAAGGAAGTAATGTGCGCCCTCACTTTGCACCACCTAATGCACCTTATTACAACTCTTCTGCTCCTGTACAGCGCCCCAGTTATGCACCGCGCCCAGCTCAGTTTGTGCAGAAGCGCCCTGTCATGCAAGCACCCAGGCCTCCAATGCATTTTGCACCTCGTGCCAACTTTCCTGGTGCAAATGTTCAGAATCAAGTTCGCCCCAATAATTCATGTGCAGTTAGGAAGTGCTATACATATGGAGAAGCAGGACATTTTGCAATTCAATGTACTAAGTGAGGCCTTGGTCAAGGAAGCAATGCCCCAAGACAAAACCCAAGACCTAGTGGAGGACATCCACAAGGGAACCGTGGACAGCAAAATTCTATACGTGGCAACGTGAACCATGTTTGTACGGAGGAAGCTCAACAAGCGAATGACGTGGTTATTGGTATGTTTCTCGCAAACTCCAACTCGACGACTATGTTATTTGATTCCGCAGCATCGCATTCATTCATTGCATCAAAGTATATTGCCATGTATAGTTTGCCTATCTCTCATATAAAGTATACATTATTGGTTAAGTCTCCTGGAGGAGAGATGAGGACAAATATATTATGTCCAAAAGTAAGCCTTACAATAAGGGGGTAGACTTCTTTGCCAACCTCGTTGTTTTGGATTCTCAAGGATTGGACATTTTACTTGGAATGGACTGGTTAAGGAAGCACAATAGAGTTATTGAATGTGTCACGAAGACGGTGAGGTTGACCAATGAGGAAGGCATCACCGTAGAATTTGAAGCATCGCAACATGAACCAAAGCAATTGGAGTTGAATTTCATAGACGGTGCCGCAATTGAGGAGATTCCAGCGGTGTGCAAATTTTTGGATGTGTTTCCGGATGAGTTGCCAGGTATGCCACCTGATCGTGACATATAATTTGTTATTGAATTGATACCTAGAACTGCACCTATAGATAAGAGGCCATATAGGATGCCTCCTAAGGAGTTAGCAGAGCTCAAGAAGCAAATTCAAGAACAACTAGAGAAAGGTTTTATTCGCCCAAGCTCTTCACCTTGGGGAGCGCTAGTTCCATTCGTGGACAAGAAGGATGAGTCCCAAAGGATGTGTGTGGATTAGCGAGCTCTCAATGAGGTGACAACCAAGAACAAGTACACATTGCCCCACATCGAGGATTTGTTTGATCAAATAAAGGGTGCCTGTCTTTTCTCCAAGATTGACTTGAGGTCAGGTTACTTCCAAATAAAGATAAGACCGTCGAACATACCTAAGACAACTTTTTGGACACGGTATGGGTCTTATGAGTACACCGTTATGTCTTTTGCATTGACGAATGCACCTGCATACTTCAAGTTCTTATGAGTAAGGTCTTCATGGAGTACTTGGATAAGTTCGTTGTGGTATTCATTGATGATATTATGATCTACTTGAGGGATGAGAAGGAACATGAGGAACACTTGAGGCTCACATTGCAGAAAATGAGGGAGCATCAATTGTATGCCAAGTTCAACAAGTGTCAGTTTTGGTTGAAAGGGGTGCCATTTTTGGGTCATATTATTTCAGGAGGAGGAGTTTCGGTGGACCTAGGAAAAGTGAGGGATGTGTTGAACTGGGAACCACCACAGAATGTGAAGGATATTATGAGTTTTCTTGGGATGGCTGGATATTACCGTCAGTTCATTAAAGACTTCTCCAAGATAGCCAAACCCATGACTGAGTTGTTAATGAAGGGGAAAGCATTCCAATGGACTCAAGATTGTCAAAAAAGTTTTGAGGAGTTGAAAAAAAGGTTAATTACAACCCCAGTTTCGGTGTTGCCAGATGTAAGCAAAAGTTTTGATATATAATGTGATGCATCGAGACAAGGACTTGGATGTGTGCATGCAAGAAGGTCAAGTGGTAGCCTATGCATCGAGACAACTGAAGAAACATGAGCAGAATTATCCTACGCATGATCTGGAACTTGCAGCCGTAGTGCATGCATTGAAGATTTTGAGACACTACATTCTTGGTCACAGGTGTGAGATTTATACGGATCACTAGAGTTTAAAGTACATATTCACACAAACGGACCTGAATTTGAGGCAACAAAGATGGTTGGAGGTCATCAAGGATTACGATGTGGGAATCAACTATCATCCAGGGAAGGCTAATGTATTGGCCGATGCTTTGAGTTGGAAAGGAGTAAGTCATCAGCTCACGGTTCAAGAATTGCCATCCGAGTTATGCAAGGAGTTTGAACGGTTGAACCTTGGATTTGTGAATGAGATGGGAATAATGGAGTTAAATCCGACCTTGGAGCAAGAATTTCGAGAAGCACAAACAAAGGATGAGGAAATCCGAGAAATCAAGGAAAGGACCCAAGAGGGAAGAGAATTCATGTTTGATGAGGATGACCATGGTACCTTATGTCTTAGAAAAAGGATTGTCGTGCCTAATGTGAAACATATTTGGGAGAAAATATTAAAGGAGGAACATGACTCGCCATACTCAATTCATCCCGGCTGTACAAAGATGTACAAAGACTTGAAGGCATGTTATTGGTGGGCTAGCATGAAAAAGGACATAGCTGAATATGAAGTGTTGTGTGATGTGTGCCGACGAGTGAAGGCAGGGCATCAAAGGCCAACCGGATTATTGCAGCTATTGAAGATTCCAGAGTGGAAGTGGGAAGATGTTGGGATGAACTTTATAGTTGGTTTACTGGAAACCGAGTCCGGTTATGACTCGATATGGGTTATTGTTGATCGGTTGACCAAATCAGGTCATTTCATCCCCATCAAGACCAAGTATACCGCTGCACAATTAGTCGAGTTGTAAATAGAGCATATTGTGTGCTGACATGGAGTTACAAAGAAGATAGTGTCTGAGTGAAGTTCTCAATTCACCTTGAGGTTCTGGCAGAAATTGCATAAAGCATTGGGAACAAGGTTTAATTTTTGCTTAGCATATCACCCTCAAAAGGATGGACAAACTGAGAGGACCAATCATATTTTAGAAGATATGTTAAGAGCTTGTGCTTTGAAGCATGGAAGAAGTTGGGACAAAATCTTGCCATATGAGTAATTCTCGTATAACAACAGTTACCAAGCAAGTTTAAAGATGACACCATATGAGGCACTATATGGAAGTAAGTGTAGGTCACCCTTGTCCTGGAGTGAGACAGGGGAGAACCAAGTATTTGGACCTGATGTGTCACAAGAAGCTGAAAAACTAGTCCAAATAATCTGCGAGATTTTGAGGCCTGCTTAATCAAGGCTATGCGGATAATAGACTGAGAAACCTAGACTTTGAAGTGGGAGACTTTGTTTACCTCAAAGTGTCACCCATGAGAGGTCATAAGAGGTTTAATATTAGAGGCAAGCTAGCACCTCGATACATTGGTCCATTCAAGATTGTGGACAAAAGAGGAGAAGTGGCATATAAGTTAGATATACCGGCTCATCTTTCAGATGTACATGATGTTTTTCATGTTTCCCAGCTCAAGAAGTTTTTAAGGGTACTGGAAGAACAAGTGTCAATGGAAGAGTTAGGACTAGAGGTAGATTTGACTAATGCCGAGCAACCGGTCTAAATCTTGGAAACCAAGGAGAGGGTCACAAGAAATAAGATTATTAGATGGTGTTAAGTTCAATGGAAGCATCACACATAATCAAAGGCAACTTGGGAACTGGAAGATGATCTCAAGAAGGAATTTCCCTATCTCTTCTCTTCCGCATCGAATCTCGAGTGCGAGATTCATTTTAAGGGGGGTAGGTTTGTAATACCCTCATTTTCATGCATCAAGCATTTCATAAGTTCATATACATGTTTAGCATTAATCAACATAAAAATGAATTAGTTTAAAATTAAATTAAAGCAAAACCGCACACAAAAAGTTCTGAGAAGTGTGGACTAGTCCGATTTCTCTCTAACTTCCTTGGACATGTCCGTTTTTGCTGCGGACTAGTCTGTTTTTCCCCCTGTACAATTTTTGGACTTGTCTGATCCATTGCGGACTAGTCTGATGTCCCGAATCCTTGAAAATTTGCCAAGTCCCCGAACTTGTCCGATATAGTCCGGACTTGTCTGTTTTCGTCCCTGTCTAACATCGGACTGGTCCAGCATAGTGCGGACTTGTCCGATGATCGAGATTCCAAGTTGATCTTTTGTTCCACGACGTGTTTTTGGGTTTTACCTTAAGTAGGCCTAAGGACTTCGTGTCTAACCCTTTTGGAGCCCATGTGGGACCCCACATCGACCTCTAACCACTCCAAACTCGAAATCCATCAAACCCTACACCTCCACCCCCATATAAACAACCCAACACCCCACTTTTACATCTATTTGCCACTTTTGAATCACACCCAAACCCTAGCTCATGGATAACCGCCACCAAGGAGGGAGAAGGAGATCCAGTGCAAGAAGAAGAGGAGGAGGAAATGGAAGAAGATCAAGACACCAAGAGCTCCATCAATTTTGCATTCTTCATCAACAATTGACCATCAAGTTTTCTTCATACACTGTAGATCGTCAAGATCCAAGTGTTGCCTCCAAAACACTTGATCCATTGGAGTTGTAAACATCTGGTATATCTTCTACTCCCTCTTTCTCACATGAATTCAACCCCGTTTCTCGTTATTCACGTCAATCTAGAAAACCCTAACTCGCTGGTTCCGCGTAGGGCGGACAAGTCCGGTCTCAAGCGGACTTGTGCCGTCTCCAGATTCTTTTAATAATGAACTAATTCCAATTTGATGCAATACTAACATGAACCTGTGTAAACTTGTTAATAACATTGTAAATGATTAGTGAACATTAATAGTAAATTATTAATTAGT
This sequence comes from Tuctoria greenei, assembly GCA_036927565.1. Lineage (NCBI taxonomy): Eukaryota > Viridiplantae > Streptophyta > Magnoliopsida > Poales > Poaceae > Tuctoria > Tuctoria greenei. Next base: position 139,593,043 of record JAYESD010000001.1, on the reverse strand, counting down.
TTTTCTTTGCAATTGCATTTATCATGCATGTCATGACATATTGAGTAATATATGTGCACTTATTGATTGTAATTCTTGTATTGTATGTTTGTTGCGCGGTTTAGACAAATTTTCGCTAGAGGGTGCTGCGGAGGACCTCCAGTACCAGGGATTTGGAGACTTTGACCCAAACCAAGCCCAAGAGCAAGGCAAGTGTCCTTGAACATATTGATCCAGTTTTAAGATAAATGTTTTGTTTCAAAACTGCATGCTTGTGTCAATTTGATGGGATTCCTATGATAGGAAGTTTACTAGCTTTGTTTAACCATCCTTGTCACTTGGGATACATGATAGGGAGTCGGGAAGGGCTTTTTATCTTTGCTTCACTTAACCAATCGGTATGGAAAAATAACTATACCCTTAAATTATACATTAATGAGATTATGGTCAATAACTGGTTAATATGATATGGTAATGGGTGATCTAATAAAGCCTAGTATGTGGGTGGGTTGGAAGACATGGTGGTTGCTTGCCTTGGATCTAAGGACCGGTTCATGCGAGAATAGGCTAGGACTACAGTGCCACCACGAGGCCAAGCATGAGTGCGGCATAGCTGATTAATTAGGGTATTGCTAGTATTGCGCGGATCATTTGGCACACTGGGGAAGGGGAGTCGGATTGGGTTTGGATTTGTGGCGGGACTCCTTGGGATCCGAATGGCACAAGAGGGAGCCCTTGGTTTTACGATGTGCTCAGTGGAGACATCGCCACCGGTGAAACCTCAGTGGGTCCGTACATGCTAGTATCCCCTTTGTAAAGGCTATTTTGTGATCTCTTGGCCACACACCAACGGAAGTGTGAGACGGCACAATGGAGGTTCTTAGTCACCGAAAGGTGATGAAATCACAAACTTGTGGGTAAAGCAGTACAACCTTTGTAGAGTATGTCTAAAACTATCATGATAGTCGTGCTCCCGGTTATGAGCACCTGGACAACTTCCATGATTAGAGGGAACTTGGGATTTGGGATGGTTATGGTTTAGTAATGGTTATTGTTGGTAATATGATTATGGCTGGTTATGGATTGAATTATAGTATTAGATATGGTTAATGGTAATGGTGAAATCTGGTATAATGGTGATGGATATGGAATATGGACTTATACTATGATAATCGTTGTGGGATATGATGGGTTTACTTCACGTACATATAATGTATTGCTTTGCAAATGTTTTAATGTACTTTTCAGTACTTAGCCTTTATTATTGTCGTCATTTGTATCAGCTACATTGCATACATTCCCACACTTACTGAGTACGACATGTACTCACCCTTGCAATTCCCCCACCAATAGTTGCAGGTTAGGATTGGGAGTATCACGTTGATAGTGCGGAGTTCTAGGCCATGTCTGCTGTCAGCTTGCCTGTGGTTTGATGGGAGCTGCGCCATGTCCCTTTTGCTTAGCTGCATAGTCGCTTATTTAGTTTATTTCCGCCGCATCAGTTCAAACTTGTCATTAATATTCATTAGTCTAGCTACAGGAGTAGAGATTTCATCAAAATCCAAACCTTGGACTTGTGAGTTACCTTTTGCCACAAGTCGTGCCTTGTTTCTCGTTATGACTCCGTGTTCATCTTGCTTGTTCCAAAAGACGCATTTGGTGCCCACGATGTTTTCCTTTGGTCTTTCCACAAGTTCCCATACTTCATTCATTTTGAAGTTGTTCAGTTCCTCTTGCATGGCGGTCACCAAATCTGGATCTTTAATGCTTCTTCAACCTTGTATGGTTCTAGAGACAAGACAAAAGTAATGTTCACAAAAATTAGCAATACGAGATCTAGTAGTTACTCCCTTTGCAATATCTCCAATGATGTTGTTGACGGGATGATCTCTTTGTATACTCTAATGTACTCTTTGGTGAGACACTTGTGAAGTCATTTGCTCTTCATTGTCAATGTCTCCCCCTAGATCATTGATTCCATGCATATATTGATCTTCTTGATTTTGCTGATGTTGATCTTGTGTCGAAGCTCCTCCTTGGTCATTTCTCTCTTGTTGAGGTCCATATTGAGCACTTGGGTTTTGTGGTTTCTCTTGCAGTCGAATATCACCAAGTGCTATCCCCCTCAATGCTTGACATGGGGCTTCTTCTTGATCTAGCACACACTTATCAATTTGCTTCACTTGGAAGCCATTAGTCTCATCGAACACTACATCACGTGCCACTTCAACAATGCTAGAGACTTTGCTGAAAACACGATAGGTGTAGGCATTTGAATCATAACCAAGCAAGAACCTTTCATCAGATTTCAAATCGAACTTCAAAGTCCTCAATTTCTTGTTTAAAATAAAGCATTTACTTCCAAAAACTCTGAAATATGAGACATTTGGTTTGTTACTAGTGAGGAGCTCATATGGCGTTTTCTTTAGAAGTCGGTGAAGATATAGCCGGTTCGTGGTGTGACAAGCAGTGTTTATCACTTCATCCCAAAATCAGTTTGAAGTCTTGTATTCATCTAGCATTGTCCTCACAATCTCAATAAGCGTCCCATTCTTCCTTTCGGCCACCCCATTTTGTTGAAGGGAGTAGGGTGCCGAAAACTCATGTTTTATGTCTTCTTCATCTAGGTACTCCTCAACTTTATTATTTTTGAACTCCATTCCATTGTCACTTCTAATATTCTTGACGGTTGAGGAGGATTCATTTTGTGCTTTCTTCAAGAACTTCTAAGGATTCCCTGGATCTCTGATTTATCATACAAGAAAAATACCCAAGTAAATCTAGAAAAATCATCAAATATGACTGAAACATATTTGTAACCGCTGATGCTTATATAAGCAATTGGACCAAAGAGGTCCATATGAAGAAGTTCCAGCGGTCTTGATGTAATCATCAAGTTCTTTGCGGGGTGTGGTGCTCCAACTTGTTTTCCCGCCTGACATGCGCTACAAGGCCTTTCTTTCTCAAAAACAACATCTTTCAAACCTCAGATGTGACCACCCTTCAGAGTTTCTGCAAACTCCTCATCCCAAAATGGGGTAGCCGTCTATACCACTACCATCCCATGTTAGTTTTTGCAACCAAGAAAGTGTTGAGTTCAACTTTATTTTTGTTGAAATCAATAAGATAAGTTTTCCCTTCAACATTCCCTTGAATGCAATTGAGTTATCACTTCTTCTAAAGACTACCACACCCTCATTAGTGAATAAACAATTGTATCCTTTGTCACAAAGTTGAGATATGGACAAAAGATTATAATCTAAAGAATTAACATGTAAAACATTGGAGTTGAGAGGAAATTTCAATTTTACCACTGCCAAGGACTTTTCCTTGGCTGTTGTCTCCGAGATAAATTCCTTCACTTGGATCTGCGTTTCGCTCATACTCTACAAACATTCTCCTCTCTCCAGTCATATTATTGGTGCATCCACTGTCTAGCACCCTTTTTGATCCACTGGAGGAGTAGGCCTGCAAAACAGATTTATGTCTTGGTTATAGGTACCCAAGTTTGCTTGGACCCTTGAAGGTTAGTCACAAGTGTTTTAGGCACCCACACACAAGCTGTGGGTCTCTTGTGGCGCGTCCTTGCATATTTAGCATAAATGTATCCAAATTTATTTTTCATAAGAACATAAGATGCATCAAAATTATGACATAAGATTTGCCGTTCATGTTCATATGATTTTTCTTTAACAAAAGCAATATGATTCTTAGGTTGAGCATTAGTGGACAACTTTTTACCTTTCGTATACCCAAAACACCCTTTGACATTAGGAGGTCTCGTGACCATATATGCACTACGTGCATATTTGATCTTTTCCTTGTCAAATATGCCACTTTGGGATGGATGTTTAACATGTGACACCTTGGATTCATCTTTTACATTATTCTTCTTACTAGAGCATATGCAAGTTTTAATAGTTGTCAACTTGACATCTTGAGAAGGTGAGTTTTTAGAGGAGGAAGGATCACTTTGCTTGAGCTACTCCACTTGCACTTCAAGGATTTGGTTAACTTTTGTCAAGTTAGCAAGTTCGTCCTTGACTACAATGTGTGAGTCTTCTAGTTTTGAGTAAGTTTCCTTACTCAAAGCTAGATCAAGCTTAAGTTCCTTACTTTTCTCCTTCTCAAGCTCAAGGAGCTTTTTAACCTCTTGATATCTCTTCCTTTCACGGATGAGCATATCTTCTTGGCCGTTGACGAGACCCCCCTTCTCAAAGATTTCATCCGACAACATCTTCATTTTTCTTAGTGCAGTTTTGCTCAATCCTTTAAGCATTTCCTCATTTTAACTAGAACTATCAAAATCATCATTAGAGAAATGTAAGGAAGGGGATGTAAGTCGAACCTTCTTCTTGTTTTCCTTAGCCATGTGACAAGTGTGGTTGTGGTTCTCCCTTCCTCCCATGTTTGGGAAGAGTGTAGACTTCTTGGTTGGCTTCTTGATGGCAATTGTTTCCATCTCATCTTCATCATCGAGGACTTGTCGTTTGAGTCCCATTCCTTGCCGATGTGTGCTTGATATACCTACTTATTTTTTCTTGAAAGTTTTCTTCTCTTGCGACTTCACTTCTTTCTTCTTTTTATTTTCCTCATATGTACAGTCAACCATAAAGTGTCCATATTCATCGTAGTTGTAGCAAGTACGTTGAGCCTTGGATTTTCCTTTTTCTTTGTTCTTTCCTTCACTAGAGTTGTTGCCTCTTCTTCTTCGCATCATGCGCTTGAATGATCTTGTCGGTGACCATTTGTCTCTCCGAGCGGTGAGTCTCGTAAAAGGAGAGCCTCGCTCTGATACCAATTGAATGTGGCCTATGGGGGCGGGGGTGAATGGGCGTTGAAAAACTTTTCCTGCAACACTTAAGAAATTTGTCAAATACCGAAGGGACCAGACTTGTCCGGTGCGGTGTACGGACTAATCCGGTGTACTACAAAAAGATCAAGTGTTTATGCAGATTTCAAAAATGATATAGCAGCGGAATGTAATCACTATTCTTACAACTCGAACAGAGATCAAAATGATTAATTTTCACATGGAACATAAATTACTTGTTGATCAACTCTATTACCATAGATGACAAAACATGCAAAAGTAAAAGAATGGAAGACGCGAGACAACGATTTTTAACGAGGTTCGACCTCACCAAAGAGATCTACATCCTCGTTGAGGAAGCCCACACAGAGCCGGGTCTCTTCAAACCCTTTTACCTCGTCAAGTCACCACACAAGGCCGATTTGAGTTCCACTATCACGGGGTAACCACCAAGTTGGTGCGGCAGCCTCACACGCTGAGGGCTCCCACAAAAATATAGCGAGAAAAGATGATCTAATACACTAAAAAAGATTACAAGTAATGCACGAGTGTATAAGAGATCAAATCCCAAGAGCTCAACAATGCGTAAACGTCGATCTCCCTATCCCAAATATGGATTCCTAAAAGATTTAACTTTTAAAGGCTTTAGATGTGTTGGGAAAGGTGTTTCTGTGCTCTTGGGACAAGTGGCGGCGCTAGGGTTTTTAGATGTTCAATGTTGGGAACGGTATATCTGTTGTGGAATCATGGATCACCTATTTATAGAGTTTCCAAAAAAGTTACCATTAGGGATCCTGACGGCCGGACTAGTCTGGTGTGTTGTGTAAAAGTTGCATGATTTGTGCAGCACACCTGAAACCCTAATTTGTGTGAGGTGTACCAGACTTGTCCGTATAGGAACAGAAAGTGATCCGAACTAGTCTCTTATGAGTCCAGAGACTCAATCAGACTAGTCCGCAGTTGAACGGACTTGTCCGGTGCAAGATGATATGTGTTGAGTGAATAACAGAAAGTTTAATAGACTTGTCCGGCACGTGTACGGACTTCTCTGAGTGACATAAGTGAGTTGAACGGATTAGTCCGTAGTGATTACAGAAAGTTACCGCAGTATGACGGACTTGTTCGGTCCAATGTGAATTGTGTTTTTCCAACTTGTATGAGTGAAACATCAGAAAGTTGAACAGACTTGCCGGTTAGTATCCAGACTTATCTGGTGCACGGTGAATTGTAACATCAGAAAGTTGGAAGAACTTGTCCGGTTAGTGTCTGGACTTGTCCAGTGCACAGTGAATTACATAATTAATTAGTTTTAGCCCTTACCCTCTACACAATGATCTAAGCTCTTGGGATGTGTCTCTCATACACATCCTATACAGTTATATCTACTTTGTGCTTCCTTGATCAATTGGGCTTTTCCTTTTCTTCCACTACAAGGATTCCGACATATTGCAATGATTGTACTGCAACGAATACTAAATCGTTGCAGTAAGCTTGGCTTTTTGCCACGATGCACTAGTTCGTGGCACTAGGATCTATCGCCACGGAACACAATCGTTGCATTAGGATCTGTTGCCACGAATCACTAGAGCGTGGCGTCAGGATGCTAATGCAACGGACCACAATTGTTGCATTATGATCTGTTGTCACGAATCACTAGTTCGTGGCGTCAGGACGCTAATGCTACGGAACACAGTCATTGCATTAGGATCTGTTGCCACGAGTTACTGGTTCGTGGCGTTACAGGATCTATCGCCATGCACCACAATCGTTGCATTAGGATCTATTGCCACGAATTACTGTTTTGTGGTGTTACAGGATCTATCGCCACGGACCACAATCGTTGCATTAGAATTTGTTGCCACGAATTACTGGTTCGTGGCGTTACAACTTTATTGTCACGGAACACAATCATTGCATTAGGATCTGTTGCCACGAATTACTGGTTCATGGCGTTACAGCTTTATTGCCACGGAACACAGTCATTGCATTAGGATCTGTTGCCATGAATCAGCAAACAGTTGCATTTGGACCGTAATGCAACGAAACAGAATCGTTGCATTAGGATGTGTTGCCACGATACTCTAGTTCATGGCGTTAGTATCAATGGCCACGGAACCCAATCGTAGCAATTAGGATGTGTGGCCACGATTCACTTTTTCGTGGTGCATGATGCTAATGCAATGAAACACAATCGTTGCATTAGGATATGTTGCCACGAATCACTAGTTCGTGGCGTCAGGATGCTAATGCAACGGACCACAATCGTTGCATTAGGATCTGTTGCCACGAATTATTGGTTCGTGGCGTTACAGGATCTATCGCCATGAACCACAATCGTTGCATTAGGATCTCTTTCAACAAAGTACTGGTTCGTGGCATTACAACTTTATTGCCACGGAACACAATCGTTGCATTAGGATCTGTTGCCACGAATTACTAGTTCGTGGCGTTACAGCTTTATTGCCACGGAACACAGTCGTTGCATTAGGATCTGTTGCCACGAATAAGCAAACAGTTGCATTTGGACCGTAATGCAATGAAACAAAATCGTTGCATTAGGATGTGTTGCCACGATACTCTGGTTCGTGGCGTTACAACTTTATTGCCACGGAACACAATCGTTGCATTAGGATCTGTTGCCACGAATTACTGGTTCGTGGCGTTACAACTTTATTGCCACGGAACACAGTCGTTGCATTAGGATCTGTTGCCACGAATCAGCAAACAGTTGCATTTGGACCGTAATGCAATGAAACAGAATCGTTGCATTAGAATGTGTTGCCATGATACTCTGGTTCATGGCGTTAGTATCAATGGCCACGGACCCCAATCGTAGCAATTAGGATGTGTGGCCACGATTCACTTTTTTGTGGCGTCAGGATACTAATGCAACGAAACACAATCGTTGCTTTAGGATGTCTTGACACGATTCACTGGTTCGTGGCGCCAGGATGCTAATGCAACAGACCACAATCGTTTCATTAGGATCTGATGCCACGAATTACTGGTTCGTGGCGTTACAGGATATATCACCACGGAACACAATCGTTGCATTAGGATGTGTTTCCACGATACTCTGGTTCGTGGCTTTAGTATTATTGGCCATGGACCCCAATCGTAGCAATTAGGATGTGTGGCCACGATTCACTTTTTCGTGGCGTCAGGATACTAATGCAACGAAACACAATCATTGCATTAGGATGTCTTGCCACGATTCACTGGTTCGTGGCGTTAGGATCCATTGCCACGGGACCACAATCGTTGCATTAGGATCTGTTGCCACGAATTACTGGTTCATGACGTTACAGGATCTATCGCCACGGAACACAATCGTTGCATTAGGATGTGTTGCCATGATACTCTGGTTCATGGCGTTAGTATCAATGGCCACGGACCCCAATTGTAGCAATTAGGATGTGTGGCCACGATTCACTTTTTTGTGGCGTCAGGATACTAATGCAACGAAACACAATCGTTGCATTAGGATGTGTTGCCATGATTCACTGGTTCGTGGCGTTAGGATCTATCGCCATGGGACCACAATCGTTGCATTAGGATGGAGCTACATGAAGTTGCATATGAGGACACGGCTTGTATACTCCCATTCAGTGCTTCCATGCATGCTCCTACTTAAGTGTCATGATTTTATTGGCCCTTTCATTTACCTAACATAATGTCTGATTTAACTTCAACCAATTAGATGATGACACATAAGCGCGGAGTACGCATGGAAGCACAAACGGGAGCACCGAAGTTGCATCCCCAGATGGTTGCCACGTACGTTCATGCTCCAAATCTTACAGCCAAGGGCGCACTGCACGGTTCCCACGATTGTACCACCCTGCCCTGATGATTGCCACGTACGCGAGCGCACCGAATCTTGCAGGGTGCACGGGCACACACGAACTCCACGTACGAACTTTGATCAGCGATCCGAATAAATCGGCGCTCGACGTGCACGATCGTTCATCATGCACACGAATAATATTATGAAATTATCAACTTTGATGATTTAATAATCTCAATCAAGTTTCATCCAACCTACCAACGAAAAATTGGATCGTCCAGTCCATCCAACCAAACGTTAATTTGGATGATCCAAGACATAAAGAAATGGATGATCTATCTCCAATCGAACTTCGACGTCAAACCAAACGTAATTAATGGCTGAGCACTTTGTCACATGTCACTAGAGTGTACGCACAAATGACAAATACACGGCCTCAACACCGGGTTTAGTGTGCATCGTGAACTAACCACATGACCCGACCAAACACTAACGTAATTACCATACACCTGCAAGAGCAACCATCTGGCCGCATCCACCAACGCATCCTGACCCTGCGAAAGGATGACGAGCAGCGGCAGGTGAACACGTTGCAGTGGCGGCGCAATGGAAAACAGTGGCAGCGGACGGAGACGTACCTGGATGTTGGCGTAGTCGACCTCGCACATCTTCCGCGAGTCGTTCACCTTCCAACGGAAGCCATGCAGGTGCTTCGTCCACAGCCAGAACGCCACATATGGCGATGTGACATTGACAAAGCAGTAGCCCTTGTTGGCCTCGGACCTTGGAAAATGCAACAAACGAGGTTAAGTATCAATCAGTAAAAGACCGAAGCTTGATTAGTATAATCATATATTTCAAAGCATAGGCGTGGTACTTGAAGTCAAATGGAACATGAAGAATATCGTAAAACCGACTTGACGCGGCCAACTGCAATTTTTGCATTCTCCTCGACGCAGTGCTGATCAATGATGTTCATTACTTTTTGCCTCCTGATGACTCAATGCTGGACTAACGACGCTGATGATCCGCAACATACTCAACGATGTAAAACATCAGGTATTAACGCATCAACAGCGGCTAGCAGCAAGCAGATTTAAAAGTATGTTGCAGAGCATCAGCGTCCTCAGTCTAGAAGCAGGGTAGAAACGGCGCCGTGGCCGCCGCAAACTCGAGAACGGATGAGGAGAAGGCTCATCGCCAACGGATCGGGGGGACGGAAGCTACACGGCCGCTATGGGCGATGAGCCTTCCCCTCGATCCGTTCTCGAGTCAGGGGCGGGCCAGCGGTGGGGGCGTAGGGGCGGAGGAGCCGGGGGCGCGGCGGCAGGGGCATGGTAGGCGACGTTGTGCGGTAGGGCCGCAGAAAATTTATTTCTGCCCACCTAGGCGCAGAGCCGGGCCTGCCTTTAAGACCATCCGTAGTGGTTCACGGTAAAGCGGTGATGGGACGCGGAGCGGTTCCAATTGAATTCAAAGATGCGTATGCGGGATGCATAACCTCTGCAGTACTACAGGTGCTGTAACAGTCACTGACATGTGGGCCCCACGGCTAGCTGGACCCACATGTCAGTGACTGTTACTGCACCTGTAGTATCGCAGGTGATTTCAACGCATGCGCTGCGCACGTCTAAGGCGCCTTGGTGACTGGCGCGCACGTAAGCTCGGTGCGCCCAGTCGCATCAGCCGCCTGTACAAAGGCTACGGCTTGAACGAAGGACGAAACCTTATGCGGCAAACAGCAACGTATAATACTTCCTCCGCCCCAACTCAACTCTATTTCTGTTTTGGTCGAACTAATTACCTTTGACAAATGATTTATATGGAATTTATTAACTTCAATAACATGTAGTACTAGATTGTATATTATGGAAATACTTTCATGGTAAATCTAAAAGTACAATTCTTGTATTGTTAAAACAAATGAAAATTGCGTAAAATCTGAAACATAGATTTGACGAAACCTAAGACTTCCCTTTGAAAAAGTTTTATACTTTACATTAGTTTTACATATGTAATATGCACATAGGATATATCACTAAATAGTTTTGCAAAAAAAACATGTAGGAGAAATATGTATATCCCATATATATGCTATTACTACGTAAATTAGGGGTGGGCAAATAAACCGAGACCGAAAAACCGAAACCGATAAAACCAAGACCGGAACTGAAAAGACCGAAATATCGGGTATCGGGTACTTTTCGGGTAGAAAATATAAATAACTGAAAAATAAAGGTCGGGTTCGAACGGATGAATTCATTGTGGAGCTACATGTCACGTACTTAATTATACTAAAAATCATCATCTTTGCTGTCGTCCCCCCACAATGGAGCTACATGACCATCATTGGTATATGTATCGTCGCCGTCTTCATTTTCTGATGCAACTCCATCTAGCTCAAACAATTCACCTGACGTTGTCATTATAAGAGTGGAAGCATCGCCGCTGGCTCCCTCAATGTCATTCCTAGCCCATGCGGTCGTATCCTCATTATTGATATCATCAGTAAGCAAATCATCATGAAATGTCTCAGCCTCCATTGTCTCAGTCACATTATTTTACTGTCTCTAGGGGGCCTGGCAAAAAGGTTCCGTGGCTTCGTTTTAACAACTGTAGCCCATTTAGGATGCTTCACACTTGCAACATAAAAACTTGTTCTGCTTGGGTGGCTAGAATGTAAGGCTCATACTGGAATCGAAACAGAGTAGTGTCAACATATATCATTCCGTATTGATCCTTTTTGTAGCCTCTTCTTTGGTTCTGACTGCTTCCAAAAGGCCGATCAAACCATTCACACTGAAATAACAGAACCTCTTGATTTTTTTTTTCAAAATCAACAGCAATGATTTTCTTGATTACTCCAAACCAGTCATGATCAGTGCCCCGAACAACAATACAACTGTTTTGGGTCGTAAATCTTTTTCCACATCTGCAGTTCGAAAGAAGAAGCCATTGATGAATAATTGACTAAAAAAATGTGCCCGACAATCAGGTCCTCTAGATAATGCATACAGATAATCGGTTGCTTTGCCTTCTTGTGTAATGTCGTAATCTGTACACATTAGTATAATAGGGGTTATCGACGACAAACCAATTTTAGAACACATATTTGTTCAATATTTCATCAAAGTGCAAAGTTGCATGTACTTACTCGTTTCTGAAACCAATCAACAAACTTATCTCTATGGCGTTTATCAACATCACGAGAATGAATCTCTTTCAGTTCTTCAATATGCTCACTGAAAAGGGTACAAAATTAAATTAGCCATCTACAATAAGCCATATATATAGTATACAACATCTGAGTTATACGTTATTACTTGATCCATGGAGCGGCCTCTTCAACGTTAGTAATAAGATAATGCCTGATGTTACGTAGTTCCACCATAGTAAGTTGGTCCCATTTATAACTTTTTTTTAGAATTGTCAACTTCTGTAAATATGTTAGAATTATCAACAGAAGGTTCATTTGTAGCTGCAACTTCATGACGTTCTGGCCTATTACGCTTGGTGCTGATGTTATCCAAAAACTAACTACAAAAAGTCATACACACTTCGGCAATATATCCCTCAGCTATAGAACCCTCCGGGTGAGCTTTGTTACGTACATACCTCTTCAATGTACCAAGGTACCTCTCAATTGGATACATTCATCTGTAAGAAATAGGTCCACCCAACCGTGCTTCTTCGGCAAGATGGGTTGGAAGATGTACCATGATATCAAAGAAAGTGGGAGGAAACAACTTCTCAAGCTTACAAATTGTTTTAGGAATTTGTTTGCTCATCTTGTCCAAATCTGGTTCCACCAATTCTTTAGAACAAATTCCAGAAAAGAATGTGCTAAACTCAATTAAAGGTGCAACAACCTTTTCAGGCAATATGTTACATATTGCAATAGGAAGGAGCTTCTTAAATATAATATGGCAGTCATGAGTTTTTAGACCCGATACCGTCGAAGGTCTTAAACGACACTTCCCCCGGACCTGCTTAGAGAGCAGCCCGCGGAGGTTCTTTGGATTCACTAAGGGCTAGTCCCAGGAGATTGAGCGCAGCAGGATGGTGAACACAGAGGGTTTTACGTGGTTCGGACCGCCGGAGCGTAACACCCTACTTCCACGGGAGTGTTTGTGTATTGCCTTGCTTGAGCGTGTATGAGTCTTAGTTTGATTTTTTGATCCCCCTCCCAGGTCATCTGCCGAGTCCTTTTATAGTTCAAGGACTCTGCAGTCACAAGGTGGGCCCCAGGGCCTGACAGGCGATCCCGAGGAGAGCCAAATCCTATACAAGATCTAGGGTTAAATGCTATCTACTTCCGTTTGTTAGGGGCGTCAATGCGCCGTCCCGCTGCGTCATGCGCCAGGGCTACACATAGTTGGTCATGATGGCGATGCACGTCCCGCCCGTCTTGTCCTTACGGCCCATTCGTCCGTCTTGCAGCTTGAGTCTGTACTGGCTACTTCGACAAGACAGGACACTTGAGCCTTGACTTACGCATGCGCGACTCCGCTTCCCCTGGGGAAGGCGTGCATACTTTAATGCATGTTCGAGCGGCGCACGCCTTCCTTTACTGCGGCCTCCTACCGCACTGAGTTGGCCGTCTACCACGTGGTTGCACCGGAGCCTGCCTCTGTGGGGAGTCGAGCACTCGATGGTAAAGGCCACATGGCGCATCCGGAGCCCACCCCTGTGGAGGGGTGGAGGCTCAGCCCTGCTGGCCATGTGGTAGTTCCGGGGCTTTTCCCTGCAAGGAAGCAGTCCTGGCCCCGAGGTTCCGATTGGCCACGTGGCAGCCTCGGAGCCCACCTTAGCGGGGAGGCGAGGGTCTAGTTCAGCCGGCCACGCGGCAACCCGGGAGCCTGCCCCGTCGGAGAGGTAGGATCTGGTCCTTCGCTCTACTACGTGGCAGCCTTAGATTCAGCCTCTTTAGTAGAGGCCGAGTCCTTAGCCGTTTTCTCCTTGTGCACGGGGGTACCCGGTCTGCGGGGTACCGACAGTGGCCCCCGAGCCCACCTCGGGAGAGTCGTCGATACCGCAGGTGGGGTCTTCTTCCTTATCTTCCCGCGCAACTCTTTTGATTCCAATTCTGGGTGGTTCCCCGGGTGACACGTCCCTGCCGTTGTGGCGACGCGTCTCTTCCTGGTAAGCGGAGGCACTGGAAGGGCGTCGCGCGACATAACTTCCCCCTTCAACCGTGCTTTAACTGCGGTGGTTCCCAAGGTGGCTCCTGCACTTCCGCTGCTTTTGCCTTTTCAGAAACCGCCGAGTTACCTCCCGCATAGTTAGCCACCCTGCTCGCCTTCTTTGTCGAGTGACCCGGGCCCTCATTTCATTGCCTGTGCGGGTCTGTTGCTCTTCTACCGAGGCCGTGGCGATTCACACGCCGCGTCTGTTGGCTTGCAGAGGTGGATAAAAAGAGACCTTTCCCCCTAAAGGTCCTTTCTTCCGCTTCTGCATCCTTGCGCTCGTGCCTTCTTGCCCCAAGCCCAGTTCTTGCGCTCTATTTCCCGATCTCCCCTTCCAAAGCGTCCTCCTTCGATCCTCATGGCGAGCATCCTGCCCAAGTCCCGGCTGTCCAGGTCCGCTGACCTGGCCCCCACGCGCCAGCTTCTCGGATGGCACGCTCCTGAGCAGGAGAAGTGACTCCATCCCGGGAGGCTGCCGCTGAGCCTCTCCGTTGGGGAGATGGTGCTTGTTTCATCGTATGTGCTGGCCGGCTTCGTCCCGCCTGCATCCGCCTTCCTGGTAATGCTCCTGGAGACCTTCGGCCTCCAACTCCACCACCTCGCGCCGAACTCGATCACCATGCTGGTGGTCTTTGCTCACCCCTGCGAGATGTTCGTGGGGGTGATGCCGTTGGTGAAGCTCTTCAGGTACTTTTTTGTACTGAGGGCCACCGGCAGAAGCTCAAAGGAGCACCTCAGCACCTACTACTTCCAGCGCCGCACCAAGGTCCCCACGAGGTACATTGCTTCCTTCAACTCTGCACGATGGGAGCAGTGGCGCGAAGATTGGATGATCGCCAGGGTCGAAGCCCACGACCAGATGTGCCTCCCCACCGGGATCCCCTACTCCGAGCGGTCATTCTGGGAGGAGCGCCCAGAGCTGGAGGAGGCGTTCAACCCGGTGTTGGAGAGGATCCAGATGCTGGCAGACCACGGGCTGTCGTCTGCCATGGTGCTAAGGGACTTCATGTCCCGCTGCATAGCTCCGCTCCAGCGCCGCACCCGCCCGGCGTGGATGTTCACCGGCCTATCGGACTGCACCCGGCTCGAGACCGGCCCCGACTCCAACCTGGACGAGCAGCAGTTGCACGACATGCTGATCCGGGTCTGTCCCGACAACATTTCCCCCGAGGAGCTGGCTCTTCTGACGACCTGCCACCCCTTGTGCTCAGACTCCAAGCTGAGGAGGCAGCTGCTGAAGATGATGCCGACACTCGACGAGTCCGGGCTGGTGCAGCGCCAGGTTGGGGACCCGTTCTGGGGGGTCAACATCGTCGACGATGCTGAGGGAGGCGAGGCTCCCCCAAGTGGCGAGGATCCTTCAAGCGACGACGCCTCAAGCGGGCCCCAGCACAATCAATGGGGAGGTGACGACGCCTCTGTTGACAAGGGGAAAAGGAAAGCTTCGGTTCCGGTGTCAGAGCCGACCCATAAGAAGCGCGCCCGGTCGCCACTGCCGGCCCCTCCGTTCCTCGTCAGGACGCCGGAGCCCTGCCGCATTCGTCGTCAGGGTGCGCTGATGGCGCCACTTTGCCGCCCGAGTCCTCAACGCGCAAGAGGGGGAGGCTCCTCAATGCCGACGAGACCCCAATGTTCCCTCATTGTTCGGAGGAGCGCCAGACTTCGGGGGTGCCCCCGACTCCTCCACCACAGGGCCCCCCAGCACACTCAGCGGCCCCCGCTGTGGGTTCAGGGGGTCTGAACCCCCCCCCCCCAACCCTTTCGGGAAGCGGTGGAACTTCAACGTCCTCCGGTAAGCCTGCATAGATTTTATCTTGGGTGTTCTTTGCTGTGTGCTTACCCTGTCATTTCCTTATGATCCGGGTTTGCTTGATTTCAGCACCACTACAGCTACTCCTCCGCCCGCTGGCCCTTCTGCTGGACGATATGCTGCTCCAGCCGGCTCGCGGTGCTCTTCTGTAGCCTCGGGCCCCGCTCCAACGCACCAGGCTGCTGCTGCCGGGGTGCCCTGGGCCTCCGTGCCCGAGACCCCCACAGTGGATGTTGAAGCCCAGCCGCACGCACCGGCGACTGCTATCGCGCCCGCCAACGACTCCGCATCCACCGGCTACTCCGTGCTGGCTGATGCCACCGCGCCATCCGACACCGCTACGTCGGCTGGCGCCACCGCCCCGGGTGCCATCACCGGGGAGGAGGCCCTTGGGGGCGACGCACCTGCTTCTGGCGGTGGTCCCCCCCCCCCCCCCCCCCCCCCCCGCCTTCTCTGATTGGGGGAGCTCTGGTCCCCGTCTCCCTAGTGGTCCTCCAAATGGAGGACGATATTGAAGAAGTGGGGGGGGCAGGGACCCGCTGCTACGGTGAAGCCCCTCCCCCTGTCTGAGGCCATGGCCGTGGCCTACTCCGGCTTCTGGTAGGCTCAGGCGGCCTGCGCCCGGGAGAAAGGGCGGCTTAAAGACGAGGATGACCGGCTCCGGGAATGGGCGAGGACCCTGGACGCCCGGACCCGGCTGGCGAAGAGCCGAGCAGCTCAGCTTTAGGGGTTGTTCGGGAGGAGATGAAGATCCTCGAGTAGGAGCGCGAGCTCATCGCTCAACTGGACACCGTCACCCAGAAGCTGAAGGCGGACACCGCGGCTATCCACGCTGAGGCCAGCTCCCACCTGCAGTCCTCCGAGGACCTTCAGGAACTGCTGTCTCGCCGGGAAGCTGCTCTTGCCGAACGGGAGTAGGAGCTGGCGGCGAAGCAGGCTGAGGTGGAGGCGACCTCCCGCTGGTTCATCCTCCAGCAGGAAGGGGCGAGGGTCCGCGCCGCCGAGCTAGACCACCGGGATGCCGCCTTGGATGAAGCGGAGCAAGCCCAGCTCGCCGAGCGCCAGGCCCTCCTGGACCGCGAGTTCAACGTCGCCCTCAAGGAGGGTGACTTGAGCCACCGCGGGCGGGAGGTCAGCGAGAACGAGAGGGCCCTGGCGGCCAAGGAGAAGCGTTTCCTAGACGGCGGCCCCCGGGCATTGGCGGCGGCCCAGCAGGAGGTGCAGGAGCTCCGGGCGTCGCGCTCTGCTGAGGCCCGGAAGGTCTGGGAGTTCCTTGGCGGCGCCGACTCAGCTCTGGTGCCGCTCGGCTTCAGCCCGGTGCGTGTGGGGGAACCAGCGTAGGAGGTGAGCCAGGTGTTCCCGGCACTTGAATCCACCAGTTCGAGGATGCGTTCGCTGGGGGCCATCATCGACAACCAGCTGGAGGCAGAAGGGAGGATGCTGGTGCAGGAGGTGGCGACACACATCCTGGCCTGCTACTGGAGGTGGTACCCTGATGTCTCTCTGCAGCCGGTCCTCGAGGGGCCCATCGCCGAGAGGGAAGAGGCCGCCAAGTTTGAAGTCTCGGATGTGGTGGCGCTTATCACCTCTAGGTTCCAGCAGAGCGGCTGAGGGCTCCCCATGCGCTGTTTATGTTTTGTGTTTCTTTCAGCTTTTGTCTGTGGTTGCATGCGGTGGCAAACTTTTTATTTTGGAACAAAAACTCGGCCTGTGGTGCCTCTTATACTCAGCATGCTTTTATTTCCAGCAATATCTTCTAGTTGCTTGTTGCTCCTTAGCTTCCAGGACCTGCCGCCCCCCAGAGTGTGACCCCCTGACAGGTGTGGCCAGTTGTTATCAGCACACCTGCCAGATACCTAGAAGTTAGGGCGGACGGTTGCGGGGGAGCCTAGGATGCATAGGTTGCATTGCTGTAACTGAGTATGCATGGACATCGACGGCGGGCCCCCTGTGGGTGCCGCCGGAGCTTTGGTCCGGCGGTGCCCACCATCTTCTGTGAAACGTCGATGGCGGGCCCCCTGGGGGTACCACCGGAGCTTCGGTCTGGCGGTGCCCACCATCTCTAGTGAAAGGTCGATGGCGGGCCCCTAGGGGTGCCACTGGAGCCTTGGTCCGGCGGTGCCCACCATCTTCGTGGGTACTTTGATGGTTATCACCGGGATAACTCCTTGAAGACCTGCGTATAGTAATTCTGTCCACTGGTCATTGTTTCCCTGCTCCTTTTTAGTGTCGCTTGACTTACGATCTTGGGCTGACTCATGGGGCTTGGGTAATTCAGTGCGTCTGCACCTAGGACTCGCTATCCATACTACTTAAGGGTGGTCCATTTGGCCCCTAGTACTTAGCTGTAGCACTGGGGAGGCAGGGCGCACAGTACAGAACCAGGCTAAGCAGGTTGTGCCCCTGGACCTCCCTCTAGGCGTAAGCTTTTCCCGGGGGAGACCATCTGGAGACACTTACCCCCGAGTATGGGAACATCCGAGGCCCCAGGCACATTGCAGGTACCTCAAGCTACCCCACCTGCAACCAGACAGCAAGGCTCCCACTATTGGGAGGTACTCGATGTTCCAAGGGTTGGCAATCGCTCTCCATCCTCCGTGGCTAGGCGGACGCACCCAGTGCGGCATACCTCCGTAACCCGCAAGGGGCCCTCCCATCTGGGGGAGAGTTTGTTAGCCCCTTCCCGGAAGAGTATGTGACGCAACACCAGGTCGTCTACCTTTAGCTCCCTACTCCGCGTGACCCTATGGTGGTAGCACCGGAGCGTCTGCCTGTACCGTGCATTTCGGAGAGCCACCCTCACTCGTCCCTCGTCGACGAGGTCCACGTCTTCACACCGGAGCTGGTCCTGCGTGGCTTCGTCGTACACCCAGACACAGGGGGAGCCCCTGGTAATTTCTTGGGGGAGGACGGCCTCTGCCCCGTACACCAGGAAGAAAGGCGTTTCCCCCATGGCCTGGCTGGTTGATGTCCGGCTAGCCCACAGTGCACACGGAAGATCGTCTACCCAGTTTGCACCATGCTTCTCAGGGCGTGAGAATGTGCGAGTCTTGAGGCCCTTGAGGATCTCTGCATTGGCCCTCCCGACCTGTCCATTGCTCTATGGATGAGCGACAGATGCATAGCAGACTTGGATCCCAAGGTCCTTGCAGTATTCCTAGAACGTTGCACTTGTGAACTGGGTCCCGTTATCAGTGATGATTCTGTTTGGGACCCCAAACCGGCAGACGATCGACTTGATGAATTTGACTGCTGACTGCTTGTTGATGGTGATGACTAGGGCGGCTTCTGGCCACTTGGTGAACTTGTCTATGGCAATGTAGAGGTGCTGGAATCCTCCGACGGCTCTGGGAAAGGGTCCCAGGATATCCAACCCCCATACAGCGAATGGCCATGAGGGTGGGATCATCTGCAGCGCCTGAGCTGGTGTGTGGATCTGCTTGGCATGGAACTGGCACGCCTTGCATCTCCTGACCATCTCGGCGGCATCCTGGAGTGCTGCCGGCCAGTAAAAGCCGTGCTGAAAGGCTTTACAGACCAGCGTGTGGGATGACGCGTGGTTCCCACACTCGCCTCCATGGATCTCTGCGAGCAAGTCGCAGCCCTCCTCCCGGGTAATGCAACGCAGCAGGATGTCGTTGGTGCCACGCCGGTAGAGATCCCCTTCCACCAGCGTGTACCTCTTAGCCATGCGGACTATCCTTTCTGCCAGGGCATGTTCTTCGAGAAGGATGTTGTCTTTCAAGTAGTCCCGGACCTCCGAGATCCATGCATCAGGACTTACTTGAGCCTCTAGATCTTGGGCGCCCGGTAGCTCGGAAAACCTAGTGGCGCATATGATCCTTGGCGGGCTCCATGGTAGCAGGGCCACCGGGACTGCCAGCTTCGAGGTGCTGGGCTCGCCCCCTTCGCCCGGTTCGTCTGCTCGGGCGCTTGGTCGCGTTAACGTCCTTGCAAAGACTCCTTCGGGCACTGGGGCCCCTGTGGAGGCCTTCGTTGACAGGTCGTCTGCGATTGAGTTGTTGGCTCGGGGTACATGGCTCAGGTCCAAGACTTCAAAGTCCTTCTCCAGCTTCCGAACATGCAGCAAGTATGCTGCTAGCTGAGGGTCATTGTAGCTGCACTCCCCTTTAGCTTGCTTGATGATCAACTGGGAATCACCTTTAGCTAGAAGTTGACGGACATTGAGAGTCAGGGCAGTCTTTAGCCTGAAGATTAGGGCTTCGTATTCTGCCATGTTGTTAGTCGCCTTGAAGTCGAGGTGCACCATGTACTTGAACTGCTCCCCAGTCGTGGTGAGGAGCAGGACCACAGCCCCGGCCCCCTGCTTTCGCGAGGAGCCGTCGAAGTAGAGCGTCTAGGGAGGTTCGGTGAAAACTGGAGCCTTGGGCACCGTTTCTCTATTGTCCGGGTCCCCTGGGTTGCTTGGCGATGGAGTCCATTCTGCCAGGAAGTCTGCCAGTGCTTGGCTCTTGACTGCATGCCGAGGTAGGAACTCCAGCTTGAACGCCGCCAGCTCCGCTGCCCACTTGGCAATGTTGCCAGCTGAGTTGGGGCTATGGAGCACGGTTTTTAGTGGGAAGGATGTCACCACTGAAACCCGATGAGCCTGGAAGTAATGCCGGAGCTTCCTCGATGCTATGAGTACTGCATACAGCAGTTTGTGTACCTCCAAGTATCTTGTTTTTGCTTCGTGGAGGACCTCACTTATGTAGTAGACTGGCCGTTGGGAGGTCCGAACCCTCCTTGGGGGGTTCGCGGCTCCTTGCAATGCGTCTGTATCCTGGGGAATTTGGCTCCCAGGGTCTAGTCAGACCTCTGGGGGCTGGGACCCGAAGGGCACTTGGTTGCCGGAGCACAAAGTGGGGGGGTTCTCTTCTGGGTCCGGCCCCTGAGGCTCAGCCTCCCCCTCTGAGGCCCCTTCTGGTGCTTGTTGCGGTAGTAGCTCCGGACGTTCTGCAACCAAGACCATGCTGACCACCCTTCGTTGTTGCGGTGATGTATAGCAGGAGCGGTTCTCCGGGTTCTGGCGCCACCATAATGGGTAGCACCGTCAGATGCATCTTGAGCTCCTGGAATGCCGCTTCCACTTCCTCGGTCCACTCAAGGGGGCCCAACTTCTGCAGAATCTTGAGGAAGGGCAGGCCTCGCTCTGCCAGTCTTGAGATGAACCGGCTGAGGGCCGCCAAACACCCTGCAAGCTTCTGCACATCCTTGATACGGGCCGGCGGCCACATCAGCTCTATTGCCTTGATCTTCTCTGGGTTAGCCTCAATTCCTCAGCGTGAGACCAAGAAACCAAGGAGCTTCCTTGCAGAAACTCCAAAGACACACTTGTCGGGGTTGAACATTGTGCGCGTCGTGCGCAGCGTGCTGAAGACCTGGGCCAGGTTGTTTAATAAGGATGTGCAGGCTCTAATTTTTACCACGATGTCATCAACATACACCTCTACCAGGTCTCTAATGACGTCCCCAAATGTCTTATGCATTGCACGCACAAAGGTGGGGAGAGCATTATTGAGTCCATAAGGCATGGAGACATAACAATACAGGCCATCTACTGTTATGAAAGCAGTGTGTTCCTCATCTTCCCTAGACATTGGTATTTGGTGAAAACCAGAATACGCATCTAGGAAACACAGAAGATCACAGCCTGATGTTGAGTCTACTATTAGATCTATCCTAGGAAGAGGGAATGGATCCTTTGGGCATGCCTTATTGAGGTTGGTGTAGTCGATGCACATTCAGAGCTTTCGCCAGCCTTGGGGACGACAACAGGGTTGGCCAACCACCGTGGGTGGTGGACCTCCAAGATGAAACCAGGATCGAGCAGCTTCTTGATCTCTTCACGGATGAAGTTCTGCCTCTCGATGGACTGTTCCTTGGCTTTTGTTGCACCGGTCGGGCGTCAGGGTATATCTTCAGATGGTGCTCAATCACCTCCCTAGGGATCCCGAGCATTTGTGATGGTTGCCATGCAAACACATCGACATTGTCCCGGAGGAAGGTGACGAGCGCGAGTTCCTATTTGCTGTCGAGGTTCCCCGTGATACGGGTTGTCTGGGCAGCCTCAGAACCAATCCTGACGACCTTTACTGGGACGTCGTCATCGACTGGTTGCACACGGGGTGCAGAAGTGGAGGCCCGCTACGTCAAAACCTGTTCTGGTTGACTCTCCTTCGTGCCCCCTGAAGCCGGAGCCCTCCCGGCTGTGAGTGCCTAGAGCTGCTCCAAGGCGGATACTGCTGTTGAGTGGTCCCCTCTGATCCTGAGGACACCGGAAGGCGTCGGCATCTTCAGGACGAGGTAGCCGTAGTGGGCCACGGCCATGAACTTGTAGAGCGCCGGCCTCCCAATGATTGCATTGAAGGGGAGGTCAACGTCTGCCACGTCGAATAAAACGCTCTCCGTACGGTAATTCTCCGGGGTCCCAAAGGTCACCGGGAGGTGAATGTTACCGTACGGGAGAATCTGCCCCGGTCCAACACCTGAGAACGGGCTCGAAGGTGTGAGTCGGGACATCGGCTGCTGTAGCTTCCGGAAGGCTACCGTGGAGACCTTCACATTGGCGATGGTCGGGGACACCAGCAGCGGGAGTACGCCTGCCCCCGCCATGTTCTTCGGGCAGTCAGAGGCGTCAAAGCTGATTGCCGTGCTCATCCACTTGTGGTGGGGAGCCGGGCTCCGAGCAGGGGCCACCGCGGCCACTGCCCGTCGCAGAGTCTTCACTGCGTTCCGAGACGTGGGACCTGTGGCTCCCCCGTAGATGATGTGGAGAGTCTTGCGGCGCTCCTTATCGCTGCTGGAGTCGGAGTCGCCACCCTCGAAGACGGCCTTCACCGCCCTCTGGGGTTCCTGGAACCCCATCTCGCTGTCATCCTCCTTTTCGGGATCGACCTTCTGTTTGCCCTCCCTCTGACGGGAAGGTGTGCCCTCCTGGCGCTGCTGCTTCTGCTTTTGTTCACGGAAGCACTCCGCAAACTTCTTCACTTCCCGGCACTCGCTAGCGCTATGGCTATTTGTGCGGTGCACCGAACACTTGAAGTCAGGCTCCTCAGGTTCAGGCGACTGCCGAGGGCGCTTGTCTCGGCGCGGCGGCCGGGCTCCGCCGGGAGCCGCGGCTGCCACTGCATGGGCTCCGAGCTTTGGCTTGTTCTTGCCATTGCCCTTCTTCTTCTTCTTGCCGCTGCTTTTGGCAGAGGCTCCTTCCTCAGTCGGCATGGCTTCCCTTGCCTCTGAGGAAGGTTCGGAGTGCCGGTTGCATCCCTCAGCTGCCCTAGCACATCTGTCTGCCAGGACAAACAGCTCGGAGACATCACGCACTTCATGTGTGGCTAGCTTCTCAAGCATTTTCTTGTCCCTCACACCCTGCCTGAACGCAACAATAACTGATGCACTAGCGATATGAGTGATTGTGTTCCGTACCTGAGAGAACCGCTGGATGAATGATCGCAGCGACTCTCCAGGCCGCTGTTTAACGGCGTGGAGGTCAAGCTCTGTGCCGGGGCGCTTGTAGGAACTGCCGAAGTTCGCCATGAACTGTCGGCACAGTTCATCCCAGGAGGTTATGGACCCCTGGGGCAGGTTCATGAGCCATGACCGGGCTGGGCCGGTCAGGACGACGGGGAAGTAGTTGGCCATGATGGCCTCGTCGCCTCCTGCAGCTAGTATCGCGGTGGAGTAGATCTGCAGGAACTCACTCGGGTTGACACTCTCGTCATACTTCTCCGGCATGTGTGGCCGAAACTTTCGTGGCCAGACCACAAAATGGAGATGAGGTGCCAGAGCCGCACACCCTTGGGTGGGGCTGACTGGTGCCGGTGGTGGCATTGCATACCCCGGGTCAGCAGGTGGGCCTGCATACACCTGATGCTGGAGCGGTGCAGCATACGCCTGTGGAGGTGGAGGCGTGACGTACGCCCGATATGGAGGCGGCGTAACATACGCCGGGTTCGGCGGTGGCACAGTGTGAGCCTGGGGAATAGGGCCCGACACACTGTAGTCTGTCTCAAGGTTGCACCGCCGTTCCCTCTGTCGCTCGATGGTAACTCGGCAGTCCTCTCTTGACCTACGGTGCTGCAGCCTGGTTCTCAGGTCTGTTGCTGAGATCCTGGTCGATCGAGATTTCACCGTCCATCGGTCGATGGTTGGAGTCCAGGACAACGAATCATGCATCGGCTGGGCATGTGTCTCCCTTGGTGGAGGTGCATTGAGTGCAGCGGTGACGAGGTGGTCGACGTCGTTGATCCACTGCTGAGCTGCTCCCAGGGGAGCATCACCAGCAGGTGGATTGTGGAGTAGCGCGTGCGCTGCTGCGAGCGCACTCTTCGGGCTTGCTGCCGGTGGCGCTGTAGCTGCCGTCACAGCTGGAGTACACCATGGTGTGGCGTGCCGACCTGCAGCCGGCGAGGTGACAGCGGGGCGACGTGAAGGTCCCGGCCTCGCTGCTCTATTGCGGGATCCCGCTCTAGAGCGAGATGATGCCTGGTCCTCAGCTGCTGCCTGTCGCCGCGACTGCGGCCTGGATGTACCGGCGTTGGAATGGTCGTTCACCATTGCTGCTGGTGGAAATCTTCTTGGGGAAAAATCCCCCTACCTGGCGCGCCAAATGTCGAAGGTCTTAAATGACACTTCCCCCGGACCTGCTTAGAGAGCAGCCCGCGGAGGTTCTTTGGATTCACGAGGGCTAGTACCAGGAGATTGAGCGCAGCAGGATGGTGAACACAGAGGGTTTTACGTGGTTCGGGCCGCCGGAGTGTAACACCCTACTTCCACGGGAGTGTTTGTGTATTGCCTTGCTTGAGCGTGTATGAGTCTTAGTATGATTTTTCGATCCCCCTCCCAGGTCGTCCGTCGAGTCCTTTTATAGTTAAAGGACTCTACAGTCACAAGGTGGGCCCTAGGGCCCGACAGGCAGTCCCGGGGAGAGCCAAATCCTATACAAGATATAGGATTAAATGCTATCTACTTCCCTTTGTTAGGGGCGTCAATGCTCTGTCCCGCCGCGTCGTGCGCCAGGGCTACACATAGTTGGTCATGATGGCGGTGCACGTCCCGCCCGTCTTGTCCTTACGGCCCATTCGTCCATCTTGCAGCGTGGGTCTGTACTGGTTACTTGGACAAGACAGGACACTGGAGCCTTGACTTACGCATGCGCGACTCCGCTTCGCCTGGGGAAGGCGCGCGTACTTTAATGCATGTTCGAGCGGCGCATGCCTTCCTTTACAGCAACCTCCTACCACACTGAGTTGGCCGTCTGCCACGTGGTTGCACCGGAGCCTGCCTCTGTCGGGAATCGAGCACTCGATGGTAAAGGCCACGTGGCGCATCCGGAGCCCACCCCTGTGGAGGGGTGGAGGCTCAGCCCTACTGGCCATGTGGTAGTTCCGGGGCTTTTCCCTGCAAGGAAGCAGGCCTGGCCCCGAGGTTCCGATTGGCCACGTGGCAGCCCCAGAGCCCGCCTCAGCGGGGAGGCGAGGGTCCAGTTCAGCCGGCCATGCGGCAACCCGGGAGCCTGCCCTGACGGAGAGGTAGGATCTGGTCCTTCGCTCTACGACATGGCAGCCTCGGATTCGGCCTCTTTAGTAGAGGCCGAGTCCTTAGCCGTTTTCTCCTTGTGCGCGGGGGTACCTAGTCTGCGGGGTACCGATGGATACCTTACATGCTTTTATGTCCACACATCTCGTGATGTTTGAGGCATAACCATCGGGCACCTTCACATTCCCCAAAAACTTGCACAAGGTGGTCTTCTCATCTTTGCCCAAAGTATATAATGCTGGTGGGAATATGTACTTGCTCTTTATGAACTTCAGATGTTGATCTGGCCGTATACCCATATCCTTCATATCAAGACGAGCTTGTAGACTTTTTTTGTTTTACCATCCATAGCAAGCAGTGTCCCCAATATGCTATCACAAATGTTTTTCTCAATGTGCATGACATCCAAGTTATGCCTTATTAGCAATGTCTTCCACTAAGGGAGGTCGAAAAATATACTTTTCTTCTTCCAATTATGCCATCTATTTTCCTCGTTGTGCTTTCTCTTATTATTCGTCGGTCCAAAACTCACTTGATCAAAACACTCGTATTGTTGGAGTACTTCATCACCAGAGAGTGATGTTGGAGCCTCTCTATTCTATGCCTTCTTGTTGAAAGAACCTTTGTTTCGACGTCATCTGTGATCCTGAGGTAGCAAACGACGATGACCCATGTAACAATGCTTTTGTCCATATTTCAACCAGAAGGCGCCAGTGTTTATATGGCAGTATGGACATGCTAGCTTCCCTTTTGTGCTCCATCCACATAGCATTGCATATGCTGGAAAATCATTTATTGTCCACAATAAAGAAGCTCGCATGACAAATGTCTCTTTCTTTAAACTGTCATATGTTTCAACACCATCAGACCATAATTTCAGTAGCTCATCAATCAAAGGCTTCAGATACATATCAATGTTGTTTCCAGGTGACTTTGGCCCAGGAATTATCATTGACATCACCCAATAAGACTGCTTCATACAAAACCAAGGTGGTAGATTATAAGGGATTGGAATCACAGGCCATTTACTGTAAGAAACATTCAGTACTCCAAAAGGATTGAAATCATCAGATGCTAGCCCAAGTCTTATGTTGCGAGGATCAGATGAGAAATTTTGGTGAATGCTATCAAAATACTTCCATGCTTTCGAATCGGCGGGATGGCGTAATATTCCATCATCAGCACGACCTTCTTTGTGCCAGCGCATGTTTGATGCCGTTGATTCTCCCATATAAAACCTTTGTAGACAGGGAATAAGAGGGAAGTAACGTAGAATCTTGCGTGCTATAAGCTTCTTGGATTTTCCACAAGGTAAAGCCTCTCTTGCATCCCCAGCAGTACTATTTTTCCATCTTAATTCACCACATTTTGGTCAACTATTCAGCAGAGAATAGTCCTTCCGGAATAACACACAGTCATTGACACATGCATCGATCTTTTGGTAGTCCAGCCCGAGGTTACGAACAACCTTCTGAAGTTTATCAAGTGTATTAGGAATGCAGTGGCCCTTTGGAAGCGCAAATGAGAAGTTTGGAGGCTAGGATCTAAGGAGCGGTGCGGCGGAGAAGCAAGATAACGGTGAGCCTTTATAGCGGGTCGTCATCTAATATCGGGATGTGGTGAGGGGTCCCCGTCTCCAGGCGTCAGTTTTTCACAGGAGGTTTTTAACTTTATTTCAGGCGGTTTTACTTACCAACCGCCTGATAAGATATTTAATCAAGAACATTAATTAAGAAGAAGTAAATATCTTCACAGGCGGTTGGTACTTAATAACCGCCTGAGAAGATGTTTATCTCAAACGGGTATTACATACCAACCGTCTGAGATAATGCCCGATACTGTTCTTCAGTTTCCTTATCCCTTGCTTCTTTTTTATTTAGATTCCAATATAAATACTCAAACATGTTTAGATTCT
This sequence comes from Tuctoria greenei, assembly GCA_036927565.1. Lineage (NCBI taxonomy): Eukaryota > Viridiplantae > Streptophyta > Magnoliopsida > Poales > Poaceae > Tuctoria > Tuctoria greenei. The sequence goes on along the minus strand of JAYESD010000001.1, from coordinate 139,566,016 downwards.
GCAAATTGTGTCCAAATTCGATGATTCTTTCTTCTACATTTGTATAAAATTAACATCTACCACCTGAACAAAATATTTGAAAACCTGTATAGCTGACATTGTAATGTTTTTGTAAATATCAAATTAATTTCTACTCACATATTATTCACATTTGTGTATCTCATAAAAAAAAGTTCCTTCACTCAAATTTGTTTGTATGAACATATTTGTATCATTTATACATGTATGAATTTTGTTAATTTTTTTAAAAGCATTCCAACATGTCAAATTTCAAATTGTCCATCATTCTAACTAAATGCTCATATACATATGAGGCATTCATCAAATTATGAACACACATTGATTCAAAAAAAATTCAGAAAATCTAAAAAATTTCATAGAGGTTGGTATGATGAGTAAAAATGTCCACTGAAAAAATAAATGAAAAAAGCATTATATTCATCAAGATAGAAAAAAATGAAAAATAGCATTTGTTGTATGTTTTTTATGTTCTGACCAATTTCAAAAGATTTATGAAGTGAAATTTAATGGTAACCTTTACTTATCAATAATATTACAATAAAGTGGAATTTTGCCTTTTTAAAGGACCCACATTTAATCAAGAATATTATTAATAAGAAGTAAATATCTTCACAGGCGGTTGGTATTCAATAACCGCCTGAGAAGATGTTTATCTCAAGCGGGTATTACTTACCAACCGTTTGAGATAATGCCTGATACTGTTCTTCAGTTTTGTTATCCCTTGCTTCTTTTTTATTTATATTTCAATATAAATACTCAAACATGTTTAGATTCTGCAAATTGTGTCCAAATTCGATGATTCTTTCTTCTACATTTGTATAAAATTAACATCTACCACCTGAACAAAATATTTTAAAACTTGTATAGCTGACATTGTAATGTTTTGGTAAATATCAAATTAATTTCTACTCACATATTATTCACATTTGTGTATCTCATAAAAAAAAGTTCCTTCACTCAAATTTGTTTGTATGAACATATTTGTATCATTTATACATGTATGAATTTTGTTAATTTTTTTAAAAAGCATTCCAACATGTCAAACTTCAAATTATCCATCATTCTAACTAAATGCTCCTATACATATGAGGCATTCATCAAATTATGAACACACATTGATTCAAAAAAAATTAAAAAAATCTGAAAAAATTCATAGAGGTTGGTATGATGAGTAAAAATGTCCGCTGAAAAAATAAATGAAAAAGACATTATATTAATCAAGATAGAAAAATGAAAAATAGCATTTGTTGTATGTTTTTTATGTTCTAACCAATTTTAAAAGATTTATGAAGTGAAATTTAATGGTAACCTTTACTTATCAATAATATTACAATAAAGTGGAATTTTGCCTTTTTAAAGGAGCCACATTTAATCAAGAATATTAATCAAGAAGAAGTAAATATCTTCACAGGCGGTTGGTATTTAATACCCGCCTAAGAAGATGTTTATCTCAGGCGGGTATTACTTACCAACCGTCTGAGATAATGCCCAATACTGTTCTTCAGTTTCCTTATCCCTTGCTTCTTTTTTATTTATATTCCAATATAAATAATCAAACATGTTTAGATTCTGCAAATTGTGTCCAAATTCGATGATTCTTTCTTCTACATTTGTATAAAATTAACATCTACCACCCGAGCAAAATATTTTAAAACTTGTATAGCTGACATTGTAATGTTTTGGTAAATATCAAATTAATTTCTACTCACATATTAATCACATTTGTGTATCTCATAAAAAAAGTTCCTTCACTCAAATTCGTTTGTATGAACATATTTGTATCATTTATACATGTATGAATTTTGTTAATTTTTTTAAAAAGCATTCCAACATGTCAAACTTCAAATTATCCATCGTTCTAACGAAATGCTCCTATACATATAAGGCATTCATCAAATTATGAACACACATTGATTCAAAAAAAATTAAAAAAATCTGAAAAATTCATAGAGGTTGGTATGATGAGTAAAAATGTCCACTGAAAAAATAAATGAAATAGACATTATATTAATCAAGATAGAAAAATGAAAAATAGCATTTGTTGTATGTTTTTATGTTCTAACCAATTTCAAAAGATTTATAAAGTGAATTTAATGGTAACCTTTACCTATCAATAATATTACAATAAAGTAGAATTTTGCTTTTTTAAAGGACCCACATTTAATCAAGAATATTAATTAAGAAGAAGTAAATATCTTCATAGGCGGTTGGTATTTAATAACCGCCTGAGAAGATGTTTATCTCAGGCGGGTATTACTTACCAACCGTCTGAGATAATGCCCGATACTGTTCTTTAGTTTCCTTATCCCTTGCTTTTTTTTTATATAGATTCCAATATAAATACTCAAACATGTTTAGATTCTGCAAATTGTGTCCAAATTCGATGATTCTTTCTTCTATATTTGTATAAAATTAACATCTACCACCTGAACAAAATATTTTAAAACTTGTATAGCTGACATTGTAATGTTTTGGTAAATATCAAATTAATTTCTACTCACATATTATTCACATTTGTGTATCTCATAAAAAAAGATCCATCACTCAAATTTGTTTGTATGAATATATTTGTATCATTTATACATGTATGAATTTTGTTAATTTTTTTAAAAATCATTCCAACATGACAAACTTCAAATTATCCATCATTCTAACTAAATGCTCCTATACATATGAGGCATTCATCAAATTATGAACACACATTGATTCAAAAAAAAATTAAAAAAATCTGAAAAAATTCATAGAGGTTGGTATGATGAGTAAAAATGTCCACTGAAAAAATAAATGAAAAAGGCATTATATTCATCAAGATAGAAAAATGAAAAATAGCATTTGTTGTATGTTTTTTATGTTCTGACCAATTTCAAAAGATTTATGAAGTGAAATTTAATGGTAACCTTTACATATCAATAATATTACAAGAAAGTGGAATTTTGCATTTTTAAAGGACCCACATTTAATCAAGAATATTAATTAAGAAGAAGTAAATAACTTCTCAGGCGGTTGGTAAGTAAAACCCGTATGAGGTAACCGTCTTCTTAGGCGGTCGGTACTTAAAATCCGTCTAAGAAAATTGGACTTTATATATACCCCTCGGCAGCGTAGGAAAAACCTAACCCGGGCAAAACACTTAGACGCCGTTAGGCTGCCAAAATTTCGTTTGTCGCCAAGTGTTCGCCCTCGTCACTTCCAGGTACGACGCCGAGCTTCGCCGTCACCGCCGAGCTTCGCCCTCGTCACTTCCAGGTACACCCTCATCGCTGAAAAAGAGTGTCTCTTCTCGTCTGCAGCTACCTCGCCTCGCCTCACCTCACCATCCAAATCCAAGTGCCACACTTTGCGATTCTTGATACTAGAAAAAGGCTAGAGGATTTGCTTTTTGTCCCTTGCTTGATCAGTTATAGGTCCGGAGCTAGGCGCCGCCTAGTAAACCTCAAGAACGTGGTCACCACTCTGAACGAAGCTAGCCAATTTAGAATAAGAAGATAAAATTGCCATTGCTGGTGAGCAACTTGAACATGCTTGTCACCCTCGCAATGTATAGGAACCTTTTGGTCAGTCGCCTTAAACCCTAGAATGCCTTATAAAATCCTAGAATGCTTCCATCATTTTCTTCATGCAACACATCATGTAGAGTTAATATGCCATTTATTAGATTTTTTGTCCTATTAGTTCTAGCATGGAAATCCCTAAGAAGACTGGTCCTGGTAGTAACAATAAAGAAGACAATATGGAGTTTACTGACTCCAGCAGTTCAGGCTCCTATCACAGTCCATCGGATCCTTTTCTGGATAAAAAAACTAAAAAGACTTCAGTGGATCTAGACCTAGAATATGATCCTGCCGATGAGGTATGGATCACAAATCTTAACTTCAGCAGTTCAAGTTAATGTTGGTTGTAAAGTATACGAAGTCTTATAATTTTTTTCTATGTAGATTAATCGCAAAGACAATGAGGTTACATCGGCTCCTAAAACTGCAGAAGGTTCTCGAATGGATGAATCCTCAACTTCACTCAAGCAGAAACGAGGGCAACGAGGTCCCAATAAGGGTCCATTGGACCGCATCATGTACATAACAAGGGTTGGTCCAGGTGGGCTTCCCCAAGAACTACTTGATTCAGTTACCAAGTATCGTAATGCATGTGGTTTTCTTGTTAGGGAGGTTGTGCCGATCACAACCGAGAATTGGAGGAAATTACCCGAGCAGACCAAGAATGAGTTGTGGGAAAGGATAAAGAAACAATTCAAGTTCCCGAAAGGCACAGAAGAAGCTGTAAAGAAAGCAACATTGGTCTCTTGCGGCAAGAAGTTTTGATGCTGGAAGAGTGAAATGAATGCTTATGTTAAGGCCGATAAGGTCCCTAGCCCGTGGAAGATGGGAAAAATCACACAAGCTCAGTGGCAAGAGTTTGTTCGTCAAAAGAGCACACCAGATGCTAAATCTCTAAGTGCAACTAGGTCAGAGTTGCAAAAAAGAACAAATACCATCATCGCTTGAGGTCTACCGGATATGCCCCCAAAGTCCAGAAATGGAATAAGATATTAGACGAAATTACCAGTAAGGGCAATCCTCACCCATGAGAAGGGTGCGATGAGCGAACTCAACGCTGGGTCTTTGCTCGGTCAGGTTTGACCAGCGAGGGCAAACTTGAAAAGCCCGACTGCCTGAATGAAGTAGAGGATAAAATGAATGAAGTAATTGAAAAGCAAAAGAAGGGTCTCTTCAAGCCGAAGAGGGAGAATGAACAACTTACCGCTATCTTAGGAAACCCTGAACACAGCGGACGGGTTCGAGCGGTCTCTTCTCAAATGTCTTGGCTAGATGGTTTCCCTAAAGATAAAGACACATATAGAAGACGTGAGAAGTTTAAGAAAACACTTGATGAAACGATTGCTCAAAAGGTCAAAGAAAATATGCAAGAAATAATGGAACAACTTAGACAATCGGGACAATTAGTGGCACTGAGTACAGTGATGGTTTCGGTGCAAATGGAGCAATTAGTATCTCCAACTGCCTACCCTAGCAGCGTTGGTTCCGTGCCAGGCTCAGGGTCAACCCATAAGTTCCCTGTCTATGATATTGCTAACGACAAATCTTGTCGTCGTCTTGTCCTGATAGGCAGAGCATGGAACAAAACCAAACAGGTTGCCACTGCTATGGCAAAGCCTGATCGTGACTTCAACGGGAATCCACTTCCGTTGTATTATGCTGTGGTGCATGTTCTTCAGATCATTGATAATGATTATGAAGATTATGAAATAGACCATGTCACACCTGAGGGGATCGCGACTCTGGGGCAGGCTGTCAACCAATTAATCCTTTGGCACTGACGCGATATCGTATTGGAAGATGAGCCAATTTCTAGCCTTGTCGCATCTCCAAATACTGCAACCCTATCTTCTAAGGCGAAAGTGCATGAAGATCCACTCCCAGTCCAGAAAGATCCACTCCCCCTATGTCTCAGCAAGGATGATATCCAAGAGCAACAAGTTGGACAACAACTTCAAGCAGTACCAGAGCAAGCTATTGCTAGTAAAGAGCAACTAGTTGAGCAACAGCTTGAAGTAGTACTAGAGCTAACTGCTGGGAGTAAAGAGCAATCAGTTTAACAACAGGTTCAACAACAAGCCAGTGTCCAACTTCCGACGACTACTTCTCGATCATCAGTGCCTATCAAAGTTACCTCATATGAAAATAAGAAACCTTCATCAGAAGTGTCAAAATATTTGGAAACTATGAAGGAAAATATTATAAAATCGAGTGCATTTCGTTCTTCTCATGAGCCATCATTAGGAGATATCGAGGAGTGGGAAGAAGTCGGTGTCATTTATAATTGGCGGACGGATTTAGTTAAACCGGGATTTCCAATATACAAGCTTGAGGATGTTCCTCCGGAATTTGAGAATGGGAAGCCGTTCATGACATCCGTACAACTTAGCAAACAACCCATCCAGCTCAGAAGAATGCATGAGTGGTACATCGATGCCAACACAAAATATGGTCTTAATTGCGTCACATTTCGTATTCCAAAAGAAGCATTCTGGAGCACTGGAGTGGATACACGAGTCATTTTATTTGAAGAGCAGCGTGCCCTTTTCCAACGGGGCATGCTCGATATCAACCTGATGCTCGTCTGGTGCTTGTAAGTGCTCTAATATTTTGTATTTGCTTTTCTTACTACACGCATACGCATTTCATGAGATTATAACAATTCTGGACTTCTTCAATAGGATGCAATACATGGATAATGAAAAGTTGGAGCGCAAGACAGGTATCCTTGACCCTACTAGGATTGCAAAGGTGCTATTCGACGTCCAGGCGGATCTAGACTCAGCTCAGTTCAAACACATGAAAAAAAAAAGATTTTGAAAAAGCAATCGCAAAACTTATGAAGGATAAAAGGACAAAAGTTGCAGCTTACATAGGACATGCGATGTTTAACTTTGTCAGAGACGGCAAGGACCTCGTAAAGGCTCCGTACCACTTCGAGTAAGTTCGACACATGACATTGAAATAGCAATTATTGGTAATTGTTAAGATGTGTGTTTGTATGTTTGCAGTAATCACTACATAATGATCTTCATCAAGCCAACGCAGGGAATGGCAACAGTCTTGGACTCCGCCGATTTCTCACCAGATCATTACAAAGATTTCCTTTCCATTTTGAAATTATACGTTTATTCAATAATTTTAATTTACGCACATTTAGAATGTGTTGACAAGTTTTATATGACATTTCTTGCATTACAGCGCTTGGCGGTTTTATGCGGAACGACTTGGCGGCGAGGGACCTTCCAATACGAATGCATTGGACATTAAAACGTATTATGCTTGTCCGAAGCAACCTGCTGGGATTGTCTTATGCGGGTATTATGTATGCGAGCATCTTCGGACCGCCGGCATATATAGAGTGAATCGTGAGGATGTAAGTTATCCTTAATGTCGATACCTTATTTTCTTACTTTTGTGTTTCATTTTCATTGTAACTAGCATAGTTTAATACTTATATTCTCTGCTGTTCAGTATTACCAGAAACATTATTTTCATATTTTGATTCCAACTTCAAAATTCAATTGCTCATAGTACAACTGCTCCAAAAATACCAAATAAATTCCTGTATGCTCTCACTTTGATCTATACTTTGAGATTGTTCAAACCAATACATTCTAAACTTTGTTATGTGTTATATTGCAGTACATGAAGAATCCGAACGAAGAATGGCCAGTTTGTAGAAGTATTCCTAGTGGAGGAGCCGACAGGATTGCTGCTAAACTCTGTCAATTCATTCATCACGAAATTTTGCACAAAAGAGGAGAGTTCTTTGATGAGGATGGTGTAGCAGCTGATGTGCCTGAACTTTGCGACTATGCCAATAGAAATAGTTTTTAGTGAAAACTTGTAAACTTTAAGATGAATTGTATCTGTAACTTGTACATATGTATATTGTTTTAGTGAAATTGACTTCTGTGATGATAATTTTGTTGACTTTTGTTCTGTGATGATATTATTGATTTTTGTTCTGTGATTATATTGAATTGACCTGTAAATTAGAAATAACAGCAGTAGTACTGCATAGGTCATACCTTATCACAGGCGGTTATTAACCAACGGCTAGGCATGTCTGTGAAAAACAATTATCACAGACGGCTAGATACAAGTAAAGAACCATCTGTGATAACCTAATTATCTCAGGCGGTTACTGTTATGGTAGAAACCGGCTGCGGTAAAAGGTCTTCACAGGCGGCTTGATGTAGGTAAACATCCATCTGTGATAACACCATTATCACAGGCGATTAGTTATGCTGCAAGACCCGTCTCTGATAAGACAATTATCACAGGCAGATATATATGCTGCACGGTCCCAGTGGCTCGACGCGTCCCATCCGCATAAGGGAAAATTAACACGTGTAGGCCACACGTCCGACTATCCGAGCATTAATGCTTTGTCGTGATCATGTATGATGGTCGGACATGCATGCATGCTTTTGAAATAGAGCTAGCGAGGTCTCCATCATGTTTCATGCATGATTTATCACTTGTTGATGAGGATTTGTGATGTTGATTTTCTTGTTTTATGATGACATTTCTCTTGTTTTGTAATGTTCTATGTTACTGAACTCAATGTTGTTCGTCTATTCCATATGTTATTTTCTTCTCTGTCCGTTGTCTAATGAACTACGTACTCCGTATTTGTGTTCTATGTGTAACATGCATGTGCAAGACCTCGATCCACGATCATGTTAAATTGATGGTGTTATACAAGTGTTTTCTCTTTTTGTTGAAAAAATGATCGTCATATTTATTATTTGTATATTATTAATATACATTAGTAAAATAAAGAATTAATATATAAATAAATATTATCATATGAAATATCAACATGGATGGTCCAATCCAACCTACGAAACAAAAACTTTTTGATCGTCGTACATCCAATGAAACATCAACTAGCATGGATCGAGATCCAACATACAAAAACATGGATGATCCTATCGAATCCAACTTTGACAACAAAAAAACGCACGTACGCGACGGTCGTTCATTAACAGAGAATACAAATATATAGAACCGATAGTTCATTAAATAACAGACAGAAAACAAAATAATTAACAGATGGAACAGAGGAACAATGACATTGAGTTCATTAACATAAAACAATAGTACTACCTAACAAGAAAAACAACATCATGAAACAAGAAAACCAACATCACAAACCCTTTCTTCCTCCTCGCGCCGAGGGCGCGCGCGCGGCGCCGCCGTGGCGGGGCTTGCCGGAGATCTTGCCGCTGGCCTTTCCAGTGCACCAAGTAACTGATGCGCTGCACGAGGTTTGTGGAGAAGTTAAGAAGCCATGGTGCAAGGACTCGTGCGCGACGTTCCACATGGATACATGAGAGACAGAAGGATCTCTGAGGATCGTCTTCCACAGTGGTTTAATTGCGCCGCACGAGGTCTGCAAAGAGTTCAATGCGCGGGAAACGAACCGCTCCCTCGTCTACTCCATACAGACCATATATAAGGCGCGTTGTTAGTTATGTACAAGCACAAAACTTTTGCACTCCTTTCTTCTTCTTCCATTGTTCCACCTCCTAGCTCGGCGCCGACGAACCACCACAGCCATGGCCAACCTTCCGCCTCCTAGCCCGCCGAGGCAGCCACCTTGTAAGCAGATATGCTGCAGCTCCCCCGAGAGGGTGAACGACGACCAGCGCCTCATTATGGCGCGAGAGGCGTACAACAGTACGCCTCGAGCCTTGGACGCCTTGGGTCTTGGTACCCTTCTCGAGTTTCCAGGAATGGATACCACCGGCCGCTACCTCTACGCCCTCACGAGTGTGGCCGATCGCCTGGACATCTTGTCCGGGACGATGGCCCTGGAGCTCGGCGCTGAGGGCCATAGTGCCCTGGTGGCGGCGATGGTGATGAACTTCCGTCGCGGCGGGGTTCCACCGCCGGTGCAGCCGGAGCAATTGGCTCAGCTGGAGCAGCCAGCCCACTCTCCTGCTGCATCGTCGCCGGAGGAGGAGGAGGAGGAGGAGGAGGAGGAGAACGATGACGACGACGATGACGACGACGACGACGATGATGACGACGACGATGATGACGGTGACGACGATGGCGACCACCACCACCACGACGACGAGGAGGAGGAGGACTGCTTGTCGTGGTTTGAGAAGTTGGGGGAGAGGGCGGAGGAGGTGAGGCCGGCATAGTAGTTTTAGGAGTTCATGTACATATTTCTTTTGTAGTTTTAGGAGTTCCTGTACATGTTTAGCTTCAATTCTGTTCTTGTACATATTTTTTGTGTTTTGTAATATATATATGTGTTCATTCGTGTCAATGAATACTGGTGTGTTAGAATTTCTGGATTTCAATCAAGTGAATGTGCTCTAAGTTTAGTGATATGTTAATCTGTCACAAGTGAACCGAGCAAATTGGACAAAAACAAAAGATCTTAGGGTTTGAAGCTCGTCTCGATTTGTAATTGCAAAGCTAAAGGAGACAAACAATGACTTTAAGCGCGTCTCGCATCACTTTGTGATCGATGGACATCCGATCTGTCGCCCATCGTTGTCTCCTATTTGGGTTTCTTACGTAGTGTAATTGGTTGATCATGTTTGCGGTCCGTGCATGTTACACATAGCTAGAATTAAAACACCTCGGTCATGTTTAACAACACTAACATGCATGCATATATATATACCTAAAACAGTACATGACGATCTTTCAACAAAAAGAGAAAACACACGTATAACATCATGAAACATGATCGTGGATTGAGGTCGCACATGCATGTTGAACATAGAACAGAAATAGTATTAGACAACAGATAGAGAAAAAAAGAACATATGGAACAGGTGCAAAGGATTAGTCCCACCACGGAAAGTTGAGGTCGGTGCACTGACGTTATAAGGCATGGCGCACAGTTGCAGTTAAAAATCCGAATGAAAGTAATACGTGCAGGACTAGGCCCATGTTCGCTGCAAGGCGTCCGCTGGCACGGACGCGCGGTCACGAAGTTGACTTAGGCGTGTACGGATGGATTTTTTATATAACAAAAAAATTGGTTTTCCCCGCGTGTAAATTTACTCCTAATGGGACGCGTCGAGCCGTTGGGACCGAGAGGATGCAAACCTCGGTTTCGAGGAAACTGGGGCCACCGGCCGATTCATAATTAAGCGCGGTTTCCTCTAGCGTCCGATCATCTCGACACGCCCGCTTAGACGACGAACCTCTATAAAGGATCACCGTTCTCTTGCTTCTCTGCCGCACCACTCCTTAGATCCTAGCCTCTAAACTTCTCCCCCACCACCGTCGATCACCTCTTGCTCTTTCTCTACACCTTCGTCGCCACACAAATGGGTAGCATCGTGCCGAAGCGCTCTAGGCCATCGACATCCTTCCAACCTCCTTCTCCGTTTCCATCGCCGCCGGTAATGCCGGTGGAACTGATGGCGGCGCCCGCATCTCCGCCCGAGGTGCCTGCACTTCCTCATCCCGGTTGGGTTGAGCAGACTCTCAGACTACTCATCGACCGCATCGACGAACTCGATCAGCGCCTAAAGGTGGCCACCGACGCCAAGTCCGCCGCCGCTCATAGCGCACTAGCGCTCAACACAGTGGCGCAGAAGGTCTTTTCTGATAGAGATCGCTCGTGTCGCCGTCTGGGTCTTGGGACCCTTCCCCCCCCCCCCCCCCCCCCACATGAGCATGGACACCGCGGGCCACTACTGCTATGGGTTGATGACTGTGGCCGATCATCTCGACGCCCTCCACGAGACAATCGCGGAGGTTGCTGGGGTAGAGGGCCTCCTGAAGATTAAGCACCGCGTCGTCGGGAAGCTTCAGACTGTGACGGAGGTTGAGGAGTATGAGGCGGCTTGGGTAGCGGCGACAGCGGAGGAGGCGGAGAAGGTGGCGTCTCTTGAGGCGGAGGTCGATGCGGCTATGGAGGCGGCGGCAGCAGCGGAGGAGGAGCAGGAGGAGGCGGCAACGGCGGTAGAGGCGGAGGCGGCAGCAGTGGCGGCAGCAGCGGAGGAGGAGGAGGAGGAGGCGGCACCGGCGATAGAGGCGGAGGAGGCGGCAGCGGCAGAGGAGGAGGACGTCGTTTTCTCCCAGTAGAATAGTATTAGGAGTAGTTTATCTATTTCGTGATATGTGAGTAGAGTAGTATTAGGTGTAGTTTATCTTGTTCTTGCTGTCTACTACGTGTTTTCCTATTACTTGTTTGTTAATGAAATATGTCTTTATGTTCATGAACAATGTGTTCTATATATGCAGTATCGAAAAACTTCTTTTATCAAAAACATCTCCTATATATTTGTAACTTGGGACCGTCTATATTTCTTGTGGATGAATGAATGAAATCTGGTAAACATTATCCTTACAAGTAATAGAACTAACAACAGACATGATGCATAATTAACTTGATTAGGAAATTACGTCATCTAAATTGCTAACTAGTCCATCGCCTGATGCAACAGGTGCATGAAAGGTACTTTATCCGTTGTAACTAATATCCGATGACATTGTTGATATATATATCGTATGTACCTGTGATACTCGTATCACAGGCGGCTTTGGATCAACGGCTGGAAGATTAGACATCACAGGGGAAAATGTTTTTTTATAGTAGTAGTATATACTCTGTATATGTTATCATTTCATTGCGACAAATGTTATATATAAAATGCTGATTGTTTACCTTTTACTAGACCATGGATTTGCCGTCCTCCTTTCGTGGACTTGGGTGTTCTATATTTGCATGTCGTTTGCGTTAGCACGATGATATATTTGGCGATTCATATTTTTGTTCGTATTTTTTTTGGAATGTCCCACTACCACATGACTGCTTTTACATCTCCATGAAAACAAAGATGAACAGCAGGTAGCGGTCCCTCGAAAATTTTTTCATTCTTCTTGACGTGCACAATTGAGATTTTCACAATTGAAACTTCACTCCGTGCGCCCAAAATTCTAGTCCTGCCCATTTATAGCTAGCCACGACGAATATAAATGTGCGTCTCCCTCTAATCCAGCAGTGGCTTCCGTTCCCGGCACACATGTTCTCCTCTTAGTGCTGTGTTCCAAACTTGCATTCCTAAGAAATTCCCGTGTGAGTGGTGGTGGTGACTGTGGGTACAACGTCGAGCAAACAAGTTTGACGGGCTCTACCGAACCTCTTCGTCGCCGACCCCGCCCAGCGAGATCCCGGACTCCAGTTTTGTGCTATGTAAGTTCTACACGGTCCATGCCATCTTTTTATAGAGCTACTCTCTCCTTATCACTTTTGTTGTCGTCCCAACAGCTGCAGCCAGTTTATTCCTAGTTGTCGTCCCAACTCCTTATATGCTCTTATGTTTCATGAATGTCTAGTATAAAATCTGATTAATGGTGCAATCGTGCAATCAACTATCCTCAATCGTTAGATCTGCATCTTACAGTCGATTCATCTTTTTATTTTACCCTAGCATCTGATTGCATTCAACTTGTTTCCATATATAAAATACACTACACCTCTGCCCCGAAATAAATGTCGCTCCGACAGTTTATAGTAGTGTATTTCTAGTACATTTCCATGTCAGGAAAGATAACTATTAAAAACCGCATGTACTATGTAATTTATTGATTTAGAAGTAAATGACGCCAGGGTTATCTTATCAACCACTCCCAATGTTGTACTCTCATTCCAGTGTTCTAAACTTGTATTCCTAAGATTTACAGTTCCCACGGTTTATACACGTTTTTCTTGTTTTTCTTTCTCTGATTGTACAGTTTTTTTCCTACTCCTTCATTTCATTCCTCCGTTCAAAACAAACATTTTCAGTTCATAGCAACCACACCGCCCAATCTAAAATACACATCCTCATGTAATCCGACGTTATCACGGTTACTTACTATATATACTCTTTACTTTAGGAACAAGACACCAAACCGTCATGTTGTCTACAAGTAATCATGATGGGCAACAAGCACCTGGTATAACTATAAATGTGTTTACTATCAAAATACACATATTTATAACGCGTTAATTCCTTTGCATCGTATGCAGAGAATATTGCATCACCTGACGCTCAGGAACCCCGAGATTCGTCATCCCATGCTGGTACTACGAGTATAAATATGTACCGGGCACTACTAAATATTTTAGCATTGCGATTGTAGTTTCCTAGTCCCAGTTAACAGTTAATCAGTATATGTGATGGCATGATTTATTGATGCCTACACACCCACGATGGGCTCTCTCACCGCCGGCCACTCCGGCACCGGCGACCACAACCTGCTGCTGCTCACTTCAGTGTCCTCCCCGACGCGTCTCCCTCCAACATCGCCATGTCCCATCCTTCGCGTGTCATGATGATCCTGCCACCCGCAAACCCCTGTCGCTGCCGGTCACTCCGGCACTGGCCGGCGCCCACGCCCTGCTGGTGAGTATATGTGATGGCGTGATTTATTGATGCCTACACGCGCACGCTGGGCTCTCCCGCCACCGCTACTCTAGCACCGGCGACCACGCCCGGATGCTGCTCACTTCAGTGTCCTTAGAAATGCGTCTCCCTCGACCATCGCCACGTCCCATCCTTCGCGTGTCATGATGACCCCGCCGCTCGCAAACCCATGTCACCGCCGGTCACTCCGGCACCGGCCGGCGCCCACGCCCTGCTGGTGGTCACTTCACTGTCCTCCCCGACGCGTCTCCCTCCATCTCCACATCCCATCGTTCGCGTGCCATGATGACCCCGCCGCCCGCAAACCCTGGACATTACGGCGTACCTACATGCTATGCCCCATATGACATGGCATACCCTGGAAAAAATAGTCCAATATCATTAACCCCTATCCACTAAGAAATGTTAATATCATATAGTTTAGAGATGCATGTACATGAGGGTTCATTGCTGCTTATATGATCTCAATTCCATTTTTTACACTGCCAAATGCGTTGCTGATGTCTGGTAATTAACGCAAGATTATATTCATATATCCGTTCTAGCACTTTAGGGCGAGATGCTAACATGCAGAGCAAAATGTCAGTATGCAATCCACCTAAATTTAATTCCTAGATCCGCCACACTATCCTCCTAGCCTCGAGACTTGCTTCGGGGTGATATCAATGGACACATATCACCTGACTTATACGTTTTTACTGCACGCGATGCAGTAAAGATCCAAGGAATCACACTGTTGCATCTTTACTGCATCGCCTGCAGTAAAAATGTAAGTCACATGAGATCACCGGTGTGATCTGGACGCCGATCCTCTGACTTAAATGTGGTCACTTCACTGCTAGACCGAACCCTAGCTTTGTCAAACGTCGTAAGCTACCGCCTAATCTGTCTTGCATCCTCTACCTGCTAATACCGCAGATGCCCATTACTCACCCTGCCACCAATTCGCCTCGAGACGCGCTCCTACTGATGTCAGTCAGACCGAACCGGTAGTACTGCAGAGGATGAGCACCCAGCGAACCCTCTCTTTCTCTAGCATCGCCAACTACTGTCTTGCCTGCTTCGCAGCTGGACTAAAAATCTCCTGCAGTACTACGGGTGCTGTAGCGCCACTGACTACTGCCTGATGCCTGATTGTAGGGTATGAACAGCAACAAAGAAGTCAAAAAGTCGATGCATCGCCCAATATGGAGCAAAATGCTGTTGCGACGCAGTGTTCCCACGCTCGTATTTGCCGCACTTGTCCTAAAGATGGTAAAACATCATACTTCTTCTTCTTTCACACTATTTGTACATGATACTGGGCCTTGTCAGTTGCTAATTTGCTTTAAACGTTTACCGTTTAAATGACACTAACAGAAGCAAAGAAGTTTGGAAGAGGGGTGGATAAAGGACTTAAGGTTGCTAAATTGCGCTATCTAGCATCTGCAAATAGAACGAATGATCAGAATCGGAAGCTACACATTCAGTGGTCCGATAGGTTGGGTGCTGTGGTTGGTCCTAATCAGCGGCACTTTGTCGATGATGTGGTTATTACAAAAAAAATGCACCCCTCGCTGGTGTAAGGAAGTGGGCAGAGGTTGGCGATTCTTCGAAGAGCGATATAGTGAGAGACATTCTGGTTAGTGTTGTGACACCCCACATAAGTATTTTTTTCTATCGACCTCCATCTTGTACGTTTATAAAAGTGTGATATACAATGTACAGAATGCCTGTGACTTGGAGGACACAGATGATACCAGAAGAAAAATATTAAAGATTGCTGGTGAGCGCTACAAGGGGTGGCGATCAACATTGCATGCCACCTATAAGAAGTATTCGAACGATGAGGAACGTATACAAAACAAGCCTGTTGACGTAGCATATTCCGACTGGTTGGCGCTTATGGACTATTTTGGGTCCAAGCGATTCAAGGTCAGCTAGCTTTCTAATACCTTCATATCCTACAAAAACTATTTGATAACACGCATTCATGAAATTAATTCTTAAAATTGCAGTCAATAAGCAGACCCAGTTCACGAAATCAAAGTACTTAAAAGACAAAACACTTGCTTGGCTCGAAATCCTACGCCCAACTTAGTTACGAGAAGGTATGAAAACTAAATCAAGCTTTTACTTTGCACTACAATCATTCAATCAAATTTTACTTGTATATGATGTAGCGAGACCCAAAGACCGGAAAAGAACCCGATGACATAGAACTGTGGGAGGCAAGCCATGTGAAGAACGGTCAATGGGCAAACGAGCAGGCAGAAGTTGTACATGTCAGAAACACTTCAAACAGTCCCCATTTAAAAAAATATTTGCAATGTACATGTGACTTTTCTTTTTGTATATAGACCCAAGCACGTGCCCAAATCAACATCAAGGAAGCTGAGCTGGGAGTCCCAATCCCAGATGAGGAAAGGAACAACATCTTCCAGCTTACTTATATATCCGCAACCGGTTCTGGAGGATCACAGTTTCGGGGGCGTGGTTATATGGCTAAACCTAATATTTCTGAAAGACTACGTATCCAAATGTCTGACCAGCTCAGCCAGCAAGTTTGATCCTTGCAAAATAGAAATGAAGTCCTCAATTCTCAGGTGCAAGAGTTGGAAGGAAGAAATGATAATATGACCTCCAAGATGGATGGCTTCGTCCAAGCAAATGAACAGCTCAATCAGGAAGTCCGGGCTTTACATGATCAGATGGCAGCCAATTCTGCACGGCAAGAAAAGGAGCTAGCAGACATGCGCAGAATGATAGAGAGCTTGCAAAATCAACAATGGCTAGCAGCAACTCCACAAAACGCTCCTGCTCGCACCAAGTCGAAGCTGGATGTTCAAGAAACTATTCCTAGTACTACAACTTGTCGCGGTGCTATTTTAATGGGTGCAATGTTGCAAACTGAAAAAGCTGTAAATAACATCGTCTCGCAACGACGCAAGGGTCCTTGAGCGTTGCATCAATTGCTGGATGTTTTTTGTTAAGTTGACAGACGTATCGTGTGCGGATAAATTGATTCTGTTGCCACTAATTTTCAAACCTGGTGCATTAGGATTCTAGTGCTGCTAATTATAAAAACATGGCATTAACAGATTATTGTGACGAAAATAAACTGTTGCAATAGGAAGCTAGCTATTGCCACAAATTATAAAATGTTGCACTACAAACATTTGGCTACGACCAAAAAAGCGTTGCACTAGACTGCTATTGCCACCACCTAGAGAACGTCGCATTACAACCCTGTTGCAACAGATTTGAATATGTTGCATAACGAACCTATTGCCACACATCAGAAATTGTTGCAATACAATATTGTTGCCATGGTTTTGAAATCGTTGCAATACCGTACTATTCGCCATGGCTGTGAAATCGTCGCGATACCATATTATTCGCCACGAGTGTGAAATCGTTGCGATACCGTACTATTCGCCACGGAAGTGAAATCGTCGCAACATCGTAGTATTCGCCACGAATGTGAAAATGTCACGATACGATATTATTCGCCACGAGTGTGAAATCGTTGCGATACCGTACTATTCGCCGCGGATGTGAAAACGTCGCGATACCATAGCGCCACGAGTGTGAAATTGTCGCGATACCGTTCTATTCGCCACGGATGTGAAATCGTTGCAACACCATACTATTTGCCATGAATGTAAAAACGTTGCCATACCGTACTATTCGCTACGGATGTGAAATCGTTGCAATACCGCACTATTCGCCGTGAATGTGAAAACATCGCGATACCATACTATTCGCCACGAGTATGAAATCTTCGCGATACCGTACCTATCGCCACAGATGTGAAATCGTCGCAAATAACGTACTATTCGTTGCAATACGTTAAATCGTCGCAATACGTTAAACCGTTGCAATACCATACAATTTGCCACGAACGTGGAGTCGTTGCAATACCATACTTTTTGCAACGAATGTGGCATCGTTGCAACACCGTTATTTTCGTTGCAATACTTTAAATCGTTGCTATATGTTAAACCGTTGCAGTACCATACTATTTGCCACGAACGTGGAGTCGTTGCAATACCATACTTTTTGCCACGAACGTGGCATCATTGCAACACCGTTATTTTCGTTGCAATACGTTAAACCGTTGCAATACCATAGTATTTGCCATGAACGTGGAGTCGTTACAATACCATACTTTTTGCCACAAATGTGACATCGTTGCAACACCGATATATTCGTTGCAATACATTAAATCGTCGCAATACGTTAAACCGTTGCAATACCATACTATTTGCAACGAATGTGGAGTCGTCGCAATACCATACTATTTGCCACGGATGTGACATCGTTGCAACACGATATTTTCATCGCAATACGTTAAATCGTCGCAATACGTTAAACCGTTGCAATACCATATTATTTGCAACGAATGTGGAGTCGTCGCAATACCATACTATTTGCCACGGATGTCAAGTCATCGCAATAACCTATTGCCACGACTGTTATCGCCACGAGTCGGAAAAACTATTGCGACGTTCTATTTTGTTGCGACAACACCTATCGCGACAAATTTTGACCTATTGCAACGATTTTTTTCATCGCAATAATCTGGAATCTTGGTAGTGTTCACTCATTTTTTTTTACCTTTTTGAGTGCACCAAAATATCTAATCTTTGTTGATCTGCCGTCATCTCAATGAATTCATTAGAATCTCATTTGTTTGTCATCAATCGTCCAAAACCCACAAGGGAATGCTTAGATGCACTTTCAGGCTCCCACCCCGGTCTGAAACCTCCTGCTATCGAGCGAGGGAGCTTTCCGCGTGTTGATCGACCGCCCGGTCCAATAGGGACTGGAGGTTTTAGTAGGCTCACTGGAATTCAGGTTCAGCAGGTTCATGCACACCGTGTAGTATGGCGGCTGTTGCTACCACATTCTAGCTCGCTTGCTCGAAGCATGGGGGATCGTTCGCGCTGGCAGGGATTGCAGCACAGACGTGAAATGCTTGGGAGCGTGCCACGTCTAGATTTGGGCTTGGGTATGGTGCAAGTTGATATGTTCTCCTTTCCACGCCTAGTCGTGAGGGTCCGACGTGGGTCGTGAAGCCTTGCATCACTGACTGGTCGGCCTGTTCCGCAGCGACCGCTGACACTTTTCCGAGTTGAAGGCTCTGTGCCTCCAGCTGCGTGGGCGTGAGATGCTGTGGGGTGTTGCTAGGCATTCCCTTGTGGATGCCTTCAGGTTTTGGTGACATAGCAAGAGATTGGTAACTTACCTTGGTGGCATCGTCGGAGTCGGAGTCGCTGCCGGTGGTTTCCACCGGGATTTCTTGGAGAGACGGGATATCGTGATCGATCATTTCGATGAAGGAAACTGCCAGAGCATTGTTGGCGTGGACCTCACAGACTTTTCGGAGGATACCGACATCATCAACGATGAAGTACAGGTGTGCAAAGCAGAAAGCCTGGTGCGGGGCAAAGTTGGGTTTGACATTGGGCCCCCTATTGTTGCCGACAGGAGCTCAAAGTTGCTGGTGCGAACCTCCTCGCCAAGGATGAGGTTGAAGCTGATGGAGCCATGACGAAGCTGATAAAGAATGCGCAACAATGCTTCCCTACCTGACACGCCAATCGTCAGCGTTTCAGAAAGCGACTACTAAATTTATATTGAATCATGTTTGTCTTCGTATGGCTAGCTGCAAGCGACAAGATATTTATTCTCGTTCGAGCAAAAAAGTCTTTACGTCCACAAGGAGTCTATCTGTGATCTTTATTAGCTCAAAAGGCGAGAGAACATAATACAAGATAGCCTTTCTCGAGTACACGAACCTAATAAAAGAAAGTGCATAAAGGAAATGCATATCTAAGTACGTAAAAGGAACACCTATGTAAATGCGTAAGTAAAGCGCATATGTAAATGCATAAGGTAAATGCGTAAGTAAAGCGAGTACAACATGGATTCGCGCCCCCCCTCCTCAGAGGAGGCCATGGGGCTCCTTATATAGGGGGGAGAGGCGGTCCTATGTAGCTGATATTCCTTATAATGGGGTCGGATTGTACAGTGTTCATTCTAGACGCTCGGGCTGCCTGAGGTGCAAAAGCTTCATAGTGTTTGACTTCTTTTTCATCACTAAGGCAATGTTGAATGTGCGGGATAATCATTACTTTGCGACGGATGGCGGGTTTATTCCGCAACAGGTCAGATCGCGTGTTATCCCTTGTACAGGAGTTATGATGCCCACCATCCGCCATACATGCCCACAACTACCCACCTGTCCTGGGCTCGAGCCTGGGAGGAATCGTTCGCTCGACCTCTCGGTAGATATTTGGGCAGGTTATGTACCCCAAAGTCGGCAGGCCAGAGCATTGGTGGCGGACCCCTCCTTGTGATGGAGGGTAGCTACGGTTTGTAGCCGCATGTGGTCGTGTACCATCGTCGGGTCCTGTATCATTGGTACAAGGGGTACAGAACTCCGTCGAAGCCGGGCGCTGCGGGCGACTGTAGGTTTATGTGCACGTGAAAAGCTACCAGAGGGGGTGGGTGAATGGTAGATCTAAAACTTTTATGCGGAAGCAACAAAAACCCCTTAGTAGAAAATCAATTGATAAAGAAAACCGTGTTTGCGACTATTCTACAAGTCTTCGACCATGAGAAAACCAGTAGTGATTGTAGAGAATCAAGTCAAGAAGACACCACAACAAGAATCACGTGAAATCGTTAAGTAAAACTCAATTTATAACAAAAACCCTAAGAAAAGGTCATTCTATTCTAACAGAGGAAGAATAGATATGTTATGGTGCAAAGTAACCCTTGTAACCATGAAATATTCGTAGATGATATAAAATTGAGTCGTGAAAAAACACAAAAATAATCATGACAAATGGACTTGTAGAACTCGAGTTATGATCAAAACATCGAGGCAGCATCGGGCTATGCAGAAACTCAACGATAAAGACTTGACAAAAACAAGTCGGATGAACAAGGCACAAAAACTTCTCTAAATCTATGAAATCATTCAATGAAACACAAGAGGAAAAACCACACGTCATGCTCTCCATGAGCCCTAGCCCCATTGCTTATATAGCCAGCCCTAAGATGACTCTAATCCAACTAGAACTTCTGACTCCTACTTGGATCCAACCGAAACTTTCCATAACTGCTTAAGACTCTTCCATACACAGATAGTAGCAATTTTAAGACTTCAAAACACCTTAGGAACATCCCACCGATTCCTAAAACATCTCAACTTCGTGCCCAACATGAAATCTATCAATAACCAACTCGAAACTTTCCATATACGAACGATATCTGCCTCTACTGCACCCTGAGCGCATAATCCAGCCGATTAGAGCGTTCTGGCCAATTCTTCATATCCACAACTCTTCTTCACACCTTGGAAGCATGTTGCAACATCCATGCACCTCTTGCACAAGTGAAAACACCTTCCAGTGACATCCATGATGCCTTAACACCTTCCAACGACATCCATGATGTCTTCATGTACATTGTTCTTGACTCAAACATGCTGCGTGACCTTCCGATCAGCTCACTCACAATTCCTCCCAAACTTGGTTGTTGAATCTCATCTTATTCCTAGGACTAGTTGAATGGATCACCATCACCAGCCATGTCTTGACATCAAGCAAGACCTGCACATGAACAAACAACCAATTGTTCCAAGCACAAGTCCTTGACTTGACTCTCGTTAGTCCGAAAACCACAACACCTTCTATGACCACCTCACATAAGCATTTTGCAAAACATAGCAAAAATATTTCCCACCATAATCAACAAAAACACATCAAAAAATTAGTAAATCAATACTAAGCAAACTTTCCATAAGCCAAAAAGCAAGTTTGAAACATTGCAAGTTAAAAACAGAGTAGCTGAATTAAAAGAAAGCACTGCGGTACAATTAATCTTGATATACGTTGAAAAGTTTGGACAGTCTGAACTGATTGACAGTAACTGTTACTCCCGATACATATTGAAAAATTCAGACAATGCAAAGTGTGTTGTGCAGTACAAATTGAAGTTAAATGTTACTCTCGAATGCACATTTTCAAAGATCGGACAGTCCAAACTGAGTTTCTCAGGTATATTCAAAACATTGCATGTAAACCCTCACTTTTAATATAATTGCCAATGTATTCAGTACATGTAGGTCTCACAATCCTCTCCTTGATGAATGCATTGGCAACACCACTTCAAATCTTAACATTGACTCATTCACGTTTCATGAAACGTTTTTACAAAATATATTTTCTCCCCCTTTTTAAAATCAAAAATCAAATGAGAAGAAATCTCTCCCAAATCTCCCCTATAGATGTACACCCCCCTGAGAAGAATGTGTAAATTAAAACACTTGTGCATCTGCAATGTGTGACATATTTCTCTCCCTTTGACTATGTATTCAGCAAGGTAGAAAAGAGAAATTTTAATTGTTTATGAGCATAATATGACATATACATATAAAACGAAGCTCATCCAAACCATACTATCAAGTAACTTATAATATAACATCAATGAGATACATAAAGTAGTGTAAGCCATGCTAGAGATCAAGTGTAATTTGAATTTAAGCAAGTCATGATTTCTGTAACTCAACTATTTCAAAACTTTTTATTAACTTTTAAAACACAATTTTAAATCATATAAACTTTGCAAGAGGTTATATGCAACACCCGCCTTGTTCTAAGCAACCAAACCAAGCCTATTCATTTGACAATCAGAAGCTTAAGAACATTGTTTTAGTCATACACAACTCCTTCCAAGTTCATATCTAAGTGCAATGATAAGCAATCCCAAAAGAAGAAGTGCGATAGATGCATATGCTCCTGACCCTTTTGTTATTTTTCATCTGATCATAATAGCTTAACATCTGGGATATCTAATGATCAATTTTACATGATCAAAAGCACTTGTGAGCTTGCAACAAGTCCAAAACAGCAAGAAAGTTGGATCATGATCAGATTTAGTGTAAGTAGTTATTCCAATTCTTAATCATGGCAAAAACTACAAAACCTATATAACACGAGTAATGTAGTATGAACTTTTAGCATGTAAAAGAAATCACAAAGTCATATATGTATGAAACACTTATGCTCATATTATATTTAAATTTTAGATTCACACATAGACTTCCCAAGTTTAACTCCCCCTCAATTTAAGACATGAGGAATTTTAGATTCACACATAGACTTCCCAAGTTTAACTCCCCCTCAATTTAAGACATGAGGATGCATGACCCATATTTCACTACGAATGAATGAAAAATGAGATGAAAATGTCAGCCAATTGTTGTTCGATATGTACATGGTAAAGCATAATCTTTCCTTTTTTCAACATTATCACGTTGAAAGTGATACCTAATGTCAATGTGCTTTGTTCTAGAGTGTTGCACTAGTGTTGTCACAAAATAGTGGAACATTATCTAGATCAACCACTTAGTCCTTAAGTGTTTGAACTATCCAAAGAATTTGTAAGCAAGCGCTAGCAGCAGCTACATATTCAGATCCGGTCGTGAATTTGCAACTAAACATTGTTTTCTGGAGGATCAAACAACAAGTGAATTACCAAGAAAATGACAATCACCCAAAGTACTTTTCCTATCAATCCTACAACCCCCAAAATCAGCATCTGAAAAAGATTTAAAAGTAAAGGTTGAGGAAGAAGGAAGACAAATGCCAAATTCTTGAGTTCTATGTCAATACCCAAGAATTCTTTAGATTGCTTTGACGAAGTGAAGCATGTGGGGAAGCTTGAAATCGTGCACAAATTTATACGCTGAATTGCCTGTCCAATCTTGATGCCGCGAGGTACAAAAGTGACCCGATCATCCTTCTATATTCTTTTTTATCCACGGGTTCAACAAGTTCATAAAGTTCAGGTGTTGTCGTTGTTCCCATTAGTGTCCGAAGAGGCTTGCTGTTTTCCATGTGTGCCTAAGGAGATCTTTCGTATACTTCGTTTGATGCACAAAGGTTGCTTCCGTAGTTTGTTTGAATTGCAGCCCCAACAAGTGTGTGAGTTCTCCCATCATACTAATCTCAAATTCCAAAATCATCATAGCTCAAAACTTGGACACAAGATCATGAGAATCACAACCGCAGATATTATCATCCACATTCACTTAAATGAAAAGTGAGTCATTGCCATGCTTAACTACAAAAGAGTTTTATCTATTTCCCCAGGGTAAACCCCTTTTCAAGTAAGAATATTTTTAACCTATCATACCATGCCCTACAGGCTTTTTTTTTTAGACCATACAAAGCTTTGGACAGTTTGTAAAAATGATTAGGAAAGTCTGGATTTTCAAAACCTGGTGGTTACTCAACATAAACCTCCTCATCTATGTAGCAATTAAGAAAAGCATTTTTCACATCCATTTGATATAACTTGAAACCTTTAGATGCAACAAATACTAATAATATTCTTATGTCTTCTAATCTAGCAACAAGAGCAAAAGTTTCATCAAAACCTAGACCTTCAACATGTGTGAAATTTTGAGCAACCAGCCTATCCATATTCCTAACCACAACCTCATCCTTGCTTTGTTTATTTTTAAATACTCATTTAGTTCCAAATTACGTTGAGGTGGAGGTACAAGTTTTCAAACATTATTTCTTTCAAAATTTTCTAACTATTTTTCCTTGGAAATAATCCAAGATTTATTAGAGAGTCAGTGTGATATATCTTTGGGTTTAAAAGAAGAATCAAAAGTAGAATGAGTGTGAGAGTTTGGGTCGGAAAATCTGAACCGTGTGACTCGTTTGTGCAAGCTTCCAATAATCTATTGTGGAAGGTGGATTTTGATGATGCGGAGGGGAGTAGACACTCCACAAGCTTCTTCTTCTTCTTCACGTTCATCATAAACTGATGAGCTTGTGGCGTGAGGATGATCTGGACCAGTAGTATTAGTTGTTGGTGTTGGTTGTGGAGCAAAATCAGGAGATGGAACGACATTGTTTGCTTCTGAAAATCTGGACAACAGCTCCACTTCTTCCTCATCTTCAATGAAAATAATCTTCCCCTATGGATATGCATCTTGACCTACAATGTTTGATCTAGTACTTGGGCTAGCGTCATCAAAAGAAACCTCACAAGTTTCAACAATTTTGTTAGTATCAATTAAAAGCACACGGTAGACTCTAGTATGAGATGGTTAATACGGCCAGGCCCCCTACCTGGCGCGCCAAATGTCAAAGTGTAGCAACGACACTTCCCCTAGTACTACTTCGTAGTAGTCCGCAGAGGTTCGTATTTAGGCGGGGCGCTAAATAAGATCCAATAGCGAGGTGACACATGAATTTTACGTGGTTTGGGCTGCCTGAGCGTAATGCCCTACTCCACGAGATATGTGTTGTTTGTATGAGAATGCATAAGCCTGAGCTTAATTGTGTGTCCCCTTTCTATCATGCAGCGCAACCCTTTTATACACCAAGGACTGGCTGTTACAGTGCGCCATGGCTCGATTGGTGGCCCTGGCCATATTAACCACACTATACACGATCTACAGGTATAACGGTGGTTAATAGCCTGTTAATGTGCCTTGACGGCAGCATTATTGGTCTTGATAGCCTCCTGATCATGTGTCATTAACACAAAGTTAAAGACACATTAACTAGATCTTGCAACGGTAGTTTTATTGCCCTTAAATGTCAGCGCCATTGAAGATCCTGGAGTCCCCCCGTTGTAGACGTAGGTCGGGACACCTGACACATGTCAACACCAGAGCTTCCCTTAGCGGGGAGGTAGGTCCAGTGTTATAGCACACGTGGCAGCACTGGTGCTTCCCTCAGGGGGGAGGCAGATCCGACACTATGGACACATGGCAGCGCTGGGGCCACCCTGAGTAGGGAGGCAGGTTCGGCACTGTGGGACACGTGGCAGCACCAGAGCCACCTTAAGGAGGGAGGCAGGTCTGGCACTGCGGGACACATGTTGCCTCCGGAAGTCAACAACACTAGAAGGCGGAACTCAACTCGTCTTCTTCTAGGCCTCAAGATCTCCAAGATGCTGAACTCTGCTGCTGCTTAAAACGGATCGGCTGTACAAGCGGTTGGTGGAAATCCCACCAATGCTGAGCAGCTGGTGAATGTCATCCCACCATCACCACCACCTGCTACAGCAGCGAATGCTACACAATAGGATGGTATCCTTGCGTCGGTCATGGAATCGACCAACAACTCTGAGAACGCGCTGAACGCAACACATACTCTCCTCCAGCATCCTCTAGAGCCGAGAGCTCCTCCAACCACACTGGTACAAAGGCATGCTGACGTTGAGCATTTGGTTGCAACTGCAGCCATAACGCTCAACAAAAAGGGTCTGCCTAATGCAAGGCAGGTTCCTACCCATAACAGGACCTTGTCTGGAAGACTTGGTCCTTTGGCATCGTAGCACAGGAGATGTGCACCCTCCCAGCAAGCGACATCGTGTACCCTTGTTGTGCCTTATCGCACTCACACGACGTCAAGGCTCCTGACTCAAGATCTCTAATTGGAGCTCGACCACTAGTACATGAGGCAGGATGGCCACGTAACATCGAGCGTAGTTGCAAGAGGCGACTTGCTCATGAACACCCTTCTCCTCTGGGAGATGGAGACGCCTGTTTGACCCTCACCTCACATCTCCGCATGGTGAAGTGGCCAACCAAATTTAGGCCGCATCTGCCAGAAAAATACGACGGGACCGTCAACCCCGCCGAATTTCTGCAGATATACTCCACAACTATCCTCGCCGCAGGGGGTAATGAGGCTATCTGTGCCAAATACTTCCCAGTGGCCTTGATTGGGACAACATGGTCCTGGTTCATGAGTTTACCCCCCCCCCCCCCCCCCCCCGACTCCATCTACAGTTGGGGAGAGCTCTGTCGCCAGTTTACCGCCAACTTCGTGAGTTCCTACATCCGGACTGGCACAGAACTAGACCTCTTTGCCGTACAACATAAGTCAGGAGAGTCACTGTGATCCTTCATCCATCAATTCTCTCAAGTATGGAACACCATACCTTGTATCTCCAATGCTTCTGTCGTTGTTGCATTTTGATAGGGAGTTCGAGACAAGAAGATGTTGGAGAAGCTAGCGACCAAAAACGTTATTAGCATCACATAACTCTTCATCCTAGCTAATAAATGTGCCAGGGCTGCTGAGGGCTAGGAGATTTACTCCAAACCATCTGCGGAGGCCAAGCACTCCACCTCCAAAGCTGGAGCTACTACCGTCCAAGGTAGTGGCAAAAAGAAAAACAAGAAGTAAAGTGACAAGAACAAGTCACTTGCGAGTGCACCTACTGCTGCAGCAGCAACAACACCTAGTGGCTGGAGGCCACGCCTCAATAAGCAACCTAGACCATCATTCGAAGACGGTGACAAGATGTGATGCCCGATCCACAAATCCATGGGCCATAATCTTGAAGTCTGCCTTGAGGTCAAAAAGCTCGCTGAACGCTAGAGCAAGTGTCAAGATGACACACCTTTCCACTAGCAGGAAGGCAAACAGAAGGTTACCGAAGCTTCGTCTGATCAGGAGCTAGGCTTCCAAGATGCCAAGAAAATGTTAATGGTGGTTTACAACACCGTTGACGACTTCGACACCAGCTACGACAATGAACGTCGAAAGACTCTCCATATGATGTATGGATGGTCCTGGGACATTACCTCTCGGTGCATAGTTAAGACTTTGCGACGGGAGATCATGGTTGTTGCTCCTACCTCCAAGGTCGAGCCTCATCGGAAGTGGATGAACACTCCCATAACTTTTGATGCTTCTGATTGTCCGAAGAACATGGCCGGAGCTGGGCAACTGCCTTTGATAGTTTCTCCGACTATCAACAATGTTCACCTCTTCCACGTCTTGGTTGATGGTGGGGCGACACTCAACCTCATCAGCTTCGCTGCCTTCATGCAAGTTCAGCTCAACCTCTCGGACCTTAGGCCCCCGCGTCCACTCTCTAGAGTCAGTTCGGGAGCTATCACACCACTCGGATCAGTCTCCCTACCAATTACCTTCTGAACTCCAGAGAACTACTGGTCGAAGAAGCTGATTTTTGATGTAGCACACATCAACCTTCCCTTGAATGCCATCCTTTGCAGGCTAGCCCTATACAGGTTGATGGCGGTGGCCCACTATGGCTACCTGGTGTTGAATATACCAACTTTGTCAAGCATCCTTCGGATCCGAAGGGACCGCACTGCTGGAGTCACGGCGTTGGAGATGCTTATGCGCTCGCAGTAGCACAAGAAGCTGAAACTGGCAAGGAGCAGATTGCTCAAAAACCTTCGAGCTCGTGCCAACGCAGCTCAAAATCTGCACCTCGTGTGCAACCAAGCAGCGACACCGACGTTCCCGTCAAAGTTGTCCAAATCAGTTCTGATGCCACTCAGACCACTCGTATATCGGGAGGTCTAGGTGACAAATAGGAACTCGCGCTCGTCACTTTGCTCCGGGCAAATGTCAACGTGTTTTCTTGGCAACCGCCACAAATGCCTGGGGATCCCCAGGGAGGTGATCGAGCATCATCTAATGATCTACCCCGATGCACGACCTATACAACAAAAGCCCTGGAAGCAATTTGTTGAGCAGCTGAACTTCATCTGAGAAGAAGTCCAAAAGCTGCTTGATGCTGGATTCATTTAGGAGGTGCATCACCCACGCTGGC
Organism: Tuctoria greenei; assembly: GCA_036927565.1. Lineage (NCBI taxonomy): Eukaryota > Viridiplantae > Streptophyta > Magnoliopsida > Poales > Poaceae > Tuctoria > Tuctoria greenei. Next base: position 139,537,428 of record JAYESD010000001.1, on the reverse strand, counting down.
TGGCAAACCCAGTTGTTGTATCCAAGGCTAGCGGGAAGCTTCGGTGTGCATTGACTACACCACATTAAATAAGGCATGCCCAAAAGACCCCTTTCCACTACCAAGGATAGATCAGATAGTGGATTCTACCTCTGGCTGTAACCTACTTTGTTTCCTAGACGCATATTCTGGTTTACATCAAATTCCAATTTCTAAGGAAGATAAAGAGCACACTGCTTTTATCACGGTAGATGGTCTATACTGTTACACAACAATGCCTTACGGTCTCAAAAATGCTCTCTCTACCTTTGTGTGAGATAGGCACAAAACCTTTGAGGAGCTTATTTGAGACCTAGTGGAAGTCTACGTTGATGACATCGTTGTCAAAGTGAAGAACAAAGACTCACTGCTGGAAAACCTTTAATTTGTCTTCGACAAGTTGCACCTAACACGTATGAAGCTCAACCCTAACAAGTGTGTCTTCAGGGTTTCCTCTGGAAACCTTCTTGGATACTTGGTGACCCGACGAGGAATTGAAGCAAATCTGGCCAAGATAAAAGCCATTGAAGCGATGCGACCTCTTGCCCATGTCAAGGATGTCCAGAAGCTTACTTGCTATCTAGCCTCCCTCAGTCGGTTCATCTCAAGGTTGGTTGAGCGAGCACTTCCCTTCTTCAAGCTATTGAGGAAGTTCAGAACTTTCTATTGGTCTGAAGAAGCAGAGAAGGCCTTTCAGGAGCTAAAATAGTCTCTTACTATGCTGCTGATCATGGTAGCCTCGAAGCCTGATAAGTCTCTTCTGCTTTACATTACTGCAATGACATAAGTTGTCAGCATGGTTCTGGTCGCAGAAAGGCCAGACACACCTCTAGGCTCCTGTACAAAAAATCTTAGACCCCTCTTGGAGGGTCCGAAGCTTTCTTAGGGATAAGATTATCAATGTGAGCCTTGGTCCCAGCTTCCAGGCACGGATCCTAAAGGCAAGTTGCCTATGAATAGACCTTTCCCCTCCGAGAGAGTTCTGACTACTCAAGAAGAAGAAGGTTCGAACCTCTTTGGGAGGATTTGAACTGTCCAAAAACCAGTCTACTTCATCAGTGAAGTACTCCACGATGCTAAGACACAGTATATTGAGGTGCATAAGCTACTGTACATAGTGCTTATTGCCTAAAGGAAGCTACGCCACTACTTTTAAGCCCACAAGATTTCAGTGGTAACTTCTTAACCACTACGTGCTATTATGCATCATCCCAATTCAACGGGAAACATCGCCAAGTCGGCTGCAAAACTAGCAGAATTCATGCTTGACTTCCAACATCGACACGCCATCAAGAGTCAGGCGCTAGCTGACTTTGTCACGGAATGGACCCCATATTTGTCTTGTCTGGGAGCTCTTGACCTTGAGGTGCCAGAACCTAAGGTCTCGATCTTCACCGAGCCCCACAAGACTCTTTTCTTTGACAGCTCTGTACAAAAGCATGAGACTGAAGCTTGAATTCTTTTTCTCGCACTGACTGGGGAAAAGGTCAAGTACATGGTCCGCCTTAACTTCAAGGCGACCAACAACATGGTGGAGTACAAAGCCCTCATCTTCAAACTGATGATGATGTTATCATTCAGCGTCCAGCAGCTGCTAGTTAAGGGAGATTCACAGCTCATCATCAAACAAGTCAAAGGTGAATGTAGTTGCAATAACCCTCAGCTAGCAGCGTATCTTCTTAAAGTCCAGAAGTTGCAAATAGACTTTGATGTCCTGGACCTCTGCCATGTCCAGCGTATCAACAATGTTGAAGCTGACGACCTCTCGACCAAGGCTTCTACCGAGGCTCCGGCACCTGAAGGAGTTTTTATCAAGAGATTACCAGCACCTGCCGCTCAACTTGCCGAGCTGGGTGATGAGGGCGAGACCAGCATCTCGAAGCTGGCAGTATCGGTGGCCTTGTTACCATGGCATCCATAAAGGATCATAGGCGATATTGGATGCTCCGATCAACCTAGCGCACAAGATCCGGAAGCTCAAGCCAGTCCCGATGCATCGATCTTAGAGGTTCGGGACTACTTGAAAGACAATATCCTTCCTAAAGATTGTGTTTTCGCTGAACGAATTGTCAGATTGGCTAAAAGATACATGTTGGTAGAAGGGTATCTCTATCGACGTGGCGCCAATGGCATCGTATTGCAGTGCATTTCTCTGGAAGCAGGCTTCGAGCTCCTCACAGAAATCCATGGAGGCGAGTGTGGGAATCATGCATGATCCCGCACGCTGGTTGGTAAGGACTTTTAGCATGGTTTTTATTGGCCTACAGCTCTCTATGATGCAGTCGAGCTGGTTAATAGATCCAAAGTGTGCCAGTTCCACGCAAAGAAGATCCACACACCAGCGTAGTCACTACAGATGATTCCTCCCTCATGGCCATTCGGTGTGTAGGGGATGGATATTTTGGGACCTTTCTCAAAAGTTGTCGGAGGGTACCGATATATCTATGTCGCCATAGACAAGTTCACAAAGTGTCCGGAAGCAACTCAAGTTGTGACAATCACCAAGCAGACAACTATCAAGTTCTTGAAGTCCATGGTCTACAGATTTGGTGTTCCAAATAGAATTATCACTAATAATGGGACCCAATTCACCAGTGCTGCATTTCAAGAATGTTGCAAAGACCTCGATATCAATCTCAGGTATGCATCAGTAGCACATCTGGCAAGTAATGGCAAAACTGAGAGAGAAAACACAAAAAATCTTAAAGGACTCAAGAACCGCACCTACGAACACTTGAAAAAGCATGGTGCCAACTGGATCAAAGAGCTTCTGTCCACATTGTGGGCTAGCCGAACAACACCCAGCTGGGTTAGAGGAGAAACTCCATTCTTCTTGGTGTACAGAGCTGATACAGTCGTTCCTCTAGAGATCGCCATTGTTCTCTCCGATTCCGGAGTTACGAAGAAGTCGCGCAGGACCAGTTCCGGCGTGATGACTTAGACCATGTCAACGATGTAAGATGCCGAGAAGCTGTCCGAAATGCGCGATATCACCAGGCGCTCTGGCGCTATCACCAAAGGCATGTATGCAACTAACAATTGGAAGAAGGCGATCTGGTGCTGCAGTGAATACTATCTCGAGAAGGGATGAACAAACTCTCACCCAGCTAGGATGGTCGGTTCCGAGTCATCAAGGTTTCCAGCCCTAGATGCGTTCGCTTGGCAACAGATGATGGAGCATGGCTCCCTAATCCTTGGAATATAGAGCACCTCCATAAGTTCTACACTTAGCATAGAGGTGAGTCTGTTATTTTATAGAGAATTTCATAGAGTCTATGAACAGAGTCGTGTTGGTCCAAGATGTATAGCACACTTAACTTGGTCCTGTACTTTAAGTGTGTCATTGCCTTCCCCTGTTATTCGGACCTATAATGAAATACATTTATATGAAAACAAACTCTACATGCATTTATTTTGCGCAAGCTCGCAATTTTTCCTACCTTTTACCTTCTTGCCAATAGTGGAACTGTGCACTTGTTTTGGAATTTGGTCTGTAAGAGTTCATGTGATATTGTCTTGGTGTTACTGGTAGATTTTTTTGGGATCTAGTGTTAGTTTAATGGTCTGCTCGCCTGAAAAACAATGCTAATGACTGGTTCGGAGTCGGCTAAAGACTTAGCCTGGTCCAACATCCTAAGTACGCCACTCTACCTATTCTGGTGTTGTGTCACAGTAAGGTGGGTTCGGACAACACACAGACCTATAAAAGCACAACTAGTATACTAAGTATATTGCATTGAGTTGGTTAGTGTTGACGGCTATTATATACCAATTTCACCCATCAATATAACTCAATTATGTGAAGGGAATATCATTTCTTGCACACATCACCTTTCTATTTAACCAATTTCCACTTGTACTTGGAGAAATTTGTGCATGCAGATATTTTATACAGAATTGAAGTAAAACAAGGGGATGGATCCTTGAAAATATCATCACAGCCAATCAAGCGCTTACATGTGGCACCACATGGATCAAATGACCCACAAATAGAAGTATCTGAGGCCATCCAACGGTGTAGCGCCCATATCAAGAGACGGGACTCACCTGACACTGACCTGGAGAGAGCACACGCGAAACGGTACAAAGACTAGGTCGGCCGAGCCGACTTGGTCCTAGCGCCCAACTCAGTCAGCTTCCATGTGTTGGCTCCTCCCGGCTTGATGAAATCAGTTGTGTCTGATTCGCGCGCTTTTGGTGGCAGGAACCGACCCTTCTCCACCTATAAATAGGACCCCTCACCCTCACTTCAACACACACCACTTGAGCATCATTCCATTGTATAGACTAGTTCTCTTAGTCCTTAGTGGAGTTAGGCTATAGGGAGGAGAGCCTCTAGTCCCAATTCCAAATCGGGGAAGGTATGGCTCATGTATCTTTTCTTATATTTGTGACTTTATGCATCATAAAGATATTATATTTAGTCTTCTTTTATTCATATACTTGGATGAAGCGTTTGTTGTTTGATTGTCGAGTCCATGTACGTGGTAGGAGTAGTCTTTATGATTTCGCAATATCACTCTTAATCTATCATCATAAACACTACAAACCCACACTATAGTATAATTAGTTATGATATGATCATGTTGATATGAATAACTTATGCTATGCCTCAACATTGGTTCAACGATGTTTAGGTTAGTCATTGCCTTAAGATGGCTTGTGTCATGACTCTTAAGGTATTTACTTAATATGCTAGCATGGTGCTAGGATAGTTAAGTAACGTTGGATGTCTCGTAGACCCACGAATTGAAGAGGTAGGCAGTAGGTGGTTACAGTCCTATCCGTCCTTTGTAATCCTCTATGTTCGGCTATGCCACAGGCTCTTGGCGGGAGTCATTGTAGTATTGCTAGGGGTAAGCCCGTGCCCGATATATTTAACAACTTAGCATAAGTATTCACCATTGACATGCTCATTAGTATCTAACGTAGGCTATGTATATGTATATTAGAAGCATTGTAGGAGTAACTCCCCAACTCTTAGTCTAATCTCCATTAGGACCCATCTACCCTTTAGAATAGATTGCTTAGATGTGTGCCACACTACCCATATCTTATCGACTTACCCTGTCTTGATAATTGATTAGTATCCCATAGTTTGATCATAAGAGTAGTGTTTACTTAATTCCATTACCTTCCTTTGGGATAAATACAATACCCTTGGCAATACTCTTGGGTGAATTCTATACGATAGTTTCCGTTCGCTTGCGGACCTCATCTCTTACTAGAGATGACCTGTGATGTTAAGAAACGTCAACAAACATTTCTAGCGCCGTTGTCGGGGATGATTTGATAATGTTTCTTAGTACCTGTCAACAGTTAGGACCTAAATTTTCATTAAGGACAATAAGCCGCAGCTAGGCTATAGGCAAGAAGATGCATTTTACTACTTTTCTTGTATCTCTTGTGCAGGAAAATACATCACGAAGAGTTCTCATGTCCCCGAGGGCCGAGAGTAGACTTTTAAAAGTTGATGTTGGGCACCACCTAGAGGGCCCAACATCGTAAGTTGATGATAGGCGTCACTTGAGCAGCTAGATCTGGCACAACCCGGGGGCCCAACATTGACGTTTCGGAAGTTGACGATGGGTGCCACCGGAGCATTTTAACTCCAGTACCTCCCAGGGTTCCCGAAGTCGATGTTTTGTACGTTTGCAAGGGGTTCTCAGAGCTACTACAACTTCTTCAAGACATTGCTAAGATCCTTATGGTACATATCCTCAATCATTGAGCACATCTATCAGGGGGCCAACAAGGCTAAGGCAATGATAATATTGAAGACAATAAATGGAATTCAAGAGGATTTCATTAGAAGGTGATTTCATTCAAATGTTCAAAAGATTTTACAAGTTGAAGATACAAAGGGAAGAAAAAATCCTAGCTACTGGTTGGAGTTCTGCCGGAACAACGCGGCAATCTTCTCGGCAGCTTCTTGGACACTTACTTTGGCAGCTTCTTCTATCTCAGCTACGGGTCCATCGGTCACCGGAACTAGAGACATCGAGAGGCCCCAATTGCAGAAGCATGTCAACACATATTCTGCGACTGACTTGGCCAGAGACTTTCCCTCACTTTCAAGCTAGTCATAAATTACGTCTTCCAGTGTTTCCATCTTGCCTCTGCCTAAATTCAAAGCTGTCAAGGCTCTGTCCATTTCAGGCTTCGGGTCAACCTGTCTAACTGGACTGAAACCTAGAGGCACCAGTTCTTCTTCCGCACGCACCAGAAAGTACCAGATCTGGTGAGCTTCAACCTTTCGTGAGGTCTGGAGCTCCTCTAAAGATCTCCTAGCAAATGAAAGTTCTGCAGAACTTTCTTTGGAGAACCGCTCGACCTCCATGGCATGTTGCTGAATCCATTCAGCTAACTGCCTTTCTTGGTCAGCGATCTGTTTCTCTCGGAGGTTCAGACGCTCTTTCTTATATGTTAGCTCCTTCTCTTTGGCCTTCACCTTGTTTTCCCTGGCAGATACAACACTTTTCCGCTTGTTGACTCTCTCTCCTACCAACCTTACTTGGTGCTTTTCTCTATCGCACCAGGACTTGGATTTCTCAGTGTGGTCAGATATGTCCTGCTCGCCGCACACTAACTTCTGAGAGATTACTTCATCTCTCTTCTGGAGCTCCTGCTCCTTGTTGTCTAACAACTCCCAGCGCTTGAGGAGCTCATCCCCTCAGCTCGTTTTAAGGCATCTGAGCGAGCATCTGCCATATCATCATTTTCTCTTGCTTCCTCAAAGACTTCACGAGTCTTATCATCGAGAGCTCTAATTCACATCCTCTCTTCCGTCTGGCAGCCTGTCCATGTAGTCTTGATGCACCTTCTGGGTTGCAAGTCTTTACCTTTCATCAGCAAAGCGGATCTGAGCAAGCTTCGTCTTGTGAGACCTATGTGTGTTGAATACATTGACTTGTACTAAATACATTGGCTTTGATGATATAAGTTCTAAAATTTTGCCAAAACATCCTTTTTATCAAGGTTCGACTCTAGCTCCGAGCTTCTGCAAGGTCCAAAAATAGGTCCGACTTGCTTTGTAAAGGTCCAACATGTTTTTGGGTAGCTCCGATGAGCTTTGTCTTTAGCTCTGGCATGTCTTTGATAGCTCCGGCATGTCTTTGTTAAGCTCTGATATGTTTTGCTAGGTCCGACTTATGTTGGTTAGCTCCGACATGTTTTTCTAGCTCTGGCGCTAGTTTATACTAGTTCTGGTAAGCTCCGGCACTTGGTTGTACTAGCTTTGGTAAGCTCCGGCTCAAGCTCCAGTTAGCTTTGGCAAGATTCAGAGCTTGATCGCAATGTTCCTAACTTTCCTGTAAAATGTTTCGAACTTGCTTTATATTCTTGGAAAGATTGCTTAGTATACATTTGCTAAGTTTTTGGTGCGTTTTGGTTGATATGGCTGATATCATTTTGCAATGCTTTGCAACATGCTTATGTGAGGTGCTCACGTAAGGTGTTGTGTTCGGAACTAACTTGAGTCAAGTCGTGGACTTGGGCTCGGATGAATTGGTTGTTTGTTCATGTGCAGGTGTTGCTTGAGCTCAAGTCATGGCTGGTGACAAGATCCTTTGGACTAGTCTTAGGGAGGAGATGAGGTTTCAACAACCAAATTCAGGAGGAATTGTAGTTGAGCAGGTCAGGAAGTCGCGCAGGATGATTGAATCAAGGGCAGTGCATATGAAGGTTACTGGACATTGAAGGAAGGTATTCGCACGTATGCATGCGATGCATGACGTGGCAACATGGTTCCAAAGATGGTATAAGGAAGGAAAGATCTGGTTGCAAGGATCAGATCATATCGGTTGATGACTTCGGCTGCGGCGGAGTCGGTTATGGCTCGGTATAGAAAGTATCGAGTTGGTTATGATAGGATTTTTTGTGAGTCAAGAATTTGAGTTTTTTAGGAATGTGGGATACGTTCCTAAGGTGTTTGTAAGTCTTAAGATTGCTTCTATCTTCGTATAGAAGAGTCTTGAGCAGTTATGGAAAGTTTTGATTCGTGAACTGAGTAGGATTAGAGTCCTAGTTTGAGTTGAGTTGGTCTTCGGGCTGGTTATATAAGCAAGTGAGGCGAGAGCTCGTGATAGACAACTTTTGGGCTGCTCCTCTTGTGTTCTATTGAATAAAATTCGTAGTTGAAAGGAACTTTTGTGCCTTGTTCGTCCAACCTGTTCCAGACAAGTTTTTCTCGTCGAGTTTTCTGCACAGCACTACCTTTCTTTGGTGGTTTTATCGTAACTCGAGTTTTACATATGAAATTGACGTGATTCTTTTTGGGTTGTCTTCAAAACTTGATTATCTATCATCTGTCAAAGTTTCACGGTAATTGGATTTGTGGTTTTTGATCTACACGAGTTTCTTTGCAGTGTTCTAGAACTGTTTTTCTCGAGTAGGACAGATTGACCCTTGTTCGATCTTTCGATCGTAACTTGAGTTTCTCTCAACGGATTTGAGTGATTCTTGTTGTGTTGTCTTTGTTACTTGATTCTATCTGATATCTATCACTTTTGTCATGGTGAAAACACGTTTAGATTAGTTCCACAAATGATTTCTTTAACATATTTTTTTTTTGCCGAGGGGTTTTCATTGCTTCCTCTGAAAAAGTTTTAATCTACCATTCACCCCTCTCTGGTAGCTTTTCATGTGCTTTTCGATCCTACAATTGGTGTCAGAGCAATGGTGCTCTAATCTTTGTGATTTGCACGTGTTTTGACTAATCTACATGGAGAAATACTCCGCAAAACCTTGTGTGTTTAGTGGCATTGATTTTCAGGTTTGGAAGGCACGTATGGAGGCTTTCATCCAAGTGCAAGGCTTTGCCATATGGGAAAAGGTGTAAAAGCCCTATGATGTGCCACCAAACGATCAAGTCACGACTACAAACATGAGAGATGTCGACAAAAACAATGCTCGTAACTTGATCATACAAGGATTGACTCAAAGTGACTTCGATCGAGTTGCACACCTCCGATCTGCATTCGATGTGTGGAAAGCACTATGCGACTACCACAAAGGATCCAACACGATCAAGGAGGTCAGGCAAGACATGTTCAAAAAGGAATACATTCACTTTGAGATGCAACCAGATGAGTCAATTGACGATCTTTTTGCTCGTTTTAACAAAATTCTCAGCAACTTGCATAGTGTCAATGTTAATCTTTCAGATGCTGAAAATGCTAGGCAATTACTAAGTGCATTAGACATGTCAATTTGGGAGATGAAAGTCACATCTATTCGTGAATCTACTATCACAAGTACACTTACATTAGATGTTCTTTATTCTAAACTGAGAACTCATGAAATTAACATAATATCACGTAAGAACCCCAACAAGTCTCTTTCTTTTGTTTCTCAACATGACATGCCTAGCTTCGGTCAATCTTCATCTTGTGGTACACTTGCTTTGTTGTCCTCTCTAACCCTTGAATAGATTGAGGAGTTTCCATAGGAGGAGCTGGCACTTCTCTCTACTAGGTTCTCAAAAGCATTACAAAATGTGAGAACTACAAGGAGAGGAAGCTTTGGACTTCAACAATGCTTTGAATGTGGTAAGACAGGACACTTTCGTACAAATTGTCCTAACCTTTCAGGTCCTACTTCTCGGGAAGAAAAACAATCAAGGACGAAGCACTCCTCAAAAAATGATAAGAAGAAGAAGAAGGGCTTTACAGGTCGCCAACTGGTGAACAGTTTTATCTCCGCACTCCAGGAACTTGGCTCAAGCGATGTGGAAACTAGAAGTGATGAAGATGAAGATGATTTGGCAAACTTGTGCTTCATGGCGGGCAAGTCAAGATCAAGTATGGAGGAGGCAGAACACAACAGCGACAATGAAGAGGTATGCCCTACTTGTGAAGAAATGTGTGATGCTATTTCTCATGCCACTGTTATTGTTAAGAAAAAGGACAAAAAGCTTAGGGACAATGCTATTAAAACTGAGTCACTAGAATCTGAAATTAATCGTTTGAAATCCTTGATTCCTAGTGATGATTCTTGTTCCTCATGTGACTTAATATATGAACAACTGTCCTCCCTAAGAAGTGCACATACCTCCACACTTGATAAACTTGAACTTGAAATTGAAAAGAATAAAAAGCTTGCTGCACTCAATATTGGAAACTTAAAAGATGCTTCTTGTTCTATAATTGATTTGCATTGTTCTAGATGTGATGATCTTGATACGAAACTACAAGATGCTATGAATGGGATTTCTGTTTTGAACAATGCTTTATGTTCACATGAAGTTAAATATTGTTCTAATTGCAAATTAAAAGTAAAAACTTCATGTGAAAATTGCCTTGATCTGTCCAATAAACTTGATGACATGTATAGGACATTAGATCGGTTTTGTAATGGGAATAAGAACCTAAACTTTCTGCTGAATTCTTCCAAGTCTTGCAATGATAAAACTGGTTTAGGTTTTGATTCTCATGCTCATGCTAAGGCACATGCACCTAAAATTGTAAAGTCATTAGGAAGTGGTTTGATTCAAACAGTTCCTAAACAAAAAGAAGTGGTTTTCAAATCTGCAGGAGTGTTGTCTCATTCGATTTCAAATAAAAATGTTGCTTGCTCATCTAGACATGAACACAAAGTTAAATTTCATTGTACCTACTGTGCTAGAGATGGTCATATCGTAGATTTTTGTTATAGACTAGCTAAACAACAGAAAAAGGAAAGAATGATTGCTATATCTCATAACTTTCATGCAAAATTTGCTGCAATTGCTAAACCGAATGATAAGAACATGCAATCTGCTATAATGAGTCGAAAACATGCAAAGTTTGCTCTCAAACCTACTGTTTTTTGTGAGACACATGTAACATCTCATAGGACAGTAGTTGGGAACAAAAATCCTCGAACTTTGACTCATAAACCTGCTGTTTTATCTCAGTTTTCGCGTATTTTTCCTGCTGCACGTCGTGTGACTCAGTACTGGATTCCTAATGCCTTTTGACTAACACCAGTATTGAGTCATCGATGTATTGTTGTTCTATGTAGGTTACACGCTTGAGGAAGGAGAACATTTGTATTGTGGATTCAGGTTACTCACGCCACATGACCGGTAACAAAGAATGGTTCTCCTCCCTCTCTTTTGTGTCACATGTAGAGAATGTTACTTTTGCCGATAATTCTTCAACTCCTATAATTGCTAAGGATTCGATTAGAGTAAATGATCACTACACTTTGAAGGATGTTGCACTTGTTAAAAATTTTAAATATAACTTGTTTTCTGTTTCACAACTGCTAGATGAAAATCTGGAAATTATTTTCTCTAAAAGTTGCTGCACTTATTTTTATCATGTCACGGTTTAGAAGAGTTTTTAAAGCTGATTTTGATATGTCTTCTTCTAAGCATAGGTGTCTAGTTGCTAATGATTCCAAAGACTTATATTTTTGGCATCGTAGACTTGGTCACGTAGGCTTTGATCACCTCTCGCGTGTTAGTGCTCTTGATCGCATACGTGTGCTGCCTAAGCTTGAAGGGGACAAAGAAATTGTGTGCTCTTCTTTTAGACATGCTAAGATGATTGCTGGTTCACATACTCCCCTCACAATTATCATGACAACTGAATCGGGTCAACTTTTGTACCTTGACACCGTAGGACCTTCACGTGTTCAATCTTTCGGAGGTAAATGGTATGTTCTTGTGATTGTTGATGATTATTTTAGATACTCTTGGGTTTACTTTATAGCATCTAAGAATGAAGCTTTTAGTGTCTTTAGAACTTTATTTCTTAGATTATCAATTGATCACCCAGGATCTTCAAAAGTAATTAGAAGTGATAACGGAAGCGGATTTAAAAATCAATCTTTTGATCACTTTTGTGCGGAAAATGGAATAGATCATCAATTTTATTCACCATATGTACCTCAACAAAATGGTGTTGTAGAAAGAAAGAATAGAACCTTAGTTGAGATGGATAGGACTATGCTTGATGAATATCAAACTCCTAGGAAATTTTGGGCTGATGCAATTGCAACCGCTTGTTATGTCTCAAATCGTGTTTTCTTGTGCGCTAAGCTAGGTAAAACACCATATGAGCTACGGTTTAGACATAGGCCTAGTGTTACACACTTTTGGGTCTTTGGTTGCAAATGCTTTGTTAAGAAACATGGTAATCTTGATAAATTTAAACCTAGATCCATTGATGGCATGTTTCTTGGTTATCCATCTCATACTAGAGGCTACCGTGTGCTTTTACTTGACACTAACAAAATTGTGGAGACTTGTGAGGTGTCTTTTGATGAAGCTAGCACAAGTACTAGCTCAAACATTATAGGTCCGGATCCATATCCGTAGGGGAGTGCATTTTTTTTGAAGATGAGGAAGAAGTGGTGCTGCTGCCCAAAAATTCAGCAGTTAATGACATTGTTCCAGTTCCTGATTTTGATTCACAGGCTCATCAACTTGTGATGAACATGAAGAAGAAGAAGCTTGTGAAATGTCCACTTCCCCTGGGTTCTCAAAAGTCATCATCCACAACAAATTATTGGAAGCTTGCACAAACGAGTCACACGGTCCAGGTTTTGTGATCCAAACTCTCATGCTCATTCCGCTTTTGTCGCTTCTTTTGAACTCAAAGATATATCCAACGCACTCACTAATGAATCCTGGATTATTGCCATGCAAGAAGAGTTAGAAAATTTTGAAAGAAATAATGTTTGGAAACTTGTACCTCCACCTCAAGATTACACTTTAATTGGAACTAAATGGGTGTTTAAAAATAAACAAAGTGTTAATGGGGTTGTGGTTAGGAATAAGGCTAGGTTGGCTGCTCAAGGTTTCACTCAAGTTGAAGGTCTAGATTTTGATGAAACTTTTGCTCCTGTTGCTAGATTAGAAGCCATAAGAATTTTGTTAGCTTTTGCTGCATATAAAGGTTTTAAGCTATATCAAATGGATGTTAAAAGTGCTTTTCTTAATGGCTATATAGATGAGGAGGTTTATGTCAAACAACCATCAGGTTTTGAAAATCCAGATTTTCTTAATCATGTTTACAAACTGTCCAAAGCTTTGTACGGTCTCAACAAGCCCCTAGAGCATGGTATGATAAGTTAAAAACATTCTTACTTGAAAAGGGGTTTACCATGGGCAAGGTTGATAAAACTATTTTTGTGCTTAAGCATGGCAATGACTCATTATTCGTTCATGTGTATGCGGATAATATTATCTTTGGTTGTGCTTATCATGGTCTTGTGTCCAAGTTTTCAGATATGATGAGTTCAGAATTTGAGATGAGTATGATGGGTGAACTCACATACTTTTTGGGGCTGCAAATAAAGCAAACCAAGGAGGGTACCTTTGTGCATCAAATGAAGTATACAAAAGACCTCCTAAGGCGCTTCAATAACATGGACAAAAGAAAGCCTCTTCGGACACCAATGGGAACAGCAACAACACTTGAACTTGATGAAGATGGTGAACCCGTGGATCAAAAAGAATATAGAAGCATGATCGGATCACTTTTGTACCTCACGGCATCAAGATCGGACATACAATTCAGCGTACGTATTTGTGCACGGTTTCAAGCCTCCCCACGTGCTTCACATCGTCAAGCCCTAAAAAGGATTCTCATGTACTTACATGGAACTCAAGAATTTAGCATTTTTCTTCCTTCTTCATCAACTGTTACTTTGAAACCTTTTTCCGATGCTGATTTGGGGGGTTGTAGGATTGATAGTAAAGTACTTCTGGTGCTTGTCATTTTCTTGGTAATTCACTTGTTGCTTGGTCCTCTAGAAAACAAAACTCAGTTGCACAATCCACAACTAAATCTAAATATGTAGCTGCTGCTAGTGCTTGCTCACAAATTCTTTGGATTGTTCAAACAATTAAGGACTATGGGGTTGATCTAGATAGTGTTCCACTATTTTGTGATAACACTAGTGCCGTTTGCATTGCTAAAAATCCTGTGCAACATTCTAGAACTAAGCACATTGACATTAGTTATCACTTTCTCCGTGATAATGTTGAAAAGGAAACATTGTGCTTCACCATGTAGATACCGAACAACAATTGGCTGACATTTTTACAAAAACATTGGATTTCACTCATTTTTGTTTCATTCATAGTGAAATAGGGGTTATGCATCCTCATGGCGTACATTGAGGGGGAGTTTTGAAACTTGGGAAGTCTATGTAAGAATCTGAACATAAAATAATATGAGCATAGTATTTCATACATATATGACTTTGTGATTCCTTTTACATGATGAAAGTTCTTACTACATTACTCATGTTATACATTGTGTAGTTTTTGCCATGACTAGTAATTGGAATAATTACTTACACTAAATCTGGTCATGATCAAACTTTCTTGCTGTTTTGAACTTGTTGCATGTTCACAAGTGCTTTTAATCATAATGAATTAATCAAGTTAGCAACTCACATGTTGAGTTTTTATGTTCAAATAAAAAAAAGAAAAGATCAAGAGAATATGCATGCATCACACTTCTTCTTTTGTGATGACTTATCATTGCACTTAGATATGAACCTACAAGAAGTTGTGTATGACTAAAACCATGTCCTTAAGCTTCCGATTGTCAAATGACATTGGCTTGGCTTGGTTGGTTAGAATAAGGCAGATGCACATATAATCTCATGCAAATATCATATGATCAAAATGTGTGCTTTGAAAAATAATAAAATGTAGCAACAAGTGTCATGCTTTCAGGTCTTGAAACAGTTAAGTTTGTGAGATCATGACTTGCTTAAATTGAAAATTACACTTGATTTCTAGCATGACTGACACTACTTTATGTATTTCATTGATGTGATAGTGTAAGTTACTTGATAGTATGACTTGGATGAGCTTTGTTTTATATGTATATGTTATAATATGCTCAAAACAATTAAAATTTCTCTTTTGAACCTTGCTGAATACATTGTCAAAGGGGGAGAGAAAATATGTGAATTTTTATTATGCAAGGGGGAGAAATTGATTACCCATTGCATATATTCACAAGTGTTTTTGGCATGATTTTTCTCAAAAGGAAAAATGGGGGAGAAATTGTTTATAAAATTTTTAATATGATTAAGCCAATGTTCGTATTTAAGTGGTGTTGCCAATGCATTCATCAAGGGGGAGATTGTGAGACCTATGTGTGCTGAATACATTGGCTTGTACTGAATACATTAGCTTTGATGATATAAGTTCTAAAATTCTGCCAAAACATCATTTTTAGCAAGGTCCAACTCTAGCTCTGAGCTTCTGCAAGGTCCAAAAATAGGTCTGACTTGCTTTGTCAAGGTCCAACATGTTTTTGGATACCTCCGGCGAGCTTTGTCTTTAGCTCAGGCATGTCTTCAATAGCTCTGACATGTCTTTGTTAAGCTCCAATATTTTTTGCTAGGTCTGACTTATGTTGTTTAGCTCCGTCATGTTTTTCAAGCTTTGGCGCTAGGTTGTACTAGTTCTAGTAAGCTCCGGCGCTAGGTTGTACTAGCTTTGGTAAGCTCCAGCTAAGGCTCCAGTTAGCATTGGCAAGATTTGGAGCTTGATCGCATTGTTCCTAACTTTCCTGTAAAATGTTTCGAACTTGCTTTATATTCTTGAAAAGATTGCTTAGTATTCATTTGCTATGTTTTTGGTGCGTTTTGGTTTATATGGCTGATATCGTTTTGCTATGCTTTGCAACATGCTTATGTGAGGTGCTCATGTAAGGTGTTGTGTTCGGAACTAACTTGAGTCAAGTCGCGGACTTGGGCTCGTATGAATTGGTTGTTTGTTCATGTGCAGGTGTTGCTTGAGTTCAAGTCATGGCTGGTGACAGGATCCTTTGGACTAGTATCAGGGAGGAGATGAGGTTCCAACAACCAAATTCAGGAGGAATTATGGTTGAGCGGGTTAGGAGGTCGCGCAGGATGATTGAATCAAGGGCAGTGCATATGAAGGTTATTGGGCGTTGAAGGAAGGTATTCACACGTATGCATGCGGTGCATGACGTGGCAACATGGTTCCGAATATGGTCTAGGAAGGAAAGATCTGGTTGGAAGGATCATATCATATCGGTTGATGACTTCGGCTGTAGCGGAGTCGGTTATGGCTCGGTATTGAAAGTATCGAGTTGGTTATGATAGGATTTTGTGTGGGTCACGAATTTGAGTTGTTTTAGGAATGTGGGATACATTCCTAATGTGTTTGGAAGTCTTAAGATTGCTTCTATCTGCGTATAGAAGAGTCTTGAGCAGTTATAGAAAGTTTCGATTCATGAACTGAGTAGGATTAGAGTCCTAGTTTGAGTTGAGATGGCCTTCAGGCTGGTTATATAAGCAAGGGAGGCCAGAGATTGTGGTAGACGACTTTTGGGCTGATCCTCTTGTGTTCTATTGAATAAAATTCGTAGTTGAATGGAACTTTTGTGCCTTGTTCATCCGACTTGTTCCAGACAAGTTTTCTCGTCGAGTTTTCTGCACATCACTACCTTTCTTCGGTGGTTTTATCGTAACTCGAGTTTTACATATCCAATTGATGTGATTATTTTTTGTTTGCTTTCACAACTTGATTATCTATCATATGTAAAAATTTCACGGTCATTGGATTTGTGGTTTCTGATCTACACGAGTTTCTTTGTTGTGTTCCAGAACTGTTTTTTCTCGAGTAGGACAGATTGACCCTTGTTCGATCTTTCGATCGAATTTGAGTTTCTCACAATGGATTTGAGTGATTCTTGTTGTGTAATCTTTGTGACTTGATTCTCTCTGATATCTATCACTTTTGTCACGGTGAAAACACGTTTGGATTAGTCCCACACACGATTTCTTTAATAGATTGTTTTTTGCCAAGGGGTTTTCATTGCTTCTGCCGAAAAAGATTTAATCTACCATTCACCCCCCTCTGGTAGCATTTCATGTGCTCTTAGATCCTACAATATTTAAGTACAACAGCTTCTACCACCGCTTCAGAGTGTCTCGCTCTACCTTTAGGGTCTTGCGCTCGAAGTCAAGTCCAAGTTGCACCTGGCGAAGGCTGGAGCAGACATTTTCTTTTGACATGTCCAGAGAGATTGGATCTGAACCTTCCCCAGGGTCTTCTAGCGCCTCCCTGTATTTAGGAACATTTGTCAGAGCCCATGGCACAAGCATGGACTCCAATAACTCAACATCAGCTGGACTGAGTTCCGGGAGCTCATCAACCTCCGACGCAGACGTTGAAGGTCCCACAGTTGGATCTTTAGGTGCCGACTGTGACACCATTGTGGTGTAAGCTGGCTGCTCCGATGCAACGTCAGCTGAAGGCTCTATTGCAGAAGCAGGCTCATGTACCACCGCGGTGTCTACCTCCACTATTGGTGTTATCTCGACATCATCGTCGGCTCCAGCGTGGCATTAATTGTGGGCACCGGTATCTCTGGAGCTTCAATCTGTATCTCCGATGCTAGCTCCGGTATCTCTGCCAGTAGCTCTGGTATAACCACAACTTGCTCTGGTGCTTCTTCTGCGTGGTCCAGTGCAACCACAACATCTTCAGCTGCTGGCCCCGAGCTAATCTCATTGCCAGTTGACTCCCAAACTGCCATGTCGTTCGCCATGACCATAGGAGAGGCCACAGAAGTAATAGGAGCTTTGGCCGCGTGGTCTCCACGGCTGTAACCCTGACCTGGCTAGTTGCTGGTGCCGAAGTAGCAGCAGCTCTTGACACTATGGAAAAACAAATTCAACAAAAAGCAAGAAATAAGAGGAAAACACAGGTTCAAGTGCCGATCATTACCTAGGGACGCTGCAGCTCCAGTCGGCACGAAACCTCTTCCTTGGACGGTCGGAGTCAGAATCCACCATCGTCAGCGAGGCAGAAGCTCCAGACTTCACCCCCGGAGGCGTGGAGGCCATCGACATCACTACTTCCGGGATCTTTGAAGAAGGTGTTGCACTATTTCCTGCACCTGATGCTATCGTTTGAGAAGACACTCCAGACCTGGAGTCCCCCGTTGGCACTAGGACTGGAGTAGAAGACTTGACGGATCTAGTGCTCGCCGTAGGTACTGGGTCCGAAGATATTTTCTTGAGCCCGGAGCTCACCTTGGCCGTCGGAGCCTGGGTTGCTGTAGCTGGAGGCACAACCATCACTGACTTGAGGGTCAGGTGAGGCGATGGCACTGCTTTTGTCGGAGCTACTCTGACAAAGCTGCCATCACCTCGTGTCAACTTCCTCTTTCGACTTGAGCTGTCGATAGGCTCTTTTTCTTTGCCTCGGCTTGAGTCAGACTTCTTCTGACTTGGTTCAGCAAGAGCCTCGCCCTTCCACTGACAGGTGCAGGTTCGGACCCTCCATGTGGGCAGGGGCCGAAGCTCCGGGGATCACAACCCCTACTGGCAGAATGCTCCTTTGTCGCACTGCAAGACCTGTATCATCAAGGACTGGCATCACCTTCTACAGTTCTCTCCTGACCTCCGGAACTACACACAGAGGCAAGAACTCTGTTGGAGGTACAAGGTCATCTCTTGATAAAGTTTCACTGTACAACTTCTGCAAATGGAGCTTCAGGGCATTTTACTCTAATTTGGTTCCTAGACCAATGTCAATCTAGAGGAAATCCATTTCTCTGGAATATGACCAAGCTGCAAACTCTTGCTCCTTGAGTGGAGCCCAACAGTTGGTCAGGAAGTTGCCGAGGACCATGAGAGACGTTAATACTCCGTTGACCAAGCTCCAGATTATGATAGCAAGGGGTTGTACTCTTCTGTCAGCTTTGGGAGCACCTCCCATGAGTCGGACTCTGTCGTTGGGAATCCTTCTTGCAGGTCCAACCGGTCGTCATGATTCACCCGGATAAGTACCCAATCGGTCTTCCAGGTCTCCCACTTTCTAGAAGGAAAGGACCTGACGTACTTGTATGAGGGATTCCTACGTCTTAAGAAGTAGTAGAATCCCAAGAGAGTATTACCTTTGCTTGTCCCCCAAAGTGTGAAGAAGGTCTGGAATGGTGGCACGCAGGGTGGCACACCTACCTACATCTTGCAGAAGTGGACGAAGATTGCTACCAGCAAGGCCGAGATGCTACAGTTGGAGCCTATATGATTCGAGCAGCATCAACAAGAAGTAGGACACTGGCGAAACCAGCCCAACCATGGCATATGCTGAGAAGTAGACAATGTCGCTGGGGTACTCCTTCTTGAACGGTATCTTGCCGCAGCAAATAGCATTGTTGAAGGAGTCGCTCTGCGAGCCCATCAGCTTCCAGATTCTTGTAAGATCCCTCTCTCTTACAATCTTGCTGGCGGGAAGTCTGAGTTCCATCGCCTCAAAGTGGAGAAAGAGTGGGAGCGGGATGCAAGGGTTCGAGCGGAGAACTTTATTCACAAGAACATATGAATGCGTAAGAGTTCTCTCCCCTTATAAAGCCTCTTCCTTTATTAAGCCTCAACAATGTTTGGATGGCAACTGCATCCGAGCCTTGATTACGCTCAACAAAAATACCTCGTCAATGACAATGGGGCATCGCGTCCACTTTGTAAAAGAAGTCACAACAAATGAACCATTGTCATAATGAGAAGTTGGAAACCCAAGGACAGCGGCTTGTAAGGGCTATAGAGATTGCGCTGGGAGTCGATACAAAAATCGTATTGAGAACCGACATCCTTCAATTGCGTGAGATCCGCACATCATGTATCTCACCTATAAAATCAAGAAGGGCCACGTGTTCCCAGAGGAAAGATGAAGCAGCAGGGCGGGAGAGATAATGGCCCCACCTCCGACATCAAAATCTCACAATCTCACCAGAGGTGGGCCTGGGGCCATTGTCGATACCCAACATACCAAGTATCCCTTTGTACCAGAAGAATATGAGTTGAGTTTCACCTTCTAGTGTTATGGATGTAGGATCTAAGAGCACGTAAAAAGCCACCACAGGGGGGTGAATGGTAGATTTAAACTTTTTCAGCGAAAACAATGAAAAACCCCTCGGCAGAAAATCAATCTGTTAAGAAATCGTGTGTGCAACTAATCTAAACATGTTCAACCCTGACAAAAGTAGTAGGTATTTTAGATAATCAATTCACGAAGACATGAAAACAAGAATCACGAAAAACCGTCAAGAAAAACTCAAGTTATGATTGAAAGATCGAACAAAGGTCAATCTGTGCTACCGAGTAAAAACAGATCTGCAACACTACAATGAAAATCGTGTAGATCAGAAACCACAAATCCAATGACCCTGAAATTTTCAATATGATAGGTAATCAAGTTGGGAAGGCAACCCAAAAAGAATCACATAAGTTGGATTTGTAAAACTCGAGTTATGATAAAAACATCGAAGCAACGTAGTGCTGTGCAGAAACTCGACGAGAAAAACTTGCCTGAAACAAGTCAGACGAACAAGGCACAAAAATTCCTTTAAAATACGAATTTTATTGATCAAAACACAAGAGGAACAGCCCCCAAAGTCGTCTATCACGAGCTCTGGCCTCCCTTGCTTATATAACCAGCCCTAAAGCCAACCCAATCCAAACTAGGACTCTAATCCTACTCAGTTTCAACCGAAACATTCCATAACTGCTCGGACTCTTCCGTACGCAGATAGAAGCAATCTTAAGACTTCCAAACACCTTAGGAACGTATCCCACATTAATAATACAACACAACTTTGTGACCCACACGAAATCTAACAAACTCTAAACTTTTAATAAATGAGCCATAACCACCCCAGCCGCAGCCTGAGGCATAACCTTGCCGGTTGGACCTTTCCGACTAATTCTTTAAATCCACTTCTCTTCATCACACCTCGGAACCATGTTTCCACGTTCAGGAAATCCTTGCACATGTGCAAACACCTTCTAACAATGTCCACAATACCTTCATATGCATTGTTCTTGACCCAAACATGTTGCGTGACCTCCCGATCAACTCTACCACAATTCCTCCCGAACTTGGTTGTTGAACCTCATCTTCTCCCTAAGACTAGTTCAATGGATCTCGTCACCAGCCATGTCTTGACCTCAAGCAACACCTGCACATGAATAAACAACCATCCTTTGCGAGCCCAAGTCCTTGACTTGACTCTCATTAGTTCAAAAACAACAACACCTTACGTGAGCACATCACTAAGCATGTTACAAACCATATCAAAACATTAACCACTGTAAACAGCAATAACACTTCAAAAAACTTAGTAAAAGATACTATCAAACTTCCCATAAGTGTAAAGCAAGTTTCAAACATTGCATGTTAAAAGCAGAACCACTGCAAGCTTGCACCGGACCTTGCCAAAGCTAACCGAACCTTGCGTTGGACCTTGCCAAAGCTAATCAGACCTTGCGCTGGACCTAGCCAAAGTTTGTCGGACCTCACGTCAGACATAGCCAAAGTTTGCTGGACCTTGCAGCGGACCTACCCAAAACATGCCAGACCTAGCGTCGGACCTTGCCGGAGCAACACAAAACAAGTCTGACTTATTGTGAGACCTTGCCGAAGATACCCAAAGCATGCTGGACCTATTGTTAGACCTTGTCGAAGCTTGGACCTAGAGTCAGACCTCATTGAAAAGAGTGTTTTGACAATATTCAAAACTTTTATCGTAATAGCCAACGTATTCAGCACACATGGGTCTCACAATCTCCCCCTTGATGAATGCATTGACAACACAACTTAGAATCCGAACATTGGCTTATTCACATGAAAAGTTTTGAAAACAATTTTCACCCCCTTTGAAAATCAAATGAAAATGAAATTTCAAAAACAAATATCCCCCCTATAAACATTTCTACCCCTTTGACAATGTATTCAACAACGTTCAATAGAGAAATTTCAATAGTTATGACCATCCAAGTCATACTATCAAGTAACTAACACTATCACATCAATGAGATACATAAAGTAGTGTAAGCCATGCTAGATATCAAGTGAATTTTCAATTTAAGCAAGTCTCTCACAACCTTAACTATTTTAAAACTTTAAAGCATGACACTTGTTGATGTATTTTTAATATTCATTATCATTTAAAGCACAAATTCATACCATATGACATTTGCAAGAGATTATATGCCACATCTGCCTTATTCTAACCAACCAACCAAGCCTATGTCATTTGACAATCAGATGCTTAAGGACATGGTTTTAGTCATACCATGTTTAGATCTAAGTGCAACGATAAGCAATCTCAAAAGAAGAAGTGCGATGCATGCATATTCTCTTGATATTTTCTCAATTTTTCATTTGAACATCAAAACTCAACATTTGAGTTGATTACTTATTAATTCTTAAAAAGTTAAAAAGCACTTGTGAGCATGCAACAAGTTCAAAATAGTAAGTTCAATCATGACCAGATTTACTGTAAGTAATTATTCCTATTACTAGTCATGGCAAAAACTACAAAATGTATAACACGAGTAATGTAGTAAGAACTTTCAACATGTAAAAGGAATCACAAAGTAATATATGTATGAAATACAATGCTCATATTAACTTAAATTCAGATTCACATATAGACTTCCCAAGTTTCAACAACTCCCCCTCAATTTAAGCCATGAGAATGCATGACCTCTATTTCACTACGAATATGACAAAAACAAGTGAAATCCAACGGTTTTGTGAAAATATCAGCCAATTGTTGTTCGGTATCGACATGGTGAAGCACAATGTTTCATTTTTAAACATTATTACCAAGAAAGTGATACCTAATGTCAGTGTGCTTTGTTCTAGAATGTTGCACGGGGTTTTTAGCAATGTTATCACAAAATAGTGGAACATTATCTAAATTAACCCCATAGTCCTTAAGAGTTTAAACAAACCAAAGAATTTGTGAGCAAGCGCTAGCAGCAGCTAGATAGTCAGGTTCGGCCGTGGATTGTGCAACTGAACTTTGTTTTATAGGGGACCAAGCAACAAGTAAATGAAAATGACAAGCACCTGAAGTACTTTTTGTATCAATCCTACAACCCCCAAAAGCAGCATCTAAAAAAGCTTTCAAAGTAACAGTTGAGGAAGAAGGAAGATAAATGCCAAATTCTTGAGTTCCATGTAAGTACCTGAGAATTCTTTTGATGCCTTGACGATGTGAGCACGTGGGGAAGCTTGAAAACGTGCACAAACACATACGCTGGATTAGATGTTCGGTCTTGATGCCGTGAGGTACAAAAGTGATCCAATCATACTTCTATATTATTTTTGATCGACCAGGTGACCATCTTCATCATCAAGTGTTATTGTTGTTCCCATTGGTTTCCGAAGAGGCTTGCTTTTGTCCATGTTGAATCGCTTAAGAAGGTCTCTTGTATACTTCGTTTGATGCACAAAAGTACCCTCCTTGGTTTGCTTGATTTGCAGCCCCAAAAAATACGTGAGTTCTCCCATCATAATCATCTCAAATTCGAAACTCATCATGGCTGAAAACTTGGACACAAGATCATGAGAAGCACAACCAAAGATAATATCATCCACAGACACTTGAATGAATAATGAGTCATTGCCATGCTTAAGCACAAAAAGAGTTTTATCAACCTTGCCCATGGTAAATCCCTTTTCAAGTTTGAATGTTTTTAACCTATCATACCATGCTCTAGGGGCTTGTTTGAGACCATACAAGGCTTTTGACAGTTTGTAAACATGATTAGGAAAATAAGAATTTTCAACACCTAGTGCTTGCTTGACATAAACCTCCTCATCTATGTAGCCATTAAGAAAAGCACTTTTAACATACATTTGATATAACTTGAAACCTTTAGATGTAGGAAAGGCTAACAAAATTCTTATGTCTTCTAATCTAGCAACAGGAGCAAAAGTTTCATCAAAACCTAGACCTTCAAATTGTGTGAAAACTTGAGCAACCAACCTAGTCTTATTCCTAACTACAACCCCATCCTCACTTTGTTTATTTTTAAACACCCATTTAGTTCCAATTAGAGTGTGAATTTGAGGTGGAGGTACAAGTTTCTAAACATTATTTCTTTCAAAATTTTATATCTCTCTTGCATGGTAATAATTAAAGATCCATTAGTGAGTGCATGTGATATATCTTTGTGTTCAAAAGAAGCAACAAAAGCAGAATGAGCATTAGAGTTTGGATCGCAAAACCTGAATCATGTGACTCGTTCGTGCAAGCTTCCAATAACTGTTGTGGAGGGTAACTGTTGAGGATGCGAAGGGGAGTAGACACTTCACAAGCTCCTTCTTCTTCATATTCATCACAGATTGAAGAACTTGTGACTTGAGGACGATCTATACTAGCTGCAGTAGTTGTTGGTGCTGGTAGTGGTGCAAAATCAGCAGCGTGATCAACATCATTTGCTTCTGAATTTTGAGGTAGCAACACCACTTCTTTATATTCTTCGATGAAAATTCTCTCCCCCTGTGGATATGGATCTGGACTTGCAATATTAGAGCTAGTACCTGGGCTAGCTTCATAAAAAGAAACCTCACAAGTCTCCACAATTTTGTTAGTATCAAGTAAAAGCACACGGTAGCCTCTAGTATGAGATGGATAACCAAGAAACACGCCATCAACAGATATAGGTTCAAATTTATCAAGATTACGATGTTTCTTAACAAAGCATTTACAACCAAAGACCCAAAAGTGTGTGACACTAGACCTACGTCCAAACCAAAGTTCATATGGTGTTTTTCCGAGCTTAGCACGCAAGAAAAAATGATTTGAAACATAACAAGCGATTGCAATTGCATCAGCCCAAAATTTCCTAGGATTTTGATATTCATCAAGCATGGTCCTGGCCATCTCAACTAAGGTTCTGTTCTTTCTCTCTACGACACCATTTTGTTGAGGTACATAGGGTGAAGAAAATTGATGATCTATTCTATTTTCAGCACAAAAGTGATCAAATGATTGATTTTTAAATTCAGTTCCGTTATCACTTCTAGTTGCTTTTAATGATCCTAGGTGATGAGTTGATAATATAATAAATAAAGTTATAAAGTAACTAAAAGCTTCATTCTTAGATACCATAAAGTAAACCCAAGAGTATCTAGAATAATCATCAACAAGCACAAGAACATACGATTTACTTCCAAAAGATTGAACACGTGAAGGACCTACAGTGTCAAGGTGCAAAAGTTGTCCCGGTTCAGTTGTCATGGTCATTGTGAGAGAAGCATGTGAACCTGGAACCATCTTAGCATGTCTAAAAGAAGAGCACACAATTTCTTTGTCCCTTTTTAAGCTTAGGGAACCTACGTATGCGATTAAGAGCACTAACACGCATGACATGATCAAAGCCTACATGACCAAGTCTACAATGCCAAAAATATAAGTATTTCGAATCATTAGCAACTAGACACCTATGATGACATATCAAAATCAGCTTTAAAAACCCTTCCAAATCGAGACGTGTTAAAAATGAGCTCACTATTTGAATATGCAACCTTGCAACTATTTTTCGTAAAAATTATTTCCAGAATTTCAGCTAGAAATTGTGAAACAGAAAGCAAGTTGTATTTCAAATTTTTAATAGTGCCACATCTTTGAAAGTGTAGTGATTATTAACTCTAACCTAACCCTTAGCAATTATAGGTGTTGAAGAATTATCGGTAAATGTAACATTTTCTACACGTGACACAATAGAGAGGGAGGAGAATAGTTCTTTGTTACCGGTCATGTGGCATGAGCAACCTGAATCGACAATCCAAATGTTCCCTTTCCTCAAGCGTGTAACTTACATAGAAGTACAATATGCCGATGACTCGATACTGGGGTTAGTCAAAAGGCATTTAGGAATCTAGTACTGAGTCACATGACATCCAGCAGGAATAACACATGAAAGCTAAGATAAAACAACAGGTTTATGAGCCAAAATTTGAAATTTCTTGATCCCAACTGCTGACCTACAAGGCGTTATACGTGTATCATGAAAAACAGTAGGCTTGGGAGCAAACTTTGCATGTTTTCGACTCATTACAACAAGTTGCATGTTTCTAACATTCGGTTTAGCATGTGCAATTGCATGAGAGTTGTGAAAACTAGCAATCATTCTTTCCTTTTTATATTGTTTAGCTAGTCTATAACAAAAATCTATGACATGACCATCTCTACCACAGTAGGTACAATGAAATTTAACTATGTGTTCATGTCTAGATGAGCAAGCAATATGTTTATTAGAAACAGAATGAGACAGCATCCCTGTAGATTTGAAAATCACTTCTTTTTGTTTAGGAACTGTTTGAATCAAACAACTTCCTATGACCTTACAATTTTAGGTAGATGTGCCTTAGTATGAGCATGAGAATAAAAACCTAAACCAGTTTTATCATTGCAAGATTTAGATGAGTTCAACAGCAAGTTCCGATTTTTATTCCCATTACAAAATTGCTCTAGTGTCCTATTCAAGTCATCAAGTTTCTTGGACAAGTCTAGGTAGTTTTCGCATGAAGTTTTTCCTTTTAGTTTGCAATTAGAGCAATACTTAACTTCATGAGTATGTAAAGCATTGTTCAAAATAAAAATTTCATTCATAGCATCATGCAGTTTTTTTATTAAGATTATCACAAGTAGAACAATGCAAATCAATTGTAGAACAACGAGCACCTTTCAAGTTTCTATCATTAAGTGCAGCAAGCTTTTTGTTCTTTTCAATTTCTAACTCAAGTTTATCAAGTTTGGAGGTGTGTGCACTTCTTAAAGAGGACAATTGTTCATATATAAGCTCACATGAGGAACAAGAATCATCACTAGGAATAATAGTTTTTTAGCGATTAATTTCAGATTCTAGTGATTCTATTTTAACAACATTGTCCCTATGTTTTTTGTATTTTTTTCTTAAGTATAACAGTGGCACGAGAAATAGCATCACACATTTCTTTGCAAGTGGGACATACCTCTTAATCGTCACTGTTGTGTTCTGCCTCCTTCATACTTGATCTTGAGTTGCCCGCCATGAAGCACATATTTGCTAAATTCTCTACATCTTCATCACTTCCGATGCCCACATCGCTCGAGCCAAGTTCTTGAAGTGTAGAGACAAAACTGTTTACCAGTCGGCGACCTGTAAAACCCTTCTTGTTGTTGTTGTTGTTGTTGTTTGTAGAGAAGGACTTGAATTTTGTTTGCTTCTCATTACGGGGAGTAGAACCTGAAAGCTTAGGGCAATTTGTACGAAAATTTCCAACCTCAGCACATTCGAAGCATAGTTGAGAACCACCACTCCCTCTTCTTTGATTTCTCATATTTTGCAATGCTTTTGAGAATCGAGTAGAAAGAAGTGCTAGGTCCCCCTCTAGAAACTATTCAATCTGTTCAAGGGTTAGAGAGGACAACAAAGCAAGTGTACCATAAGATGAAGATTGACTAGAGCTAGGCATGTCACGTTGAGAAACAGATGCAAGAGACTTGTTGGGGTTTTTTCGTGAGATTATGTCAATTTCATCCGTTTTCAATTTAGAATATAGAACATCTAAGGTAAGTGTACTCATGACAGTAGATTCACGCATAGATGCAACTTTCATCTCCCAAATTTACATGTCAAATGAACTTAATAATTGCCTAGCATTCTCGATATCTGAAAAATTAACATTGACACTACACAAGTTGCTGAGAATTTTATTAAAGTGAGAAAATAAAACATCAATGGTCTTCCCTAGTTTCATCTCAAAACGCATGTACTTCTTTTTAAACATGTCTTGCCTCACCTCCTTGATCGTGTCGAATCCTTTGTTATAGTCACAAAGTGCTTTCCACACATCGTACGCATATCGGAAGTGTGCAATATGGTCGAAGTCGCTTTAAGTTAACCCTTGTATGATCAAGTTCGGAGCCTTGTTGTTGTTGTCGACATCTCTCATGTTTGCAGTGGTAACTTGGTCATTTGGCGGCACGTCGTAAGGCTTGTACACCTTTTCCCATATTGCAAAGACTTGTGCCTGGATGAAAGCCTCCATACTTGCCTTCCAAACCTAGAAATCAATGCCACTGAACACACAAGGTTTTCTGGAGTATTTATCCATGATGATTAGTCAAAACATGTGCAAATCACAAAGATTAGAGCAACCTTATTCTGATACCAATTGTAGGATCAAAGAGCAAGTGAAAGCTACCACAGGGGGATGAATGGTAGATTTGAAACTTTTTCAGCGGAAGCAACAAAAAACTCCTCGGCAAAAAATGAACCTGTTAAGAAACCTTGTGTGCAACTGATCTAAACGTGTTCAACTATGACAAAAGTAGTATATATTATAGATAATAAGGTCACGAAGATACGGCAACTAGAATCACGAAAAATCGTTGAGAGAAACTCAAGTTATGATCAAAAGATCGAATAAAGGTCAATCTGTTCTACCAAGTAAAAACAAATCTGCAACAATACAAAGAAACTCGTGTACATCAGAAATCACAATCCAATGACTGTGAATCAAAGATGATAGATAATAAAGTTGTTAAGGCAACAACCCAAAAAGAATCACTTCAATTGGATTTGTAAAACTCGAGTTATGATAAAAACACCGAAGCAACGTAGTGCTGTGAAGAAACTCGATGAAAAAACTTGTCTGAAACAAGCTGGACGAACAAGGCACAAACGTTCCATTAAACTACGAATTTTAATGATCAAAAGACAAGGGGAGCATCTCTAAAGTCGTCTTTCATGAGCTCTGGCCTCCCTTGCTTATATAACCAGCCCTAAGACCAACCCAATCCAAACTAGGACTCTAATCCTACTCAGTTTCAATCGAAACTTTCCATAACTGCTCAAGACTCTTCTTTACGCAGATAGAAGCAATCTTAAGACTTCCAAACACCTTAGAAATGTATCCCACATTCGTAAAAAAACTCAACTTCGTGACCAACATGAAATCTAACAAACTCTAAACTTTCCATAAACGAACCATAACCACCTCAGCCGCAACCTGGGGCATAATCCTGCCAGTTGGACTTTTCTGACCAATTCTTTACATCCACATCTTTTCATCACGCCTTGTAACCATGTTGCCACATCCATGCACTCCTTGCACATGTGCAAACACCTTCCAACAATGTCCACGATACCTTCATATGCATTGTTTGTGACCCAAACATGTTGCGTGACCTCCCGATCAACGGAACCACAATTCCTCCCGAACTTGGTTGTTGAACCTCATCTTCTCCCTAAGACTAGTTCAATGGATCTCGTCACCAGCCATATCTTGAACTCAAGAAACACCTGCACATGAATAAACAACCATCCTTTGCGAGCCCAAGTCCTCGACTTGACTCTTGTTAGTTCAAAAACAACAACACCTTACGTGAGCACCACACATAAGCATGTTGCAAACCATATCAAATCATTAACCACCGTAAATAGCCATAGCACTTCAAAAAACTTAGTAAAAGAATACTATGCAAACTTCCCATAAGTGTAAAGCAAGTTTGAAACATTGCAAGTTAAAAGTAGAACCACTGCGATCTTGTACCGAACCTTGCCAAAGCTAACCGGACCTTATGCCGGACCTTCCCAAAGCTGACTGGACCTTGCGCCAGACCTTGCGAAAGTTTTTCGGACCTCACGTCGTACTTAGCCAAAGTTTGCTGGAACTTGCACTGGACCTACCCAAAACACGCCGGACCTAATGTCGGACCTTGCCGGAGCTACCCAAAACAAGTCGTACTTATTGTCGGACCTTGCCGTAGCTAGCCAAAGCATGCCAGACCTATTGTCAGACCATGTCGGAGCTCGGATCTAGAGTCGAACCTCATTGAAAAGAGTGTTTTGGCAATATTCAAAACTTTTATCATAATAGCCAATGTATTCAGCACATATAGGTCTCATAGTGGACTTCTGGAGGCAACACGTGTCCTGCAGTGCCGGACCTGCCTCCCTTTTTAGGATGGCTTTGTTGCTGCCACGTGTCCCGCAGTGCTGGACCCACCTCCCTCCTTAGGGTGGCTCTGGTACTGCCACATGTCCCGCAATGCTGGACCTCCCACCGTACTTAGGGTGGCTTCAGCGCTACTATGTGTCTGTAGTGTCGGACCTGCCTTCACGCTGAGGGAAGCTCCGGTGCTGCCACATGTCCTATAACACCAGACCTACCTCCCCGCTGAGGGAAGCTCTAGTGTTGACACATGTCAGGTGTACGGACCTACGTCTACAACGGGAGGACTCCTGGATCTTCAATGGCGCTGACATTTAAGGGCAATAAAACTACTGTTGCAAGACTGGGTTAATGTGTCTTTAACTCTATGTTAATGAAGCATAATTAGGAGGCTATCATGACCAGTAACGCTGCCATCAAGGCATGTTAACATGCTATTAACCACTATTATGCCTTTATATCGTATATGGGGTGGTTAATATAGTTGGGGCCACCTATCGGGCCCTGGCGCACTGTAACAGCCAGTCCTTCGTGTATAAAAGTGTTGCGCTGCACAACAGAAAGGGGACACACAATGAAGCTCAGTCTTACGCATTCTCATACAAATAACACATATCCCATGGAGTAGGGTATTACGCTCAGGCGGCCCGAACCACATAAAATTCCCGTGTCACCTCGCTCTTGGATCTTGTTTAGTGTCCCACCTTTATACTAACCTCCGCGGACTACTTCTAAGTAGCACCAGGGAAGTGTTGTTGCTACACTTCAACAATGTCTATTAAAGCATTTGCAACTAAAGGCCATAAAGTGTGTGACACTAGGCCTATGTCCAAACCGAAGCTCATATGGGGTTTTTCCTAGCTTAGCTCGCAAGAAAACTTGATTTGAGACATAACAAGTTGTTGCAATTGTATCTGCCCAAAATATTCTAGGAGTTTGATATTCATCAAGCATAGTCCTAATCATCTCAAATAGGTCCTGTTTTTTCTCTCTACGACACCATTTTGCTGAGGTATATGGTAAAGAAAATTGAAGATCTATTCCTTTTTCAGTACAAAAGTGGTCAAATGATTGGTTTTTAATTTTGGTTCCATTATCACTTCTAATTGCTTTTAGAGATCCTAGGTAGTCAAGTGAAAGTCTAAGAGCCAAACTTCTAAAGTGACTAACAACTTCATTCTTAGATGCCATAAAGTAAACCCAAAAGTATCTAGAATAGTCATCAACAATTACAAGAACATACCATTTACCTCAAAAAGATTGAACACGTGACGGACCTATGATGTCAAGGTGTAAAAGTTGTGTTAGTGCTGTTGTCATGGTCATTGTGAGTGGAGCATATGAACCTACAACTATTTTAGCATGTCTACAAGAAGAGCACACAATATCTTTGTCCCATTTAAGTGTAGGTAACACACGTATGCGATCAAGACCACTAACACATGTGAGGTGATCAAAGTCTATGTGACCAAGTCGCAAAAAATGTAAGTCTTTTGATTCATTGGCAACTATAAACCTATGCTTAGAGGTTGACATATCAAAATCTGCTTTAAAAACTCTTCCAAATCGAGACATATTAAACATAAGCTCATCATTTGAATATATCATCTAGCGACTGTGAAACAAAAAGAAGGTTGTATTTTAAATTTTTACAAGTGCCACATACTTCAGAGTGTAGTGACTGTTAACTCTAGCCAAACCCTTAGCAATTATAGGAGTTGAAGAATTTCCGGCAAAAGTCATATTTTCTACACGTGACACAAAAGAGAGGGAGGAGAAGATTGACCTTCGTCTAGCCTTTTGATGATATCTCAAGTTCCACTTTGTGTTTTCACGTGGTTCTTATTGAATTAGTTATGTGACTCGAATATATATAATCTACACTTGTTTTTTCATGGTTGTACACATTGAAAGCAGATTACACACATAGTTTCTTAATAGATTAATTTTCTGTCGAGTGGTTTTTATAGCTTCCCCTCAAAAGTTTTTAATCTACCATTCAACCCCCTCTAGTATATTTATGGTTGCTCTTCATCCTACAATTTTTAAGGACTGGTTCGTAGAGTGAGCACCGAGGATTACGGTGCCACCACAGGGCCAAGTATGGGTGCTGCTTAGCAAATTAATTAGTTTATTACCAGCATCGTTCGGATCATCTGGAAGGCTCGGGGAATGGGAGACAGTTGGGTTTTCAATAATTGTGGGACTGCCCTGGGATCCGAACGTCATAAGAATGGGCCCTTGGATGGATGTGCTCAGTTGGAGACACCACCTCCGGTGAAACCTTAGTGGGTCTGCACATGCTAATAGTCACTTTGTCAAGGCTATTTTATGATCTCCTGGCCACATACCGACGGAAGTGTGAGACAGCGTAATTGATATTCCTTACTCGTCAAAAGGTGATAAAATCATGAACTTATGGGTAAAGTGGTGCAACCTCTGCAGAGTGTAAAACTATCATGATAACCATGCTCCTAGTTACGAGCAACCCGTACCCTCACATGATTAGAGTATGGACTTTGAGTATTGAATAACGGTTGGAATTGGAATCGAAATTGGGATTAGGATATGGTTTTGGTATGATTACTTGGATATGGATGGTTATGGATAATTATGAATTATTATATTTAGTTATGTTGAATTGATGGTATCGGACATGGTACTGATGGTATTTGGGTTATTATAGGATTTGACCTCACATAGTAATCATAAGTCACATTTTCTTATTTTTATGAATGAAATGTACTTTTCTGCAATGAACCATTTATTTCATCATTGTTTAAGCTATATGTCAAACTTTCTCGCACTTGTTGAGTATGACATGTGCTCACCCTTGGTATTTCCACATTATTTCAGCGAAATGTGACAATTTCGAGTATCCGGATGATTATGAGGAGTACTAGGCGTGCGTATTGCCATCAAATGCCTATGAAGCTGGGGTCTACTAGTGCTTAGTTTTTCCACTGTAATGTTATTAGGACTTGAGACTATTTGTATATTGTAATAAGTTACTACTTTTTATTCAAAACATTGTTATTGCCTGAATATCGTTTGTGATGCACTCATGTATGTTTGTTGAACATCCTATACACATATGCGCCACACTTGGTTCATTCTCAGAGCTGGGTGCCACAAATTGGTATCAGAGCCGTGTTTGATCGTAGGACGCAAGACTAGGTAGAATGGACACCTCAAACCACTTAGGACTTCTTTCCCTTCAATTTTTCTGGTTTCTGCACTATTTTACTCTTTCTAGTTATACTTTGATAGAAAAATGTACGGATTTGTAGCTGCTGCTGCATTTCACCTCTTTTCTCTCTCTTTTTGCTGCTGCACACCCTTTGTGTTATCCTTCTCTTTCTGCTATATTTTAACACACCCTCCACTAAATGTTTTTCTTAAATGCATATGTTATTCTTTGCTGCGCCGAAATTGAATTTTCCACTTCTTTCTCGCTGACGCATCCACTTTTCTCGTCTCTCCTTGTTGCTATAATTTTCATGTCATGTAGACACCTTGCACCAAGACACATAAGGCTTGAACAACCAACTTAAGATGATCGACTACCTGAGGAGTTTAGACTCCGTAGATGAAGGAGGGCATGCAACACAAGAGTTTGGTGGAGGATTTTTCTTCAGGATCGGCCCCAACATGTACTCAATGTACGACGCCAAGATAATGCAAAGAGCTGAAATGCAAAGATCAACACGTCAACCTAGACTCACCTCGCACTACCACTAGGCCAACACCTCACTGATTTACGACCCCATCTCTAGCTCGTCTTTGCAAAACAGGATGCCTCCACCACAATGCAGCCATTGTAGTATCACACCTTGTAATTAGGAGTTAGACCTACCTTCAGTAAAAATGATATAACCGCTTAGATCGTTAGTGCACGTGCTTAGGTTTGGTGTGATGATTGTATGTTTGCTTGCTTGTGTGTGTGCTTGGATGTGATTGTGGGTCGCTTTGATAGCTATCCACGCCCTCATCCATTATATAAATAATGCATTATTTAGGATCATATACCTTGATGCATATAGTTGAGTATTCGTTCTATCTCTCTTTTCCATCTCATTCGACCTTTACTTCAATGGAAGACGGACAAAACTAGAATATTCGCTAGTTTGGGCGAAGCTACATGAAGATGAGGACGAACATAGTATGTCCAAAAGTAAGTCTCAAAATAAGGGGGGTAGATTTCCTCATCAATCCAGAACAATGAGATATTCACAAGGACTGGACATAATATTTGGAATGGATTGGCTACGGAAGCATAATGGAGTGATTCAATATGCCACAAGGAGAGTGCAATTGACAAAAAAAGATGTAGTCAGTATAGAATTCAAGGCCGTGCAACCAACAACTAGAAGGGCAATGCTAAACCATGTGGATGGTGTGACATTGGAGAAAATTCTGATTGTTCGTGAATATCCTAAGTGTTTCAGGAAGAATTGCCATGTATGCCACCTGATCGTGACATTGAGTTTATCATTGACTTATTACCTAGAACCTCACTTATAGCTAAAAGGCCGTATAGGATGTTTGCTAATGAACTAGTGGAGATCAAGAATCAGATTCAAGAGCATCTAGAAAAGGGTTTATATGCTCGAGTTCCTCACCTTGGGGAGGACCATTCTCTTTGTCGATAAGAAGGATGGATCCCAAAGGATGTGTGTGGATTGCTGGTCTCTCAATGAGGTGACAATCAAGAATAAGCATTTGTTGCCCCGCATAGAGGATTTGTTTTACCAAATGAAGGGAGCATGAATATTCTACAAGATTGATCTTCGATCATGGTACTTCCAGCTAAAGATCAGACCTTCAGATAGTCCTAAAACAGCTTTTTGGACACGGTATCGTTCATATGAGTGCACTGTTATGTCTTTTAGATTGACGAATGTGCCTGCCTACTTCATGTACCTCATGAACAAAGTCTTCATGGAGTACTTGGATTGGTTCGTTGTAGTATTCATCAATGATGTCATGTTATACTCAAGAAGCAAAGAAGAGCATGAAGAGCATTTGAGGCTGATATTGCAGAAACTGCGAGAGCACCAGTTGTATGCCAAGTTCAACAAGTGTCAAATTTGGTTAAGAGAAATATCATTCTTAGGCCACATAATGTCCGAAAGAGGAGTGTCCGTTGATCCAGGAAAAGTAAGAGACGTGTTGAAGTGGGAACCCCCGGAAAATGTGAAGGAAATCCAGAGTTTCCTAGAAACGGGTGGATATTACCAACAATTCATCAGGGACTTCTCCAATAGAGTGAAGCATATGACTGAGTTTCTAACAAAGGGAAACCATTCAAATGGACTCTAGCTTGTCAGGACAACTTTGAGGAGTTGAAGAAGAGATTTACAACTGGACCAGTGTTAGTATTACTAGACATGAGCAAGTAGCTTTGATATATACTACGCATCGAGGCAATGGCTTGGATGTGTATTGATGCAAGAAGACCGAGTAGTAGCTTATGTATCTAGGCAACTGAAGAAGCATGAATTGAATTACCCTACGCATGATATTGAACTCGCAGTTGAGTGCATACATTGAAGATCTGGAGGCATTACATCTTTGGACATTGATGTGAAATTTATACGGATCACAAAGTACCTATTGAAGAAGACAGATCCGAATTTGAGGCAACAAAGATGGTTAGAACTCATCAAAGACTGTGATGTGGGAATCAACTATCACCCAGGAAAGGCTAATGTAGTGGGTGATGCCCTAAGCTGTAAAGGAGCAAGTCAACAACTCATAGTGCGGGAATTACCGTTCGAGCTATGTAAGGAGTTTGAATGATTGCATCTCAGACTCATGAATGAAATAGGAGCAATGGAAGTAAATCTAACAATGGAACATGAGATACGAGAAGGTCAAACAGCGGATGAGGAAATCCAAGAGATCAAGGAAAGGATCCAGGAGGGGAGAGAATGGAGATTTGATGAAGATGACGATGGCATGCTATGGCTTGGGAAACGGATTGTCGTGCCTAACGTGAAACACAGCCGTGACACAATTCTAAAGGAGGCACATGACCCGCCTTATTCCATTCATCCTAGTTGTATGAAAATATACAAGAATTTAAATATGTGCTAATGGTGGGATAGAATGAAGAAGGAAATAGCTGAATATGTTGTGTTATGTGATATTTGCCGATGAGTGAAGGTTGAACATCAAAGGCTAGCCAGATTATTGCAACCATTTAAGATATAGGAATGGAAGTGGGATGAAGTTGGTACGGACTTTATAGTTGGATGACCGCGCACTCAATTAGGATATGACTCCATATGGGTTATTGTGGATTGGTTGAGCAAATCAGCACATTTTATCCCTGTCAAGACTATTTATAGCGTTGGGAAG
This sequence comes from Tuctoria greenei, assembly GCA_036927565.1. Classification (NCBI taxonomy): domain Eukaryota; kingdom Viridiplantae; phylum Streptophyta; class Magnoliopsida; order Poales; family Poaceae; genus Tuctoria; species Tuctoria greenei. The sequence goes on along the minus strand of JAYESD010000001.1, from coordinate 139,501,319 downwards.
CTGACCTAACTGTATATGGGGAGAATAGTGTGTTTACACGGAGTACCTAAGAAAATAGTATTCGACAGAGGTTCTCAATTTACCTCTAGGTTTTGGTAGAAACTGGACGAGTCTATGGGAACTCAGCTGAATTTTAGTTCTGCACATAATCCACAAACGAATGGACAAACTGAAAGGACAAATCAGATATTGGAAGACATGCTAAGAGGGTGTGCACTAAAGTATGGAGGAAGTTGGGATAAGAGTATGCCATATGCTGAATTCTCCAACAACAATAGCTACCAAGCAAGTTTGAAGAGGTCGCCATATGAGGCACTGTATGGAAGAAGATGTAGAACACCCCTGTTTTGGAATGAGACAGGAGAAACTCAAGTATTTGGACCTGATGTGATACAAGACGCAAAAAAACAAGTCCAGATAATCCGTGAAAACTTGAAGGCTGCTCAATCGCGTCAAAAGGGCTATGCGGATATTAGGCGAACGGGCTTAGCTTTCAAAATGGGAGACTTTGTGTATCTCAAAGTGCCACATATGCGAGGTCATAAACGATTCAACGTTAAAGGAAAGTTGGCACCTCGCTACATCGAACCATTCAAGATTTTGAACAAGCACGGAGAAGTGGCATATAAATTGGAGATGCCGGCACATCTTTCTATTGTTTATGATGTATTTCATGTTTCTCAACCAAAGAAGTGCTCAAGGGTTCTGGAAGAACAAGTATCAGTGGACGAATTGGAGCTTGAGGAAGATTTGACTTACGCAGAGCAACCTATAAAAATTTTGGATACAAATGAGAGGGACACTCGAAACAAGGTGAATTGATGGTGCAAAGTACAATGGAAACATCATACTGAATCCAAAGCAACTTGGGAGCGAGAAGAAGATCACAAGAATGAATTTTCCTATCTTTTTCCTTCTACGTCGAATCTCGAGGGCGAGATTCATTTTAAGTGGAGTAGGTTTGTAACACCCTCATTTTCATTCATCATGCATTGCACTCATCCCCATACATGTGAAACCTAAGACAACATAAAAAGGAACAAGATTAAAATGAATTAAAGGTAAAGTACAATTAAAATCAACTTTGGGTATGGACTTGTCCAGTTACCACCCCGGACTAGTCCGATAAACCCGTCAGTCTTGGCTTAGTTCAGTTTCTTCAGGGCAATGGACTTGTCCATTACTTTGTACAAACTAGTCCGGTTTTGCTTCTATTCCCGTTCAGACTTGTCCGTTATTTGACGGACTAGTCTAATTTTGAAACTGTAAACCACAGGACTTGTCCGGATATTTGCATTCTAGTTCGAAGTCCCTTGTCGCTGTGGTATAGCGGACTTGTCTTCTTGATAACAGACTAGTCCATTGTGACAACAAAGACGAAAACGGACTTGTCCGGTCCTCATACGGACTAGTCCAATTTATTGGGTTTCAACTCAGATTCCTATTCCCCCCCCCACTATGTGTTATTAGGTGATTGACATATATAGGCCCTAGAAGGTCGTGCCCCACCACCAAGGAGCCTAAGTGGGACCCCACCAAATCCCCTACCTGCCCCCACCAAGTCCTACTAGGATTTCACCCTAACCCCACTACTTCTCCCTCCTATATACAACCCAAAGCCCTCCTCTCATTCCTGCTCGCGTGAGAAAACCCCATCACCCTGCCGACTCATCGTGAGTCGCCATTATTGAGGGAGGAAGCTCTCGTCGCAAGGAAAGGATGAGAAGGAAGAGAAGGAGGACGAAGGAGAAGAAGAAGGAAAAGGAAGGATCATGCAAGATCATCGCATCTGTTGTGTTCTTCTTCATCAACTCTTCGACATCAATGTTCTACTTCTGTGTCTTGTTGCTAATTTGTTGTCAATGGATCTCGACGTCAAGTTTTACGCGTTACACCCAATCTTCAACCGTTGGAGCGTTGCATTCACGGTAACTACCTTAGATCCAATTTTCTATGTCGCTTTCGACCCCACACTTGATTCAAACCATGCCCTAGTTGGGAAGTTCGCAAAACCCTGGACCATAGTAGACTTGTCCTATCCAGAGTGGACTAGTCTGGTCCAGAGCAGACTGTCCGACCCCAGTGCGGACCAGTCCAATTTTTGAATCCTTCAAAATCTTGAAACTTTCCCAATTTTCCCGAAAATGACTCGAAACTTGCTTGAACATGTAAAACTTAATTGTAACCTGTTACTAAGCAATAGTAGTAACCTAGTAACATGTACAACATCATAATTGCATCATTCATGCATATCATACATATTGAGTACTATATGAGCATTTATTGATTAAAATGCTTGTTTTGCATGTTTGTCGCGCGGAATAGAATGAAATGCTCTAGATAATGTTTACGAGGACCTTCAGTACCAGAACTTTGAAGCTCTTGATGCAAACTAGCCACCAAAGCAAGATAAGGGCCCTTGAACATTTTGATCCTGTTTCTGAAATGTTTTATTTTGAACATGCATGCTTGTGTCAATTTGATGGGAAAACCCATGATGGGTGTTTACTAGTCTTGAATGTCCATCCTTGTCACTCGAGATGTAGTATAGAGAGTCAGGAAGGGTATTTCAAACTTTTGCTCTGCTTTGCTTAATTTGGATTGGGAATTACTAAATTGCTCAATTATGAACCTTTAACTATATAAACTATGCAAGATGGTGGTAATGACCCTTAGAAACATGGAACCTAGGGATCTAAGCAAGCCGGTTATGTGGAATGGGTTGGATGATTTGATGATTTTGCTTGCTTTAGATCTAAGGATCGGTTCGTGGAGCACCACCCAGGATTACAGTGCCACCACAGGGCCAAGTAGGGTGTGACTTAGCCAATTAGTTAGTGTATTGCCAGCATCGTTCGGATTATCTGATAGGCTTGGGCAATGGGAGTAGGTTGGGTTTGTAATAGTGGCGGGACTACCCTAGGATCCAAACAACACAAGTGGGGGCCCTTGGATGGATGTGCTCAGTCAGAGACATCACCACTGGTGAAACCTTAGTGGGTCCACACATGCTAGTAGTCACTTTGCAAATGTTATTTTGTGATCTCTTGGTCACACACCAACAGAAGTGTGAGAAGACATAATTGATATTCCTTAGTCACCGAAAGGTGATGAAATCACGAACTTGTGGGTAAAGTGGTCAAACCTCTGCAAAGTGTAAAACTACCATGATAGCCATGCTCCCTATTACGAGCGACTTGAACCCTCACATAATTAGAGTATGGACTTGAGTATTGAATTTTGTTGGAATTGGAATTGAAATTGGGATTGGATATGGGTTTGGTTACGATGAGTTGGATATAGATGGTAATGGACAATTATGGATGATTATGGTTAATTATGTTGAATTGATGGTATCAAATATGGTAATGATGGTATTTGGGTTATTATGAGATTTGACCTCACATAGTAATCATACGTCACATTTTCTTGTTTTTATGAATGAAATGTACTTTTCTGCAATGAAGCATTTATTCCATCCTTGTTTAAGATACATGTCATACTTTTCCACACTTGATGAGTACGACATGTGCTTACCCTTGCTATTCCACATTAATTTAGCAACTGGTGATAATTTCAAGTATTCGGAGGATTATTAGGAGTAATAGGCGTGCGTGTTACCGTCAAATGCCTGTGGAGCTGGAGTCTACTATAGTGCTTAGTTTTTCCGCTGCAATGTTATTACGACTTATGATTTGATACTATTTGGATATTGTAATAAGATACTATTTATTCTTCGAAACATGGTTATTATCTGAATATCGTTTGTGATGCACTCGTGTATGTGTGTTGAACATCCTGGGCACACATATGCGCCACACTTGGTTCATTTTTGGAACCGGGCGTCACAGATCTATTAATCCTTTTCGAGAAAACAGCAACATCAACTTCCTTTAGATTCATATTAGTGCAAATTGTGATTCCTAATTAGTAATTGAACTTTCTTTTAGCAAGTAAGAGACTTCTATTGCTATGTTGATAAGTCCAATAATGTGATGCATTTTCATATCAATAGATCACGTGACAATGATGATGGATTAGGAGCACAACCTGGAGGAGCAGGACTAGCATGGACCCGCATCAAGAACAAGATAAGTCCAAGGAGCACGCAAGAGCAAGATTCAGTCAAGCAACATTAAAGACAAGAACAGAAGGAGAACGATGAGAAGCTTCAGTTAGAAGATAAAGCCTGACTATTGATATTTACTTAGTCTCAACCTAAGGCAAGCCTGTGTTTGCATTTAAGTTCTTAATATGTTTTGCTTTTATAATCTATACAATGGTAATTGTGCATTAAGTCTAGGGATGTATGATACTCCACATGCATACACCTGAATCCCGTGAGTCAGGATAGAATAGAACTTCACATGATTATAATTATTATGTTAAAGTTGAGAAAGGAATGAGATGGTTTAACTCGAGTAGACGAACTCTACCTGTCAACAGTAGTAAGTGGGATCAGCGGGGATGGTTTTAAAGTTGATCCACTTAAATGGAAAATGGAGACCGGCTAGGAAGGCTAGGACGCTCAAGAACGTGGTTCTGTGAGCATAGTTCCTTCCTTTGTCGATTAAGGACCGTACCGTGTGCGGTCGCGCTTGGACATGTTTGAATATGTACTGGATGCATACTGGCTATATGGGACCCAGGAAATCAATGTAACTTGTTATCCTGGGTGTTGAGGCATATCCTACCGTCTTAGGTGGTCAACCGACAGGAAAGTAAGGGGTAACCCCACTACCAACAACCTCGAGTAGTCGGGGATTACATTTTAGGGACGGTAGGACCGGTTTAATGCTTGGGTGTCCTGTGAAAGGTTTTTGTGTACAACGTTAACGGGAGAGGCCACACATCTCTTCTAGACAGGTTTACATGACGTGCAAGCTGGGTGTATCTTGATTCGAATCACCATCGCTCGTGGAAGGGAGCATACTTTCTCACTGAGTTGTGAAGTAGTAACAACTGGAAACTGAATGGAAACTGCTACATGGTTAAGCAACTTGGTTGAAGTAGTTTCTAAAAGAACTAAACTTATGATTCTAAGAAACTTCACATGCTAATATTGAAAGTTGCCTAGAGGGGGGTGTGAATAGGCTAATCGACCTGAAATCACTTAATAAAACGAGATCAGTACTCAAGGGGGTGGACTAGTCCGGTCTCGGGGCGGACTAGTCCGGTCCACCTGCAGGGAAAACCTAAAAAGGGTTTCTAACAAGTTTTAGTTGTATTTTCGTGATGCGAAAAGTGTTAGAATGATTTAGTGAACCTTAATAAGTTATATAGCAAGTATGAAGCTAAGGGTCACAATGAAACAAGAGTGATGAACAAAAACGGTAAAGCTAACCCTAGAATCAATGTGCGATAAGTGAAAGCAAAGTACAGAAGGGACACAAGGATTTTATCCCGAGGTTCGATCCCACACAAGGATCTATGTCCCCGTTGAGGAGTCCACGAAGGACTGGGTTCAACAACCCTTCCCTCACCAAGTTTACCACACGGGCCTAACATGGTTCTCCACTATCACAAGAATGAATACAAGATCCATTGGGGCTTCTCACAATCTGAGGCTCCCACCACAAAACAAAGAATGATTCAAGCCACAGATCACAAAGATTAAACAAGTGCAAGAGATCAAACCGAGAGCCTAGAGTGGTGTTCTTCCTCTTCTTCACCTCACCAAACCCTAATCCACACAAGAATTAGTTTTAGAGGGAAGGTAGGCAAGAAGGAGGCTTTTGGAGGCTCAATGTTTGCTGTGGCGGCGCTAGGCTTTCAAAGTTCTCAAGTGGTTTTTTCAAATGAACCCAGGGGTCCTCTATTTATATAGGTTCCCAGCCCATACTACTGACTTCAGCAGATGGGCGGACAAGTCCGGCCTAGGGCCCGGACTAGTTCGGCCTTTGGGACCACTGACATCCCTGACAGCTATCGCACTGCGCAGCAATCATCACACTACCCCCCAAACTTCAAATTCAAACGGTCACTTCAAAACAGACTAGTCTGGTCCAAACCGGACTAGTCCGATCTCACACAAAACCTTTTGTTCTGTGTGAAAACGGACTAGCCTGGAGACCACAGACTAGTCTGGCCTCCCAGACCTAGTTGCTGAAGCACCAACTTTCTCACCAATCCAACTAGTCCGGCCCCTGGGGCGGACTAGTACGATCTTAGTCAAGACCTCTTGGTCTGGACTAAAATGGACAAGTCCGTGGTTTTGGGACTTAGTCCTGAAAACCCACTCCATGACTACCTGGACTAGTCCGTCCCACTACGGACTAGTCCAAAGTCAGTCAGACCCTTCTGGTCCGCCTGAAAATGGACTAGTCTGGCCAGGAGCGGACTAGTCCAGCCACCTGCACGGACTAGTCCGACCACTTCTGCCAGATTTCTCCAACTCACTTCTCTCAATAGGTTTTGATCTCTAAACCGCTTTGAGCTCCCAACTTGATCTCAATGCACTTTACACACACATCCTCATACACATATGGCTAGTCTAAACTCGACATGCTAGAAACCCTAGTTTCTTCTTTTCGAGTCGACATCGCCATTTTCATCCTTTTCCTTTTTGAGGGTTTGTGTTTCTGCTTGAGTCTACACCTATGCTTAAGATCACTGAGCTCATTAGTTACTTAATTGTCGTCATCAATCATCCAAAACCCACGGGGATCCTAGATGCACTTTCAATCTCCCCCTTTTTGGTGATTGATGACAACACATTAAGTCTTCACATATAAGAGTATAAATTTTGGTTTTCATAACGTGCGGGTGTATGAGTGACTCCCCCTTAATGAATGCATCATAAAAAGAGGATTGAGGAAGTCCTTCATACATACACACGTTACGGTGGGGTGCCTACGTGTTGTGCTCAACATTTGTGACAAGACATATTAAATATGAATATGATCAAAAGATAGACGTTCAAAGCATCATATTGATATTAAACATTCAAAACATAGTCTTGCACAAATTTAAACATTCAAATGACATAAATATTACAATAAGAAGTGCAACATGTCCAAGGATCCAAAAAAAGGTGCTACAACCCCCTCTAACCACATCTAACTCTCCCCGTCTAACTCTCATTTAACTCTCCTCGTCTAACTCTCCCCCTTTGGCATCAAGACACCAAAAAGGAAAAGAAGAGGGGAACAAAAAGGCCTATCAACTAGTCATCATCCTCCTCACTATCGGCCACCTCATCATTGGTGTCGCTCTCCTTGGCCTCCGGGTCCTTGAAGTCCTAGTCGTCGTCGTCACAGACCCGTGCTGAGGGAGCTGCCAGGGAAGAGCTCCCGTCCTCTTGTAGCTGGGTGACCTTGTCAGAGGTGTTGGCATCGCAGAGTGAGAGGGAGGCTCCACATTCTTCCGGTGCGGAGGAGCCGGCACTGAGGGTGGCGTCTGTGCGTGAAGTGGGCGATGAGTCACATCCTTGACAAAGGTCAAGCCCGACACCTTCTCGATGAGACACATGATGTATGGTGCATACCCACATGCACGGTTAGGGGTATGCGAGATGTTGAAGATGTCGTCGAAGATGTAGTCAACTAGGTTGAACTTCTCATCACCATCAATAAGAAGCAGCAGGTGCCTTAGGCTTCCTTAGATCACCCCTGCATCACCATCCTTGGGTGCAATTGTCCTCCTCAGAATCCTGTTCAGGATGCTATAGAAAGGCTTGATGTTGCGAGCATGCCCGACATCATATTGAACATGACTGGGATACATGTAGGCCAGCTCATCTCTGTCTACAGCCTTGAGGTTAGAAATAAAGATCTCATGGTCCAAATGGGCCTCAAGTCCGAGAATCTTGGCAAACTCTACAAAGGTGATTGAGTATTGCTCCCCATGAGTCATCCAAATGATCTGTCTATCACCTTGAGTGGTGAAGTAGATGGTAGAGTAGAACTGCAGGATGACCTCAACATTCCAGTTGTACTTGAATCTTGTTATGCCCTTTAGCTCATGACGCTCAGTTGCCTCAATAACCGCATCAAAAGAAGAGTGCTTCTTCTGGGCCATATAGTCCCAGTCAACCCATTGAGCTTCAATGACAGGCTTCTTCATCATCTGGTAGACCAGACGGTAATAGTCACAATGAAAGTCGCACCAAAACCGTGGGTCGGCGGTGCTCCTTTCATACTTGTAGACTCTTTCTGTCCGCAATTTCCTTGCCTTGTCCGCTCCTTTCCCATGAAAGACATTCGCAGCCAACTCACGCTGCCGATTAGGGTTCCTCTCAGGAGTGTGTAATTGCAAGGGACCAATGGGTTTGGCCTGCCCCTTCTCCTTTATAACTAAGCCCTTGGCCTTCTTAGCCGGAACCTTCATGGAGGGCTTCTTTTTCTTGGGCTCGACAGGAGCCGGGGCCTTGCCCTTCTTAGGATCTCTCTCGATTCGGCGTTCGACAACTTCTTATTAGGCTTGCTCATTGACCCTTTCTTTCTTTCCCATGGTCACAAGTCTCTTCCTTTTGGAGACTTGTGCTGCGGCAGCCTGGGAGTTGTGAGCCTCGCGCTCCTCTCGCTTCTTCTTGCGGAGTTCCTTGCAAGACTCCGCAATGGCACAAGCCATTGCTACATATTCATTGTAGGCCATAGCTGCGACCCTGGCTTGTTGTTTCTTTGCTACTTTTGCTCTCTCTTGCTGCTCGAGATGCTTCTTAGCAGCCTCAACCTCTGCCCGTGCTTGTTCCTCACCAAGGCGAAGCTGCTCAGCCTCCCACTCGGGGTCAGTGGGTGGAGAAGCGGATCGGCGAGGAGCTGCCATTGCTGCTGAAACGGGAAGAAAGCATAAGATAGAAGGTCAAGAAGGCGGAATAGTGCAAAAGAAATCACGAGAAACAACCAAAGTTAGGGTTTTGTCCTGTGTACACTGGACTTGTCCACCTGTCAATGGACTAGTCCGGGTTGCACAGGATAAACCCTAACCCTAACGGTTTTTTGAGAAATCGTTGAATCAAGTCGCAATACTCCTAGGCTATGATCACAAGGATACTAGGAACAACTTTAATGGAGAGGGACCTATCAAAAACCCTATGAATCAAGAATGAGGTAGGTTTTTGAAAAAAAGAGAGGTACCTCTTCGAATCTTGACGAATCAACGAAATCGGGGATGGATCGCGTCGGGAGCGATTTGGAACAGTCTCCCACACCTCCGGAGCTTCCAATGCACGGATTGGAAACGATTTTTGGTGGAGAAAAGTGAAAATCGCCTAATGGGTGTGGAGTTGCGTGCGTGGGAGAGAGAAAAGCGAATGGGAGGAAGAGTAGGGGTCAGCCGCCACCTGGGGGTTTAAGTCCCCAGAGGCCGGACTAGTCCGGTCAGCGGACCAGACCCAGATTAGTCCGGATCTGGACTTGTCCGACCATAAGGCAGACTAGTCCGGTCCTAAAAGGCTGAAAACATATATATTTGAGTTTTAGCCACTATTGTTGATCCTTTTGGACATATTGCCACAACAAAAACTTTATGAATGTGGTCAGTAAGCAATCAACAATCAAACTATGACCATAACTCACAAAGTCAATAGTTTTTCAAATGTTTTTGGAGAGAATTGAGATAGAGAAGAATTTCTCAAACACATGCGTTCTTTTGAATAAGGTGTAAAGTAAACATTCAGATGTGCATGTTTCAAGCCACATTTCGAGAATCTAAGATATTGAGCTCACTCCTAAGCTCACAAAAACGCTTCTCATCTAGGGGCTTGGTGAATATGTCGGCTAGTTGGTTCTCGGTTCTTACATGGGAAATCACTATATCCCCCTTCAAGAAATGATCTCTCAAGAAGTGATGCCTAATATCGATGTGCTTTGTCCTCGAATGCTCAACTAGATTATGGGCTATTTTGATGGCGCTCTCATTGTCACATAGGAGTGGAATGTGGCGCAAGTTTATACCATAATTCCTTAGAGTTTGTCGCATCAAAAGAAGTTGTGCACAACAACTTCCAACCGCGACATACTTTGCTTCAGCTGTGGAAAGAGCAATGGAGTTTTGTTTCTTGGAGGACCAAGACACTAAAGATCTACCCAAGAATTGACATGTCATGGGTGTGCTCTTTCTATCAACTTTGCACCCCGCATAATCCGCATCAGAGTAGCCAATGAGGTTAAACTTGGATCCTTTGGGGTACCAAAGTCCTAGGCTAGGTGTGTGAACTAAATATCTAAGAATTCTCTTAATAGCGGTCAAATTACACACCTTAGGTGCAGCTTGAAAACGTGCACAATTACACACTGAGCATAATATCGGGTCCAGATGCACAAAGATATAACAAATAACCAATCATGGAACGATATACCTTTTGGTCCACACTTGGACCATCTTCGTTGGGGTCTAGATGTCCATTAGTTGCCATTGGAGTCTTGATGGGTTTGGCCTTGTCCATGTCAAACTTCTTTAATATGTCTTGAGTTTACTTTGTTTGACTTATGAATGTGCCTTCTTTGAGTTGCTTGACATGGAAACCTAAAAAGAACTTCAACTCCCCCATCATGGACATCTCAAATCTCTCTGTCATTATCTTAGAAAACTCATCACAAAACACTTTGTTAGTAGAACCAAATATGATGTCATTGACATATATTTGGCACACAAAGAGATCATCATTAAAGTGCTTTGTAAAGAGAGTATAGTCAGCTTTTCCTATCTTAAAACCATTTTGAATCAAAAAGTCTCTAAAGCACTCATACCAAGCTCTAGGAGCTTGTTTGAGGCGATAGAGAGCCTTACGCAATTTGAAGAACTTGTTTGGGAAATCTTGGTCTTCAAAGCCCGGTGGTTGCTCCACATAGACTTCCTCCTTGATTGGGCCATTTAGGAACGCACTCTTGATGTCCATTTGGTAAAGCTTAAAATCATGGTGAGTAGCAAAGGCAAGTAATATACGAATTGACTCTAGCCTAGCGACGGGAGCAAAGGTTTCATCGAAATCCAAACCTTCGACTTGTGAGTACCCCTTGGCGACAAGTCATGCCTTGTTCCTTGTCACCACGCCATGCTCATCTTGCTTGTTGCGGAACACCCACTTGGTGCCCACAACATTTGCTTGTGGACGCTTGACAAGCTCCCAAACATTGTTCCTCTCAAAATTGTTGAGTTCCTCTTGCATGGCCACCACCCAATCCAGGTCTCTCAATGCGTCTTCAACCTTATGGGGCTCCAAAGAGGAGACAAAGGAGTAATGTTCACAAAAGTTAGCAACACGAGAGCGAGTGGTTACCCCTTTCGTAATGTCTCCTAGGATGTTGTAAACGGGGTCATCCCGTTGAACACTTTGATGCACACGAGGATGTGGAGGTTGAACTCTTAAGTCATCATCATCCTCTTCTTCTTCTTGGTCTCCCCCTTGATGTATGCTTCCCTCTTGACTTTTGTCTTCTTGATCATGTTGAGGTGCCACTTGTCCATCTTCAACTTGATCACGTGGGGGATGACTTGCATCATCTTGTGGTTGGTCACTTGAGTTTTGAGGTTGTTCTTGTGGACGAATATCTCCAAGTGCCATACTTCTAAGAGCCTCTTGTGGAGAGTCTTCTTGATCTAACACACTTTGATCAACATGATCCACTTGGGAGCCATTAGTTTCATCAAACACCACATCGCGTGCTATTTCAACAATCCCGGAGGATTTGTTGAAGACACAGTAGGCGTGGGTGTTTGAATAACAACCAAGCAAGAAACATTCATCAGACTTTGAAGCGAACTTTGAAGTCCAAGGCTTCTTGTTGAGAATATAGCATTTGCTCCCAAAAACACGAAAGTAGGAGACATTGGGTTTCTTATTAACTAGAAGCTCGTAGGGGGTCTTCTTGAGGAGGCGGTAGAGGTACAATCGGTTGACGGCTTGGCAAGCGGTGTTAACCGCCTCAGCCCAAGACCGGTCTGATGTCTTGTACTCATCAAGCGTCGTCCTTGACATCTCGATGAGTGTCCTATTCTTCCATTCTGCCACCCCATTTTGTTGAGGGGAGTAGGGGGCAAAAAATTCATGCTTGATGCCCTCCTCATTCAAGAACTCTTCCACTTGAGTGTTCTTGAACTTGGTGCCGTTGTCGGTTCTTATAGCCTTGATTCTTGAGGCGAACTCATTTTGAGCTCTCCTCAAGAACCTCTTGAGGACACCGTGAGTCTCACCCTTATCATGTAAGAAAAATACCCAAGTGAAATGAGAAAAATCATCAACAATAACAAGACCGTATTTGTTACCGCCAATGCTAATGTAGGCTATTGGGCCGAAGTGGTCCATGTGTAGAAGCTTCAAACGTCTTGTCGTCATCATGATGTTCTTGGAGGGGTGTTGAGCTCCCACTTGCTTCCCCGCTTGGCAAGCGCTACATGGCCTATCTTTTTCAAACACAACATTTTTCAAGCCATAGATGTGCTCGCCCTTAAGAGGATTTTGTAAGTTCCTCATCCCAACATGGGCTAGCCTTCTATGCCAAAGCCATCCCATGTTAGTTTTCGCCATTAAGCATGTGTCAAGTTGGGCTTTATCCGTGGTAAAATCCACAAGATAAAGCTTTCCTTTGAGCACACCCTTAAAAGCGATTGAGTCATCACTTCTTCTAAGGACGCTCACACCCTCATTAGTAAAAACACAATTATAACCTTTGTCACATAGTTGTGATATGGACAAAAGGTTATAGTCTAAAGAATCAACGTGCAAGACATGAGAAAGAGTATGTTGGGGTGAAATAGCAATTTTACCAGAGCCAAGGATCTTCCCTTGGCTATTGTCCCCAAAGAATATCCCTTCACTTGGATCATCGTTTTCTTCATACTCCACGAACATCTTTCTTTCTCCGATCATGTGGTTGGAGCATCCACTATCGAGCACCCATTTGGATCCACCGGAGGAGTATGCCTACAAAACAAGATTATGCCTTCCTTTTAGGTACCCAAACGGAGTTGGGTCCTTTGACGTTAGTAGTGAGGCACTTGGGCACACACACGCAAGGCTTGGGGCTCTTGCGTAGTGGCCCGACATACTTAGCAGAGATTTTTCCATACTTGTTCCTCATTAGAACATACGATGCATCAAAATCATGAAAGAGAGGATGTGGTTCAGTTTTAGGCATATCATTGCTAGTCGAAATGTTTTTCCCAATTTTAGTTGGGGATGTGCTTCCCTTGACAAAGACAATCAAGTCTTTGCCATACTTGGAGGTTTTAGCATTTTGCTTTCCGCCTCTAGTATAAGCAAGACCATCTTTGACATAGGGAGATCTTGTGTTGGTGTATGCACTTCGTGCATACGCCAACTTCTCTTTGTCAAAGATGCCACCCTAAGGTGCTTGTTTGCCTTGAGTCAATTTTAGCTCATCCTTTCGTTTAAGAATCAAGTTTTAACATTTGCAAGTTGAGATTGTTTCGGATGCAACCTTTGAGGAGGGTGAGCTTTTGGAGGAGGAGGCTACATTAGTCTTGAGGGACTCAACTTGAGTTTCAAGGATCTTGTTAACTTTTGACAAGTTGCCAAGTCCGTCCTTGAGCTCAATGGTTGTCTCCTCAAGACTTGAGCATGTCTCTTGCTTAGAGCAAGTTCATGCTCTAATGCCTTGATATTCTCTCTCTCAAACTCAAGGAGCTCAATGAGCTCTTGACATCTCTCCTTTTCATGGATAAGCATGTCCTCTTGCCTATGTATGAGATCCTCCTTCTCAAAAATTTCATCCGAAAGCAATTTCATTCTACGCAAAGTGCTCTTACTTATATCCTTAAACATGTGTTCATTTTCACTAGCACTATCAAATTTATCATGAGAGGATATGGAGGAGGATGAGCGAGAAGTAACCTTTCTCCTTCCTTCTTTTGCCATGAGGCAAGTTGGCTTGTGGTCGTTGAGGTTGGGGAAAAGTTCGCTTCCCTTGGAGCTCCTCCTGATGGCTATTGTTGCCACCTTCTCCTCGTCTTCGGAGGAGGACTCATCGTTAGAGTCCCATTCCTTGCCCAAGTGAGCCTGACCGGAGGGCCTCTTCTTCTTGAAAAACTTCTTTTCTTGAGGCTTTCCCTCCTTCTTCTTCTTGCCCTCTTCTTGTCGGCAATCCACAATGAAGTTCCCATACTCGCCACAATTGTAGCAAGCCCTCTTTGTTTTGGGCTTCGCCTTTTCTTTGCCCTTGCTCTCATGGTTGTATCCTCCTTTCCTTCTCCTCATCATCCTCTTGAACTTGTTGATGAAGAGGGCCTCTTTCTCATCGGTGTCGAGACTCTCCTCATCATCTTCTTTTTGCTCTTTTGAGGAGGATGTCGCTTTGAGTGCAACATCCTTCATCTTCGAGGCGGTGAACCTTTGGAGGTCGTTGTAGAAGAGCGCCTCCTTCTCCATGATCTCGTGGTTGATGATCCTTCCTAGGACCTCCTTCGGGGTCATTTGAGCAAACTCTGGGCTTTCTCTTATCATGGAGCAAAGAGAGACATTCCTAGGCATGAATGCCTAAATCTTTCTCTTCACCACCTCGTGGTCGGTCCACTTGGTGCAGCCATAAGATCTACTCTTGTTGATGAGTAGCTTTAGGCGGTTGTACATCTCCTAGGGAGATTCACCATCCATAATGGCAAACCTCCTGAGCTCTCCGTCAATGAGCTCAATCTTTGCTTCCTTCACAACTCGGTTTCCTTCATGAGCCGTCTTTAGGGTGTCCCAAATATCCTTGGCCACCCCAAGTCCGTCTACTCAGTTGAACTCATCTCTTGAGAGAGACGAGATGATCACTTCGGCCGCTTGGGCACTGCGGTGAAGGAGCACGGCTTGCTCCGGAGTGATGTCTTCTTCATTCTTCAGGATATGCACCCTGGTCAACACAATTGGCCATAAAGAGGGGTTGAGTGACACGAGATGGATCTTCATGTTGTGCTTCCACATCCCGTAGTCGGTTCCATCAAATTGGGGAGGCTTCCCCAATGGGATGGAAAGGTAGTGGTTTTTGGAGACAAGGCGTTCATAGTTGTAGCCTTGTTGGTTTGTAGTTGGTCGTGCCACCCGTTGTGGAGGTTGAAGTGTCAACCTTTGGAAACTTCATCTTCTCCCAAAGTTTCACCTTGAGTTGGCGAGTCTCTTCGTCATCCGTTGATTTGTCTTAGTAGACAATCATCTTCTCTTGGGTTGCTTGGATCTCATTGGTCGAGACTTCATCATACCCCACTCCAGCCATCTTCTCTCCGAGTTGTTAGACTCTTTGGGAGAGTCCTTGCTTTGATACCAATTGAAAGTTGCCTAGAGGGGGGTGAATAGGCTAATCAACCTGAAATGACTTAATGAAACAAGATCAGTACTCAAGGGGGCAGACTAATCCGGTCCCGGGGCAGACTAGTCCGGTCCACCTGCAGGGAAAACCTAAAAAGGGTTTCTAAAAAGTTTTAGTTGTATTTTCGTGATGCTAAAAATGTTAGAATGATTTAGTGAACCTTAATAAGTTATATAGCAAGTATGAAGCTAAGGGTCATAATGAGACAAGAGTGATGAACAAAAACGGTAAAGCTAACCCTAGAAGCAATGTGCGATAAGTGAAAGCAAAGTACACAAGGATTTTATCCCGAGGTGCGATCCCACACAAGGATCTACGTCCCCATTGAGGAGTCCATGAAGGACCGGGTTCATCAACCCTTCCCTCTCCAAGTTTACCACAAGGGCCTAACTTGGTTCTCCACTATCACAAGATTGAATACAAGATCCATTGGGGCTTCTCACAATCTGAGGCTCCCACAACAAATATGATTACAAATCACAAAGAATGACTCAAGCCACAGATCACAAAGATTCAACAAGTGCAAGAGATCAAACCGAGAGCCTAGAGCGGTGTTCTTCCTCTTCTTCACCTCACCAAACCCTAATCAACACAAGAATTAGTTTTAGAGGGAAGGTAGGCAAGAAGGAGGCTTTTGGCGGCTCAAAGTTTGTTGTGGTGATGCTAGGGTTTCAAAGTTCTAAAGTGGTTTTTTCAAATGAACCCAGGGGTCCTCTATTTATAGAGGTTCCCAGCCCATACTGCTGACTTCAGAAGATGGGCAGACTAGTCTGGCCTAGGGCCTGGACTAGTCCGGCCTTTGGGACCACTAACGTCCCTAACAGCTGTCGCACTGCGCGGCAATCGTCACGCTACCCGCCAAACTTCAAATTCAAACGGTCACTTCAAAACGGACTAGTCCACTCAAAACCGGACTAGTCCGATCTCACACAGAACCTTTTGTTCTGTGTGAAAACGGACTAGTCTGGAGACCACGGACTAGTCCGGGTCCGGCCTCACAGACTTAGTCACTGAAGCACCAACTTTCTAACCAATCTGGACTAGTCCGGCCCCCGGGGCAGACTAGCCCAATCTCAGTCAGGACCTCTTGGTCCGGACTAAACCGGACAAGTCCGTGGTTTTGGGACTTAGTCCCGAAAACGCACTCCATGACTACCCGGACTAGTCTGTCCCACTACAGACCGGTCCGAAGTTAGTCAAACCCTTCTTGTCTGCCTGAAAACGGACTAGTCTGGCCAGGAGCGGACTAGTCCGACCACCTGCACAGACTAGTCCGGCCACTCCTGCCAGACTTCTCCAACTCTCTTCTCTCAATAGGTTTTGATCTCTAAACTGCTTTGAGCTCCCAACTTGATCTCAATACACTTTACTCACACATCCTCATGCACATATGGCTAGTCTAAACTCGACACGCTAGAAACCCTAGTTTCTTCTTTTCGAGTCGACATCGCCGTTTTCATCCTTTTCCTTTTTGAGGGTTTGTGTTCCGCTTGAGTCTACACCTATGCTTAAGATCACTGAGCTCATTAGTTACTTAATTGTCGTCATCAATCATCCAAAACCCACGGGGATCCTAGATGCACTTTCAAATATATACCTGAAACAACGATTTACTAATAGAGAACCTTTACTCACTGCAGATTAAATTCAAGTCTTATGTTCCTAGCATGTAGATGTCCATGTTCTTAGGTGAGATGGTTAAGTCTTGCCGAGCCTTGTGCTCACGGTTGCATTTATACGAGTTTTGTAGGTATATTAGCTATGACGGGTTCCTAGACATTACCCTCTAAGGATATGTAGCCAAAGAGAAGACCTGGACGCCACTCCTTTCTTTTGTGATGCTAGAGTGGAGTATATGCGGGCTGGGTACAGCCTCTATTGATGTAGTGTAGGTTCGAGTGAGTTGTATGAAGTCTTCCGTTGATGTAATAATTTTTGTACAAACCACTGAGAATAGTATAAGATTCTCACTTATGTTATGAGTTCTTTGCTCTTTTCTATGTTGTGCTATTGAGTGTCGCATCGCACGACACTATCCAATTTGATTCCTGGTTTGTCTGGACCCTAGTCCTCAAAGACAACCATCATGGCAGGCTTTGCAGCGCGCCTCGTCCCGGAAGCCGGTGACTTTTCCCCTACGGGCCCGTCTGAATGGCTGGCTGCTGATGAGTCTGCAACGTGGGCGGCGACTCCGGCGCGGTCGTTGGGGCTTTTTGAGGAGGGATCTGCGGGCATTGCCATGTCATCGCGGCCTAGAATTCTTGCTCCTGCATTTGCCGAGGGTGAGTTTCCAGGGATTGGACGAGGTAGTAGACCTCGGGTTCTGCCTCCTGCAGATTGGGGCATCTCTAAGTAGGTAGGAGTCGAGATGCTCATCGAGTGGGAGAGACTTCGTGAGGATGCCACCTTCATCTGCTCTTAACTCGTCGGTGTGAGCACGAACCTCGAGGTGAGGTGCGACAGGGTCCTCGAAGTGTTTCAGAGGTTGAGGGGCACGACCATTGCTAGTCAGTTGATTTTCTTTTATTTTTGTTACTGTTGCGTCCGAGTCTGACTTTTGTCTTCCCAGTAGATGTTGGCTTAGGAGTCCGTCGAGATGGACCAACTCTCACATGAGGGTGGCCCGAGTTTTGGACGGGCCATGCGAGCCGCAACGCCTGACGAGCTCGGGCAAGCTCGAGAGAAGGTGGAAGCAGCCATGTTAGACCCTGAAGGGGCACATGCGGAGTTGACGTGACTGCATGCTGTGGTCGTCGCTCCTCGTGCGGAGTCGGCACAGATTGCCAATGAGCTCGGGGCCCTCCGTGCCTCCGTTTCTACCTTGTGCGGGGTAGTGCTTAGTTTATCTGGGCTAGGCGTAGAGCTATAAGCTCACCTTAAGGAGATCCTGACCCGCTCCCTCATTGTTCAGGGAGAGACTGCGAGGGTTTGAAGGCAACGATGGCGGCATGCAACCAGGTACTCGGACGGGAAAACTCGGTACGTTGGGCAATGTTGCTCTGGTGGCAAAGCTTCGGGAGGTTCCCTAACACCACGAGGATGTGGTGGCGGAGCTTCAAGGGCACCATTCCTCCAGGATCGCCATATATGGGGCGGCTTATGGGGCTTCCTCTATGTCGTTGGTGGGCACCCAATGGTGGAGCTCCCAAAAAGGGTGGGCTCACAGCAAAATGCCATGGCCACTGCTGGGCGAACCTTGGTGCATGCCTCGCCCTTACGATCATGACGTCTCGATATGACGACATTGATCTCTAGGTCGTGCGGGAGGGCTATTGTGGGGACCGGAGTCCACACATCCGAGGATCTCATTGGGTGGTGCCGTGCGATGCGGCACCTAACAACACACACGAAAAGGATACCAAAACATATAAAGTTTTCATTTCATAATAAGAAGAGTTTACAAAAGAGTGTACAATAGGAGTACACACGCAGCGGAAAATACATACTCATAATCTCACCTAACTAAGCAGGAGAGAAGGCGTCCATACCCTAGGACGATTCTCACTAGCAACACGAAGAACAAACAGCAGCGGCGTGGCTCACATGAAATTTATCTCGACACCTCGAGTCTCATGTACAACCTGAACAGCAGAAATAAAACTAATACCTGCAAAAATCGTTAAAGCGCAAACGTGAGCATAAGGCTCAGCAAGACTTAACCGTCTCACTAGACAGATGCAAGGGGACACTAAACATAGGTAAGGAATAGCATAAATGACTCGCCTACAAGTGGATCCTTATAATCAAGTTTTAAGTAGCAAATGACATTCTCTGAGCACGGCACATCATGGGCTCCACAATCAAACAAGAAGATATGACATGCCCAAAGCACATAATGCTATTACAGCTAAAGTATGGGGAAACTGTAAACTTTTAATTGTACTATCTCTAAATCATACAAGGTTGCAAAGTAATTATAATTCAATACAATATGACTTTCTGGCTTCTTTAGTATTTACTACGTCACCGCTCAGTGAACAAGTGGTACTCTATTACTGCGAGGGACAGTGATTGCAATCAGGACGCACCCGGACAACACGACACATACGCACTTTCGGAAATGCCAGCGAGCACTTCGCGCAGTACCTACGTAGCACTTCAGTACTAGTCGTATATGGCAACCTTTCGCAAGACACTCAAATGTCGAACCGGTCGATACGTCACGGGAAGGAGGTCCCTACGTGGGGCGTACTCTGACGTGCCCACCAGCGGATTTACACCTTGCTACCCTCAACCCACACCTATAAAACGAAACGGTATGCCTCGACACCCAAGTGACCAAGCTACGTCAGTTTATTGGATTCCATATGTCCATTATGTTGCCGGTACAATTCAAGCTTGTCCGAAGGGGCCGCACACGAAGCGGGCCTTAATCGACACAGGCAGGGCTATGCGACCGAGACTCACTTCCCGCCGCTTCCTAGCCATTCCCTGCCCGGTCTCAATTTCATTATATTAAGCCATTTTCTATTCAACCAATCCTGTGAGATACATCTCTCGCGAGTAGATTCCAACTACTCGACTTCTACCGGATTTCCTATGCATTAGCAAAGCAGTTATTATAGGTCAAACTGTAACTCGTGCCAAATAAACCCTGGGATTTTTGGTCATGCATGTGGAGTATCATTCACCCTAAACGTAATGCACAATTCATATACTACTCATCATAGTGATAAAGCAAAAGTTTATAAACGACTTAAATGCAAACCGGGGCTTGCCTTAGTTTGCGACTGAACAAATGTCAATTGTTAGGGCTTGATCTTCCTCCGGAGAACCTGCCATGGAACCTCAGTGGAAACACCTTGGCCTTCTCCTCCAAGCGAAGCTCCTCGTCGATCACCTACCATCACGTTTCCTATCGACATGATATGCATATAAGTAATTATGTAATTAAGTAATTTAAGAAAAGACTCCACGGGGTTGTGTAAACTCTAAGAATGAGGAGTTCGACTAGGAAGGACAGATATGCCTTTGTGGTGTGAATGAACAAAGGATGAAGTCAAGTGGTCATAGTAGTATCGAGATGTGAATTGAAAGGTGCAATGTAAGCACACATTGCAACTTGGCACTCAACACTCGACGCTATGCCACTCAAGGACGATACAACTGAATGGTGTGAAAGTGTTGGACTGGTAGGGTAAGGATGACCTAAGAGTCATGGTGGCATAGTAGTGTCGAGATAAGCACTGAAAGGTGCAATGTAATGACACATCGCAATTTAGCACTCAACACTTGGAGCTATGCCGCACAAAGAGTGATAAGGTAGAATAGTGAAGAAGTATTACTGGACTGTGTGATGTAAGGATGACTAAGCGATCAAGATGGAGCATTGAAAGCTTAAGGCATGAGTGAACTGTGCAACAAGAGGTTGTGACTTAGAAGTCGACCAATGAAGTTACACAAACTCATTAAGGAGTAAACCTAATTACGGGACAAGTGTGGTCGCAGGGTCCTGATAAGGATGAACCAGGGTGAAACCCTAGCGACACTTGGGAGTGAAGTGAGGTCAACATTCTTTGGACTTAAAACGTCATAACGAGCCTTGTTAACCTGACGTGAGTACTGAGACAACGTTCAAATGACTTTTAGGTAAAGTAGTTTCTACGGCAAGCTTCTCGAGCATTGTTCAAGTGCTTACGTGACACTATTGCAGTGTCCTTTGCAAGATTGTCCAGATGAGCTCGGTGAACTCCTAGAACTCGAACATGATGCGAGACCTTGTCGTGACGGTTGCCATCACGGGAAGATTGGGTTAGCCAGGTCCACATCGATCCGGACTCGTCAAAGGGGTGAGCGGAATCTCGAACACCACTTCATGAGTCGAAGAGTTAGGGACTCGACTTAATTGTCGACAAAAGACTCGACGAACCTACCGTCGATGAAGAGGTACACCTAGGTAAGCAATTCTGCGAGCGGAAAGGAAACGTCCTCGACACGACTAAGAAATTCTTATCCAAGGTTCCACTTGGACTAGTTCTCCTCGTCGGTCGCAACGTTCTCGCAGTATTCTACCCTAGGTCATCGGTGGTCACCAATACACTCGGTTTGACCTAGAAGGCATTTCATCGAGCATCTAGGCTACACCTAGGACTCGACGAGTCTCGCCTTGACCAAACCCTAATTTGGCTAAACGACCATCGACTGATGTGTCGTGGTCGTGTTCCAGTACCACGTACATCACATGTATCCTTCACCTCGATGCCAGGACACAATAACGGCTCGGAGCGTCACGACGACGTCATATGGTCAACGACGTCGACGTGGCTCATGGTGGAGCATCACGAGCACGCACGGACATGCCAACGTGATCTAAACAACAAAGGAGGTCAACTTAGGGACTCCTATAGGAATGATATCAATGCGGAAACTGGACGTATGACTTGACGAGACATGAGTACCATTAGGGGTCACGATGAACGGACATCGATGACGTCAAGCAAGGTATTCCAGGGCAAGGCTCACCTTGTAGGCATTTCGCCGAACATCTTGGGTGTGTACTTGATTTCCGTCGCTTCATCACCATTCAAAGGGTATCTTGGCACTTGGGCTTGTCGAGTTGCCACATCACCATACCCCTGCATCAAGACCAGCTCTGAACATCAACGAAGTTGGTTCTTTCCTTGTGAACATTTCATCGAATACCTAGGCTGCAGCTCTGTCCCAACTAATCTTTGCACAAATCAGAGCTAACCTTGAGCCAATTGTCGTCGCCGTTGTGTCATCCACGTGTTCTTGCATCTCACACATCTCACAGGTCACTCGCTTCGCTGGTTGGGTGCAGCCATGGTGTGGAACGTCGCGACGACGTACCGAGGGCGGCGAGCGCACGCAGACAAAGAACAGGCGTGGCATGTCGCAGGTCAGGGCGTGTGTTGGAGCGGATGGCAAGCATCAGGACGGCGGTGGGAGGCGACAGCTCGACGAGCAGTGGAGAGTCGACCGCGGCCGTGCGGACATGGGAGCACGCTCGACGCGGCTGGCGCGGCCGAGGCGTGGACAAGGCGCGGGCGCTGCTGGGACGCCGGCGAACGGACGGCCGGCAGGGTGGTGCGGCTCCGGGCGTGGGGCGCAGCAGCGCGGCATCGGCAGCGCGTGGACACGCGCCGGAGGGAGGCGAGGAAGCGGCGCGGCGCGGCTGGTGCTGGGCTCGGGGCGGCTCGGCCCGGCGGCGAAGCGGCGCCAGGGAGCAGCTAGCCGGCGGCCGACGGGAGGAGCAGGCGATGCGGCCCAGCGGGGGCGCGCGGCTCGGGGACAGCACCGGAGGCAGGAGGCGGCCGGCGGGGTGGTCTGAGCGCGCGGGGAGGTGGAGCGCCGGCGTCGCGGTCGGGCAACGCGACGCGGGCAAGCCGGCGGGGAGGCGCCGTGGGGGCGAGCTGCGGGGTGGCCGGCGAGTAGCGCGCAGGGCGGCGAGAGTGGGTGGCCGGGAGCTATGGCGGCGGCGGCCTGGACGCGACCGGGAGGTGCGAAACCGAGGCGGCGGAGCCGGTGGCCGGACGGGGTCGGGAAGATGCGGAGGCGGAGCTGCGCGGCTGGGAGCACGACCGGCGAGGTAGGCGCGGGGTGGTGCCGTGGCCAGGGCGCATGGGAGGTGCGAAGTCGGGCGAGGATGCAGGGCTGGCTGGGAGTCGGGCGGCACGATAAGGACGGATTTCATCGCGGTGGCGCTGCATGCCGTCGCGTGGAGGCAGGGGAGGAGAGAGGAAACCGGTGCCGACCTGCCAGGTGGGGACTACCTGTGGGACCCACTTCCCTCTTCTTTCCAAAATTCCAATAGGGCTAGCAACCATGCTTCAAAAATAGTCAAATTTGGCCCAGTGACGAAATAAAATGTGGAGAATTTTATGGTGCAATCCGATTTCAAAACTGAGCACGTTGAATTTGAACTCAGATTTGAATTTGAATTCAAGTGGTGATACTTGACTCAAGGAAATAAATAGTAGATGAGGTTCAAAATTCTTAAAACTTTGAAGTTAACCTTTTTGAACCAAAAGGGACCTCAGGAAAAATTTGGAGTTGATTTGGACAAGGTTGAGCACGAAGTTTAAATTTGACGTCGACGTTGATTAAACTCTCAGTACGTGTCCAATAAATGGGAAACATGCTTCAAAAATTTTTGAAACTTTTCCGAGAGTCTAATTGGAATATTAGTAGGTCATAGAAAAATTTACGGCCTGAGATTTGAATATTTTTGGATGTCCCATTTTAGGGTTGGAATAATTCCTTTTTCTTTCTCTCTATTTTGTTTTCTTTTCTCCTTTAATTTTTCATTGAAAATGTGAATACTTGGAAATTAAGGATTCTACACCTTAAGTTCCAAATACAATATCAACCATGTTCTATAGGTAAAATTTTAACAAGTCCCTATTTTAAGCGAACATTGGTTAACTCATATGGCTCATGTGAGTTTGGATTTCCAAGTCTATTTTCAAAATTTTTAAGTTTGCATTTTTGCGTTTTTGTTCTTCCGAAAAACGGGCTTTTACAATCCTTCCCCCTTAAAGGAATCTCGTCCCGAGATTCTAACAGGTAGAATAACAGAACGATGAGGGAACGATCCGTAAAAGAGGGTCATTGACTAAGGAAAATGGCAATGCCCTTAAAAACTTGGGTTCTACGAAATAGTGATTATCTTCAGGCATCTTAAGAAATTCTAAAGTCTGCTTCAGGAGATTCCAGTCTTTAGGTTGATAGCCCTGACAGGATGCTCGACATGACAATATCACATCGTAAAACTTTCATGTCTGTTACTGATCCTTTATTGTTGTACTCTTGCACTGACATGACATCTTGTCCTGTCCTAGTCTTGATTTGAAGAATTTGCACTTGTTCTTTGCTTCTCTAGGTCACCTTGATAGTTTGAAACTTTTCTTGCATTGATTCTTGGTTGCTTGCTTGGTTTTGCATAGGTCCTTTTAACTTAATGTGGTGTTTCCCTTGACATGAGTTAAGATGGTTTACGAGGTTAAACAACAATCACTAACCTCGTTTGATGTTTAGTCAACCATAGGATTCCTTAGCCGTAGCATAAGAGTAGCAAGACAATCAACACTCTTATGTAATCAAAACAGCAGGAATATTGAAGATATGACGACTACAAGGTTTCTGGGTATATCAACGTCTTCAAACAATAGAAGCAGAAGATGAAGACCTTTTTGCGGTGGCACATGAGGATGTAAGGATTCATTATCCTCATATGTTTCAACACAGCAAAGAACTCAATCATATGGTAACTACAAGGTAATTAGTATAGCAAGGTTACCATATAACAACGCAAGATCTTAGATGAACCCAAAGAGTTTCACGAGGTTGACAATTGGACGGTATCCTCGCGAGGAAGGAGATTTCATGGATTTTACAAGGTTGATCATCGAACTGATGACTACTCGATGAAGAACGGTATAGTTGCAACAATCAAGGTACTTGAACCTAACAAGTCAAGGATGGAAGTCCAAGTGTTTGTTTAGTTGCAAGTACTCAAGGCGATTTGAGTTTCAACAAGTCAAGGACAAGGACTCAACTGTGTTTTAGTCACAAGGTGTCCCTTGTGCTACTCAAGATAATGAAACCAGTCGAAGGCGTTGCGAACGATAAAATTGATCACAACTCAAAAATGTTAGGCACTACTTAAGTATCTGAACGGGGTCACATATTCTTGCTCAAAACTCATTAGTAATTACGTTTTATGATGCATCACAAACCGGATGATGTTATGCAGACACAATGCAACTCCGCGGATAATTATGCAAGATATGGTGCATTCAGTATTATGTTTTGAGCAAAAATAGGTAAGACAATCCAAACACAGTCAGAAGTATCCCAAATACAGGAGGATTGATTAAACTTGGTCATGAAAGGCGCTAGACAAGACTTGCTACTTTCATATCTTGACCAAGTTCGATGGTTTCAAGGTAAAAGTATTAGCAAGGAATGGTGAGGTTCATCTCAAGGCAACGGAGTGTACAAAATGGAACAAGGTGATTGAACTTCTTGTTGATCGGAAGTTCCCTAAAGCTTGTTAATCACAACTTATAGGTAATTGTGGTTCCTTAACAAAGGGTCAGGTTTTTCATCTCGTAGTTTTCTTAAAGTACTATGTCTACCCCTTAAAAGGTGCGGTAGGGTTGACTTCAGAAGTGGCAAAGAGAGTAACCTTTGAAGAGTAAGGTTCTCCTCACTTCCGTAGGTTGCACTAAGTGGTTGACAAGGTACTGTGCTAGGCACGACCTTGGTTAGTAATCCACGTTCTTGCTAAAGAATTTCCAGCTCATACTACTCACTTATGGCTTCTCGTCTCAGAGACTGAAGCAAAGGAGTGGTTTAGCGTGAAGAATCAACTGACTTCTTTAACTCGATGATCGAGTTCCACAAGAAACGGGGTTCAAGGTAATCCGTTACTTAAGCTTCGCATTGACTTAATGAGTCAATGTTGTACTCGGTCCTACTTACTTGAGCATTGCTCCCAGCACATTGGTTCGGTGTCGATGTACCTTGGTATGACACCTAGAAGAACGTAACACTTCAATTACTAGATGAACTCCTTCCCCCTTAAGATTCAAGCTAGGTGAGCAAGAAACTTACTCCAAGCAATATTTATGGGGAGGGTCGTCCAACTAAGGGAAGTGTCATATATGCTCAATGCACAATTAAAGTGTGAGATGCCAGGTTGCATAGTCAAAACACTAGCATGCGCATCCGAGCAAAAAGGGATTTGCCTTAGTGTAATACTCAACTCTAATGGCAAATATTGTTGGGCCGCAACACTTGGGATATTATGAAACTCCTCGAGTTGAACTCGAGAACCAAATCCATAAACACCCTAAAGGGTCATCACCCGATTAAATCCTGGTGGAGGATGAACAGCTTGGACGCAACTTAGATTTTGGCCAAGTAAATGGCAAAATCAGATCTTGAGGTGAACAACAAAGTTAAAATACACTTCAATACCTTTCCAAAAAGTATTGGTTTGCCTCTAGATCATCTCTGGTTTGCATGTCATGCAATTTTAAAGTTAGCAGATTTCTCTGCACTTTCAGCAGAATCTGCTTAAACAGTAGCCGTTTTGATCTAAAGTTTTCAGGCTGTTCTGATGGAAATCTGGAAATATTCTTATTTACAAAGTTGTAGCCAATGTAATAAGCTTTCCAGAATGTACTTACTTGTCTTCATATCAGCTCTGGCTCAAAAGATATGAATTTTTGAAGTTAGGTAAAATTTCAGTATTCAGAATTGAATTCAGTTCAGATTGACCACTCTGTATTCAAACTCGATTTGGAATAGGTAGATGACCAATTCAGGTCTGGAGCCAATTGCAAAAATTGTAGCTGACTCTCTAACCTCTCCAACGGTTACTCGTGTGACACCATTGGATCAAAGGTCTGCGAGTTATGGATTAAATTCAGAGGTGTACAGATTGCTGTCCAGTTTGGGTATGCCTGGACAGTCTCTGCAATTATCCAAATTTCACCCTTTTAGAAAAGGATTCTGGTCTGGTGTTGAACAGAAAACATGTAGGGGACTTCCAAATCTTTCTAAAGAGTATTTACTTGCCCTCGTAGCACTTCTGGTTGAGAAGATATGGCATTTGCAAGTTGACAGTTTTTCTGAAAATTTGGACAGCACCTCCTTTGTTTAAGGCTGATTTTGTCCACAAATTTCAGATATACAAACATCAATATTTGCAAAAGTAATACATAGCAAACTTGTTGCAAAAATTCTCAGGATCTCAGAAATGTAAAATACGAAGCCATTCGATAAGTCTACTAGGAATTATAATCGAAACAGTAACTGAATAGGTAACGGTCCATATTCTGAACTGTTTCGACACCTTATACGATACTTCAATTTAGACTTGGTTATTGCGAGTTTTAGCCTTCGTGTTGAATAGGAAGTTGATAGAGGACTCTTTAAGCTTTCCAGGCATGTATAAACATGCATAGTTTGCATTTCTAGTTTAAGAGTTATGTCCGTTCAAAATTCAGAATTTTTTTTTGACTGTTTCAGATAGCACCTATATACATGTATTATCTTCAACTCTGTTTTCTAATTAGTTATAAGCTGAATTTGAGGTATCACTGAATAACAAAGTTGTAGAATAGCTTTTCCACTTTCCAGAAATGTATCATAATGGAATAGAAGAGCTTTCTTCAAGGAAATATGACAAAAGTTCAGATGCTGGTCCGTGTAGTTTCAGAACAGCAGCTGCCGTGATAATGGTGCATTTTCATCACCATAATAGCATCTTTTAGCTTGGAGGTCAATAGGAAACTATTAGAAGACTTCAAAAGCTTTTCAAAAAGTAGTCACTTGCCTCCAAAGCCCTCCAGGTTGAAGAGATATGGAATTTCAAAGTTAGGTCCATTCTGTTCGAAAACAGAACTCACCGGCTTCGAAACACAAGAATTTGGAAACAAACTCAAATTTTGAAACTTAGCTCAAAACTCAAGTCCGATGGCTAGAACTTGATTCACAACTAATCATTTCCTTTAGAACCAAAAGGAATCTTAAAAGGGACTTGACGACCTTCTTATCCATAGCATATCACTATGGATCTTCAAACTTAACCAAAGTCTTACTCCGGCGAAGTCGAGCTAAACTCTCGCCAGGAGCAAAGGACATTGGTTCACCTACTCTTGAAAAGAAACATTTTACTTCGTCCACAAGATATCAGCAACTGATACTTGGACTTAATATGAATATGAAGCCATTTCTCTCGTGGGGGATGGTCAAAGTATCAATTGTGATACTGACGGTACTACGTGCCTTACCAAAAGAAAAGTCTAACCCGGTACATCCGGATACGTCTATAGGTGGTCCTAATACCGATCACTCGCAAACGTATTCTACACGGGTCGCTACCGGAGTTAGTGTACCTGCAGAAGACAAACAATCCCCTTTCACACCTTCACACCTCAAGGGCGGCACGGGGAAACACGACAGGCAGTCACAATAAGATATAATCAAAAGTAAATGCATACGACTCTGGTGTGAGTCGCCCTCGAGCGAAGTCATGTCTCGAGGTACATGGCTGTAAATACGTCTGTACAGCAAGGACTCCCGTACGAACCGGCTTATACACGCTCGGGCATACGTGTTTCGCATGATCCCATAGAACATGAATAGTTCTAGAGATACATACTATCGGGTTATACACCACCCGACGGGGGCTCCCACTAATTTTGTGTCACGCTGGGGTACCGCGTGTCATATGTTCTCAGAAACATGGAAAGTTTCAGAGACTCATATTGACTTTCCGTGCTAAGCCACGGAAATTTCACATACCATATCTCGTATGCAGAGTTTACCGAGATTGATCCGCTCTCGGTGGCGTACCTTACCTCTTACCTTGAAGACAGAGCGTCGTTACAGAATAATATAACAAGTTAGTTCACCACCTTTATAACTTATACTAGTAATAGTCCTTAATGGGCATATAGCTAATCCTCACTCGACTACTTCGGAGTTTTTTTTGAAAATAGGCTCTTTTCGAGCGTGCTATTCCCAATGAAGCTCTGATACCATGTCTGTGGGGACCGGAGTCCACACATCCGAGGATCTCATTGGGTGGTGCCGTGCGATGCGGCACCTAACAACACACACGAAAAGGATACCAAAACATATAAAGTTTTCATTTCATAATAAGAAGAGTTTACAAAAGAGTGTACAATAGGAGTACACACGCAGCGGAAAATACATACTCATAATCTCACCTAACTAAGCAGGAGAGAAGGCGTCCATACCCTAGGACGATTCTCACTAGCAACACGAAGAACAAACAGCAGCGGCGTGGCTCACATGAAATTTATCTCGACACCTCGAGTCTCATGTACAACCTGAACAGCAGAAATAAAACTAATACCTGCAAAAATCGTTAAAGCGCAAACGTGAGCATAAGGCTCAGCAAGACTTAACCGTCTCACTAGACAGATGCAAGGGGACACTAAACATAGGTAAGGAATAGCATAAATGACTCGCCTACAAGTGGATCCTTATAATCAAGTTTTAAGTAGCAAATGACATTCTCTGAGCACGGCACATCATGGGCTCCACAATCAAACAAGAAACGCTTTACCGATGATATGACATGCCCAAAGCACATAATGCTATTACAGCTAAAGTATGGGGAAACTGTAAACTTTTAATTGTACTATCTCTAAATCATACAAGGTTGCAAAGTAATTATAATTCAATACAATATGACTTTCTGGCTTCTTTAGTATTTACTACGTCACCGCTCAGTGAACAAGTGGTACTCTATTACTGCGAGGGACAGTGATTGCAATCAGGACGCACCCGGACAACACGACACATACGCACTTTCGGAAATGCCAGCGAGCACTTCGCGCAGTACCTACGTAGCACTTCAGTACTAGTCGTATATGGCAACCTTTCGCAAGACACTCAAATGCCGAACCGGTCGATCCGTCACGGGCAGGAGGTCCCTGCGTGGGGCGTACTCTGACGTGCCCACCAGCGGATTTACACCTTGCTACCCTCAACCCACACCTATAAAACGGAACGGTATGCCTCGACACCCAAGTGACCAAGCTACGTCAGTTTATTGGATTCCATATGTCCATTATGTTGCCGGTACAATTCAAGCTTGTCCGAAGGGGCCGCACACGAAGCGGGCCTTAATCGACACAGGCAGGGCTATGCGACCGAGACTCACTTCCCGCCGCTTCCTAGCCATTCCCTGCCCAGTCTCAATTTCATTATATTAAGCCATTTTCTATTCAACCAATCCTGTGAGATACATCTCTCGCGAGTAGATTCCAACTACTCGACTTCTACCGGATTTCCTATGCATTAGCAAAGCAGTTATTATAGGTCAAACTGTAACTCGTGCCAAATAAACCCTGGGATTTTTGGTCATGCATGTGGAGTATCATTCACCCTAAACGTAATGCACAATTCATATACTACTCATCATAGTGATAAAGCAAAAGTTTATAAACGACTTAAATGCAAACCGGGGCTTGCCTTAGTTTGCGACTGAACAAATGTAAATTGTTAGGGCTTGATCTTCCTCCGGAGAACCTGCCATGGAACCTCAGTGGAAACACCTTGGCCTTCTCCTCCAAGCGAAGCTCCTCGTCGATCACCTACCATCACGTTTCCTATCGACATGATATGCATATAAGTAATTATGTAATTAAGTAATTTAAGAAAAGACTCCACGGGGTTGTGTAAACTCTAAGAATGAGGAGTTCGACTAGGAAGGACAGATATGCCTTTGTGGTGTGAATGAACAAAGGATGAAGTCAAGTGGTCATAGTAGTATCGAGATGTGAATTGAAAGGTGCAATGTAAGCACACATTGCAACTTGGCACTCAACACTCGACGCTATGCCACTCAAGGACGATACAACTGAATGGTGTGAAAGTGTTGGACTGGTAGGGTAAGGATGACCTAAGAGTCAAGGTGGCATAGTAGTGTCGAGATAAGCACTGAAAGGTGCAATGTAATGACACATCGCAATTTAGCACTCAACACTTGGAGCTATGCCGCACAAAGAGTGATAAGGTAGAATAGTGAAGAAGTATTACTGGACTGTGTGATGTAAGGATGACTAAGCGATCAAGATGGAGCATTGAAAGCTTAAGGCATGAGTGAACTGTGCAACAAGAGGTTGTGACTTAGAAGTCGACCAATGAAGTTACACAAACTCATTAAGGAGTAAACCTAATTACGGGACAAGTGTGGTCGCAGGGTCCTGATAAGGATGAACCAGGGTGAAACCCTAGCGACACTTGGGAGTGAAGTGAGGTCAACATTCTTTGGACTTAAAACGTCATAACGAGCCTTGTTAACCTGACGTGAGTACTGAGACAACGTTCAAATGACTTTTAGGTAAAGTAGTTTCTACGGCAAGCTTCTCGAGCATTGTTCAAGTGCTTACGTGACACTATTGCAGTGTCCTTTGCAAGATTGTCCAGATGAGCTCGGTGAACTCCTAGAACTCGAACATGATGCGAGACCTTGTCGTGACGGTTGCCATCACGGGAAGATTGGGTTAGCCAGGTCCACATCGATCCGGACTCGTCAAAGGGGTGAGCGGAATCTCGAACACCACTTCATGTGTCGAAGAGTTAGAGACTCGACTTAATTGTCGATAAAAGACTCGACGAACCTACCGTCGATGAAGAGGTACACCTAGGTAAGCAATTCTGCGAGCGGAAAGGAAACGTCCTCGACACGACTAAGAAATTCTTATCCAAGGTTCCACTTGGACTAGTTCTCCTCGTCGGTCGCAACGTTCTCGCAGTATTCTACCCTAGGTCATCGGTGGTCACCAATACACTCGGTTTGACCTAGAAGGCATTTCATCGAGCATCTAGGCTACACCTAGGACTCGACGAGTCTCGCCTTGACCAAACCCTAATTTGGCTAAACGACCATCGACTGATGTGTCGTGGTCGTGTTCCAGTACCACGTACATCACATGTATCCTTCACCTCGATGCCAGGACACGATAACGGCTCGGAGCGTCACGACGACGTCATATGGTCAACGACGTCGACGCGACTCATGGTGGAGCATCACGAGCACGCACGGACATGCCAACGTGATACAAACAACAAAGGAGGTCAACTTAGGGACTCCTATAGGAATGATATCAATGCGGAAACTGGACGTATGACTTGACGAGACATGAGTACCATTAGGGGTCGCGATGAACGGACATCGATGACGTCAAGCAAGGTATTCCAGGGCAAGGCTCACCTTGTAGGCATTTCGCCGAACATCTTGGGTGTGTACTTGATTTCCGTTGCTTCATCACCATTCAAAGGGTATCTTGGCACTTGGGCTTGTCGAGTTGCCACATCACCATACCCCTGCATCAAGACCAGCTCTGAACATCAACGAAGTTGGTTCTTTCCTTGTGAACATTTCATCGAATACCTAGGCTGCAGCTCTGTCCCAACTAATCTTTGCACAAATCAGAGCTAACCTTGAGCCAATTGTCGTCGCCGTTGTGTCATCCACGTGTTCTTGCATCTCACACATCTCACAGGTCACTCGCTTCGCTGGTTGGGTGCAGCCATGGTGTGGAACGTCGCGACGACGTACCGAGGGCGGCGAGCGCACGCAGACAAAGAACAGGCGTGGCATGTCGCAGGTCAGGGCGTGTGTTGGAGCGGATGGCAAGCATCAGGACGGCGGTGGGAGGCGACAGCTCGACGAGCAGTGGAGAGTCGACCGCGGCCGCGCGGACATGGGAGCACGCTCGACGCGGCTGGCGCGGCCGAGGCGTGGACAAGGCGCGGGCGCTGCTGGGACACCGGCGAACGGACGGCCGGCAGGGTGGTGCGGCTCCGGGCATGGGGCGCAGCAGCGCGGCATCGGCGGCGCGTGGACACGCGCCGGAGGGAGGCGAGGAAGCGGCGCGGCGCGGCTGGTGCTGGGCTCGGGGCGGCTCGGCCCGGCGGCGAAGCGGCGCCAGGGAGCAGCTAGCCGGCGGCCGACGGGAGGAGCAGGCGATGCGGCCCAGCGGGGGCGTGCGGCTCGGGGACAGCACCGGAGGCAGGAGGCGGCCGGCGGGGTGGTCTGAGCGCGCGGGGAGGTGGAGCGCCGGCGTCGCGGTCGGGCAACGCGACACGGGCAAGCCGGCGGGGAGGCGCCGTGGGGGCGAGCTGCGGGGTGGCCGGCGAGTAGCGCGCAGGGCGGCGAGAGTGGGTGGCCGGGAGCTATGGCGGCGGCGGCCTGGGCGCGACCGGGAGGTGCGGAACCGAGGCGGCGGAGCCGGTGGCCGGACGGGGTCGGGAAGATGCGGAGGCGGAGCAGCGCGGCTGGGAGCACGACCGGCGAGGTAGGCGCGGGGCGGTGCCGTGGCCAGGGCGCATGGGAGGTGCGAAGTCGGGCGAGGATGCAGGGCCGGCTGGGAGTCGGGCGGCACGATAAGGACGGATTTCATCGCGGTGGCGCTGCATGCCGTCGCGTGGAGGCAGGGGAGGAGAGAGGAAACCGGTGCCGACCTGCCAGGTGGGGACTACCTGTGGGACCCACTTCCCTCTTCTTTCCAAAATTCCAATAGGGCTAGCAACCATGCTTCAAAAATAGTCAAATTTGGCCCAGTGACGAAATAAAATGTGGAGAATTTTATGGTGCAATCCGATTTCAAAACTGAGCACGTTGAATTTGAACTCAGATTTGAATTTGAATTCAAGTGGTGATACTTGACTCAAGGAAATAAATAGTAGATGAGGTTCAAAATTCTTGAAACTTTGAAGTTAACCTTTTTGAACCAAAAGGGACCTCAGGAAAAATTTGGAGTTGATTTGGACAAGGTTGAGCTCGAAGTTTAAATTTGACGTCGACGTTGATTAAACTCTCAGTACGTGTCCAATAAATGGGAAACGTGCTTCAAAAATTTTTGAAACTTTTCCGAGAGTCTAATTGGAATATTAGTAGGTCATGGAAAAATTTACAGCCTGAGATTTGAATATTTTTGGATGTCCCATTTTAGGGTTGGAATAATTCCTTTTTCTTTCTCTCTATTTTGTTTTCTTTTCTCCTTTAATTTTTCATTGAAAATGTGAATACTAGGAAATTAAGGATTCTACACCTTAAGTTCCAAATACAATATCAACCATGTTCTATAGGTAAAATTTTAACAAGTCCCTATTTTAAGCGAACATTGGTTAACTCATATGGCTCATGTGAGTTTGGATTTCCAAGTCTATTTTCAAAATTTTTAAGTTCGCATTTTTGCGTTTTTGTTCTTCCGAAAAACGGGCTTTTACAGCTATGTAGGCGGCCGATCGAAGGCGGACCTGGAGGTGCTGGAACCGGAGTATGAGTGCATCACATCCTCACCATGTTGTCTGGTATCCACGTCGGTGGTGGACGTGGCCCAGAAGATGGGCTGGATGCAGGGTATCATGATGGTTTTGCAGGATGTAAATAGTTGTACCCTCAAGTGCTTCTGCAATGATGAAATGAAGTTTCTTCCTCATCTATTTTTTTATTTTGAACTTGCTTTACCGCTCGGAACTCTTAGCGTTTGTCCCTGCCTCTGTGTTCCTCTTCATTGTCCATCTCATGGGTCTGTGTTAACTATGAGCGATGGGTTGGGCGAGCACTCCATCCCCAAGATCTTGTAGGAGGGAAGAAAACCCCAGTCCAAGATCTCTTAAAGTCAGGAAACTGTGAACCCTTGCACTAATTCTGGAGCCCCCTAGCCAGGCAAAGCAATAAAGGTTGTTCGCTTCATGGTGCTTACGGTGGGATGGTGTCTGTCCCGGGGCTGAGCCTAGGGGTTCCAACAATGAGAGATTCGATCCAAGCTTATTCTCCAATGGTTAGCTTTGCGAGGAATGAACAACTGAGAGGGGAGGGTCAGCTTATATTTATTGCTGACATTTCATGGTGGTCACCGTTCAGTTTGCTTCAGCGTAGGACGTGGCAGTGTTCCTCGATCCCCTAAGATCACTGCATCAAGATGCACAACTTCAGGTTGGTGCTGATCACGAGGCGGAGAGGGCAAGGCACATCGTGATTGTGTCTAGTCCTGTCACCCTTTAATGTGGCGTGAATTATGAAGAGTCTGAGTAGTGAGCAGCGTGGGCCCTTGGGTGGCATCAGGCATTCATTGCTATGTTGGTTACACAGTGGTGCAGCTGCGTGGCGGGTGGCAGAAGCCCTTGGGTCATCGCAAGCCTTTTATTGTGGCGTTAGTTATGAGGTGTGACACGCCACCTACACCGTCCTTATCTCTTCGGCTCCCTCGAGAGGGGGGCTATAAATAGCCAAGTGCAGTTCCCCTCTCCCCCATTGCCTTAGCGACTTTCTTTCAAAGGTCCTTCCTTCTCTCGTCTGCCTCTACTCGTCTCGTAGTTCTAAGGCCTTGTCTGGTAGTGAGAGCGGGGAGATCGAGGGTACGTGCCCGGTTGATGTGCAGCGAGGCCGTGGCAGATCAAGTTTTGAAAGGGGGTTCAGAGGGGGAGGCGTTACCTAGAAGTTCAAAAAGGGGAGAAGCCTCTTGGAGTTTTGAGGGCGGTGGATCCATACGAGAGTTCGAAGGGGAGGTTGGTTTAATGTTGATGCATCATGTGTGTCTGTGTGATCAAAGCCTCTTCACGTGGCACTAGGTCAATTGGGAAATATGTAGGCCTCTTCTGCTCCCCAGCCCTTCTCAACGGGCTTTGGCATCCCAACCCACCTCACCGCGCGGCAAGGTGTGATACCTATATGTGCTGAATACATTGGCAATTATGTTAAATGTGTATTTTAACATATAAAGTTTTGAATATACCTGAGAAACACACTTTGCACTATTCAAACTTTAGTTGCACGTGTCTTGCGTTTTGGAATGTCTGAACTTTTATTGTACAATGCATAGCTACTATTTTGGACTGTTCGAACTTTCTTTGTGCTGAAATAATCGTGTGGCTGCTATGTTTTTCATTTGCAATGTTTCAAATTTGCTTTACGGTTATCGTAAGGTTTGCTTAGTATTCATTTGCTAAGTTTTTGGTGGTTAAGTATGTAGGATCGAAGAGCACGTGAAAAGCTACTAGAGGGGGGTGAATGGTAGATTTAAAAATCTTACGCAGCGGAAACAATTAAATCCCAACCCCTTCGGCAGAAAACGATCTGTTAGAGAAATCGTGTGTGAAACTATTCTAAACGTGTTTCACTGTGACAAAAGTGATATATATTAGAGAGAATCAAGTCACAAAGAAAGCATAAAAAGAATCACTCAAATTCATCGAGGGAAACTCAAGTTATGATCGAAAAATCAAACAAAGGTCAATCTGTCCTACCCGAGAAAAACAGTTCTGGAACGCTACAAAGAAACTCGTGTAGATCAGAAACCACAAATCAAATGACCGTGAAATTTTGATAGATGATAGATAATCAAGTTCGGTACTTTGATCAAATCCCACCCATACGAACTCGGATTTTTCTGTTCTTGTACTTTCTAGAAGCTTGAGAAGCTCTCTACAACTTTCGTACTCATCAGTTACCTAGAAATAGAGTTATCAAGGCCGAAATTGCATTAGATCCAAATCTGTTCTTGACCTAGAATTTCCAAATAGTCTGTATTTCAGGAACAATAACTACTATTGTTCTGATCCAAAATAGGTCCTCCATATACTTAAATTAAAGAGGAGAGATAAATCTATAATCTTGCTGTTATAAGTTTTTAGAGTTTGGGCCTCTAAAGGTGCCTAATTGTCTTTGGAAGATTGAGCAGAAAATATGTAACAGACCTACGAGATATCTTTTATTGCTTTACACTGTATTCTTCTTTTGCAGCACATTATAAAAAAAAGACAAAAGAAAAATATGTGTGCAAAAAAAAAGATACAAAAGCTGCACAAAAAAAAGAAAAAAAAAGGAGTGCTTGCATCTTTGTGTCCTATAGTTTTGTATCATGTCTTGCTAGCTTGAACTACTAGGAACACATTTAAGCCAACAACTTTACCAAGTACTTTGGACAATTATTCAACTTTACTATCTGATTGCATTGTTGCTAATCCTTGCTACATACAAAGTGCCATCCAAACTACACTTTTCTCTTTAGCGGAATCGATACACCTTTGCAATCACCCCATGCTCGATTGGTTCTTCACACCAGCCGCCATTTGCCACCTGTAGTGTCGGTAAGAACACTTGTAAGAGCGTGCTAAGACGCTTGAGAGTGTGTGATTCTACTTCCACATTGCCACTGTGCTTTGTAGTTGATAGGAATAACATCTTCCTATTTTTTTTATACTACTAACAATGGCATGAAATAATGGTGATAGAATTTCAAATGCTGAGTTGCGTAACATGTTGAATGATATGGCAGAGGTGTTCACCAAAAACAATGCGGAGTTATGTAACCTGGTGGATAGAATGTTGAAGCTGCTAGACAAGAGGCAAGCACGGAGAAAGGGAAGATTGGCAAATTTGGATCACACACCAACCAAGACTTCACATGATCTTCAGGCTACCTCCACTACTACTTCCACAAAAAACTATGCAAAAGAGGTGTTGAACAACTCTTCTGAAATGTTTGATGAATTAGCCCATAATGCATCTAAACTTCATGCTGAAAATGAGAATAAAGGTAACTAATAGCACAACACACTTGTTGAAGGTGAGAAGTTTTTAGATATTCTGAATTTTCCTACCAACCAGGCTATTGTCGAGGAGCAACTAGTGGAGTCGTTTATTATTAAACCATTGCCACATGTTGATTTTTCTGTTGATCCTTGCATTAAAAAAGAGTTGTGCACTGATAATTCTATTATACCTATACTAAAACCAGTTAATGAACTTGATGGTTCTATTTTGGATTCACCTACTTGTGCAAAAATTAATAATTTGATTCTCATTACTGTTGAAAATGAGGAGCTTAAATTGTTGTTTTCACTAAATACTTTGGGTTATATTGAATTTGACATTGTCGAAGTGTTCTTGCTACACTTTTCCCGGACCTGCTATGCGAGCAGCCCGCGGAGGTTCTTGATCAGCAGGGCTTAGTCCATTATGGAAGTATTGCGTGTATGAGAGTGGTGAGGCAGTGGTTTTCATGTGGTTCGGGCCGCAAGATCATAATACCCTACTCCACGGTGAGGTTGTATTGCTGGTGTGAATGTGTAGCGTGTGTATTGTTGACGGCTGTTATATACCAGTTTCACCCATCAATATAACTCAATTATGTAAAGGAAATATCATTTCTGGCACACATCACCTTTCTATTTAACCTATTTCCACTTCTCCTTGGAGATAGTTTTACATGCAGAAATTCTATGCAGAAATGAAGTGAAACAAGGGGATGGATGCTATAAAATATCATTCCAGCCAATCAGGCGACACCACGTGGCACCACATGGATCAAATGGCTCACAAACAAAAGTATCCAAGGCCATTCAACGGTGTAGCACCAATATCATCAATGGACCCACCTGGTAGAGATCTGGAGAAAGCACACTGCAAAAGGGGCCAGGACTAGGTCGGCCGACTAGTTCCTGACGCCTTGCTCGGTCAAACTCCATGTGGTGGCTCCTCCCAGCTTGAAGTGGTCACGGGTGACTAATTTGTGCGCTTTTGGTGGCGGGAACGGACCCTTCTCCAAGCTATAAATAGGACCCATCACGCCTCACTTCAACACACACCACTTGAGTATTCTTCCTTTGTATCCACTACTCTCCATAGGTCTAGAGTATAGGCTGTAGAAAGGAGAGTCTCTAGTCCATAGTCCAAGTAGGAGAGGAGTAGAAGGAGTCTCTTCCAATTGGGAAATGTACGTCTCCAATATTCCTATTTGTATTTGTGACTTCATTCATAATAAAGATGATATCTTTCGTCTACGATTGTTCATATACATGGATGAAGCGTTTCTTGTTTGATTGTAGATTCCACGTATGCGGTAGGAGCAGTATTTATGATAGTGCTATACCATGTTCATTACATTATCATAAACACTAGAAACCCCCACTATAGTCTAATTAGCTATGATATGACTATGTTAACATGGATCCCTTATGCTATGAATTAACATTGGTTCAACAATGATTTAGTTAATTGTTTTAGGATGGCTTGTGCCTAGGATCTTAAGGTAATTACATAATATGCAAGCATGGTGCTAGGATGGAGAGTAGCATTGAATGTCTCATAGACTCACGGATTGAAGAGGTAGGCAGTAGGTGATGACAACCCCATCTGTCCTTTGTAATCCTCCACGTTCGGCTATGCCATAGGCTCTTAGCGGGAGTCGCCTAGTGTTGCTAGGGGTAAACCCGTGCCCGATGTGTTATTCTACTCAGCATGAGAATTCATAATTAATATAATCATTAGTAACTAACTTAGGCTATGTATATGTACATTAGAAGCATAGTGGGAGTCTCTACCTAACTCTTAGCCTAGCCCTGTGTATTACCTTATTTATCCCCCTTAGGTTAGAATGCACTTGTGTGTGTCACACTACCTCCACTTATCAATTACCCATCCTTGCTAGAACCCTACCTAGACTAACCTAGTCTTTCCATTTGATGGTTGTGTTGCTTCCACTTGGCCTTCCTTTGGGAAAATATAAATGACACACTTTGGGAATACTCTTTAAAGGGGAAATGCTACATCGATAATTTCCATGCGCTTGCAGACATTCATTTAAGAATCAAAACCTATCAACAAGCATTTCGGGCACCACTGCTAGGGATGAATTGTTAGTAGTGCGTAGGAAATATCAACAAGCATTTCTGGCGCCGTTGCCGGGAAATGCAGTCAAAGTATTGTATGATTGAGTGAATAGGATAGGACCCGGGTAGGTTTTAGTAGGATGACCCTTCTTTGTTTTCGCATTCTATGTGAAAACAGGGTAGTGTATGTCTAGTTTTCGCTTGCCAGAAAACTTTGTTGAAGATCCCGAATCCCTTCTCAGAGATCAACCTTGTGTCGTTACTTCTCAGAAGCTTCGAGCGGCAAAGCAAGCCAGCATAACCGCACCAACAACCGAAACACCAATGGCCCAAAAGACCCTTCGTGAGTTTTCAGCTCCCTCTGCTAACAATGTACCTGTTGGGCCCACTGTTAACATGGGAGACTTCAATTTTTATATCAAGACTGGCCTGATCATTATGGTGCAAGACAACCCATTTTGTGGGAAGGCTAACGAGGATGCAAGTGCTCACTTGCAACTATGTTGTAATGACATTTGACTCCGCCTATGTTGTAATGAAATAGCCGGTCCCAAGCCCGGATAAATGAGGACGGGTTGTGATAGGCTTGGCGAGCCAACAACTATACTTAACTATTATCATGGAAATGAAACCTATTGGAAATTCATTGGGGCGTAACCCTTTTAGCGATGCGCCATACCGGAACCTGGGTATGGTGTTAAGTGGGCGAGGGTCGGGTCGCCACCGCATTAGTGGCGCGCCATATCAGAACCCGGATGTGGTGTTAAATGGGCGAGGGCCAGATTGCCACCACCTTAGTGGCGTGCTACAACATCGCCCGGATGTAGTGTTAAGTGAGCAAGGGTATTTGCATCTTCCTCAACGGATGCGAAGGGTAATGACGCTACCCGAGGAAACTAGGTTTTGGGTGGGTAGTTGGAATGTAGGATCCTTGACGGGAAAGCTACGAGAGTTAGTGGATGTTGTGATTAGGAGGCGTGTAAATATCCTTTGTGTACAAGAGACTAGATGTGCAGTTCAAAAGGCGAGAGAGCTTGAGAATACCGGTTTCAAGCTTTGGTATTCTGGCTCAACTGGAACTAGGAATGGCGTAGGCATCCAAATAGATAAGAGCCTCATGGATGGAGTAGTGGATGTCTGTAAACTAGGGGATATGATCATCCTAGTCAAGGTAGTTGTGGGGGAGCTTATCTTGAATGTCATTAGTTCTTATGCCCCACAAGTTGGGCTCGACATGAGCACTAGGAGACAATTTTGTGAGGACTTGGAGGATATGATTAGTAGTGTACCGGTAACCGAGAAGCTCTTCATAGGAGGACATCTCAATGGTCATGTAGGTACAACTAACATAGGATTTGAGGGGGTACACGGAGGTTTTGGGTGTGGCGATAGAAACCAAAAGGGTAAGGATATCCTAGACTTTGCGATAGCCTATGTCCTATTGGTATCTAACACCCTCTTTAAGAATAGGCTATCTCACTTAGTGACCTTTACTAGTGCCCAACATTCTAGTCAAATCGACTATATCCTCACTAGGAGAAGGGAGAGAAGGGCATGTTTAGATTGTAAGGTGATTCCTGGGAATGTGTTGTTCCACAACATAAACTTGTGGTAGCCGACTTTCATTTCCACGTGCGTGTGTCACGAGAAAAAGGTGTTAAAACCTCAAGAACAAAGTGGTGGAAGTTGAAGGATGAAGCGCAACAATCATTCAAAAGGAGGATGATCGCAGAAGGACCTTGGAGCGAAGAGGAAGATGTAGATAGTATGTTGGTGAAGATGGCGACTCACATTAGGAAGGCAGCTAGGGAGGTGCTTGGGTGGACAAAAGGTAATAAACTTGTAGATAAAGACACTTGGTGGTGGAATGAAGATGTACAAAAAGCTATTAAGGAGAAGAATAAGTCTTATAAGAGCTAGCATCATGAGAGAAGCACAAATAACATGGCAAAGTATAAAGAGGCTAAGAAAAATGCAAGGCATGTTGTGAGTAAAGCAAGGGGGCATGCCTATGATGCGCTATATGAGAGGCTAGGGACAAAATAAGGTGAAAATGATATATACAAGATGGCGAAACTTCACGAGAGAAAGGTGAGAGATCTCAACCAAGTCAAATGCATTAAGGATGAGGCAGATTGAATTCTATTGAAGGATGAAGAAATTAGGAATAGATGGCGGGACTACTTCAATGGACTATTCAATTACGGGAATGAGAGCATTAGGTTGGAGTTGGATGACTCATTTGTTGACACCAACAGATGATTCATGCGCAGGATACAAGAGTCTGAGGTTAGAGAGGCCTTAAAAAGGATGAAAGGAGGAAAGGCCCGTGACCTCGATGATGTCCCCATTGAGGTGTGGAGATGTCTGGGGGATGTAGAAATAGTATGGCTCACTAAACTATTCAAGCGAATTTTTCAGTCAAACATAATGCCTGAAGAGTGGCAGAAAAGTATTTTAGTACCCATCTTCAAAAGTCAAGGAGCTGTTCAAAGTTGTACTAATTACTGAGGAATTAAGCTCATGAGTCATACTATGAAGCTCTTGGAGAGAGTGATTGAACACCGCTTGAGGAAAGTGACCAATGTCACTAAAAACTAGTTTGGTTTTATGCATGGGAGGTCCACTATGGAGGTGATTTTCTTACTACGTTAGCTTATGGAGAGGTATAGGGAGCAAAATAA
Source organism: Tuctoria greenei (assembly GCA_036927565.1). NCBI lineage: Eukaryota > Viridiplantae > Streptophyta > Magnoliopsida > Poales > Poaceae > Tuctoria > Tuctoria greenei. The sequence goes on along the minus strand of JAYESD010000001.1, from coordinate 139,459,255 downwards.
GGATCTACATACGACGTTCATTGACTTGGAGAATGCATACGATAAGGTACCAAGACCGGTCATGTGGTGGGAACTAGAGAAACACAAAGTCCCAACAAAGTACATTAACCTTATCAAGAATATGTACGACGATAAGGTGACAAGTGTGTGCGTAAGAGATAGTGAGACCGACACTTTTTATATCACAATAGGGCTACACCAAGGATCAGCCTTAAGTACTTACATCTTTTCCTTAGTGATGGATGAGGTGTCGAAGGATATACAAGGGAATATCCCCTTGGTGTATGCTCTTTGTTGATGATGTAGTGTTGGTAGATGAAACTACGGATGGTGTTGATAGAAAATTGGAGCTATGGAGGCAGACCTTAGAGTCTATGGGGTTTAGACTTAGTAGAACGAAGACCGAGTATATGAGATGCGACTTTAGTGATGTCGGGTGCGAGGATGGAAATGTTAGTTTACAATGACAAGTAGTACCTAGGAGGGACACATTTCAATATTTAGGATCATTGTTACAAAGCAATGGTGATATTGACAAAGATGTTTGCCACAGATCAAGATCGGGTGGATGAAGTGGCGACAAGCACCTGGAATCTTGTGTGATAAGAAAGTTTCACAAAAATTGAAAGGAAAATTCTATAGGACGGCGATCAGACCTTCGATGCTGTATGGAGCAGAATGTTGGCCAACTAGCGGCGATGCGCATGCTACGGTTGATGTGCGGTCACACAAGAAGAGACAAAATTAGGAATGAGGTGATACGTGATAGGGTAGGGGTAGCACCGATTGAGGAGAACCTAGTCCAATATCGCCTACGGTGGTTTGGGCATATCCAACGCAGACCTCCAGAAGCACTGGTTAACAATGGGATTATAAAGAGTAGAGAAAATTTTAGGAGGGGTAGAGGTCGACCAGGGTTGACATAACATGAGGTGGTAAAACGAGACTTAAAGGAGTGAGACATACCTAGAGATTTGGCTCATGATAGGACTGCATGGAAATTAGCAATTCATGTGCCAGAATCTTAGGTTATTCCTATTTTGTTACTCTTATCTTCTTTCTTATTAACCCATTTCTAAAATAAATAAAATGTAGAATCTTATTTTTATTTGTATTTGTATTTATTATTATTATTATTATATCTTTTACTATTATTTTTTTTACTTTCATCTTATTTTCTATTACTTTTCTTCAAAATTGTTGGGTTTCATTTCTAGCCGACCCCAACTTGTTTGGGACAAAGGCTTGGTTGTTGTTGTTGTTGTTTCTAACGAGGATGCAAGTGCTCACCTGCAACAGTTCCTTGACTATCCTCAGCCTTCAAGAATCAATTGAGCTTTAACAAGATGTTGGAAACTCCATTAGCTCAACTAGCTGCAGTTGTTCCTCCAATGGAGAAAGTGAGCGCGGTGGTTACGACAGGTGGTAAGACAACTCGTGACCAACTGTATCCCACACAAGAGAAGAGGACAACTACAAAGGAGAAGGAGGATGTCCCAGTTGGCATAAGTGAACCACTTATTGAGAGAATGGCCAAGAACTTTGAGGACACCAACTTATTGCCATTCCCTCATCAGCAAAGGAAGCCAACAGTGGATAAGCAATTCAACCAATTTGTTGATATCATCTAGAAAATCCACATCAATGTGCCCTTGATTGATGCGATGCAAGTACCCACTTAAGATCTCTATCTCAAGGACATATTGAATAACAAGCGGCTATTGCCCACCACTGAGTTTGTCAAGCTTACGGAAGACTACAGCACAACCATCCTCAATAAGCTTCCAGAAAAGAAGAAGGACCTCGTATGTCCTACAATCTCATGCTCAATTGGGGCACACCACTTTGACAAGGCCCTTTGTGACCTTGGAGCAAGTGTTAGTGTGATGCCCATGGTGGTTTTCTACCAGCTGAACTTCACGGAGCTTACTCCAACACCAATGCAGTTTCAACTGGCTGATTCTTCTATTCGTTATCTCACGGGTATTGCCAAAGATGTCCTGGTGAAAATCCAGAATGCTTCATACCCATGGATTTCGTGGTGCTCGACATTGATGTCGAGAAGGATACGCCGCTCATTCTTAGGTGACCATTCCTAAGCACCATGAAGGCTCGCATAGATGTAGGAGCCAGAGAAATCCACTTCCATATCAATGACAAGGAGGAGAAGTTCAACTTTCACCCAAAATTTGAGCAATGCTATATGATCTGTAACAAGTATTGGCCGAATGTTAAGCACATTCAAGAGGTCTAAATCACACCTCCAAAGGTGGACCCGCTCATTGCATTCATGAGGAATTTGATCTGTGAGGAAAACTTGTTTTTTCATCCACGACGAAACCCTAAGAAGACGGAGAAGTTCGGGCCTCGCCAAAGGCCCAAGTCCACCAAGCCGCCAAAGAAGGAATGGTGGAAGACGCAAGACAAGCCGTTGGAGCCCATACCTCCGGACCCGGATGTCAAGAAATGAATAAGGAGGAATGTCCATCTCATTGGACGGTGGTGAGACCTAGCCAATAGGTTAAATTTGTAGTTATCTTTTATTTGATATTTCGTTTCTCTTCTTTTGATTTTCCCCACTTAGTTTTATTTTCCCCACTGCATATTTGATTTTCTTAGTAAGTTGAAAATCTTATATTCTCAACTATTATTTTTATTGAGTTACCTTCACAAAAAATGTTGGGCTTTGAAAAAAGAGTTTTTATTTGGAAAAACAGTTTTTCTGAGTTGTAAATGTGGTAATTCACCAACAGGCTTATTCCATAGCCGTTGGGGATCCAGCTGCCAAAAGAGGGAACAGGGGTGGCCACTTGTCAGGTCGGTCGATCCCCCTGTTCGGCCGACTAGGGGAAAGAGCCAATTTGGCTCTCTCTCCTCCAACGGCTATATTTGGCTCCCTAGTGACCGTTGGGGATTGCACACTATAAAAGGTGACCGTGAGGAGCATTTCTCTCCACATATCACCTCATTTCTTACATCCCCAAAGTCACTCTTGCTCTCATTGTTTTTCTTGCTCTTCAAGTGCTCTTGATCAATTCCCATCCAAAAAGATTTGCTTTTATTTGCATTTGCAATTTGCTCTCAAGATCTTCAAGGGAAAATTCGCCGGCGTTTCATTTTCACTAACATCACCTCTTTCAAGTTTTTGCCTTGTTGTGTTCTTATTTGTTGTGGCCATGTGTAACACCCTCATTTTCATGCATTGTGCCTTGCATACACTCATATACATGTTTAACATTAACCCATAACAAGAGGAACAAGTTTAAAATTGATTTGGAACAAAACCGCACTTAAAAATGTAGGAAAGTGCGGACTAGTCCGGTTTTGCTGAGGACTAGTCCGATTTCTCTCTGTCTAAAAACGGACTTGTCCGTTTTTGCTGCGGATTAGTCCGATATTTGCCTCTGGACAACTTCGGACTTGTCCGATTTTGTGCGGACTAGTCCGATATTCCATGAATCCTTGAAATTTGCTAAGTCCCTGGACTTTTCCGAACTAGTCCGGTGTTCCAGCGGACTTGTCCGTTTTCCTCTCTGTTCAAATTCGGACTTGTCCGATTTTTGGCCAGACTTGTCCGATTTTCTCTCTGGACGACTTCGGACTACACCTCTATATAAACAACCCCACCCCTTGGTTTGACATCTATTTGCCACTTTTCCACCCACCCAAACCCTAGTTCGTGGGGAGCCACCATCAAGGAGGGAGGAGAAGATCCCAAACAAGAGGAAGAAGAGAAGGAAACGAAGGAGGATCAAGATCTCCACCAAGTTTCGTCCTTCACCACCAATTCATCTCCCAGTTCATCACCAACCCTAGATCATCAAGATCCAAGTGTTACCTCCAAGTTTATTGGTTCATTGGAGTTCTAAACACCTGGTATACCTTCTATTCTATTTTCCTTACGAGAATTCAACCCCTAATCTCTGAATTTACGTCGATCTAGAAAACCCTAATCCGCTGATCTCGCAGAGTGCGGACTTGTCCGGTCCCTAGCGGACTAGTCCGATCTTTCTGGTTAAATTGTGTTGAATTAATTCTAAAATTTGATCTAATCGAATCCAAACCTGTATAAACTTGTGAAAAGCTATTAGAACTAGTTAGTTATCATTAAAAGCAATCAATTAACAAGTTCTACCTTGCATTTGCATCAATCATGCATGTCATGTCATGTTGAGTAATATTTGTGCACTCTTTGATTGTGTTTCTTGTCTTGTATGTTTATTGTGTGGATTAGACGGATTTGCACTAGAAAGTGCCGCGGAGGATCTACAGCATCAAGAGTTTGAAGGCTTTGACCCTAATCAACAGCAAGAGCAAGGCAAGTGTCCTTGAAGCATATTGATCTTGTTTTTAAAATAAATGTTTGTTTGCAAAACTGCATGCTGTGTCAATTTGATGGGAATCCTATGGTAGGAAGTTTACTAGACTTGCTAAACCACCCTTGTCACCTGAAATTTATGGTAAAGAGTCGGGAAGGGTTTTTATCTTTTTGCTTCGCTTAATCAACTGGGATGGGAAACAACTATATCACTCAATTTAATTATGCATGGATGAGATTATGGTGAACATGAATTGGTTAAACATGGTATGGTAATGGGTGATCTAAGCAAGCCTGGTATGTGGATGGGTTGGATGTTATGGTGGTTTGCTTGTTTTAGATCTAAGGACCGGTTCATGCGAGAATAAGCCAGGACTACAGTGCCACCACGAGGCCAAGTATGGGTGCGGCGTAGCTGATTAATTAGTGCTTTGCTAGTGCTGTTTGGACCATTGTGGATGCTCGGGGAAGGGGTAGTCGGATTGGGTTTGTTGATGATTGGTGGGACTACCCTGGGATCCGAATGGCTCAAGAGGGGGCCCTTGGTTGAAGATGTGCTCTGCGGGAGACATCGCCACCGGTGAAACCTCAGTGGGGTCTAAATAGGCTAGTAATCCCTTTGTAAAGGCTATTTTGTGATCTCTTGGCCACACACCAACGGAAGTGTGTAATGTGACCGACGGGTCATGGGCATAAGGGAGGTTCTTAGTCGCCGAAGGGTGATGAAATCACGGACACGTGGGTAAAGAGGTACAAACTCTGCAGAGTATTAACTAAAACTATCATGATAGCCGTGCTCCCGGTTATGAGCGCCTGGACAACTTCCATGATTAGAGGCAAATTGGAATTTGGGATGGTTATGGTTTGGTAATGGTTATGGTTTGGTAATGGTTATGGTTTGGTAATGGTTATGGATGGTTATGGATTAATCTCTGGTATTGAATATGGTTATTGGCAATGGTGAAATCTAGACTTATTGATGATGGTAATGAATTCGATTTGGTATTATGGTATTACTCGTAATTATGTTGGGATTACTTCACATACTTATACTATATTGCTTTTCGAATGTTTTAATGTACTTTTCAGCACTTTACCATTATTATTGTCGTCATTTGATTCAGCCACATGTCATACTTTCCACACTTGCTGAGTACGACATGTACTCACTCTTGCAATCCCCCACCCCAACAGTTGCAGGTCAGGATTGGGAGTTTAATGGCGATAATGCGGAGTTCTAGGCCGTGTCTACCGTCAGCTTTGCCTGTGGTGTTGATTGGAGCTGCGCTATCCCTTTTGCTTAGTTGCTTAGTTGCTTAATTAGTTTATTTCCGCTGCATTAGTTGAACCTGTCATTAATATTCATTAGAGCTTGTATTCGAGGATATAATGAATTATGTAATAAGAGTACTTATTTAATAATTTGAGCTGTGGTAATTATCTGTTTATCAATTGTGATTGCACTCGTGTATGTGTGATGAACATCCTGGGCACACATATGCGTTAGCTTGGTTCATTTTCGGAACCGGGCGTCACAGATTGGTATCAGAGCCACAGGTTGACCGTAGGATGCAGCCTAGATAGAATGGACACTTTAGAGCACATAGGAGCACTCAGGAATCGATGTGTTTTTGCTTGGAGTGCTGCTTGCTATATATATTGCTTGCTTGTGTGCTTAATAGATGATTTTGGGATGCCTTAGCATTGCCATGTCCACCTAGTCTAGTGTAGCTAGCTGTTTAGCTTCATATCCCTTGATGCATATAGTTGGGGACGTTTTCTAATCCTTACCTACTGCTTTTCTTCAGATGGTGAGGACTCACAACCAGAGGGATGGCAATGATGAGGAGGGGAACAATGGAGTGCCTCAGAACAACAATGGGCAAGGATCTACTCAGGGAGCTATCAACATCGAGCAGCTATTGGCCATGCAAAACCAGCTCATGCAGACCATGATACAGACTATGGGACAGCTGCAGGCTGGCAATATCAACAATCAGCCCCACATGCCTCCACCGCCACCCCCACCTCCTCATAACCGGTTTGGAGAGTTTATGAGGACTAGGACGCCAACCTTTGCTCAAGCCGCAGACCCTATGGATGCGGATGATTGGCTCAAGTCCGTGGAGAAGAAGCTAGCCATTGTCCAATGCAGTGACCGGGAGAAGGTGCTATTTGCTTCTCATCAACTCATTGGAGCAGCTGCAGATTGGTGGGATTCTTATTGCAATGCTCATGAGAACCAAGAGAGAATTACCTGGGCGGAATTCAAGGAGAATTTTCGTTCTCATTATGTGCCAGAAGGTGTTATGATCTTGAAGAGGCAAGAATTTGAGAACTTGAGACAAGGGAAATCAAGCGTGAGTGAATATCTCAACAAGTTCACTCAACTCTCAAGGTATGCGCCCGAGGATGTTAGTCGAGACAGCCGGAAGCAATATTTGTTCATGAGAGGCCTTAACAATGACATCCAAGTGCAATTGCTCAATTGTGATTATGTCAATTTCCAGAAGCTTGTGGACAAAGCAATTGTGGTTGAGAACAAGATCCGTGAGATGGAGCAAGAAATCAAGAGGAAGGCGCCATATCAAGGACAGCAACAAGGAAGTAATGCGCGCCCTCGCTTTGCGCCGTCCAATGCGCCTCATTACAGCTCCTCTATTCCTGCTCAGCGCCCTGGTTATGCACCGCGCCCAACTCAGTTTGTGCAGCAGCGCCCTGTCATGCAAGCACCTAGGCCTCCGACGCCTTATGCACCTCGTGCTGATTTTCCTGGAGCCAATGTTCAAAACCAAGCTCGTCCCAATAATTCTGGTGGAGTTAAGAAGTGCTATACTTGTGGAGAAGCTGGACACTTTGCACATCAATGTCCTAAGTCGGGCCTTGGTCAAGGAAGCAATGCATCGAGGCAAAACCCAAGACCTAATGGAGGACAGCCACAAGGAAGCCGTGGACAGCAAAATTTTGCTCGTGGCAACGTGAACCATGTCTCTACGGAGGATGCTCAACAAGCGGATGACGTGGTCATTGGTATGTTTCTCGCCAACTCCAACCCCGCGACTATGTTATTTGATTCTGGAGCATCGCATTCATTCATTGCATCGAAGTATGTTGCCAAGTATAGTTTGCCTATCTCTCATATGAAGTTTACCCTGTTGGTTAAGTCTCCTGGAGGAGAGATGAGGACAAATATAGTATGTCCAAAAGTAAGCCTTAGAATAAGGGGGGTAGATTTCTCCGCCAACCTCATTGTTTTAGATTCTCAAGGGTTGGATATTATACTTGGTATGGACTGGTTGAGGAAGCACAATGGAGTTATTGAATGTGCCACAAGGACGGTGAAGTTGACCAATGAGGAAGGGATCACCGTAGAATTTGAAGCATCTCAAACCGCACCGAAGCAATTGGAATTGAATCATATGGACGGTGTCGCAATTGAGGAGATTCCAGTGGTGTGTGAATTTTTGGATGTTTTTCCGGACGAGTTGGCAGGTATGCCACCCGATCGAGACATTGAATTTGTTATTGATTTAATACCTGGAACTGCGCCTATAGCTAAAAGGCCGTATAGGATGCCTCCTATGGAATTAGCGGAGCTCAAGAAGCAGATTCAAGAGCAATTAGAGAAGGGTTTCATTCGCCCTAGCTCTTCACCTTGGGGAGCGCCCGTTCTATTTGTGGACAAGAAGGACGGATCCCAAAGGATGTGCGTGGATTACCGAGCTCTCAACGAGGTAACAATCAAGAACAAGTACACCTTGCCACGCATAGAAGACTTGTTTGATCAGATGAAGGGTGCTTGTGTCTTCTCTAAGATTGACTTGAGGTCGGGATACTTTCAAATGAAGATTAGACCATCGGACATACCCAAGACAGCTTTTAGGACACGGTATGGATCTTATGAGTACACCGTGATGTCTTTTGGATTGACAAATGCACCTGCCTACTTTATGTACCTCATGAATAAGGTCTTCATGGAGTACTTAGATAAGTTCGTTGTGGTGTTTATTGATGATATTATGATCTACTCGAAGGATGAGAAGGAACATGAGGAACACTTGAGGCTTACGCTGCAGAAATTGAGGGAGCATCAATTGTACGCCAAGTTCAGTAAATGTCAATTCTGGTTACGGGAAGTTTCCTTCTTAGGACATATTATTTCCGGAGGAGGAGTATCGGTCGACCCCGGTAAAGTGAGGGATGTGTTGAAGTGGGAACCGCCGCAAAATGTCAAGGAAATAAGGAGTTTTCTTGGGATGGCTGGGTATTACCGTAGATTCATCAAGGATTTTTCCAAGATAGCCAAGCCTATGACGGAGTTGCTAATGAAGGGAAAGGCATTCCAATGGACTCAAGCTTGTCAAGAGAGTTTTGAGGAGTTGAAGAAGCGGTTGACAACAGCCCCAGTTTTGGTATTGCCGAATGTAAGCAAGAGTTTTGACATTTATTGCGATGCATCAAGACAAGGGCTTGGATGTGTACTGATGCAAGAAGGTCAAGTGGTCGCCTATGCATCAAGACAATTGAAGAAACATGAGCAGAATTACCCCACGCACGATTTGGAACTCGCAGCCGTGGTACATGCATTGAAGATTTGGAGACACTATATTCTTGGATATAGGTGTGAAATTTACACAGATCATAAGAGTTTGAAGTATATTTTCACACAAACGGATCTGAACTTGAGGCAACGAAGATGGTTGGAGCTCATCAAAGATTATGATTTGGGGATCAACTATCATCCGGGAAAAGCCAATGTAGTGGCCGATGCTTTGAGTAGAAAGGGAGTAAGTCATCAACTCACGGTTCGAGAGTTACCATTCGAGTTATGTAAGGAGTTTGAACGGTTGAACCTCGGGTTTGTAAATGAGATGGAGATGATGGAGTTAAACCCAACCTTGGAGCAGGAAATTCGAGAGGCCCAAACCGCAGATGAAGGGATCAATGAAATCAAGGAAAGGACCGAAGAAGGGAGATAATTCAGATTTGATGAAGACGAATATGGTACCTTATGGATTGGAAAGAGGATCGTTGTGCCTAATGTAAAGCATATTCGGGAGACAATATTAAAGGAGGCACATGACTCGCCTTACTCGATTCACCCCGGTTGTACGAAGATGTACAAGGACTTGAAGACTTGCTATTGGTGGGATAGCATGAAAAAGGACATAGCTGAATATGTAGCATTATGTGATGTGTGCCAACGAGTCAAGGCGGAACATCAAAGGCCAGCCGGATTATTGCAACCGTTGAAGATTCCAGAATGGAAGTGGGAAGAAATTGGTATGGACTTCATAGTTGGGTTACCACGTACTCAGTCCGGGTATGACTCAATTTGGGTAATTGTGGATCGCTTAACTAAGTCAGCTCATTTTGTCCCTGTGAAGACCAAGTATACAGCTGCACGATTGGCCGAAATATACATGGAGCATATTGTGTGTCGACATGGAGTCCCTAAGAAGATAGTCTCGGATAGAGGTTCTCAATTTACCTCCAGATTTTGGCAAAAATTGCATGAAGCTTTGGGAACGAGGTTGAATTTTAGTTCAGCATATCATCCTCAAATGGATGGACAAACCGAGAGGACCAATCAGATTTTGGAGGACATGTTATGAGCTTGTGCTTTAAAGCATGGGAAAAGTTGGGACAAAAGCTTGCCATACGCAGAATTTTCATACAACAATAGTTACCAAACAAGCTTGAAAATGTCACCATATGAAGCGCTTTATGGGAGGAAGTGTAGGACACCTTTATTCTGGAATGAGGCAGGAGAAACTCAAGTATTTGGTCCGGGTGTGTTGCAAGAAGCCGAAAAGCAAGTCCAAATAATTCGTGAAAACTTGAGGGCTGCCCAATCAAGGCAAAAGGCTATGCGGACAATAGGAGAAGGAAATTAGCCTTTGAAATAGGAGATTTTTATTTACCTCAAGGTGTCACCAATGAGAGGTCATATGAGGTTTAACATAAGGGGTAAGCTCGCACCTCGTTATATTGGACCATTCAAGATTTTGGACAAAAGAGGAGAAGTAGCATATAAGTTGGAGATGCCAGCTCATCTTTCAGACGTACATGATGTGTTTCATGTTTCCCAGCTCAAGAAGTGCTTGAGGGTACCGGAAGATCAAGTGCCAATGGAAGAATTGGAACTAGAGGAAGATTTGACGTATGCCGAGCAACCGGTCAAAATCTTGGAAACCAAGGAGAGAGTCACAAGGAACAAGGTCATTAGATGGTGTAAAGTTCAATGGAAGCACCACACAGAAAAAGAAGCGACGTGGGAATTAGAAGATGATCTCAAGAAGGAATTTCCCTATCTCTTCTCTTCCGCGTCGAATCTCGAGGGCGAGATTCATTTTAAGGGGGTAGGTTTGTAACACCCTCATTTTCATGCATCGTGCCTTGCATACACTCATATACATGTTTAACATTAACCCATAACAAGAGGAACAAGTTTAAAATTGATTTGGAACAAAACCGCACTTAAAAATGTAGGAAAGTGCGGACTAGTCCGGTTTTGCTGAGGACTAGTCCGATTTCTCTCTGTCTAAAAACGGACTTGTCCGTTTTTGCTGCGGATTAGTCCGATATTTGCCTCTGGACAACTTCGGACTTGTCTGATTTTGTGCGGACTAGTCCGATATTCCATGAATCCTTGAAAATTTGCTAAGTCCCTGGACTTTTCCGGACTAGTCCGATGTTCCAGCGGACTTGTCCGTTTTCCTCTCTGTTCAAATTCGGACTTGTCCGATTTTTTGCCAGACTTGTCCGATTTTCTCTCTGGACGACTTCGGACTAGTCCGGTCCTGTCCGGACTTGTCCGATATTTCGTGACTCCGAGATTGACCTTTTGTTTTACGACTTGTTTCTTGGGTTTCACGTCAAGTGGGCCTAGGGACGTCGTGCCCAACTCTTTTAGAGCTCATGTGGGACTCTAAACCGGCCTCTACTCATCCTAAACTCGAAATGCATCTAACCCTAGCCTCCACCTCTATATAAACAACCCCACCCCTTGGTTTGACATCTATTTGCCACTTTTCCACCCACCCAAACCCTAGTTCGTGGGGAGCCACCATCAAGGAGGGAGGAGAAGATCCCAAACAAGAGGAAGAAGAGGAGGAAATGAAGGAGGATCAAGATCTCCACCAAGTTTCGTCCTTCACCACCAATTCATCTCCCAGTTCATCACCAACCCTAGATCATCAAGATCCAAGTGTTACCTCCAAGTTTCTTGGTTCATTGGAGTTCTAAACACCTGGTATACCTTCTATTCTCTTTTCCTTACGAGAATTCAACCCCTAATCTCTGAATTTACGTCGATCTAGAAAACCCTAATCCGCTGATCTCGCAGAGTGCGGACTTGTCCGGTCCCTAGCGGACTAGTCCGATCTTTCTGGTTAAATTGTGTTGAATTAATTCTAAAATTTGATCTAATCGAATCCAAACCTGTATAAACTTGTGAAAAGCTATTAGAACTAGTTAGTTATCATTAAAATCAACCAATTAACAAGTTCTACCTTGCATTTGCATCAATCATGCATGTCATGTCATGTTGAGTAATATTTGTGCACTCTTTGATTGTGTTTCTTATCTTGTATGTTTATTGTGTGGATTAGACGGATTTGCACTAGAAAGTGCCGCGGAGGATCTACAGCATCAAGAGTTTGAAGGCTTTGACCCTAATCAATAGCAAGAGCAAGGCAAGTGTCCTTGAAGCATATTGATCCTGTTTTTAAAATAAATGTTTGTTTGCAAAACTGCATGCTGTGTCAATTTGATGGGAATCCTATGGTAGGAAGTTTACTAGACTTGCTAAACCACCCTTGTCACCTGAAATTTATGGTAAAGAGTCGGGAAGGGTTTTTACCTTTTTGCTTCGCTTAATCAACTGGGATGGGAAACAACTATATCACTCAATTTAATTATGCATGGATGAGATTATGGTGAACATGAACTGGTTAAACATGGTATGGTAATGGGTGATCTAAGCAAGCCTGGTATGTGGATGGGTTGGATGTTATGGTGGTTTGCTTGCTTTAGATCTAAGGACCGGTTCATGCGAGAATAAGCCAGGACTACAGTGCCACCACGAAGCCAAGTATGGGTGCGGCGTAGCTGATTAATTAGGGCTTTGCTAGTGCTGTTTGGACCATTGTGGATGCTCGGGGAAGGGGTAGTCGGATTGGGTTTGTTGATGATTGGTGGGACTACCCTGGGATCCGAATGGCTCAAGAGGGGGCCCTTGGTTGAAGATGTGCTCTGCGGGAGACATCGCCACCGGTGAAACCTCAGTGGGGTCTAAATAGGCTAGTAACCCCTTTGTAAAGGCTATTTTGTGATCTCTTAGCCACACACCAACGGAAGTGTGTAATGTGACCGACGGGTCATGGGCATAAGGGAGGTTCTTAGTCGCCGAAGGGTGATGAAATCACGGACACGTGGGTAAAGAGGTACAAACTCTGCAGAGTATTAACTAAAACTATCATGATAGCCGTGCTCCCGGTTATGAGCGCCTGGACAACTTCCATAATTAGAGGCAAATTGGAATTTGGGATGGTTATGGTTTGGTAATGGTTATGGTTTGGTAATGGTTATGGTTTGGTAATGGTTATGGTTTGGTAATGGTTATGGATGGTTATGGATTAATCTCTGGTATTGAATATGGTTATTGGCAATGGTGAAATCTGGACTTATTGATGATGGTAATGAATTCGGTTTGGTATTATGGTATTACTCGTAATTATGTTGGGATTACTTCACATACTTATACTATATTGCTTTTCGAATGTTTTAATGTACTTTTCAGCACTTTACCATTATTATTGTCGGCATTTGATTCAGCCACATGTCATACTTTCCACACTTGCTGAGTACGACATGTACTCACTCTTGCAATCCCCCACCCCAACAGTTGCAGGTCAGGATTGGGAGTTTAATGGCGATAATGCGGAGTTCTAGGCCGTGTCTACCGTCCCCTTTGCCTGTGGTGTTGATTGGAGCTGCGCTATCCCTTTTGCTTAGTTGCTTAGTTGCTTAATTAGTTTATTTCCGCTGCATTAGTTGAACCTATCATTAATATTCATTAGAGCTTGTATTCGAGGATATAATGAATTATGTAATAAGAGTACTTATTTAATAATTTGAGATGTGGTAATTATCTGTTTATCAATTGTGATTGCACTCGTGTATGTGTGATGAACATCCTGGGCACACATATGCGTTAGCTTGGTTCATTTTCGGAACCGGGCGTCACACCATGAAAGGAATGAAGATGTTGTTTGGAAAGAGGAAGGAGGCTGCAAGCTCAAGCCATAGTGGAGATTCAAGTGCATGCCCCTCTTCCGTTGCTACACCAAGTTCACAGAGGAGGAGTGTAGGAGGACACTCCCACGGGTGAGAGGAGCAACCCTCACCAACTTCTTCATGACAACTACCTCGACATCCAAAGTGAAGTTGAAGATCAACCACGCAAGATCCTCCAAGGTCGTGAGTTTTCTTATACGAAAGCTTATGATCCAGATTTGATCTCCAAAATTGGTATGAATTCCAAATTCTTTTCCATTTGGCTTGCATTAGGATGGGATAACTTTGCTCACATAGAGGATAAAGGTTCACGCCTCCTCTCCATACAATTCCTTTACACACTCGAAATAGGATTTGATGGTATTACTTTTAGATTATTTCAAAAAGAATACAACATCCTATGGAAAGAATTAAGTGAAACCTAGGCTTAAATAACCGTGGTTTGCTAGATTTATACTCTTTGCCTACATTTAACAAACAAAGTTTTTGGCAAGACCTAACTTGTGCGAGCAGATGTATGCACCTAGGAATAGCCACTTGCACAATCCTACTTTATGCTTCATGCATAGATGGGTGGCTATGACTATGTTCCTAGAGGAGATTTAAGGATAGTGCGTGATGATGAGCTAAAAATTTTGTTTGCCATGACTAAAAAGATAAAAGTTGCTCCAGTTATTGCAATGATGATGCAATGGTTTGATTACATTCCAAGAGTAGGACTTATTGAATGCACTTCATAATCACCCGTATTGCTACTAGGGTAGGAGCACTAGAATATTCTTCATTTGATTACATTGAAAATGAAGGAGAATTAATTGATGAATATTATTTAGTGCAAGGACATACCCTTAAGCATGATCAAGATGGCTCTTTGATATTTTATTATCCCAGCTTTGTCAATGAAATCCGGTTACCTAACCCGAATTATCATTTGTACAAATGTCGGAGGCTAACCATTGACCTACTTCCCATCGAGGAAGCTAGAAGAAGTAATGTCTCTAGCAGGGTAACTAGAAGCCATACAAGCAGAGCGGCCATGCCCCCGACAACCTCCATGGTCCATGAGTACGAAGAGGAAGAGAACCCAACGGGCGATGCACCTGGATGGACTCAACCTCCTTCGTATGAGACCGAAGGTCTGTCTTGGCATGAATGGCCAGGTGCTACATGGAAACACCCCTATTCACTTCAAGCTCTAGCAGCTTGCCTCCAACATCTATGAGAAGATGTCATTCCGCATCGGCTAGAAGTCATCATGACTATAGCCAAGGAATGATGGACCTCTCTAGACAAATGGAGGAGCTTGAAGTGAGGACGGGTGACATCTACAACACTCTCCAAGGGCATGTCCAAGGTACCCAAGAATGGCAACAACACATGGATGCTCAATTCATCAACCTCAACTCCATGCTACAACAACAACAAGACAATCTTGTGACATACTTCTGTTATCAAGGGTTCAACCCTCGACACGGAGGTGATTGAAGAACAAGCTCGGGGCAGGACGCCCACTTGAGGTAAATTGTATCAACCCTTTTGCACATTTATTTTCCACATCATCCACCTTGTATTTAAAAAAACACATATGATAGATTTTATTTTTAAAATAAAATAAAAGATGTTCTAAGAATGACTTGGAATTCACATAGATGAAATGATGAATAGTTGCTCTGTTTTAAATTTCCTAGGTCCCTAGTTTACAACTTATTACTCTCCAACATATTGCTCTCATTGGCTCAAATTCTTCTGCCTTGATTTGGAAATTGTGGGTAGCAAAAGTTTAATACATTATATGTTGTTGTGAGATATGATATAGTGATAGGGTTGCTATTCCTAGTTTGTTAGTGAAGCTTAGATTTCCGGAGAAATTCTAAAAAGATTTAGGTTATCCTCATTTGATTGGAAATACCGACCAAAGCCATACGACACTTTATATCTATAGACCTTATGCATATGCTATTTGTTTTCACATTGAGCTTTGTCAAACTAGCATAGACCTATGTGAGATTTCATTCATTACTTTTTGAATTCAAGATTTCACTTGCACATGCTATACTTCTACAGTAGAAGTAAGCAAATTTCCATCAGACCACCATTCCATAATAAAAAGAGAAACTCCATATCCTTCATGCTTAGTACCCTCTCCAAAATTCATTGCATAAAAAGGGAGTACAAGACATGGCTACAAGAAAAAGAAAAAAAATACATGCTTACATCATAAGCATGAGAAAAAAAGAGAAAGAAGAAAAAGTAGCCATATTTCATCCCTGCAAAAATAAGAGAGTCCACTCAAAAAGGAGTCATCTCAAAAATGTCCACATCAACTCCATTCCATCACACATGCACAAGTCTTGAATCAAATTGTTTTGAATTGATTTCTCTTAAGGCTTGATCTTTTGACATAGCAATATTATGTGTTGCAAATATGGCTACTATATTCCGTACCAAGCTCCACATACAAGCCTTATGTAAAGGTAGGATGAATTTAGGCAAAATGCCTTGGTGAGGATATATGTCCACTACATAAAAAGGAGAGACTTGAGAGAATCTAATTGAGGAACTTAAAATCTAAATTGAACTCTCCGGAATTTGAGAGGAACTTGATTTCTAGGGTGTGTGTGCTCCATTTGCTGTTCTATCTTTCAACCACCCATGAATAGGAGAAGGCATAAGCCCCATAATGACATGAGATGGGTGAAGTACCATGCCAATTTTTGCAATACTAGGTAGAGTATTTAGTTGTGCACATGGTACTTTTGAAAAATAGGACAAAGAAGCAACTCATAATCATGAACCTAAAGTCTTGACTTTGCTCGGGATGAGCAAAGGATAAGCTTGAAGAGTTTGTTGACGGTTATTATATACCAATTTCACTCGTTAATATAACTCAATTATGTGAAGGAAATATCATTTCTTGCACACATCACCTTTCTATTTAACCTATTTACACTTGTTCTCGGAGAAAATGGTACATGCAGAAATGAAGTGAAATAAGGGGATAGAGCCTATAAAATATCATTCCAACAATTCAGGCGATGCCACGTGGCACCACATGGATCAAATGGCCCATTAAACAGAAGTATCTGAGGCCATCCAATGGTGTAGCATCAATATCAGTCAATGGGACCCACCTGGCAGAAATCTGGAGAAAGCACACCGCAAAAGGGGCCAGGACCAGGTCGACTGAACCCCCTAGTCGGCCGACTAGTTCCTGGCGCCTTTCTCGATCAAACTCCATGTGGTGACTCCCTCTGACTTGAAGTGGTCATGGGTGACTGATTCACGCGCTTTTAGTGGCGGGAGCCAACCCTTCTCCAAGCTATAAATAGGACCCCTCACTTCAACACACACCACTTGAGTATTATTCCTTTGTATCCACTACTCTCCATAGGTTTATAGGTGTATAGGCTGTAGAGAGGAGAGTCTCTAGTCCATAGTCCATGTAGGAGAGGAGTAGAAGGAGTCTCTTCCCAATTGGGAAAGATATGTCTCCAGTATTCCTATTTGTATTTGTGACTTCATAATAAAGATGATATCTTTAGTCTACTATCGTTCATATACTTGGATGAAATGTTTCTTGTTTGATTGTGGATTCCATGTATGTGGTAGGAGTAGTATTTATGATTGTTCTATACCATGTTCATTACATTACCATAAACACTACAAACCCCCACTATAGTCTAATTAGCTATGATATGACTATGTTCACATGAATCCCTTATGCTATGAATTAACATGAGTTCAACGATTATTTAGTTCATTGCCTTAGGATGGCTTGTGCCTTAATATGCTAGCATGGTGCTAGGATAGAGAGTAGCGTTGAATGTTTCGTAGACCCACAGATTGAAGAGATAGGCAGTAGGTGGTGATAGCCCATCTTTCCTTTGTAATCCTCCACATTCGGCTATGCCACATGCTCTTGCAGGGAGTCGCCTAGTGATGCTAGGGGTAAACCCGTGCCCGATGTGTTAATCTACTCTGCATAAGAGTTCATAATTAATATAATCATTAGTAACTAACTTAAGATATATATATGTACATTAGAAGCACAGTGGGAGTCTCTACCTAACTCTTAGCCTGGCCCCTTGTATTACCTCATTTAATCCCCTTACGTTAGAATGCTCTTGTGTGTGTCACACTACCTCCACTTATCAATTACCCATCCTTTCTAGAACCCTACCTAGACCAACCTAGCCTTTCCATTTGATGATTGCTTTGCTGCCACTTGGCCTTTGAGAAAATATAAATGCCACCCTTTGGGAATACTCTTTAAAGAGGAAATGCTACATTGATAGTTACCGTGCGCTTCTGGACACTCATTTAAGAATCAAAACCTACCAACAAGCATTTCTGGCACCACTGCTAGGGATGAATTGTTAGTAGTGCGTAGGAAATATCAACAAGCATTTCTGGTGATGTTCCTGGGGAAAGCAGCCAAAGTATTGCATGATTAAGTGAATAGGATAGGACCCTGATAGTTTTTAGTAGGATGACCCTTCTTTGTTTTCGCATTTTATATAAAACCAGGGTAATGTATGTCTGGCACCACTGCTAGGGAGGAATTCTTAGTAGTGCATAGGAAATATCAACATGTATGCGTTAGCTTGGGGATTCTTTGTAACGGTGGCGGTCTAGTCCTTTTATAGATAAGGTCGGACGCCTTATAAGTGGGATCCAGGACCTAACAGGTGGCCCCGGGACGATCTTATCCTAAAGATCTATGGCTTCCCTCATAAGCTTCCTCATACCGCAGCTTGAAGACTCGCCGTCTTGCCGCCTCAGTCGCCAGTGGCCCATGCGTAGTTGTTGATGATGGCAGGGAATGTCCCGTCCAGCTGCCCATGTCCACGTAAGCTACCCACTTGGCAGAGTGGGGTAGGCCTGTGGCGCTTCATTGCGATGCGATTGGGCGCAACAGTACCTGACAGTAGGTGTGCACCACATCATGCGCCTGGGAAAGACGCGAGTCTTCAATGCTTGATTCAGACAAGGCATACTGCCTTCTTAACTCCCGTAACTCACCGTCCAGGACAAGTTGCAGGGTACGTGGCAGCTCGAGAGCTAGCCTCTGTGGGGGTGGCCGGGTCCCGATTCACAGACCACGTGGGAGCTCTAGGGCCTGTTCCTGAGTAGATCGGGGGATCCAGAGCCACGGGACACGTGGCAGAGCTGGAGTACGCCTCTATAGGAGGTGGACTGTTTGGTGCCTCGAACCATGTGTCAGCATTGGAGCCCTCTCCCTTGGGGGAGTGGGATCCCGTCCTGCTGGACATGTGGCCGCTTGGGAGTTCATCTCCAAGGGGGAGCTGGACTCTTTTGTGAGGTCCATGTGGATACTCCAGACCTTGTATCTGAGGTAGAGGGGTCCGGGCCTTCTGGACATGTGGCGCCCTCGGACCCTGCCTTGGCAGAAAGGTAGGACACGTAGGCAGCTTTAGCCTGTGCGCAAGGGTACGCGGTATGTCGGGTACCAACAGACACTATTTGTGATCGAGATACTGTAGAAAGAAGAATATTTTTGAAAACTGAATTACCTTTGTTGACAAGAAATACTTTTCATGCTACAGACAAATATGAACATAGTGGTATGTTTATGGTGCATAAATTTTGCATATATTCAAAAGAGAAAGCTCCTTTTGTGCTGCAACAACATGGTAAAGTAAATAAATGCACTAACACCAATAACACCTTGTCAAGTTTTTCTAGTATTTTATTCTTGCAGCAGGGACAACGAAAAAAAGAGAAGCATTGTTCGCCGCGGTTGTGCAACATGGACAGCGCTCATACTATCCCCAAAAGTCTCTTTCTTGGACATACAAGCAAGCCGAGGATGGCTTGTCATAAAGAAGGGGAGAATGACAAGATGATGCACGTTATCATTGCACCTACAAGCATAGCACGATGTTTATTTATTTGGGATCCTGGCTCAAGTGAATGTGTGCTCTTATTTGATGGACAAAATTGAGATGGTGCACTTTGTCGTCCACCACTTTGGCCTTCTCCTTTCATGCATACAAGAAGATTTGATGACGTTGCACATTTGGACCAACACACGAGAGAAGATGAACTTGAGTCGAGGACAACTCCAATTCAAGAAGGACTCCAATTTAAGAAGGGGAGGATGATGAGGACATCACTTCTATGGATACAAACAAAACTCCATTGAACATACAAGATGCAATCAATAGAGTTCACACACAACAATTAATTTCAGAGGTAAGGTCGTTCTTATAGGTTTCCTTATACGTTTTTGAGAATAGATTGCTACCTAATGATTTAATTGTGATTATGATCCATGAAGAAGTTCAAGGAGTACTTGGAGGAAGTTTTAGGGTCGTGGAGGACAAGAGAATACGTTCAAAGAAGATGGAAACCGACCTCAACTCAAAATCGTGCCCAACTCGGAGTCCAGGAGCAGTTTGCACTAAAAGGGATGCATATCAGGCATACAAGCTCCATTTTTGACGTTCTACATATGCACGGAAAGGGGAGAGGATAAGCTTTCCAATGCTGCTGGTCCTATGTCAAAATTCATTTGGAGTCTACAGGGATCATCGAAGAAAAATAGAGTTCAGTGTAGGATCGAAGAGCATGTGAAAAGCTACCAGAGGGGGAGTGAATGGTAGATTAAAACTTTTTAGCAGAAGCAACAAAAATCTCTCGACAGAAAAACAATCTATTAGAAAAATCGTGTGTTTGTGACTAGTCTAAATGTGTTCAACCATGACAAAAGTAGTAGACCTTATAGAGAATCAAGTCACGAAGTTGACACAACAAGAATCACTCAAATTCGTCCAGAGAAACTCAAGTTATGATTGAAAGATTGAACGAAGGTCAATCTGTTCTACTGAGTAAAAACCAGATCTGTAATACTGCAAAAGAACTCGTGTAGATCCAAACTACAAATCCAATGACCGTGAAATTTTTACCAATGATAGAAAATCAAGTTTTCAAGACAACACAAAAAGAATCACATCAATTGGATCTGTAAAACTCGAGTTATGATAAAACTACCGACAAAAGGTAGTGCTGTGCAGAAACTCGACGAGAAAAACTTGTCTGGAACAAGTTGGATGAACAAGGCACACAAGTTCCTTTCAACTACGAATTTTATTCAATAAAACACAAGATGAAGAGCCCAAAGGCCGTCTTCGTCCACTTACACGAGTTCTGGCTTCCCTTGCTTATATAACTAGTCCTGCGAGCTTCCCTTCCTAAACTCGGACTCTGTTCCGACTCGAAACACGAATCCCATCTAACCATAACTGCTCAAGATCTTCCTATTTGTAGATAGAAACAATCTCAATACTTCCTAACAAACCAGGAACACATCCCGTATTCCCAAACACAACTTGACTTCATGATCCACACGAAAACTTCTATAACCAACTTGATATATTCCATACCGAGCCATAACCGACTCCGCCGAAGCCGAAGTCAACATCCTATACGATCCGATCCTTCCAATCTGATCTTCTTTCTATAATCCGTCTTTAAAACTATGTTGCCACGTCATGCACTGCATGGATACGTGTGAACACCTTCCTTCGACATCCAGTCTCCTTCGCATGCATTGCCCTTGATTCAATCATCGTGTGTGACCTCCTGATCAGCTCAACCATAGTTCCTCCCGGACTTGGTTGTTGGAACCTTATCTCCTCCCTGAGACTAGTCCAACGGATTCTGTCACCAGCCATGACTTGAACTCAAGCAACAATTGCACATGAACAAACAAACAATTCGTACGAGCCCGAGTCCACGACTTGACTCTCGTTAGTTCCAAAAACCACAACATCTTACGTGAGAACCTCACATAAGTACGTTGCAAACCATAGCAAAATTATGTCAACCATGATCAGCCAAAACGCACCAAAAACTTAGCAAATGAATACTAAGAAATCTTTCCAAGAATATAAAGCAAGTTTGAAACATTTCATAATAAAAGTATGAACATTACGATCAAGCTCCGAACCTTGCAAAAGCTAACCGGAGCTTGAGCTGAGCTTACCAAAACTAGTTAGAACTAGTCAAACCATCAATCGGAGCTAGAAAAACATGTCGGAGCTTAACAAAGACATGTCAGAGCTATCGAAGATACGCCGGAGCTAAAAACAAAGCTTACCGGAGCTACCCAAAAACATGTCTGACTTAGACAAAGCGAGTCGGACCATACGTCAGACCTTGCCAAAGCTACCCAAGACAAGTCGGACCTATTGTTGGACCTTGCCGGAGCTCGGACATAGAGTCGAATCTTGATAAAAAGGTGTTTTTGTAGTATTTAGAACTTTCATCGTCAAAGCCAATCGGTACACATAGTTCACACAATCTCCCCCTTAATGAATGCATTGGCAACACCACTTAAAATCCAAACATTGGCATATTCACATTAAAAGTTTTGAAAACAATTTCTCTCCCTTTGTAAATCAGAAATAAAATGAGAAGAAAAATAAATTTTTCCTTGAGAAGAATCGTGCCAAAAATACTTGTGAATCAATTTCTCCCCTTGCATACTTCTCCCCCTTTTGACAATGTATTCAACAAGGTAGAGAAGAGAAATTTTAATTGTTATGAGCATATTATAACATATACATAATAAACAAAGCTCATCCAAGTCATACTATCAAGTAACTTACACTATCACATCAATGAGATACATAAAGTAGTGTAAGCCATGCTAGAGATCATGTGTAATTTTCAGATTTAACAAGTCATGATCTCACAAACTTAACTATTTCAAAACCTAAAAGCATGACACTTGTTGCTGCAATTTTATTATCTTTTAAGCACAAATTTTTATCATATAAAGTTTGCAAGATATTACATGCGCATCTGCCTTATTCTAACCAACCAAGCCAAGCCTATGTCATTTGACAATCAGAAGCTTAAGGACACAGTTTTAGTCATACACAACTTCTTCCAAGTTCATATCTAAGTGCAATGATAAGTCATCTCAAAAGAAGAAGTGTGATGCATGCATATTCTCTTGATATTTTCTCAATTTTTTATTTGATCATAAAAACTCAACATGTGATTTGATTACTTGATTAATTTTAATGATTAAAAGCACTTGTGAGCATGCAACAAGTTCAAAACATCAAGAAGGTTCGATCATGACCAGATTTAGTGTAAGTTATTATTCCAATTACTAGTCATGGAAAAAACTATAAAATGTATAACATGAGTAACTGTAGTAAGAACTTTCGGTACATAAAAGGAATCACAAAGTCATATATGTATGAAATACTATGCTCATATTGTTTTAGTTTCAGATTCACACATAGACTTCCCAAGTTTCAGAAACCCCACCTCACTTTAACCCTTGTGGATGCATTACCCCAATTTCACTACGAATAAAGCGAAAACGTGTGAAATCCAAAGGTTTTGTAAAAATGTTAGCCAATTGATGTTCGATATCTACATGGTGGAGCACATTGTTACCATTTTCAATATTATCATGGAGAAAGTGATACCTAATGTCAATGTTCTTTGTTCTCGAGTGTTGCATGGGGTTTTTAGCAATCCAAATAGAACTAGTGTTATCACAGAAAAGAGGAACACTATCTAGGTTTACCCCAAAGTCCTTAAGTGTTTGAACAATCCAAAGTGTTTGTGAGCAAGCACTAGCAGCAGCTACATATTCAGATTCAGCAGTGGATTGTGCAACTGAGTGTTGTTTTTTAGAGGACCAAGCAACAAGAGAATTACCAAGAAAATGACAAGTACCAGATGTACTTTTCCTGTCAATCCTGCAACCTCCAAAATCAGCATCGGAGAAAGCTCTTAAAGAAACGGTTGAGGAAGACCGAAGAAAAATTCCAAATTCTTGAGTTCATGTAAGTACCTGAGAATACGTTCGACGGCTTGACGATGTGAAACTCGTGGGGAGGCTTCAAACCTTGCACAAATACATACGCTGAATTGTATGTCTGGTCTTGATGCCGTGAGATACAAAAGTGATCCGATCATACTTATGTATTCTTTTTGATCAATCGGTTCACCATCTTCATCAAACTCAAGTGTTGTTGTTGTGCTCATAGGTGTCCGAAGAGGCTTGCTTTTGTCCATGTTGAATCGTCTAAGGAGATCTCTGGTATACTTCGTTTGGTGTACGAAGGTACCTTCCTTAGTTTGTTTGATTTGCAGCCCCAAAAAGTATGTGAGTTCTCACATCATAGTCATTTCAAATTCTGAACTCATCATACCTGAAAACCTGGACACAAGATCATGAGAAGCACAATAAAAGATAATATCATCCACATACACTTGAACGAATAATGAGTCATTGCCATGCTTAAGCACAAAAAGAGTTTTATCTACTTTGCCCATGGTAAAACCTTTTTCAATTAATAAAGTTTTAACCTATCGTACCACGCTCTAGGAGCTTGTTTTAGACCATACAGGGCTTTAATAAGTTTGAAAACATGATTATGGAATTCTGGATTTTCAAAACAAGGTGGTTGCTTAACATATACCTCCTCATATATGTAGCCATTAAGAAAAGAACTTTTTACATCCATTTGAGATAACTTGAAACCCTTTGATGCAGCAAAAGCTAACAAAATTCTTATGGCTTCTAATCTAGCAACAAGAGCAAAAGTTTCATCGAAATCTAAACCTTCAATTTGTGTGAAACCTCGAGCAACCAATCTAGCTTTATTCCTAATTACTACACCATCATCACTTTATTTGTTTTTAAGCATCCATTTAGTTTCGATTAAGGTGTGACCTTGGGGTGGAGGTACAAGTTTCCAAATATTATTTCTTTCAAAATTTTCTAACTCTTCTTGCATGGAAATAATCAAAGATTCATTAGTGAGTGCGTGTGATATATCCTTGGGTTCAAAAGAAGCAACAAAAGCAGAATGAGCATGAGAATTGGGGTCGGAAAGCCTGGATCTTGTAACTCGTTCATGCAAGCTTCCAATTATCTATTGCGGGAGATGATTCTTGAAGATCCGTAGGGGAACAGATGTCTCACAAGCTTCGTCTTCATCAGGTTCATAGCAGATTGATGATCTTGTGGCGTGTGGATGATCAGGACCAGCAGAGGTGGTAGTCGGAGCTTGTTCAATGTTCGGAGCTCAACACGTGTCAGCTTCGGAACTGTCAGGTAGTATCACCGACTCTTCTTCTTCTTTGAAAATACGCTTCCCCTGAGGATATGGGTTTGGTCTATCTGGGCTAGCTTCATCAAAAGAAACTTCATAAGTCTCCACAATTTTGTAAAAGCACACGGTATCCTCTAGTGTGAGATGGGTAACCGAGAAACATGCCATCAGCAGATCTAGCTTCAAACTTATCAAGATTACCATGTTTCTTAACAATGCATAGGCAACCAAAGACCCTAAAGTGTGTTACACTAGGCCTATGTAGAAATAGAAGCTCATAAGGTGTTTTACCTAGCTTAGAACGTAAGAAAATGCGATTTGAAACATAACAAGCTGTTGCAATTGCATCTGCCCAAAAAATTTTAGGAGTTTGATATTCATCAAGCATGTTCCTAGCCATCTGAACTAAGGTTTTGTTTTTCCTTTTTACAACACTGTTTTGTTGACTAACATATGGTGAGGAAAAATGATGTTCTATTCCATGTTCAGTACAAAAGTGATCGAATGATTGAGTTTAAAATTCAGTTCCATTATCACTTCTAATTGCTCTTAAAGATCCAGGGTGATCAATTGATAATCTAAGAAATAAAGTCCTAAAATGAGTAAAAGCTTCATTCTTAGATGCCATAAAACAAACCCAAGAGTATCTGGAATAGTCATCAACAATTACAAGCACGTACCATTTACCTCCAAAGGATTGTACACGTGTCAGACCAATGGTGTCGAGGTGCAAAAGTTGACCAGGTTCAGTTGTCATAGTCATCGTGAGAGGAGTATGTGAACCTGCAACCATGTTAGCATGTCTACACGAAGACCATATAATTTCTTTGTCTCCTTTGAGTTTAGGCAGACCACGTATACGATCAAGAGCACTAACACGAGTTAGGTGATCAAAGCCTACATGACCAAGTCTACTATGTCAGAAAAATAAATCTTTTGAATCATTGGCAACTAGACACCGATGCTCAGAAGTTGACATATCAAAATCAGCTTTAAAAACTCTTCCTAAACGAGACGTGTTAAACAAAAGCTCACGATTTGAATTTACAACTTTGATGCAATTTTTATTGAAAACAATTTCCAAATTTTCATCTAGCAATTGTGAAACAGAAAGCAAGTTGTATTTCAAATTTTTAACAAGTGCCACATCTTTCAAAGTGTAATGATCATTTACTTTAATCGAACCTTTAGCAATTATCGAAGTTGAAGAATTATAGGCAAAAGTAACATTCTCTACATGTGACATAAAAGAGAGGGGGGAGAACCATTCTCTTACTGGTCATGTGGCGTGAGTATCCTGAATCCACAATCCATATATTCTCCTTCGTCAGGCGTGAAACCTACACAAAAGCACAATACGTCAATGACTCAATACTGGGGTTAGTCAATAAGCATTTGGGAATCCAATACTGAGCCATGCGACGTCCAATAGGAACAACACGTGAAAGTTGTGACAAACCAGCGGGTTTATGAGTCAAAAGTTGAGGTTTTCTGTTCTTAACTACCGGTTTAAAGGTTGTTTCATATTTAGCACAAAAACCAGTAGCTCCGCAGGTAGAGACAGCAGTTCCAAATGAAAAAGCAGAAGCTTCGGATGCAAAAACTGAAGTTCCGAAGGGAACAACAGAAGGTCCGGGAGCTCTCGGAGCTATCGGAACTACCATAGCTGCCTTTGCAGATTTCTTACCAGAAGGTCTGGAAGCTACCTTTTCAAATTTCAGACTAATTAAAGAAGGTTGCATGTTTCTAATTTTTGGTTTAGCATGCATATCAGATTTAACATGAAAGTTATGAGATCTAGGAGACATTTTATCCTTTTTAATATGTTTAGCTAGTCTATAACAGAAATCTACGACATGACCATCTTTATCACAGTAAGTACAATGAAATTTAACTTTATAATCATGTCTAGATGAGCATCCAGTATTAGAAGCAGAATTAAAAAGCACTCATTCAGATTTAAAAATCACATCCTTTTGTTTAGAGAGAGTTTCGATTAAACCTTTTCCAAATGATTTTACAACGTGAGGTGGATGTGTTTTAGAATAATCATTGGAATCAAAACCTAAACTAATTTTATCATTGCAAGGTTTAGAAGAATTAAACAGCAAGTTTAGATTCTTATTTCTATTACAAAACCACTCTTGTGTCCTATTCATGTAATCAAGTTTCTTAGACAAGTCTAGGCAGTTTTCACATCCTTTTGTTTAGAGACAGTTTTGATTAAACCTTTTCCAAATGATTTTACAACGTGAGGTGGATGTGTTTTAGAATAATCATGGGAACCAAAAACTAAACTAATTTTATCATTGCAAGGTTTAGAAGAATTAAACAGCAAGTTTAGATTCTTATTCCTATTACAAAACCGCTCTAGTGTCATATTCATGTAATCAAGTTTCTTAGACAAGTCTAGGCAGTTTTCACATGAAGTTTTTCCTTTTAGTTTACAATTGGAACAATATTTAAATTCATGAGAACACAAAGCATTGTTTAGAATGGAAATTTTATTCATTGCATCTTTTAGTTTCTTATCAAGGTTATCACATGCAGAACAATGCAAATCATCTGTAGAACAAGAAGCATCTTTTAAGTTTTTATCATTCAAATCATACAGCTTTTTGTTCTTTTCAATTTCTTCATCAAGTCTATCTAGAGTGGAGGAGTGTGCACTTCTTAATGTGGACAATTGTTCATAGATTAAGTCACATGAGGGACATGCATCATAACTAGGAACAGAGTTTTTAAATGGTTGATTTCAGATTCTAGTGATTCAATTTTAGCAGCATTATCCCTAAGATTTTTGTCCTTTTTCTTGACAATAATAGTTGCACGAAAAATTGCACCACACATTTCATTACAATTAGAACATGCCTCATCATCGTCACTGTTGTGTTCTGCATCCACCTGACTTGATCTGGATCTTGTTTTGCCCACCATGAAGCATAAGTTAGCCAGACCGTCATCATCTTCATCACTTCCAATGTCTACATTGTGGGGACCGGGGTCCCGACGTCCAAGGATCTCATTGGATGGTGCCGTGCGATGTGGCACCTAAGAGCACACATGAAAAGAATTACCAAAACATACAAAGTTTTCATTTCATAAATATAATTATAGTTTACAAAATAGTGTACAATAGAGGTACACACGCAGTTGAACTACATACTCATATTCTCACCTATATAAGCATGAGAGAAGACGTCCATGCCCTAGGACGCTTCTCACTAGCAACATGATGACCATCCAGTAGCGGCGTGGTCCACACGAGATTCTTCTCGACACCTCAAGGTCTCATGTACAACCTGAGAAGTTGAAATAAACTAATACCTGCAAAAATCGTTAAAGCGCAAACGTGAGCATAAGGCTTAGCAAGACTGACCCGTCTCACTAGACATATGTAAGGTAAAGTCTAACAAGAGGTAAGGAATAGCATAAATAGACTCGCATACAAGTGGATCCTTATAGTCATGTTTTAAGTAGCAAATGAAATTCCTCGGGCACGGCACATTATAGACTCCACAATCAAACAAGAAACCCTTTGTTGATGATATGTCATGCCCAAAGCACATAATGCTATTACAAGTTAAGTATTAGGAAACTATAAACTTTTAATTGTGCTATCTCTAAGCCACACAAGGTCGCAAAACAATTATAATTCAATGCATCATATTCTTCTGGCTTCTTCAGTATTTACTACGTCACAACACAGTAAACAAGCGGTACTCAAATAACTGCGAGGGACAGTGATTGCAATCAGGACACACCCGAATAATACGTCATGTACACCCGTGCGTAAGGGGTGTGCCGTGCTCCCCACCACGTCATACGCAGCCACCTTTCACAAGAGAACTCAAACGTCGAACTGGTCCCACCATCGCGGGCATAAGGTTCCCGCACGAAGCGTGTCTATGCCTGCAGGCAAATTTACACCTTACTACCCTCAGCTACCCCTATCGACAATGGGCTATGCCTCGACATCCAAGTTATCAAGTTACATTGGTTTCCTGGGTTCCATATGCCCAGTATGAATCTGGTACTGTTCAAACTTTTCCAGCAGGGCCGCACACGGATCGGTCCTCAGTCGACACAAGTAGGGCTACGCATGTGAGACCACATCTCGTTGCATCCTATCCCACTGCTTGGTCTCCAATTCATATTTACAAACCATTATTTGCTCAAATCCATCGTGTGTGACAAAATCCTATGTCAAGAGTAGATTCCAAATACTCGACTCTACTGGATTCCTAAAAACATAAGCATGGCATTTTCTACTCGTCGGGTTGTAAACTTACCCAATACTCCATGGAATTTGTGGGTCATGCAAGTTGTGTAACAAGCACCTTAGCCCTAATGCACAAAATTCACCCTACAGATAAGTGATACAAATAGAAACTTTAAAATAGCACTTAAATGCAAATTGGGGCTTGCCTTAGTTCGCGACTCGATTAAATGTCAAGGGTCAGTGGTCTTCTTCCGGGACTTTCCAAGTAACTTCACGACGGGCACCCTGTCCTTCTCCTCCAAGCGAACTCATCATCGATCACCTATGATGCCGTTCCTATCGACATAAAATGCATATAAGTAAACATTGTAACTATACTTTAGATTAAACGAGTTAAACCAAACTCTTAGACTGATGAGATTATCTAGGAGGAAGAGGTATACCTCTGTTGTGTGGATAAACAAAGGATGGAGTCAAGTGGTCATAGTAGTGTTGAGATGTGAATTGAAAGGTGTAATGGAAGCATGTAATGCCATTATTCATTTAACACTTGGAGCTATGCCACTCGAGAAGGCTGAGACTGACTGGTGTGGACATGTTGGACTGATTAGGGTAAGGATGACCCAGGAATCAAGGTGGGACATCGAAAGCATGAGTATGAGTGGAGTGGGTCATGACTTAGAAGTCAACCAATGAAGTTATACAAACTCACTAAGGTGTAAACCTAGTTAAGTGAGAAGTGTGGTCGCAGGGTTCAGAATTAGGATGAATCAAAGTGGAACCCTAGCGACACTTGGAAGTGAAGTGAGATCGGCATTCCTTGGACTCAAAGAGTCATTACAAGCACTGCTACTCTGACGTGAGTACCAAGACAACGTTCAAATCACTTTTAGTAAACCAGTCGCGCTACCTTTCTATCCTTATAAGCATGCTCACCTTGTTCATTTCACTGAATATCTTGGGTGTGTTGCTGATCCGGTCACTTCATCAACATTCAAAGAGCATCTTGGCACATGTCCTTGTCGATTGCCACCCCAAAACAGACCTGCATCCATAGACCAGCATTGAACGTCAACACATCTGGTTTTGCCTTGTAACCATTTCATTGAACACCTTGGCTGCAGCACTGTCTCGACCGATTCTTAACACATCAGAGCTAACCTTGGCCTAATTGTGGTCGCTGCTATGTCAATGATGTGTTCCTACATTTCACCCATTACACACATCACTCGCTTCACTGGTTGGGTGCAGCCATGGCGTGAAACATCGTGATGACATATCCAAGGCGATGGCGTTGATGCGGTGTTGGCACAAACTGACAGCGCTACTGCGGCAGAGGGAGAGGGGCATTGGTGGTGGGTGGCACGAGCTCGGCGAGCAGGGGCACAGCAGGATGCAGGGGCCAGGCGCAGCATGGGTGCGGCCAAAGCTGGAATTCGGCAAGGCGCGGCGAGGGCGAGCTGTAGCGGGGCAAGGCACAACTGGCGGGACGCGACGCGGCAGCACTGAGGGTATGCGGCAAGGAACGGACCATAGCACAGCAGGACGCCGATGCACGTACGCGAGTTGGGTTACGATGGCGGTATGGAATGAGCCGGCGTTAACAAGGGCGCGCAGGCGTCGAGGAACTAGAGGTCAGGGGCGCCGTTGAATAGGGGGAAAGGAGGAGGCGCGACAGGGGGGTTCGGCGAGGTGTGCCTGAGCTGGGCGCGGCGCTGCTGGGCGCCATGGAGCCGCGTGCGCGAGGCGTGGCGGCCGACACTATGGCGGCACGGCACGGGCGATGCGCGCAGACGCTGGGCACCGGAGGAAGGCGGAGCGGCGCGTGAAGGGAGGTTAACTGGTGGCCGACATGGGCGGCGCTGTGGCCAGGCGAAGCGGCGTCGCCAGGCGGAGCAGCACGCGGTCAGGCGGCGCGGCGCATGGGATGCGGCAGGGAGGCGAGCCGGCGCCAGCGTGGGGTGGCGCTGCAGGCGGCCGGGAGGTGGAGCGCTTGCTCAAGGCGCCGTGGAGCAGAGCCAGGAGGGAGGAAGAAGAAAACTCGACTTTCTGCCACTGAAGATAAACATGACATGTGGGCCCCACCACTTTCTCCCCTCTTATCCCCTCTATTCAGCTGCAATTATCTCCACCAATTTAGTTCAATCTGGTTAAGGGTAATAGGGAACTAATCTACATCTGAAAAGGGTTAGAGCTCACAAAACTCTGAATTTTGACTAAGTGGAATATTTGAAAATTCAATCTTGACTTTTGAATTATTCTTCGAATTACCCTTCTCCTGTTGTAATTAAAACCCTAAGCAAACTCGATCCAAAATTTCTAGATTCTTGTGGAGAGGCCAAATAACATGTTTATAATCAGATTCTGAAATTTAATTCCACAATTGACCAGGTTTTATTTGAATTCAAATACAAATTTGAACTCCGATGCCTTCAATGCACACGTAGGATTAAATAGTAAATGGACATAAAAAATTTTGAAAAACTTGGTGGTGTAATTTTTTTAATTATGAGGAATTTATTGGGCAACTCAAATTCACAATTTGACTAAGTTTGAATAGGAGAATTAGTTTGATTGTTATTCCTTACTGACACAATTTTCTAGTTGGTGCCACGAGTCGAAGCAGAGAGAGAGCACGTCAGTACTGCCCGGATCGACGATAAGGACAGCCTCAAAGACTAGCTTGTGCGTGAAGCCTTCTTGGCACTAACATTGAGATGGTTCCTGATAAGCACAAGCAGAAGAGGAAACCAAACAACGTTAGATGAGAGTTGGCTGGTGGGCCACCCGATAAGTGGGCCCCACCCATGTTATTATTTTCACTGGTCCAGACAAAAGAGTAGGATGAAAATTTTCGAAGATACTACATATCATCAATGTAGCTGGGAACTCCATGATGTTGCTCAAGTCAATTTTGGAACTTGAGTTTGAATTAACATTCGAATTGTTAATCTTTTAGGTGGAATAATCCAGTTAAGGCTTTAAGTTTTAACAAGTTCCTATTTTTAGTGAACATTGGTTAACTCACATAGTACATGTGAGTTTGGATTTCCATGTCCACTTTAAAAAATTTTAAGTTCACATTTTTGCGTTTTTGTTTTTCAAAAAAGCGGCTTCCCCCTTAAAGGAATCTTGTCCCGAAATTCTATCAAGTAGAATAGCAGAAGCAAGTAGGGAACAATCCGTAAAAGAAGGTCATTGACTAAAGAAAATGACAATGCCCTTAAAGACTTGGGTTCTATGAAGTAATAATTATCTGAAGACATCTTATGAAATTCTAACGTGTGTCTTTGGTGACTCCAGTCTTCAGGTTGATAATCTTGACAGGATGTTCGACATGATAATATCACGTCGTAAAACTCTGACGTTTGTCATGGAACTTTTATTGCTGTACTCTTGCACAGGCATGACATCTTGTCCTGTCCTAGTCTTGACTTGAAGAATTAGCACTTGTTCTTTGCTTCTCTAGGTCACCTTGATAGATTGAAACTATATTTGCATTGATTCTTGGTTGCTTGCTTGGTTTTGCATAGGTACTTACAACTTCATGTGGTATTTCCCTTGACATGAGTTAAGATGATTTACGAGGTTAAACAACAATTATTAACCTCGTTGGATGTTTAGTCAACCTTAGGATCCCTTAGTTGTAGCATAAGAGTAGCAAAGCACTCAACACTCTTATGTGAGCAAAACAGCAAGAATACTGAAGATACGGTGACTAAAAGGTTTTTGGGTATATTAACATCTTCAAACAATAGAAATAGAAGATGAAGACTCTTCGCGGTGGCATATGAAGATTTATGGATTCAGTATCCTTACATGCTCCCAACACAGCAAAGAACTCAATTATATGGTAACTACAAGGTTATCAAGGTTACCATATACCAAGTCAAGACTTATAGGAACTTCAAGGAGTTTTGCGAGGTTGATAATCAAACGGAACCTTTGCGAGTAATGAGAATCATAGATGGCACAAGGTTGATCATCTAACTGGTGATCGCACGATGAAGAACGGTATAATTGCAACAATCAAAACACTTGAACCTAGACAAGTCAAGGACGGAAGTTTAAGTGTTTGTTTAGTTGCAAGGGAGGTTGAGTGATCGGTTACCCAAGTATCACTTAATAAAAGAGAGATCAACCATTTAAGAGTCAAATGAAGATGGTGAAATGATCGTAGTCATTAGACACCTTAGAATAGTCTGAATGGAAGTACATAATCTTGCTCTAAATTTTAGTATTATCATGCATTCTATCATTCGTACTTCATTGGTAATGATGCTTCATGATGCGTCACATGTTGTATGGTGCAATGAATATGCACATGGTATGGTGCAAATGGTGCACATGTATGGTGCAAATGGTGCACATGTAGGGTGCAGTAACTTTTATAGTTTGAGCAAGATTAAATGAACCAAACATACAAAGCTCAAGTACTGTCTGATGATTTGCAAGGATTGGATACCGTGGTCGTGAAAGACACTCAACCGGTGATGTCTCTTCCATGTCTCGACCACGGTCAAGAAATTCAATTTTAAGAGCATTGACAAGGAACGCGGAAAATATACCACGGTCTTGATCTTCCAAAAGCTTGTTCATGTTCTAATCAACTTAATTGCATCTTCATCTAAGTCTTGGAGGTACCTGTTGACTTGAGGAGTATCTTCAACAGAAGAAAAACAACTAACTATATGTCGAAGGTTATCCCTAGACACCTAGTCGAGATCACTAGACACATCTCTAGTGATACTTCACTTAACCTTCGCTTCGATTAGTCAGGAGGAATGGATATCCTTCTCGATCACTTTAGTGGAGTTGAAGTCACACTCTTCTAGTGTAACTCAATCTGGTGGTGGAAGTTGGACCCTCTTGAAGATGTAATCTCACTTGTTTGCGTTGTCATTGACACATCTCAGTGTGCCAAAGAGTGCTAGTTAAACACTACAGTTACTTGAGTGCTCACCTTCCTCCTTAAATTTTTGAATCAGGATGTTGAAGCGTACCTCAAACAATCCTCATGAGAAGACGAGATGCAACTCGAGTAATTGCGACTTGCACTCAAAATCACAAGGGTTGATGTGACAAGTCACATAAATCAAACACTAGTATGTCTATCCAAGGAAAAGAGCTTGAAATGAGTTAAACACTCCATTCCACTTGGTAAATAGTTGAGTCCCAATTCTTGTGTTTTTACGACACTCCTCGAGTTGAAATCGAGAACCGAATGCCTAACAAAACCCAAAAGTTTCAAACTGGCCAAGCTGTTGTGACCAATGACCAGTCTGGACGCAAACTTGATTTTGATCCAGTTAATGGTAAAATCATATCTTGAGGTGAATAACAAAGTTAAAGTACACTTCAAGACACGTATTGGTTTGCCCCTAGATCATTTCTGGTTTGCAAGTTATACTATTATAAAGTTGGCAGAATTTTCTGGCACTTTCAGCAGAACTTGCTTAAAAAGTAGCATTTTTGATCCAACGTTTCCATACAATTCTATCCCAAATCTGGAGAAATTATTATTGACATAGTTGTAGACACGGTAATAAGCTTTCCAGAAAGTACTTATTTGTCTTCATATCAGTTTTTGTTTCAGAGATATGCATTTTTAACGTTTGCTAAAATTTTAGCATTCAGAATTTGATGTTCAGTTCAGATTGACAACTTGCATTCAAACTCAATTTAGAATAGGTAGATGACATTTTTAGTTCTGGAGTTGAATAGAGAACTTGTAGAGGACTTTTAAAGCTTTCCAATCCTCATAGCACTTCTGGTTGAGGAAATATTGCCTTTGTAAGTTGACACTTTTTTCTGAAAATTTGGACAACACCTACTTTGTTTATGGCTGATCTTGTCCACAGTTTTCAGATTTATAGACATCAACATTTGCAAATACTTAGCAAAATTGTTGCATACATCCTCAGAATTCCAGAAATGTAAAACACACAGTCATCCAATGATTCTATTTGAAACTAAGATCAAACCCATAACTGAATACAAACCTGTGAGATTCTGAACTGCCAATACACCTTAAACGATACTTCGATTTAAACCCAGTTATTTTGAGATTTAGCATTAGAGTCAAATAGAAACTTGATAGAGGACTTCTTAAGATTTCCAGAAATGTATAGACTTGCCTATTTCACATTTCTAGATTCCATGATATGCCAGTTCAAAGTTCACGGATATTCTGAATAATGTAGTTAGTACCAGCACAGAGTACCAGTTTCAACTCCCTATTTGAATTAATTCTGTACCGAATTTGGAAATACTTTGAACTACAAAATGGTAGAATAGATCCTACCATTTCGAAAAATGCATCAGAATGTCCTAGAAAAGTTTTTTGCAAACAGATGTGGCAAAAATACAGATGCTGATCCACTAAAGCTCAGAACAGCATCAGTTGTAGTTAGAGTGCTTTTTCATCTTCTTCATGTGGTTTTCTTGTTTGGAGTTAACCAGGAGATTTATAGAAGACTTTCCAAGCTTTCTAAAAAGTATTTATTTGCCTCCATATCATTTGTGGTTGAAGAGATATGGAGTTTTGAAATTGGACAATGTGCTCAGATTTCTAATGAAATTCTGACAGGACTTTATTTGTTGTGGCTGATTTGGTCACTGATTTCCAGGTAGAGAGCATCAAAATTTAACAGCAAGTTATATTACAAACTTGTTTTACAGGTCGCAAGGTTTCCGGAAATGTATTACACGAAGTTATTCGACGATTATACCACGAGTTATGGTCGAAATCGTAACCAGATACAGATCACTCCCGATCTGGTCTAGATTTGTTAGAGTTTGTAACTTCGAGTTTTTCCTTGAGTTACATGAGGATTCTGACCGGGAGTTCAGTAGAAAACTTTGTACAGGGCTCTCTACACTTTCCAACCAGATATTATAGACCATCATTGACAAAGTATACAATGAGTTACTGTTAAAATGGTGAAAGGCTCAGAACAGTTTCAGATTTGGTCCAGCTTCGACAAAGTTTAAGAATTAGACTTTAGGAATAGGTTAGCAATAGAGTTTGTTCTCGAGGTGAACAGGAAACATATAGAGGACTTCCTATCCTTTCCAAGCATATAACATACACCTAGATTAATTGAATAACCTAGGAGATATGGCTCTATGAAATTCACCCAAAATCTAAATAGAGCTGGTCGCAGCTACATAGTGTACCAACTTCAACTCAGGATTGGAATTCTCTAAGTGCCGATTTGGAAGACACTTCATGACCAACTTGAAGAACATCTTAACCTCTTTCAAAACTATATCACAAGGGTCAAGGAGAGTTTTATACGGAAGGATATGGTAAAAATACCGATGCTAGTTCATGAGATCAAGGAGGTGGATAAATGTTGGTTTCCAAGGATTTAGACCGGTTCAAAGTGCTTTCCTGTACAAATTATCCAAGGAAAAAGTCGTGGAGAACTTGAAGATCTTCTTAACCATATAGAATAACCATAGGTTCTCTAACAACTAACCAAGATTGCAACTCGGCGAAGTTAAGCAAACTTCAGCCAGAAACAAAGAATATTGGTTCTATACCTTTCTCGAGCCGATAACAGATGACACAAGTCAAAACATACCAGCAACCGATAGTTGGACTTCAAACACAATGCATCCATTCTGTCGTGGGGGCTGGTCAAGTATCAAATGTGATACTGCCGGTACTACATGTCTCACCAAAGTAAAAATCTAACTGGTATATCCGGATACATCTATAGGCCCTAGCATCGTTGACTCGCAAACGTGTTCTACACGGGTCGCTACCGTAGTTAGTGTAGCTGCAGAAGACAAACAATCCCCTTTCACTCCTTCACACCTCAAGGGCGGCACGGGGAAACACAACAGGCAGTCACAATAATATATATGAATGTAAATGCATACGACACTGGTGTGAGTCGCCCTCGAGCGAAGTCATGTCTCGAGGTACATGGTCGTACCATGTTTGTACAGCAAAGACTCCCGCACGAACCAGTTTATACACGCTCGGGCATACATGTTTCGCATGCTCCCATAGAACATGAATAGTTCTAAAGATGCATACTATCGGGTTATCCACCACCGGACGGGGGCTCTCACTAATTTTGTGTCATGCTGGGGTACCGCGTGTCATATGTTCTCAAAAACATGGAAAGTTTCAAAGACTCATATTGACTTTCCGTGCCAAGCCATGGAAACAATCACATACCATATCTCGTATGGAAGAGCTTACCGAGATTGATCCGCTCTCGGTGGTGTACCTTACCTCTTACCTTGAAGACGGGGCGTCGTTACAGAATATTATAACAAGTAAGTTAGTTCACCACCTTTATAACTTATACTAGTTATAGTCCTTAATGGGCATATAGCTAATCCTCACTCGACTACTTCGGAGTTTTTGAAAAC
Organism: Tuctoria greenei; assembly: GCA_036927565.1. Lineage (NCBI taxonomy): Eukaryota > Viridiplantae > Streptophyta > Magnoliopsida > Poales > Poaceae > Tuctoria > Tuctoria greenei. The sequence goes on along the minus strand of JAYESD010000001.1, from coordinate 139,421,916 downwards.
AGGCTCTTTTCGAGCGTGCTATTCCCAATGAAGCTCTAATACCATGTCTGTGGGGACCAGGGTCCCGACGTTCAAGGATCTCATTGGGTAGTGTCGTGCGATGTGGCACCTAACAGCACACACGAAAAGAATTACTAAATCATACAAAGTTTTCATTTCATAAATATAATTAGAGTTTACAAAATATTGTACAATAGAGGTACACACGCAGCAGAACTACATACTCATATTCTCACCTATCTAAGCATGAGAGAAGACGTCCATGTCCTAAGACGCTTCTCACTAGCAACATGATGATCATCCAGCAGTGGCGTGATCCACACGAGATTCTTCTTGACACCTCCAGGTCTCATGTACAACCTGAGCAGCAGGAATAAACTAATACTTGCAAAAATCATTAAAGCACAAACGTGAGCATAAGGCTTAACAAGACTGACCCTTCTCACTAGACATATGCAAGGTAAAGTCTAATCATAGGTAAAGAATAGCATAAATAGACTCGCCTACAAGTGGATCCTTATAGTCATGTTTTAAGTAGCAAATGACATTCCTCAGGCACGGCACATCATAGACTGCATAATCAAACAAGAAACGCTTTGTCGATGATATGTCATGCCCAAAGCACATAATGCTATTACAAGTTAAGTATTTGGAAACTGTAAACTTTTAATTGTGCTATCTCTAAGCCACATAAGGTTACAAAACAATTATAATTCAATACATCAAATTCTTCTGGCTTCTTCAGTATTTACTATGTCACAACACAATGAACAAGCGATACTCAAATAACTGCGAGGGACGGTGATTGCAATCAGGACACACCCGAATAACACGTCACGTACACCCGTGCCTAAGGAGCGTGCCATGCTCCTCACCACATCATACACAGCCACCTTTCACAAGGGAACTCTAATGCTGAACCGGTCCCACCATCGTGGGCATAAGGTTCGCACATGGAGCGTGTCTATTCCCGTCGGAAATTTACACCTTACTACCCTCAGCCCACCCCTATCGACAATGAGCTATGCCTCGACATCCAAGTTATAAAGTTACATCAGTTTCCTGGGTTCCATATACCCAGTATGCATCTGGTACTGTTCAAACTTGTCCACCAGGGCCGCACACGGATCGGTCCTCAATCGACACAAGCAGGGCTACGCACGTGAGACCACGTCTCGGTGCATCCTATCCCACCGCTCGGTCTCCAATTCATATTTACAAATCATTATTTGCTCAAATCCATCCCGTGTGATAAAATCCTATCTCGCGAGTAGATTCCAACTACTCGACTTCTACCGGATTCCTAAAAACATGAGCATGACATTTTCTACTCGTCGGGCTATAAACCTACCAAATACTCCATGGGATTTGTGGGTCATGCAAGTGGAGTAACAAGCACCTTAGCCCTAATGCACAAAATTCACCCTAGACATAAGTGATACAAATAGAAACTTTAAAATATCACTTAAATGCAAACCGGGGCTTGCCTTAGTTTGCGACTCGATTAAATGTCAAGGGTCAGTGGTCTTGTTTCGGGACTCCGCCAAGTAACTTCACGAAGGGCACTTTGTCCTTCTCCTCCAAGCGAACTCCTCATCCATCACCTATGATCATGTTCCTATCGACATGAAATGCATATAAGTAAACATTGTAAGTATACTTTAGATTAAACAAGTTAAATCAAACTCTAAGACTGATGAGATTAACTAGGAGGAAGAGGTATGCCTCTATTGTGTGGATAAGCAAGGATGGAGTCAAGTGCTCATAGTAGTGTTGAGATGTGAATTGAAAGGTGCAATGGAAGCATGTAATGCCATGATTTACTTAACACTTAGAGCTATGCCACTCGAGAAGGATGAGACTGACTGGTGTGGGCGTGTTAGACTGATTAGGGTAAGGATGACCCAGGAATCAAGGTGGGACATCGAAAGCTTGAGTATGAGTGGAGTGTGTAACAAAGGAGCTCGCGACATAGAAGTCAACCAATGAAGTTATACAAACTCACTAAGGTGTAAACTTAGTTAAGTGAGAAGTGTGGTCGCAGGGTTCAGAATTAGGATGAATCGAAGTGGAACCCTAGCGACACTTGGAAGTGAAGTGAGATCGGCATTGCTTGGACTTAAGGAGTCATCACAAGCACTACTACTCTGACGTGAGTACCAAGACAACGTTCAAATCACTTTTTGAAAGTGCATCTAGGACTCTCTTGTGGGTTTTGGATGATTTATGACAAGCAATTGGGATCATAACCTATTTGTTGAGATGAGTGCAGGCCTATGATAGGAAAATGAGCAAAATACCAAAAAGAAGGAAGGATGAGGAGCAAAGTGGAGATGAGCTCAAGGAAGAAGAGTAATAGATTATTGTGTATGGAGTGTGTTAAGGAAACTCACCCCAAGAGCTCAATCACAATTAAACACACACATTGCACAAAGTTTCACAGGACCGGACTAGTCCGATCACAACCGGACTAGTCCGATCACAAGCGGACTAGTCCGATAACCTTTCTGCACCAGATCGGACAAGTCCGATATCTGTCAGACTAGTCCGATATTCTTCTGACTAGAATCGGACTAGTCCTCCCCAGTACGGACTAGTCCTCAAAACACTTCACAAGTCACACAAAATCGGACAAGTCCGATCATAACTGGACTAGTCTGATATTCTTTCTGATCCAAATCGGACAAGTCCGATGTCTACACGGACTAGTCTGAAATACCCCCTGATCTGAATTGGACAAGTCCCCCAGTGCGGACTTGTCATCCTATGCACTTAGGGTATCACACGTTCGGACAAGTCCGATGACTATCGGACTAGTCCGAAGATTTCCAGTAGTGAAATCGGACAAGTCCGTTCCTAGCCAGACTAGTCCGATATTTCGGGGTACTTAGGGTTTGCTACACACAGCACACTGGACTAGTCCGGTGACCACCACGGACTAGTCCGAATTTTCTGAACCCTAACGGTCGCTTTTAGAAACCCCATATAAATAGAGGTGCACGGCCCAATTATGAACTCTCTCGAACCCTAGCGCTGTCACACCTCCCAAAAGCCTCAAAAACTACATCTCTCCACGAAATTAAGTGCCACAATGATCAATCCTTTGAGGATTCACTCTAGATCATTGGAGAGATACTTGGAACATCACATAGAGCTCTTGGTTTGATTCTCTAACACACTCTTGCGTTTTAATTGTAATCTTTTGAGTGTGTTTTTGGTGGAAATTTGTGTTGTAATCTAAGGGAGCTCTCAACGTGTGAGAAGGCCCCTTGAATTCGGTTATTCACCCCTTTGTGATTAGTGGAAGAGGATTGGCCTTCGTGGCGATCCGACGAGGGTAGGGTTGGAGAAGACCCGATCCTTTTGTGGACTCCTCAACGTGGATGTAGGTTGCCTTTTGTGGTAGCCGAACCATGGGATAAATCCTTGTGTTTTGCTTTTGGTGTTCATCATTCTCATCCATCAATATAATCTAGGGTTTCAACAATCATTGCTCATCTTACGTTGAATTGTCAAACATAAGAATTAACTGTGATATAATCTAATATATAACATTGGAACCTTTATTTGATTCTATATTTCCGCTGCATACATAAAAGAATCAACCTAATCTATCAAGCTTAAACAACTCAGTCTGTGAACACCGAACTAGTCCGCACATTACCGGACTAGTCCGATATTTCTGGTATTGAACCTGCTGTTGAGTGTTGTAGGATCCGACAAAAATTCGAAAAGGCCTATTCACCCCCCCTCTAGGCCCACATTCAATTGGTATCAGAGCAAGGTTCTTCAAGAAAGAGTCTAATCACTCGAAGAGATCATGTCGGAGATGAAGGACATCCACAAAATCAACAACCAAGAAGAGGTTAACAATGACAAGACTCAAAAAGTGGAAAAGTACCTCGAAGCCATTCAAGACTTCGAGGACGACGATGAGGAGACACTGGAGCTAAAGGCGCTCCATAGAAAGAAGGCACTTTCCAAAGGGAAAGTGAAAGTTGAAGAGAAGAAGAAGGGGAGTAGTCACACCGACTACTCCCGATATTCTTTTAACTTATATCGTCTAAATTTGAATTACAATCATTACTTATCCATCCCACCTGGAAAAGCCCCACACTTCGATGGAAGTGATTACTCAATGTGGAGGCAGAATATGAAAATGCATTTGATTTCTCTCAATCCAAGTCTATGGCATGTTGTATGCACAAGGATAGACATTCCGGACGACGACGAAAAGCTCACCCCAAGCCAAGAGCAGGCCATTCATAGAAATGCTCAAGCCGCAGCTGTAATCACCTCCTCACTCAGTCTGGACGAGTTCACCAAGGTGGATGGACTCAATATTGCTAAGGAGATTTGGGATACACTGCAAACTGCACATGAAGGTGACCGACATGTGCGTGAAGTAAAGATTGAGATGATCGAAGGCGAACTAGAAAGATTCGCAATTGAGGAAGACGAGTCACCCCAAGATATGTACAATCGATTGAAGACACTTGTCAACAAAGTTCGATCATATGGGAGCAAGAAGTGGAATGACCACGAGGTGGTAAAGCTCATCCTTAGAGCTTTTATGCCTCACAATGTCACGCTATGCTCCATGATTAGAGAAAGTCCCGGATACAAAAGGATGACTCCGGATGAATTGCTTGGAAAAATCATCAACTTTGAGATGATGGAAAAACAAGCAAAGCACGTCAAGGCAATTGCCGACCTCACCTTGGCTAAGAAGAAATGGGTTTCTTTAAAGTCCACCCTCAAGCCTCTATCCAAAGAGGCAAGAGAAGCACAACTAGAGGAAGACAGTGACGACGAGAGCAGTGAGCTAGATGAAGAGGACATGATATTATTCATGAAAAAGTTCAAGAGAATAATGAAGAAAAGACAAGGGACAAAATCAAGTGAAGGAAAGTACAAGGAAAGAACGAAGCCGAAGTTGAGGCGGGCATGCTATAATTGTGGTGAGTATAACCACTTTATAGTTGATTGCCCATATGAGGAGAACAAGAAGAAGACCAAAGAAGCCAAGCTTCAACCTAAGAAATTCTTCAAGAAGAAGAAACAAGACGAACAAGCGCACATTGGGAAGGAGTGGGACTCAAATGATGAGTCCTCATCATCCGAAGAAGAAGAGATGGCTAGCATAGCCATCGAGAGTGCGCCAAGAAATCTACACTCTTCCCCACACTCGGCGCAAGGAAGGGAAATGGCACGTGCCTTATGGCAAAGGAAGGTAAACAAAAGGTAATCATCAAAACCCCTTCCATTCATTCCTACTCTAGTGATGATGAAATAATTAGTGATGATGAAGATATGCTTAGTGGACTAGATAGGAAAGCTGCAACAAAAATAAAATTTTTACTTGATCAACTTGTTGAGAAGGAGATGTTGATTCACCGTCAAGAGGACATGATTATCTCCCAAAAGGAGGAGTATGTCAAACTTGACAAACTTCTAGAACTTGAAAAGGAGAAAAACAATTCACTAGAGCTTGAGTTAGCTTCAAGCAAGAAAGCTTGCTTGGAGTTAACTGACTCAGATGTTGCAATGAAGGACCAACTTGCTGACTTGATCAAAGTTAACAAGATCCTTGAAGTGCAAGTTGAGTCACTCAAGCTGAGTGAACCTTCCTCCTCTTCAAATTCACCTTCTCAACCCACTAAAACTGATTTTGCTCATATGTGCACATGTAGTAAGATTGACACCAGTTTGAAGGAGAAGTCAACCTCCACCAAGGATAAACATCCTACCCAATGTGGCATATTTGACAAGGAGAAGATCAACTATGCACGTAGTGCATACTTGGTCCAAAGACCTCCAAATGTCAAATATGGCATTGGTTACTCTTATGGTGAAAAGCAGCATGCTGGAAGATGCTGGAAGTCATAAGAATAACAAGGGGAGGATTTCCTTTGTGAAGGGAAGAACCTCTCAAACTGGTAAGTTGAAGGGTAAAAACTTGAACTCACACGAATATCGTACTAGTCCGGTAAGTGTCCGGACAAGTCTGGTCCTCCGGACAAGTCCGGCCTCCCAGACTAGCCCTGTATACAAACAACAATGATTACTCTTTAGAACCTTTAATGCCTCCAATGTGTCAATGAGAAATAATTTTGGCAAGGTTTATGCTAATTATGTTGGGCCACGCCATGGGAACACCAAATCTCATGTGTGGGTGCCCAAATGTATTGTAACTAACCTCCAAGGACCCAAGCAAGCTTGGATACCTAAAACCAAAGCATAATTTGTTTTTGCAGGCCTATTCCTCTGGTGGATCCAAATGGGTGCTAGACAGTGGTTTCACCAACCACATGACCAGAGAAAGAAGAATGTTCGTGGAATATGAAGAGAATGAGGACCCAAACGAAGGCATCTACTTTGGAGATAATAGTCAAGGAAGGGTGCTCGGTACCGGTAAAATTGCAATATCTTCTACACACACATTTTCTCATGTTTTACATGTTGAATCCTTAGATTATAACCTGATGTCCATATCTCAGCTATGTGACAAAGGTTATAATTGCTTGTTCACTAACGAGGGTGTGACCGTCTTTAGGAGGAGTGATGGTTCCATTGCATTCAAGGGTATGTTGAAGGGAAAGCTTTACCTCGTTGACTTCAACAAGGATAAAGCCGAACATGACACATGCTTGATTGCAAAGATCAACATGGGTTGGTTGTGGCATAGATGGCTAGCGCATGTTGGTATGAGGAATCTTCAAAAACTCCTCAAGGGCGATCACATCCGCGGTTTAAAGGATGTTGTTTTTGAGAAAGACAGGCCTTGTAGCGCGTGCCAAGCCGGGAAGCAAGTTGGAGCACCTCATCCCGCAAAGAACGTCATGACTACAACAAGACCGCTCGAACTACTTCACATGGACTTATTTGGTCCAACTGCTTATATAAGCATCGACGGTAACAAATATGGTTTAGTTATTATTGATGACTTTTCTCGCTTCACTTGGGTTTTCTTTTTGCTAGGTAAGTCAGAAACACAAGGAACACTCAAGAAGTTCTTCAAGCGAGCTCAAAACGAATTCTCATTGACAATCAAGAGTATTTGAAGCGACAACGGCACGGAGTTCAAGAACACACAAGTGGAGGAGTACCTTGATGAAGAGGGTATCAAGAACGAATTTTCAGCGCCATACTCGCCACAAAAAAACGGAGTTGCCGAAAGAAAGAACCGAACACTCATAGAGATGGCAAGAACAATGCTCGATGAGTACAAGACCTCGAATCGATTTTGGGCGGAAGCGATTAACAACGCTTGCCACGCCGTAAATCGACTTTATCTTCATCGACTACTCAAGAAGACATCCTATGAGCTACTCACCGGTAACAAACCAAATATCTCATATTTTCGAGTTTTCGGTTCTCCATGTTATATCCTGAACAAGAAGCCTAGGACATCAAAGTTCGCTTCAAAGTCCGATGAAGGTTTCTTGCTTGGTTATGATTCGAACACTTACTCCTATCGTGTTTTCAACAAGGCCTCCGGACTCGTTGAAATAGCACGTGACGTAGTGTTCGATGAGACTAATGGCTCCCAAAAGGAGCAAGTTGATCCATGTGAACTAGGTAAAGAAGAAGCTCCCTGTCAAGCATTGAAGAGAATGGCTCTAGGTGAGGTTAGACCACAAGAGCCACCTCCACACGTACATGAGGAAGATGAACCACAGGAGGAGATCAACGATCAAGGGGGAGCTTCAACACAAGATCAACCACAAAGCTACCAAGATGATCAACAAGTCAACGAAGGCAATAACTTAGGGGGAGAAGCAGATAATCATGAAGATACAACTCCTCAAGTGCCACACCCAAGAGTACACCAATGCATCAAAAGGGATCACCCAATCGACAACATCACCGGTGACATCCAAAAGGGAGTAACCACTAGATCTCGCTTAGCTAACTTTTGTGAACACTATTCGTTTGTATCCTTTTTGGAACTACACAGGGTTGAAGATGCATTGAAAGATTCGGACTGGGTGGTGGCAATGCAAGAAGAATTGAACAACTTCAAGCGTAACAAAGTATGGGAACTTGTGGCAAGACCCAATGCAAACATCGTCGGCACCAAATGGATCTTCCGCAACAAACAATATGAACACGGGGTGGTGACAAGGAACAAGGCACGACTTGTGGCCAAAGGTTATTCACAAGTCGAAGGTTTGGATTTTGATGAGACTTTTGCTCCAGTAGCTAGGCTTTAATCCATTAGAATATTACTTGCATATGCTACTCACCATGATTTCAAGCTGTATGAAATGGATGTGAAAAGCGCCTTCCTCAACGGACCAATCAAGGAAGAGGTGTACGTGGAGCAACCACCCGGGTTTGAAGACGAAGAGTTCCCCAACCACGTATTCAAATTGCGTAAGGCTCTCTACGGCCTCAAACAAGATCCTAGAGCTTGGTATGAGTGTCTTAGAGATTTCTTAATTGAGAATGGTTTTCAAATTGGCAAAGTAGATTATACTCTATTTACAAAGAATTTAGACAATGATCTTTTTATTTGTCAAATTTATGTTGATGATATAATCTTTGGGTCAACTAATCAATTGTTTTGTGAGGAATTTAGCAAAATCATGACAGACAGGTTTGAAATGTCAATGATGGGAGAATTAAAGTACTTCTTGGGATTCCAAGTGCGGCAACAAAAGGAAGGGACATTCATAAGCCAAACCAAGTACACGTAGAATATACTTAAGAAGTTTGGCATGGACAAGGCAAAGCCCATAAAGACCCCCATGGCAACAAATGGCCACTTGGATCTCAATGAAGATGGACCTAGCGTCGACCAAAAGGTATATCGCTCCATGATTGGATCTCCACTCTATTTATGTGCATCTAGGCCAGACATTATGTTGAGTGTATGTTTGTGTGCAAGATTTCAAGCCAACCCTAAGGAATGTCACTTGACAGCAGTAAAAAGGATCTTGAGATATTTAGTTCATACACCCAACCTTGGTCTTTGGTACCCAAAAGGCTCAAAATTCAAACTCATTGGTTACTCCGATGCAGATTATGCTGGGTGCAAAGTAGATAGAAAAAGCACCTCCGGCACATGCCAATTTCTAGGGAGATCCTTAGTTTCTTGGTCCTCCAAGAAACAAAATTCCATTGCCTTATCCACAGCCGAAGCGGAGTATGTTGCAGCGGGGAGTTGTTGTGCACAACTCCTTTGGATGCGACAAATTCTAAGGGATTATGGTTACAATATGAACCATATTCCACTCCTTTGTGACAATGAGAGTGCCATTAAAATTGCCCACAATCCAGTTTAGCACTCCAGAAACTAAACACATAGACCTAAGACACCACTTTTTGAGAGATCATTCCATGAAAGGAGACATAGCCATTTCACATGTCAACACTCGGAAGCAATTAGCCGACATATTCACCAAGCCACTTGATGAAAAACGCTTTTGCGAACTCCGAAATGAACTAAATATCCTTGATGCTCGGAGTGTGGCTTGAAATGTTCCATACCTATATGAATTCTTCAAAGATGTTGTTTTGGACTGTGAAAGTCACCTCTCATTTTTTCTCCAAAAAACTATGTCAATTACTAGATCTTGGTGAATTATGATCATTGCTTGATTGTTGTATGCTTACTTATCATATTCATCAAGACTATTTGACTTTATTTGCCCCTCTATTCTTTGATTATGAACCTTCAAATATATATGAATGGGCTATGCAATTCTTTCCTGGTGACCACAGACTAGTCTGTGGTTGTCCGTGGTTACCCGGACTAGTCCGCTCATGCAGACTAGTCCGCAGAGTGCCGGTTAGTTCGGACAAGTCCGATAACTCCACAGACTAGTCCGATGTTGCTCTCTGGATGAGTTCGGACTAGTCCGGTCATCTCCGGACTTGTCCGATTTTCCGTGTCCATAACCCTAGCTGCCACCAAACCCTAATCCCTTCATCCTCCACTCTTGCTCATGCGTTCTCTCTCCTCCGCTCGAGCTCCCAAGGCGATTTCTTGCTGCCTCCATCAAAAATCTCCGCATTTGGGCGGAAATCAAGCTTGCCCTCTTGAGGATTGAAGCTAGCGAACTTGTCCGGCCTTCAACACCCTCATCTCCAAGCGTCAATCGATTTCTTCGGTAATTTTCACCCAAACCCTAGAAATCTCGCTTTTCTTCATTATTGGTCGAATTGCCTAGCATCTTTCACTATATACATGCCTCCTTTATGTATCACGTGTATGCTAGACTAATTGTGCATTAGGAATCAGCTTTTGTCAAATCTCTTAGGTTTTTGAGGATGAACATCGGACTAGTCTGATCCTTGAAAGGACAAGTCCAGTCCCCCCCCCGGACTGGTCCGTGCCTGTGCACTGGACAAGTCTGATGTTTCTGAACTCAAAACCTAACTCTTCAATTCCTCAATGCAATTCCTTGATATCCTTTCATACCTATGCCTTGTATCATTCATTATCATTCTTGAAACTCATTCTCAGGTCATGTCGAGCTCAAACGATGAGGTTTCCGATTTTGAGGCCGAGATGGACCACGAGGTGGCACCTCGGACCTCAACGAGTCTTGGCAAGAAGCGCCAAGAGTGACCTACCGAGCCATCTCTGTCTCCTCCACAAGTTCGGAGGAAAGTGCTAGCGAAGAAGCCGGCCTCCAAGGTGCCAGCTTCTAGGGCTACCGCTAGTGGTGGCCCTAGCTCAGCAAGTGCCTGCCTAGCCAAAGGCAAGGGCAAGGGGATAGCGACGGGTCCAGTTGGACCATTGAAGCTGCATGCTCCTAGGGAAGGGGTCCGTGACCCCACTGAAGAAAAGTTCAACGGGAAGGGCAGTGACTCGGCAGCCAAATTCAGAAGCATCGATTGGTATGGCCGACCAAAGCAAGCAACTGATGGAAGATTCTGGTGCAACTTCCATGCTGATTTCTACAATCAGTGTATCTACCGATGAAGACACCAGTGGTGCGCAGTCAGTGGATCGACTGGGCACATCTTGAGAAGAAAAGATGCTCTTATTTTGATGAAGTTATTGCAACAGCTGAAAGACATGGCTTGAAGGACCTCTTTGCCTTCAAGTACAATTGGAATGATGAAGTGGTGGCTCAGTTCTATGCCACTTGTTACTTTGCAAGCGATGAAGAGGAAAGAGTGACTTGGATGACTCATGGATCGAAGTACACTATCACTTATGAAGAATTGGAAAGGATGTTGCATCTTGACACCTCCAGCAATGACAATGTGATTATTCACAATGTTGGTGTCATCGAGAAGGAGAATATGAAGTTTCTCTACGAGCCCAACTCAAAGTTCATCCCTCCTTCCACAAAGAACATGAAGCCATTCTTTGTGGTGCTAAACAGAGTCTTGAGGAAGACCATTGCCCCTAAGGATGGGGATGCAGGGAGTGTACAAGGGTACCTACGGACCCTAATGAGGGTCATAAGCAAGAACATACAGTTTGATGTGTTTGACTACATATGGAACGATATGGTCAACATCTCCAGCACCCCCAACAGGTCCTGTGGCTATGCTCCCTATCTAATGTTTATGATTGAGAAAGTCACAGGGATTGAGTTTGTCAAGGATGTGGAGCACACTCCTTTGAGGCCTCAGAAGCCTCAACCAGTAAATGTCCAGGCTGCTCCCTCGCCATCCTCCAGTCCCGAGGCACCGGCAAGATCAAGAGAAGATGCTAGATCTGTCCCTACTTCTAGGGAAGGCCCTCAAAGAGGATCAGCTAGTGGGATCCTCAAATATCTGGCTGCCATATTCTCCTCCTTCAAGAAGGCCGAAGTGAAGGCCCACAAGATCAACCAGAAAAGAAAGGAGGACATGAAGTACATCAAGGCCAATGTGAAGCATATCTGCCAGAAGTTGGAGATCGACCCCATTGGATCTTTAGTGATTTCTGAGGACTCTGACCCGGACTTCACTGAGCTCGTGCCCTTGAACCCCTCCGAGCTTGCCTACTTTGTCATTGGGGGCTCGAGTGGCTCCGTTCCTCCTCCTTTTCCTCCTCGTCAAGCTGAAGATGAAGATGACGAAGACGACGATGAGAGGACCGACAGTGAAGAGTGAAGACCCTAGGACCCTCCTCTCCTTCTTTTTGGTGTCTTGATGCCAAAGGGGGAGAGATTGAGGGGGAGTCTTATCTTTAGGTGTAGGATGCGAGGAGAGAGCTCTTTTTATGCTTCTTGTCTATTTTTGAGTTTTGTAGTGTTTTAACTTCGTTCCTAAGTTAGTTATGGTTCTGTGATGTAATGCTTAATTAATTTGAGAAGTATTTGTTGAAATCTGTAATTTTGCTCCTGGAATGACATATATGCTTGTCTTTGGTTGATTAATGTAAATTATGTCATTCTAAATGTCTCAATATACTTAGTTATGCATCCCACCATAAAGAATGCACATATGGATAATTCTTTCACTACTTGATGTATTTTTGACTCATATGTGCATACTTTATGAAAATCTTAATTTTTATCATATTTTGTGAAATCTCAATTGGTTGTCATCAATCACCAAAAAGGGGGAGATTGAAAGTGCATCTAGGACTCTCTTGTGGGTTTTGGATGATTTATGACAAGCAATTGGGATCCTAACCTATTTTGTTGAGATGAGTGCAGGCCTATGATAGGAAAATGAGCAAAATACCAAAAAGAAGGAAGGATGAGGAGCAAAGTGGAGATGAGCTCAAGGAAGAAGAGTAATAGATTATTGTGTATCGAGTGTGTTAAGGAAACTCACCCCAAGAGCTCAATCACAATTAAACACACACATTGCACAAAGTTTCACAGGACCGGACTAGTCCGATCACAACCGGACTAGTCCGATAACCTTTCTGCACCAGATCGGTCAAGTCCGATATCTGTCGAACTAGTCCAATATTCTTCTGACTAGAATCGGACTAGTCCTCCCCAGTACGGACTAGTCCTCAAAACACTTCACAAGTCACACAAAATCGGACAAGTCCGATCATAACCGGACTAATCCGATATTCTTTTTGATCCAAATTGGACAAGTCCGATGTCTACACGGACTAGTCTGAAATACCATCTGATCTGAATCAGACAAGTCCCCCAGTGCGGACTTGTCATCCTATACACATAGGGTCTCACATGTCCGGACAAGCCCGATGACTATCGGACTAGTCCAAAGATTTCTAGTAGTGAAATCAGACAAGTTCGTTCCTAGCCGGACTAGTCCGATATTTCGGGGTACTTAGGGTTTGCTACACACAGCACACCGGACTAGTCCGGTGACCACCACGGACTAGTCCGAATTTTCTGAACCCTAACGGTCACTTTTAGAAACCCCATATAAATAGAGGTGCACGACCCAATTATGAACTCTCTCGAACCCTAGCGTCGTCACACCTCCCAAGAGCCTCAAAAACTACATCTCTCCACGAAATTAAGTGCAACAACGATCAATCCTTTGAGGATTCACTCTAGATCATTGGAGAGACACTTGGAACATCACATTGAGCTCTTGGTTTGATTCTCTAACACACTCCTGCGTTTTAATTGTAATCTTTTGAGTGTGTTTTCGGTGGAAATTTGTGTTGTAATTTAAGGGAGCTCTCAACGTGTGAGAATGCCCCTTGAATTCGGTTATTCACCCCTTTGTGATTAGTGGAAGAGGATTAGCCTTCGTGGCAATCCGAAGAGGGTAGGGTTGGAGAAGACCCGGTCCTTTTGTGGACTCCTCAACATGGATGTAGGTTGCCTTTTGTGGTAGCCGAACCACGGGATAAATCCTTGTGTTTTGCTTTTGGTGTTCATCATTCTCATTCATCAGTATAATCTAGGGTTTCAACAATCATTTCTCATCTTACGTTGAATTGTCAAACATAAGAATTAACTGTGATATAATCTAATATATAACATTGGAACCTTTATTTGATTATATATTTCTGCTTCATACATAAAAGAATTAACATAATGGATCAAGCTTAAACAACTCAGTCCGTGAACACCGGACTAGTCTGCACATTACCGGACTAGTCCGATATCTCTGGTATTGAACCTGTTGTTGAGTGTTGCAGGATCCGACAAAAATTCGAAAAGGCCTATTCACCCTCCCCCCCTTTAGGCCCACATTCACTTTTAGGTAAACCAGTCGCGCTACCTTTCCATCCTTATAAGCATGCTCACCTTGTTCATTTCATCGAATATCTTGGGTGTGTTCCTGATCCGGTCACTTCATCAACATTCAAAGAGCATCTTGGCACATATCCTTGTGGATTGCCACCCCACAACAGACCTGCATCCATAGACCAGCATTGAACGTCAACACATCTGGTTTCGCCTTGTAGCCATTTCATCGAACACCTTGGCTGCAGCACCATCTCACCAATTCTTCACAAATCAGAGCTAACCTTGGCCTAATTGTTGTCGCTGCTGTGTCAATGATGTGTTCCTGCATTTAACCCATCGCACACATCACTCACTTCGCTGGTCGGGTGCAGCCATGGCGCGGAACATCGTGATGATGTATCAAGGGCGATGGCGTTGATGCGGTTGAAAGCATCTAGGCCCCATGAGGTACGGTTTCGGTGATTAATGACAACCATTCGATATTACTAATGAATTTGTGAATGCAAGGTCTCAATAACACTCAATCAAATGAAATCAAAATTACATTGGAGACCCATATAAAATCAACGAATGAGATCAAATCAAATCATATGAAGACAAGAAGTGAAAGCTCTAACTTGATATCACTCAATGCTTGAAGACAATCAAAACAACATTTCAAACAAGTGTCAAAGAGGTCACAAGTTCAAATTCCAAAAGAACAACTCAAAACAACTCGAAGTCAACAAGTTGAACACACCGGATCATCCGATGGTCCTTGAGTTGACTGCATCGGTCGAGTTGTGTCAACAGAAGAAGAAGACCTCAGAGCAAAGAACTCACCGGATCATCCGATGTGGGTGGCTCAGTGACATCGGTCCATTATTACAGATTGCAACACTGTTGGACCAAGTGAAGCACCGGATCATCCGATGTGCAGACTTACACACATCGGTCGATCACTCCAGTGAGCTTCAAGATGAAGCAAAATTTTGGAGGAAGAGCCACCGGATCATCCGATGAGAAGACAGATCAACATCGGTCTAACAACGGTCATATCTGACACAGTGACATCAGCTATTTTGGCTTTGACCGATGTTAACTGAAGGGGAGACATCGGGTCATCCGGTGTTCGCAGAGAAGTGATGTCAGCCTACTTTTCCAACGGCTATCTCGTGGAGGCTGGCTATTTATACCCCTTCAACCTGTCAAATCGAAAAGACTTGAAGCCCAGACATACTCTACACATCCTAGAGCATTCAAGCAATAGAGCTACCACTTTCACATTATTTGCTCATCATTTGTACACCAAGAGATAGGCTAGAACTAGCTAGAGATAGTGCTTGGGTGCCTCCATTCTTGGTGATTGGAGTCTCTAGTGTAGTGAGAGCCATAAGGGAGTGTCCCTTGGTGTGTGCGACTTCCGGAGCTTGCCAAGAAGATTGTGGAAGCCCGGAGGATTCCAAAGTGTACAAGGCTTGAGCTCCACCTTGCCGAGGTTGGCGAACGGAGAAGAATAGTGAAGAACCCCCTTGTCTCGGTGACTTGGGAGTGGCAAAACCCTTCGGTGGGTGCCACAACGTGGATGTAGGTAGATCCTTGTGATCTTACCGAACCACGGGATAAACTCCGTGTCCCTTGAGCGTTTGCATCCCTCTCCCTTTTACACTTATGCAATCTTCATTCCGCAACTTTAATTTACATTGATTGCATAGTTTAATCGCATAGGGAATTGGGCTTGAGGTCGTTAATCTTAATTGTTTTAAAAATTGAAAGAAAGCCCAATTCACCCCCCCTCTTGGGCGTTTCGATCCTTACAATTGGTATCAGAGCCTTGTTGCTCATTGGATCATTCTAGCTTCACAGCTAGAGAGCTTAAATGGCCAATAATGGGGGTTCGGTTCCTATCTTCGAGGGCAAGAACTTTGCCTATTGGAAAGCACGCATGCGTGCCTACCTAGAGGCTATTGCTCCCAAAGTTTGGGAAGCGACCCATGCGGGATTTGGAGATCATAATTATATTGGTGATCAAATTAAATGGGATGCTAGAGCTAGAAATGCCATCTATGAATGCATTAGTCAAGATGTATTCGCTAGAATTGCTAGTAAAGAAAAAGCTTGTGAAATTTGGACATGCTTAATTGAAATTCATGAGGGTTCCTCTCGTGTTAAAGAACTTAAATATCACTTGCTTAAATCTAAATATGATGAATTTAAAATGTTTCCTCATGAAAATGTAAATGAAATGTTTTCTCGCTTAAATGTTCTCATTGAGGAAATAAATGCTCTTGATATTGCTTCTCTTGGCAAGGGACTTATCAACCGAAAGATCCTCATGCTCCTTCCCAAGCCAAAGTATAACATCATCAACTCAATGCTCCAAAAAGAATCACTTGATCACATTGAAGTTTCGGAGCTAATTGGGGAGATTCACGCTCATGAGATGAGTGTACTTGGGATGATGGAGGATTCATCTTCTACAAGGACAATTGCTCTCAAGGGGTTCAAGAAAACAAATTTCAAGAAAATGATCAAACCTAGTTCAAGCAAAGAAGAGCAAACATCAAGTGAAGATGATGATGATGAGCTTGCATCAATGATGAGGAAATTCTCTCGCTTGAATTCCAAGATTGCCAAGAAGGGATATACTTTTGATCCCAACAAGAGAGCCTTCCTCCCAAGAAAAGATGAAAACAAGACATGCTATAATTGTGGCGATCAAGGCCACATATCATATGATTGTCCAAGACCGGACAAGAGGAAGGACAACCACAAGGGAAAGCATCAAAAGCAAGAAGAAAGTGATGAAGATGAAGAAGAGGTCAAGCCCAAGCGCTCCTTTGGAAAGAAGAAATTTGACAAAGGCAAGAAGACCAAGCTCTTTCCAAAGAAAAGAAGAGGGCCTCAAAAAGTCTTCATGTGCGAGGCAAATGAGTGGATCACGGATGAAGAGTCAAGCGACGAAGAGAGTGAAGGTGAAGAAAACTTGGCGGGGCTTGTCGTCGTCAACAAGGATAACTCACCTCTTCGTCCACCTCCCATGTGCCTCATGGCAAAAGGTAACATTGAGGTATGTGATGACTCTAGTGATGATGAGCTTTCCCCCGATGAATTAACTTCATTGATAAATGAATACCACACCATCATTAAAAGGGAAAAGAACAAAGTCAAGGCTCTTGAACAAGCTCATGCTAAACTTGAGAATACTAACCTCAATTTGCTTGACAAGTATGAAAGCATACTTAAGGATCATGACACGCTCAAATCTCACATCAAGCAAGTTGAGGAAGAAAAGACTAAAATCAAGCTTGATCATCATGAGCTTAACTTAGCACACCAAACACTCTTGGAAGAGCACAACAAGTTAAAACTAGAACATCAAGTACTTAGCCTTGCTCATGAAGTTCTTGATCAAGAATTAAAAACTATGAAGAAAGAAACCCTAAATAATGAGATTACGTCTCATGCTACTAACCTTTTGCACAAGTCTTTGCCCACGAAAGAAAATGCTAGGGAGAAGGACTTGATGGAAGAGATTGAGAGTCTCTGCACTAGTGTGGCAAGACTATCAAAAGGAGAAGTCAAGCACAAGGAGATCCTCTTCCAACAAGCAAAGGCCTTCAACAAGAGAGGACTTGGATCCTTCCCGGTGCCTAACAAAGGAAAGGTACCCTCGCCGGAGCTCAAAACAAGCTTCATCAAGGAAGTTGGTTCCTATTGCCAACATTGCGAGGTTACCGATCATCATACAAGGGAGTGTCCTCTTCCTAACCGACCTTCTCCAAAATTGCCTACTAACTACACATCTACCTTTGATAATCACTACTATCTATTGAGTAAAGTAGGTGGCAAGGTGATGGAAATGTTCATCGGCAAAAACATTAAGGGCATGAAGGGGAAGCTCCCCAAGCAACTTTGGGTCCCAAAAGCACTTGTATCACACATACAAGGACCTAAGTTAGCTTGGGTGCCAAAAATCAAGAACACGTGACCGGCCACGATGCAACTTCAAGAGGGGACCTCCACCATCAAGAAAAATCTACCAATGACCTCTTGAAGAAACTTGAGAATGGGAGCTCGACGCGGATATGGACGGTAATCGAATTGTCAAATCAAATTACCATTCCATATTTGGTTCATTTCTATATCTTTCCGCATCTAGGCCCCATATCATGTCAAATGGATGCTTGTATGATTGTGTGCCTCTCCTTTGTGACAATGCAAGTGCGGTTAGATTTGCTAGAAACCCCATTCCCTTCCCGCACTTGTTGAGAAAACTTTTTCTAGACTTAGAAGAGAATTAAATGTGCTAGATGCATCTAACGTCATGTAAGTTGCCATGTTCATGTAAGGATGCATATCATATAAGTCTTGTCTAACTCCCAAAGGATAGGGGCAAGCTAGAAGTAGTTTTCCCTGAGGAAGCCTTTGGAAGGTTCAAACTTGGCAAGATAGATTTATTTTATGTCTTGCATGATCCCTGTCATATAAGCTTGCACTCATTTAATCTCTTGCACTATAATTTGTTTGGCATTGCATACGGTAGATTGTCACAAAGGGGAACCCACCTCATGAGAAGGAGACTTGTTTGAAATGCAATATCTCAACTCATATATGGTGGAAAGAACAAAATGTTAGGTACGTTAATGCCTAGAGGAACATGCTTCAAAGAGATAGAAGTCTTCATACTCTACCTCACAAAGCATGGGCCATACAATTTTTTTTTTTGGATATTTTCCTGCATTTCTCTTGGTGTTCCATTTGCATTAAGGCCTAGCCAAGCTATTGGCATATTAGCTTTTTGAGGGGTAAGGGGTTGCCCAAAAAGTCCTAAGACATGTGTTTCTCTTTGATTGTTTGTTTGGTCAAAGGACATATAAGGGATGTTTTCGTTCTGTTGTCATCGGATTATCCGATGCCTATGTCAATCCCTCATCGGTCCAATAGGTGTTCAATCTTCAAAGCCCAATTCTGTCTGAATTTCAAATGATCCGACGCGTTCATTCCGAAAAACATCGGTCCATCCGATGTTCACTCTTCTGGAGCTATGGTCAATTCAACCGATGTTTACTTCCTCCTACGTCGGATCATCCGGTGTCAACATTCCTCTTTTGAACACCCTTACTGTGCCATTCGACCGATGACCCAAACCCTAAATGTCGGTCCATCCGATGTCAACAGCAATTTTTGAATATCCTTATTGTGGCATTCGACCGATGTTCGTTTCACCTAGCATCGGTCCATCCGGTGTTAAAATTTCGGCTAGGGTTTGGGGTCCACTATTTAAACCCGCGCGCCGCCGTGTTTCTCTCTCCCCGACCTCTCACTCGCCCGCGTGCCGCCGCCTCTTCCTCCATCCGTCGACCACCGCGCGCCGCCTCTCCCTCGCACCCAGCCGCCGCCGCCGCCACCCTAGGCGCCGCCGCCGCCGTCTCCGGCCGCCGCTGCCCACAGCGCCGCCCCTGCTTGCCGTGCTCCACCCGCGCCGCCTCACCTCCAAGCGCCGCGCCGCCGTGCTCCACCCGCGCCCAAGCGCCGCGCCGCCGCCTCCACCCTCGCGCCGTTCGTCGCACCGCCGCCTACACGCACCTCTCACACCGCATCCAAGCACCACCACCACTCTTCCCTCCATCGCAGCGCCTCCACCCCGCGACGCCGCCATCTCCGGTCACCTCCCTGTCGCTAGGTTTTCCCGAGCTCCATCGTCGCTAAGGTTTGCTCCGTGCCGTGCGACGTCCCTCGCTGTTTCTCTCGTCGTTCGTTTTCTTCGTCGCTAACCCTACCTCTCCATTGCATCAAGATGGGTCGCGATCGCAAAGGAAAGGGCAAGGCAATCGCGGAGCCCGCCGCGAAGAAGCGCAAACTGTCGAAGGATGAGAAGAAGGCCCTTATGGCTGCTCGCGCCGCCGAGGAGCGTGAGGGTGGCCGAGGGGGTTCCCTGAGGATTCGCGAGGCCCGTCCGAGGCAGCCTCCCGTAATCGACGACTCCGATGCCGAGGAGGAGCCAGTTGAGCCTCTCGTCCGCCGGCGCTCAGCCCGGACGCGTGGGGGTCACACCGAGGCTACTCCTCGTCCGAGACCGATGGCTGCCGACCGTCGTGAGGACAGGGAGGCCGAGAGGGCCATCTACGAGATGGACACGGCCGTCCGTGTCGGTGAGGGAGTCCGGTTGACAGACTACAGGAAGATGAAGGCCAAGCAGCTACGCAAGCTTCGTTGGAACGTGCTGCTTGAGGAGTGGTTCCCACAGCCCCGAGAGACTCTTGTGGACAGTCGCTTCTGGACTGTCACCCAGGAGTCTCTCTATGAGACCTACAGGCATCGGGGGCACAAGCTTTTTCAGCACAACTACCTGGACTGGGGGCAGCTTGCAGTGGCAGCGGAGACTGAGGTCCGTCCTTTCTTTGAGAGATACAGAGGTCTGGTGCAGCTGCTGGCTTATGAGAGAAGTGCTTATGTGGAAGAGTGGGTCCGTGTCTTCTACGCGACCCTGTACATCTCAGAGGGCAGGAGGTTGATTGCCTTCATGTTCAATGGTCAGCGCTACCACCTCTCGAGGCAGACTTTGGGGCATATTCTTGGTTTGGACCTGCACGACACCTGCGTGCACGAGAAGGTCTATGGGCAGGCAGATCCACCGAGGAGGCCACTTACTGGAGGGGTAGCACCACAGCTTGATGAGATCCGCTCTCTGTTTGGCCCCTCGTTCTCTCCGGACCAGCCGAGAGTTCCAGCTCTCCTGACCCCAGCTGCGCGCATTGTGCACCTCGCCTTGCGCCGCACGCTCCTGCCGAGGTCAGGTTACTTGGAGGGGTTCACGAGTCTGCAGCAGACCCTCCTGTTCTACATAATGAACGGGATGGATTTCGATATCGTGGACATACTCCTATGCGAGATGGAAGACGTAATCACGGATGGGATTGGCATGATGAGGCAGATGGTCTACGGGCACTGGATCAGTTACATTTGCTCTATGATGGTGCGTGAGGGACATGCAGCACAGGCCCGGCTTGCTGACGAGAGTGTGACTCGCTTTGGTCACTATCGTGCCTCTGCTCCTGGAGACCGTCGCCTTGGTCGTCCAGTTGAGCGCCAGGTCTGGGCCCGTCTGTCAGAGGAAGACTGGTCCGACCTAGAGCGGGAGGACGAGAGGCTTGCTGAGGCTGAGGCTCAGGGGGAGGACTTGCAGCACGTCTGGTCCGAGAGCGACACAGACGAGAGTGTCGAGGAGTACTTCCCTCCGCCTCCACCCTCACCGAGGCAGCACGACGCCGAGGCAGGAGGATCAGCTGCTCTGCCACCGACACCACCTCCTGTGTCCGAGGCGTAGGTGTCACCGCCGTCAGAGCTGTCATCTCTTCTCCAGCAGATGATCGAGCAGCAGCGCCAGGACAGGCTCGCTGCTGAGCAGGCCAGGGCAGAGCAGGCTGCTCACCTGGCACAGCTGCAGCGGCAACAGCAGGAGCTCCAGCTGGAGATCGCCCGTCAGAGGCGAGAGGATACGGACCGGTTCACCAACCTGGTAGATCAGATGCACCGCCGTACCCTCGACCAGCAGCAGCAGACCCAGCAGGCCATGATGGGGATCCTAGGGTTGATCACCAACCATTACACTCAGACCGGGATCGCCCTTCCTCCACAGCAGCCTGGACTGGGACTGGCTCCAGGTGTTGCTCAGGTGCCTACTACTCCTATCCCTTCAATCAGTATGTCACCACTTCTGGCATCCAGCGCACCGATTCACTCACCACTGCCGGCGACGATCTTGTTCCAGCAGACGCCGGCGTCCGTGGTGAGCGCTCCACTTCCTCCAGCTCCACCGGCACCTCCAGTACCTGCTTCCTCTCCTCCAGCATCGGCAGCGGACCCTCCAGTTCCCGCCGCTCCAGCAGCTCCTACGACCGGCGGCTCTAGCTCCGACGACTGCGACGGTGCCCAGTTCGTCCTTGCGCCCAGCTCTCAGGGTCTGTAGGCGTTCTGATCCCTTTTTGGTGTCTTGATGCCAATGGGGGAGAAGATGTAGAAGAGTCAGGGGGAGTGGTAGTCTCAGGGGGAGTGAAGGAGGAGTGTGTGCTTATCCTCTGTATTCGTGCTTGAGTACTCTTTTGTAATTTCAATTAAGCACTCTTTCACTTGTCTCATTTGCTTATGTTTTTAATCAATTGAGCTTTTCGCACCACAAATTTCTTTTGCGTTTTACAAGCTTAATGTGTCCTATGCTGTATTCATTGCATATATACTTGAGTATTATCATCAAATTCATTATTATTGCGCTTTAAATTATTGTGTTGTCATCAATCACCAAAAAGGGGGAGATTGAAAGCATCTAGGCCCCATGAGGTACGGTTTCGGTGATTAATGACAACCATTCGATATTACTAATGAATTTGTGAATGCAAGGTCTCAATAACACTCAATCAAATGAAATCAAAATTACATTGGAGACCCATATAAAATCAACGAATGAGATCAAATCAAATCATATGAAGATAAGAAGTGAAAGCTCTAACTTGATATCACTCAATGCTTGAAGACAATCAAAACAACATTTCAAACAAGTGTCAAAGAGGTCACAAGTTCAAATTCCAAAAGAACAACTCAAAACAACTCGAAGTTAACAAGTTGAACACACCGGATCATCCGATGGTCTTTGAGTTGACTGCATCGGTCGAGTTGTGTCAACAGAAGAAGAAGACCTCAGAGCAAAGAACTCACCGGATCATCCGATGTGGGTGGCTCAGTGACATCGGTCCATTATTACAGATTGCAACACTGTTGGACCAAGTGAAGCACCGGATCATCCGATGTGCAGACTTACACACATCGGTCGATCACTCCAGTGAGCTTCAAGATGAAGCAAAATTTTGGAGGAAGAGCCACCAGATCATCCGATGAGAAGACAGATCAACATCGGTCTAACAACGGTCATATCTGACACAGTGACATCAGCTATTTTGGCTTTGACCGATGTTAACTGAAGGGGAGACATCGGATCATCCGGTGTTCGCAGAGAAGTGATGTCAGCCTACTTTTCCAACGGCTATCTCGTGGAGGCTGGCTATTTATACCCCTTCAACCTGTCAAATCGAAAAGACTTGAAGCCCAGACATACTCTACACATCCTAGAGCATTCAAGCAATAGAGCTACCACTTTCACATTATTTGCTCATCATTTGTACACCAAGAGATAGGCTAGAACTAGCTAGAGATAGTGCTTGGGTGCCTCCATTCTTGGTGATTGGAGTCTCTAGTGTAGTGAGAGCCATAAGGGAGTGTCCCTTGGTGTGTGCGACTTCCGGAGCTTGCCAAGAAGATTGTGGAAGCCCGGAGGATTCCAAAGTGTACAAGGCTTGAGCTCCACCTTGCCGAGGTTGGCGAACGGAGAAGAATAGTGAAGAACCCCCTTGTCTCGGTGACTTGGGAGTGGAAAAACCCTTCGGTGGGTGCCACAACGTGGATGTAGGTAGATCCTTGTGATCTTACCGAACCACGGGATAAACTCCGTGTCCCTTGAGCGTTTGCATCCCTCTCCCTTTTACACTTATGCAATCTTCATTCCGCAACTTTAATTTACATTGATTGCATAGTTTAATCACATAGGGAATTGGGCTTGAGGTCGTTAATCTTAATTGTTTTAAAAATTGAAAGAAAGCCCAATTCACCCCCCCCCCTCTTGGGCGTTTCGATCCTTACAATTGGTATCAGAGCCTTGTTGCTCATTGGATCATTCTAGCTTCACAGCTAGAGAGCTTAAATGGCCAAGAATGGGGGTTCGGTTCCTATATTTGAGGGCAAGAACTTTGCCTATTGGAAAGCACGCATGCGTGCCTACCTAGAGGCTATTGCTCCCGAAGTTTGGGAAGCGACCCATGCGGGATTTGGAGATCATAATTATATTGGTGATCAAATTAAATGGGATGCTAGAGCTAGAAATGCCATCTATGAATGCATTAGTCAAGATGTATTCGCTAGAATTGCTAGTAAAGAAAAAGCTTGTGAAATTTGGTCATGCTTAATTGAAATTCATGAGGGTTCCTCTCGTGTTAAAGAACTTAAATATCACTTGCTTAAATCTAAATATGATGAATTTAAAATGTTTGCTCATGAAAATGTAAATGAAATGTTTTCTCGCTTAAATGTTCTCATTGAGGAAATAAATGCTCTTGATATTGCTTCTCTTGGCAAGGGACTTATCAACCGAAAGATCCCCATGCTCCTTCCCAAGTCAAAGTATAACATCATCAACTCAATGCTCCAAAAAGAATCACTTGATCACATTTAAGTTTCGGAGCTAACTGGGGAGATTCACGCTCATGAGATGAGTGTACTTGGGATGATGGAGGATTCATCTTCTACAAGTACAATTGCTCTCAAGGCGTTCAAGAAAACAAATTTCAAGAAAATGATCAAACCTAGTTCAAGCAAAGAAGAGCAAACATCAAGTGAAGATGATGATGATGAGCTTGCATCAATGATGAGGAAATTCTCTCGCTTGAATTCCAAAATTGCCAAGAAGGGATATACTTTTGATCCCAACAAGATAGCCTTCCTCCCAAGAAAAGATGAAAACAAGACATGCTATAATTGTGGCGATCAAGGCCACATATCATATGATTGTCCAAGACCGGACAAGAGGAAGGACAACCACAAGGGAAAGCATCAAAAGCAAGAAGAAAGTGATGAAGATGAAGAAGAGGTCAAGCCCAAGCGCTCCTTTGGAAAGAAGAAATTTGACAAAGGCAAGAAGACCAAGCTCTTTCCAAAGAAAAGAAGAGGGCCTCAAAAAGTCTTCATGTGCGAGGCAAATGAGTGGATCACGGATGAAGAGTCAAGCGACGAAGAGAGTGAAGGTGAAGAAAACTTGGCGGGGCTTGCCGTCGTCAACAAGGATAACTCACCTCTTCGTCCACCTCCCATGTGCCTCATGGCAAAAGGTAACATTGAGGTATGTGACGACTCTAGTGATGATGAGCTTTCCCCCGATGAATTAACTTCATTGATAAATGAATACCACACCATCATTAAAAGGGAAAAGAACAAAGTCAAGGCTCTTGAACAAGCTCATGCTAAACTTGAGAATACTAACCTCAATTTGCTTGACAAGTATGAAAGCATACTTAAGGAGCATGACACGCTCAAATCTCACGTCAAGCAAGTTGAGGAAGAAAAGACTAAAATCAAGCTTGATCATCATGAGCTTAACTTAGCACACCAAACACTCTTGGAAGAGCACAACAAGTTAAAACAAGAACATCAAGTACTTAGCCTTGCTCATGAAGTTCTTGATCAAGAATTAAAAACTATGAAGAAAGAAACCCTAAATAATGAGATTACGTCTCATGCTACTAACCTTTTGCACAAGTCTTTGCCCATGAAAGAAAATGCTAGGGAGAAGGACTTGATGGAAGAGATTGAGAGTCTCCGCACTAGTGTGGCAAGACTATCAAAAGGAGAAGTCAAGCACAAGGAGATCCTCTTCCAACAAGCAAAGGCCTTCAACAAGAGAGGACTTGGATCCTTCCCGGTGCCTAACAAAGGAAAGGTACCCTCGCCGGAGCTCAAAACAAGCTTCATCAAGGAAGTTGGTTCCTATTGCCAACATTGCGAGGTTACCGGTCATCATACAAGGGAGTGTCCTCTTCCTAACCGACCTTCTCCAAAATTGCCTACTAACTACACATCTACCTTTGATAATCACTACTATCTATTGAGTAAAGTAGGTGGCAAGGTGAAGGCAAGGTTCATCGGCAAAAACATTAAGGGCATGAAGGGGAAGCTCCCCAAGCAACTTTGGGTCCCAAAAGCACTTGTATCACACATACAAGGACCTAAGTTAGCTTGGGTGCCAAAAATCAAGAACACGTGACCGGCCACGATGCAACTTCAAGAGGGGACCTCCACCATCAAGAAAAATCTACCAATGACCTCTTGAAGAAACTTGAGAATGGGAGCTCGACGCGGATATGGACGGTAATCGAATTGTCAAATCAAATTACCATTCCATATTTGGTTCATTTCTATATCTTTCCGCATCTAGGCCCCATATCATGTCAAATGGATGCTTCTATGATTGTGTGCCTCTCCTTTATGACAATGCAAGTGCGGTTAGATTTGCTAGAAACCCCATTCCCTTCCCGCACTTGTTGAGAAAACTTTTTCTAGACTTAGAAGAGAATTAAATGTGCTAGATGCATCTAACGTCATGTAAGTTGCCATGTTCATGTAAGGATGCATATCATATAAGTCTTGTCTAACTCCCAAAGGATAGGGGCAAGCTAGAAGTAGTTTTCCCTGAGGAAGCCTTTGGAAGTTTCAAACTTGGCAAGATAGATTTATTTTATGTCTTGCATGATCCCTGTCATATAAGCTTGCACTCATTTAATCTCTTGCACTATAATTTGTTTGGCATTGCATACGGTAGATTGTCACAAAGGGGAACCCACCTCATGAGAAGGAGACTTGTTTGAAATGCAATATATCAACTCATATAAGGTGGAAAGAACAAAATGTTAGGTACGTTAATGCCTAGAGGAACATGCTTCAAAGAGATAGAAGTCTTCATACTCTACCTCACAAAGCATGGGCCATACAATTTTTTTTTTGGATATTTTCCTGCATTTCTCTTGGTGTTCCATTTGCATTAAGGCCTAGCCAAGCTATTGGCATATTAGCTTTTTGAGGGGTAAGGGGTTGCCCAAAAAGTCCTAAGACATGTGTTTCTCTTTGATTGTTTGTTTGGTCAAAGGACATATATGGGATGTTTTCGTTCCGTTGTCATCGGATTATCCGATGCCTATGTCAATCCCTCATCGGTCCAATAGGTGTTCAATCTTCAAAGCCCAATTCTGTCTGAATTTCAAATGATCCGACACGTTCATTCCGAAAAACATCGGTCCATCCGATGTTCACTCTTCTGGAGTTGTGGTCAATTCAACCGATGTTTACTTCCTCCTACGTCGGATCATCCGGTGTCAACATTCCTCTTTTGAACACCCTTACTGTGCCATTCGACCGATGACCCAAACCCTAAACGTCGGTCCATCCGATGTCAACAGCAATTTTTGAATATCCTTACTGTGGCATTCGACCGATGTTCGTTTCACCTAGCATTGGTCCATCCGGTGTTAAAATTTCGGCTAGGGTTTGGGGTCCACTATTTAAACCCGCGCGCCGCCGTGTTTCTCTCTCCCCGACCTCTCACTCGCCCGCGCGCCGCCGCCTCTTCCTCCGTCCGTCGACCACCGCGCGCCGCCTCTCCCTCGCACCCAGCCGCCGCCGCCGCCACCCTAGGCGCCGCCGCCGCCGTCTCCGGCCGCCGCCGCCCACAGCGCCGCCCCCGCTTGCCGTGCTCCACCCGCGCCGCCTCACCTCCAAGCGCCGCGCCGCCGTGCTCCACCCGCGCCCAAGCGCCGCGCCGCCGCCTCCACCCTCGCGCCGTTCGTCGCACCGCCGCCTCCACGCACCTCTCACACCGCATCCAAGCACCGCCACCACTCTTCCCTCCATCGCAGCGCCTCCACCCCGCGACGCCGCCATCTCCGGTCACCTCCCCGTCGCTAGGTTTTCCCGAGCTCCATCGTCGCTAAGGTTTGCTCCGTGCCGTGCGACGTCCCTCGCTGTTTCTCTCGTCGTTCGTTTTCTTCGTCGATAACCCTACCTCTCCATTGCATAAGGATGGGTCGCGATCGCAAAGGAAAGGGCAAGGCAATCGCGGAGCCCGCCGCGAAGAAGCGCAAACTGTCGAAGGATGAGAAGAAGGCCCTTATGGCCGCTCGCGCCGCCGAGGAGCGTGAGGGTGGCCGAGGGGGTTCCCTGAGGATTCGCGAGGCCCGTCCGAGGCAGCCTCCCGTAATCGACGACTCCGATGCCGAGGAGGAGCCAGTTGAGCCTCTCATCCGCCGGCGCTCAGCCCGGACGCGTGGGGGTCACACCGAGGCTGCTCCTCGTCCGAGACCGACGGCTGCCGACCGTCGTGAGGATAGGGAGGCCGAGAGGGCCATCTACGAGATGGACACGGCCGTCCGTGTCGGTGAGGGAGTCCGGTTGACGGACTACAGGAAGATGAAGGCCAAGCAGCTACGCAAGCTTCGTTGGAACGTGCTGCTTGAGGAGTGGTTCCCACAGCCCCGAGAGACTCTTGTGGACAGTCGCTTCTGGACTGTCACCCAGGCGTCTCTCTATGAGACCTACAGGCGTCGGGGGCACAAGCTTTTTCAGCACAACTACCTGGACTGGGGGCAGCTTGCAGTGGCAGCGGAGACTGAGGTCCGTCCTTCTTTGAGAGATACAGAGGTCTGGTGCAGCTGCTAGCTTATGAGAGAAGTGCTTATGTGGAAGAGTGGGTCCGTGTCTTCTACGCGACCCTGTACATCTCAGAGGGCAGGAGGTCGATTGCCTTCATGTTCAATGGTCAGCGCTACCACCTCTCGAGGCAGACTTTGGGGCATATTCTTGGTTTGGACCTGCACGACACCTGCGTGCACGAGAAGGTCTATGGGCAGGCAGATCCACCGAGGAGGCCACTTACTGGAGGGGTAGCACCACAGCTTGACGAGATCCGCTCTCTGTTTGGCCCCTCGTTCTCTCCGGACCAGCCGAGAGTTCCAGCTCTCCTGACCCGAGCTGCGCGCATTGTGCACCTCGCCTTGCGCCGCACGCTCCTGCCGAGGTCAGGTTACTTGGAGGGGTTCACGAGTCTGCAACAGACCCTCCTGTTCTACATAATGAACGGGATGGATTCCGATATCGTGGACATACTCCTATGCGAGATGGAAGACGTAATCACGGATGGGATTGGCATGATGAGGCAGATGGTCTACGGGCACTGGATCAGTTACATTTGCTCTATGATGGTGCCTGAGGGACATGCAGCACAGGCCCGGCTTGCTGAAGAGAGTGTGACTCGCTTTGGTCACTATCGTGCCTCTGCTCCTGGAGACCGTCGCCTTGGTCGTCCAGTTGAGCGCCAGGTCCGGGCCCGTCTGTCAGAGGAAGACTGGTCCGACCTAGAGCGGGAGGACGAGAGGCTTGCTGAGGCTGAGGCTCAGGGGGAGGACTTGCAGCACGTCTGGTCCTAGAGCGACACAGACGAGACTGTCGAGGAGTACTTCCCTCCGCCTCCACCCTCACCGAGGCAGCACGACGCCGAGGCAGGAGGATCAGCTGCTCCGCCACCGACACCACCTCCTGTGTCCGAGGCGCAGGTGTCACAGCCGTCAGAGCTGTCATCTCTTCTCCAGCAGATGATCGAGCAGCAGTGCCAGGACAGGCTCGCTGCTGAGCAGGCCAGGGCAGAGCAGGCTGCTCACCTGGCATAGCTGCAGCGGCAACAGCAGGAGCTCCAGCTGGAGATCGCCCGTCAGAGGCGAGAGGATACGGACCGGTTCACCAACCTGGTAGATCAGATGCACCGCCGTACCCTCGACCAGCAGCAGCAGACCCAACAGGCCATGATGGGGATCCTAGGGTTGATCACCAACCTTTACACTCAGACTGGGATCGCCCTTCCTCCACAGCAGCCTGGACTGGGACTGGCTCCAGGTGTTGCTCAGGTGCCTACTACTCCTATCCCTTCAATCAGTATGTCACCACTTCTGGCATCCAGCGCACCGATTCACTCACCACTGCCGGCGACGATCTTGTTCCAGCAGACGCCGGCGTCCGTGGTGAGCGCTCCACTTCCTCCAGCTCCACCGGCACCTCCAGTACCTGCTTCCTCTCCTCCAGCACCGGCAGCGGACCCTCCAGTTCCCGCCGCTCCAGCAGCTCCTACGACCGGCGACTCTAGCTCCGACGACTGCGACGGTGCCCAGTTCGTCCTCGCGCCCAGCTCTCAGGGTCTGTAGGCGTTCTGATCCCTTTTTGGTGTCTTGATGCCAAAGGGGGAGAAGATGTAGAAGAGTCAGGGGGAGTGGTAGTCTCAGGGGGAGTGAAGGGGGAGTGTGTGCTTATCCTCTGTATTCGTGCTTGAGTACTCTTTTGTAATTTCAATTAAGCACTCTTTCACTTGTCTCATTTGCTTATGTTTTTAATCAATTGAGCTTTTCGCACCACAAATTTCTTTTGCGTTTTACATGCTTAATGTGTCCTATGCTGTATTCATTGCATATATACTTGAGTATTATCATCAAATTCATTATTATTGCGCTTTAAATTATTGTGTTGTCATCAATCACCAAAAAGGGGGAGATTGAAAGCATCTAGGCCCCATGAGGTACGGTTTCGGTGATTAATGACAACCATTCGATATTACTAATGAATTTGTGAATGCAAGGTCTCAATAACACTCAATCAAATGAAATCAAAATTACATTGGAGACCCATATAAAATCAACGAATGAGATCAAATCAAATCATATGAAGACAAGAAGTGAAAGCTCTAACTTGATATCACTCAATGCTTGAAGACAATCAAAACAACATTTCAAACAAGTGTCAAAGAGGTCACAAGTTCAAATTCCAAAAGAACAACTCAAAACAACTCGAAGTCAACAAGTTGAACACACCGGATCATCCGATGGTCTTTGAGTTGACTGCATCGGTCGAGTTGTGTCAACAGAAGAAGAAGACCTCAGAGCAAAGAACTCACCGGATCATCCGATGTGGGTGGCTGAGTGACATCGGTCCATTATTACAGATTGCAACACTGTTGGACCAAGTGAAGCACCGGATCATCCGATGTGCAGACTTACACACATCGGTCGATCACTCCAGTGAGCTTCAAGATGAAGCAAAATTTTGGAGGAAGAGCACCGGATCATCCGATGAGAAGACAGATCAACATCGGTCTAACAACGGTCATATCTGACACAGTGACATCAGCTATTTTGGCTTTGACCGATGTTAACTGAAGGGGAGACATCGGATCATCCGGTGTTCGCAGAGAAGTGATGTCAGCCTACTTTTCCAACGGCTATCTCGTGGAGGCTGGCTATTTATACCCCTTCAACCTGTCAAATCGAAAAGACTTGAAGCCCAGACATACTCTACACATCCTAGAGCATTCAAGCAATAGAGCTACCAC
Source organism: Tuctoria greenei (assembly GCA_036927565.1). NCBI lineage: Eukaryota > Viridiplantae > Streptophyta > Magnoliopsida > Poales > Poaceae > Tuctoria > Tuctoria greenei. Next base: position 139,390,830 of record JAYESD010000001.1, on the reverse strand, counting down.
TTTCACATTATTTGCTCATCATTTGTACACCAAGAGATACGCTAGAACTAGCTAGAGATAGTGCTTGGGTGCCTCCATTCTTGGTGATTGGAGTCTCTAGTGTAGTGAGAGCCATAAGGGAGTGTCCCTTGGTGTGTGCGACTTCCGAAGCTTGCCAAGAAGATTGTGGAAGCCCGGAGGATTCCAAAGTGTACAAGGCTTGAGCTCCACCTTGCCGAGGTTGGCGAACGGAGAAGAATAGTGAAGAACCCCCTTGTCTCGGTGACTTGGGAGTGGCAAAACCCTTCGGTGGGTGCCACAACGTGGATGTAGGTAGATCCTTGTGATCTTACCGAACCACGGGATAAACTCCGTGTCCCTTGAGCGTTTGCATCCCTCTCCCTTTTACACTTATGCAATCTTCATTCCGCAACTTTAATTTACATTGATTGCATAATTTAATCGCATAGGGAATTGGGCTTGAGGTCGTTATTCTTAATTGTTTTAAAAATTGAAAGAAAGCCCAATTCACCCCCCACTCTTGGGCGTTTCGATCCTTACAATTGGTATCAGAGCCTTGTTGCTCATTGGATCATTCTAGCTTCACAGCTAGAGAGCTTAAATGGCCAAGAATGGGGGTTCGGTTCCTATCTTCGAGGGCAAGAACTTTGCCTATTGGAAAGCACGCATGCGTGCCTACCTAGAGGCTATTGCTCCCGAAGTTTGGGAAGCGACCCATGCGGGATTTGGAGATCATAATTATATTGGTGATCAAATTAAATGGGATGCTAGAGCTAGAAATGCCATCTATGAATGCATTAGTCAAGATGTATTCGCTAGAATTGCTAGTAAAGAAAAAGCTTGTGAAATTTGGACATGCTTAATTGAAATTCATGAGGGTTCCTCTCGTGTTAAAGAACTTAAATATCACTTGCTTAAATCTAAATATGATGAATTTAAAATGTTTCCTCATGAAAATGTAAATGAAATGTTTTCTCGCTTAAATGTTCTCATTGAGGAAATAAATGCTCTTGATATTGCTTCTCTTGGCAAGGGACTTATCAACCGAAAGATCCTCATGCTCCTTCCCAAGCCAAAGTATAACATCATCAACTCAATGCTCCAAAAAGAATCACTTGATCACATTGAAGTTTCGGAGCTAATTGGGGAGATTCACGCTCATGAGATGAGTGTACTTGGGATGATGGAGGATTCATCTTCTACAAGGACAATTGCTCTCAAGGCGTTCAAGAAAACAAATTTCAAGAAAATGATCAAACCTAGTTCAAGCAAAGAAGAGCAAACATCAAGTGAAGATGATGATGATGAGCTTGCATCAATGATGAGGAAATTCTCTCGCTTGAATTCCAAGATTGCCAAGAAGGGATATACTTTTTATCCCAACAAGAGAGCCTTCCTCCCAAGAAAAGATGAAAACAAGACATGCTATAATTGTGGCGATCAAGGCCACATATCATATGATTGTCCAAGACCGGACAAGAGGAAGGACAACCACAAGGGAAAGCATCAAAAGCAAGAAGAAAGTGATGAAGATGAAGAAGAGGTCAAGCCCAAGCGATCCTTTGGAAATAAGAAATTTGACAAAGGCAAGAAGACCAAGCTCTTTCCAAAGAAAAGAAGAGGGCCTCAAAAAGTCTTCATGTGCGAGGCAAATGAGTGGATCACGGATGAAGAGTCAAGCGACGAAGAGAGTGAAGGTGAAGAAAACTTGGCGGGGCTTGCCGTCGTCAACAAGGATAACTCACCTCTTCGTCCACCTCCCATGTGCCTCATGGCAAAAGGTAACATTGAGGTATGTGACGACTCTAGTGATGATGAGCTTTCCCCCGATGAATTAACTTCATTGATAAATGAATACCACACCATCATTAAAAGGGAAAAGAACAAAGTCAAGGCTCTTGAACAAGCTCATGCTAAACTTGAGAATACTAACCTCAATTTGCTTGACAAGTATGAAAGCATACTTAAGGAGCATGACACGCTCAAATCTCACGTCAAGCAAGTTGAGGAAGAAAAGACTAAAATCAAGCTTGATCATCATGAGCTTAACTTAGCACACCAAACACTCTTGGAAGAGCACAACAAGTTAAAAGAAGAACATCAAGTACTTAGCCCTGCTCATGAAGTTCTTGATCAAGAATTAAAAACTATGAAGAAAGAAACCCTAAATAATGAGATTACGTCTCATGCTACTAACCTTTTGCACAAGTCTTTGCCCATGAAAGAAAATGCTAGGGAGAAGGACTTGATGGAAGAGATTGAGAGTCTCCGCACTAGTGTGGCAAGACTATCAAAAGGAGAAGTCAAGCACAAGGAGATCCTCTTCCAACAAGCAAAGGCCTTCAATAAGAGAGGACTTGGATCCTTCCCGGTGCCTAACAAAGGAAAGGTACCCTCGCCGGAGCTCAAAACAAGCTTCATCAAGGAAGTTGGTTCCTATTGCCAACATTGCGAGGTTACCGGTCATCATACAAGGGAGTGTCCTCTTCCTAACCGACCTTCTCCAAAATTGCCTACTAACTACACATCTACCTTTGATAATCACTACTATCTATTGAGTAAAGTAGGTGGCAAGGTGAAGGCAAGGTTCATCGGCAAAAACATTAAGGGCATGAAGGGGAAGCTCCCCAAGCAACTTTGGGTCCCAAAAGCACTTGTATCACACATACAAGGACCTAAGTTAGCTTGGGTGCCAAAAATCAAGAACACGCGACCGGCCATGATGCAACTTCAAGAGGGGACCTCCACCATCAAGAAAAATCTACCAATGACCTCTTGAAGAAACTTGAGAATGGGAGCTCGACGCGGATATGGACGGTAATCGAATTGTCAAATCAAATTACCATTCCATATTTGGTTCATTTCTATATATTTCCGCATCTAGGCCCCATATCATGTCAAATGGATGCTTGTATGATTGTGTGCCTCTCCTTTGTGACAATGCAAGTGCGGTTAGATTTGCTAGAAACCCCATTCCCTTCCCGCACTTGTTGAGAAAACTTTTTCTAGACTTAGAAGAGAATTAAATGTGCTAGATGCATCTAACGTCATGTAAGTTGCCATGTTTATGTAAGGATGCATATCATATAAGTCTTGTCTAACTCCCAAAGGATAGGGGCAAGCTAGAAGTAGTTTTCCCTGAGGAAGCCTTTGGAAGGTTCAAACTTGGCAAGATAGATTTATTTTATGTCTTGCATGATCCCTGTCATATAAGCTTGCACTCATTTAATCTCTTGCACTATAATTTGTTTGGCATTGCATACGGTAGATTGTCACAAAGGGGAACCCACCTCATGAGAAGGAGACTTGTTTGAAATGCAATATCTCAACTCATATAAGGTGGAAAGAACAAAATGTTAGGTACGTTAATGCCTAGAGGAACATGCTTCAAAGAGATAGAAGTCTTCATACTCTACCTCACAAAGCATGGGCCATACAATTTTTTTTTGGATATTTTCCTGCATTTCTCTTGGTGTTCCATTTGCATTAAGGCCTAGCCAAGCTATTGGCATATTAGCTTTTCGAGGGGTAAGGGGTTGCCCAAAAAGTCCTAAGACATGTGTTTCTCTTTGATTGTTTGTTTGGTCAAAGGACATATATGGGATGTTTTCGTTCTGTTGTCATCGGATTATCCGATGCCTATGTCAATCCCTCATCGGTCCAACAGGTGTTCAATCTTCAAAGCCCAATTCTGTCTGAATTTCAAATGATCCGACGCGTTCATTCCGAAAAACATCGGTCCATCCGATGTTCACTCTTCTGGAGCTGTGGTCAATTCAACCGATGTTTACTTCCTCCTACGTCGGATCATCCGGTGTCAACATTCCTCTTTTGAACACCCTTACTGTGCCATTCGACCGATGACCCAAACCCTAAACGTCGGTCCATCCGATGTCAACAGCAATTTTTGAATATCCTTACTGTGGCATTCGGCCGATATTCGTTTCACCTAGCATCGGTCCATCCGGTGTTAAAATTTCGGCTAGGGTTTGGGGTCCACTATTTAAACCCGCGCGCCGCCTTGTTTCTCTCTCCCCGACCTCTCACTCGCCCGCGCGCTGCCGCCTCTTCCTCCGTCCGTCGACCACCGCGCGCCGCCTCTCCCTCGCACCCAGCCGCCGCCGCCGCCACCCTAGGCGCCGCCGCCGCCGTCTCCGGCCGCAGCCGCCCACAGCGCCGCCCCCGCTTGCCGTGCTCCACCCGCGCCGCCTCACCTCCAAGCGCCGCGCCGCCGTGCTCCACCCGCGCCCAAGCGCCTCGCCGCCGCCTCCACCCTCGCGCCGTTCGTCGCACCGCCGCCTCCACGCACCTCTCACACCGCATCCAAGCACTGCCACCACTCTTCCCTCCATCGCAGCGCCTCCACCCCGCGACGCCGCCATCTCCGGTCACCTCCCCGTCGCTAGGTTTTCCCGAGCTCCATCGTCGCTAAGGTTTGCTCCGTGCCGTGCGACGTCCCTCGCTGTTTCTCTCGTCGTTCCTTTTCTTCGTCGCTAACCCTACCTCTCCATTGCATCAAGATGGGTCGCGATCGCAAAGGAAAGGGCAAGGCAATCGCGGAGCCCGCCGCGAAGAAGCGCAAACTGTCGAAGGATGAGAAGAAGGCCCTTATGGCCGCTCGCGCCGCCGAGGAGCGTGAGGGTGGCCGAGGGGGTTCCCTGAGGATTCGCGAGGCCCGTCCGAGGCAGCCTCCCGTAATCGACGACTCCGACGCCGAGGAGGAGCCAGTTGAGCCTCTCGTCCGCTGGCGCTCAGCCCGGACGCGTGGGGGTCACACCGAGGCTGCTCCTCGTCCGAGACCGACAGCTGCCGACCGTCGTGAGGACAGGGAGGCCGAGAGGGCCATCTACGAGATGGACACGGCCGTCCGTGTCGGTGAGGGAGTCCGGTTGACGGACTACAGGAAGATGAAGGCCAAGTAGCTACGCAAGCTTCGTTGGAACGTGCTGCTTGAGGAGTGGTTCCCACAGCCCCGAGAGACTCTTGTGGACAGTCGCTTCTGGACTGTCACCCAGGCGTCTCTCTATGAGACCTACAGGCGTTGGGGGCACAAGCTTTTTCAGCACAACTACCTGGACTGGGGGCAGCTTGCAGTGGCAGCGGAGACTGAGGTCCGTCCTTTCTTTGAGAGATACAGAGGTCTGGTGCAGCTGCTGGCTTATGAGAGAAGTGCTTATGTGGAAGAGTGGGTCCGTGTCTTCTACGCGACCCTGTACATCTCAGAGGGCAGGAGGTCGATTGCCTTCATGTTCAATGGTCAGCGCTACCACCTCTCGAGGCAGACTTTGGGGCATATTCTTGGTTTGGACCTGCACGACACCTGCGTGCACGAGAAGGTCTATGGGCAGGCAGATCCACCGAGGAGGCCACTTACTGGAGGGGTAGCACCACAGCTTGACGAGATCCGCTCTCTGTTTGGCCCCTCGTTCTCTCCGGACCAGCCGAGAGTTCTAGCTCTCCTGACCCCAGCTGCGCGCATTGTGCACCTCGCCTTGCGCCGCACGCTCCTGCCGAGGTCAGGTTACTTGGAGGGGTTCACGAGTCTGCAGCAGACCCTCCTGTTCTACATAATGAACGGGATGGATTTCGATATCGTGGACATACTCCTATGCGAGATGGAAGACGTAATCACGGATGGGATTGGCATGATGAGGCAGATGGTCTACGGGCACTGGATCAGTTACATTTGCTCTATGATGGTGCCTGAGGGACATGCAGCACAGGCCCGGCTTGCTGACGAGAGTGTGACTCGCTTTGGTCACTATCGTGCCTCTGCTCCTGGAGACCGTCGCCTTGGTCGTCCAGTTGAGCGCCAGGTCCGGGCCCGTCTGTCAGAGGAAGACTGGTCCGACCTAGAGTGGGAGGTCGAGAGGCTTGCTGAGGCTAAGGCTCAGGGGGAGGACTTGCAGCACGTCTGGTCCGAGAGCGACACAGACGAGAGTGTCGAGGAGTACTTCCCTCCGCCTCCACCCTCACCGAGGCAGCACGACGCCGAGGCAGGAGGATCAGCTGCTCCGCCACCGACACCACCTCCTGTGTCCGAGGCGCAGGTGTCACAACCGTCAGAGCTGTCATCTCTTCTCCAGCAGATGATCGAGCAGCAGCGCCAGGACAGGCTCGCTGCTGAGCAGGCCAGGGCAGAGCAGGCTGCTCACCTGGCACAGCTGCAGTGACAACAGCAGGAGCTCCAGCTGGAGATCGCCCGTCAGAGGCGAGAGGATACGGACCGGTTCACCAACCTGGTAGATCAGATGCACCGCCGTACCCTCGACCAGCAGCAGCAGACCCAGCAGGCCATGATGGGGATCCTAGGGTTGATCACCAACCTTTACACTCAGACCGGGATCGCCCTTCCTCCACAGCAGCCTGGACTGGGACTGGCTCCAGGTGTTGCTCAGGTGCCTACTACTCCTATCCCTTCAATCAGTATGTCACCACTTCTGGCATCCAGCGCACCGATTCACTCACCACTGCCAGCGACGATCTTGTTCCAGCAGACGCCGGCGTCCGTGGTGAGCGCTCCACTTCCTCCAGCTCCACCGGCACCTCCAGTACCTGCTTCCTCTCCTCCAGCACCGGCAGCGGACCCTCCAGTTCCCGCCGCTCCAGCAGCTCCTACGACCGGCGACTCTAGCTCCAACGACTGCGACGGTGCCCAGTTCATCCTCGCGCCCAGCTCTCAGGGTTTGTAGGCGTTCTGATCCCTTTTTGGTGTCTTGATGCCAAAGGGGGAGAAGATGTAGAAGAGTCAGGGGGAGTGGTAGTCTCAGGGGGAGTGAAGGGGGAGTGTGTGCTTATCCTCTGTATTCGTGCTTGAGTACTCTTTTGTAATTTCAATTAAGCACTCTTTCACTTGTCTCATTTGCTTATGTTTTTAATCAATTGAGCTTTTCGCACCACAAATTTCTTTTGCGTTTTACAAGCTTAATGTGTCCTATGCTGTATTCATTGCATATATACTTGAGTATTATCATCAAATTCATTATTATTGCGCTTTAAATTATTGTGTTGTCATCAATCACCAAAAAGGGGGAGATTGAAAGCATCTAGGCCCCATGAGGTACGGTTTCGGTGATTAATGACAACCATTCGATATTACTAATGAATTTGTGAATGCAAGGTCTCAATAACACTCAATCAAATGAAATCAAAATTACATTGGAGACCCATATAAAATCAACGAATGATATCAAATCAAATCATATGAAGACAAGAAGTGAAAGCTCTAACTTGATATCACCCAATGCTTGAAGACAATCAAAACAACATTTCAAACAAGTGTCAAAGAGGTCACAAGTTCAAATTCCAAAAGAACAACTCAAAACAACTCGAAGTCAACAAGTTGAACACACCGGATCATCCGATGGTCTTTGAGTTGACTGCATCGGTCGAGTTGTGTCAACAGAAGAAGAAGACCTCAGAGCAAAGAACTCACCGGATCATCCGATGTGGGTGGCTCAGTGACATCGGTCCATTATTACAGATTGCAACACTGTTGGACCAAGTGAAGCACCGGATCATCTGATGTGCAGACTTACACACATCGGTCGATCACTCCAGTGAGCTTCAAGATGAAGCAAAATTTTGGAGGAAGAGCCACCGGATCATCCGATGAGAAGACAGATCAACATCGGTCTAACAACGGCCATATCTGACACTGTGACATCATCTATTTTGGCTTTGACCGATGTTAACTGAAGGGGAGACATCGGATCATCCGGTGTTCGCAGAGAAGTGATGTCAGCCTACTTTTCCAACGGCTATCTCGTGGAGGCTGGCTATTTATACCCCTTCAACCTGTCAAATCGAAAAGACTTGAAGCCCAGACATACTCTACACATCCTAGAGCATTCAAGCAATAGAGCTACCACTTTCACATTATTTGCTCATCATTTGTACACCAAGAGATAGGCTAGAACTAGCTAGAGATAGTGCTTGGGTGCCTCCATTCTTGGTGATTGGAGTCTCTAGTGTAGTGAGAGCCATAAGGGAGTGTCCCTTGGTGTGTGCGACTTCCGGAGCTTGCCAAGAAGATTGTGGAAGCCCGGAGGATTCCAAAGTGTACAAGGCTTGAGCTCCACCTTGCCGAGGTTGGCGAACGGAGAAGAATAGTGAAGAACCCCCTTGTCTTGGTGACTTGGGAGTGGCAAAACCCTTCGGTGGGTGCCACAACGTGGATGTAGGTAGATCCTTGTGATCTTACCGAACCACGGGATAAACTACGTGTCCCTTGAGCGTTTGCATCCCTCTCCCTTTTACAATTATGCAATCTTCATTCCGCAACTTTAATTTACATTGATTGCATAGTTTAATCGCATAGGGAATTGGGCTTGAGGTCGTTAATCTTAATTGTTTTAAAAATTGAAAGAAAGCCCAATTCACCCCCCCTCTTGGGCGTTTCGATCCTTACAATTGGTATCAGAGCCTTGTTGCTCATTGGATCATTCTAGCTTCACAGCTAGAGAGCTTAAATGGCCAAGAATGGGGGTTCGGTTCCTATCTTCGAGGGCAAGAACTTTGCCTATTGGAAAGCACGCATGCGTGCCTACCTAGAGGCTATTGCTCCCGAAGTTTGGGAAGCGACCCATGCGGGATTTGGAGATCATAATTATATTGGTGATCAAATTAAATGGGATGCTAGAGCTAGAAATGCCATCTATGAATGCATTAGTCAAGATGTATTCGCTAGAATTGCTAGTAAAGAAATAGCTTGTGAAATTTGGACATGCTTAATTGAAATTCATGAGGGTTCCTCTCGTGTTAAAGAACTTAAATATCACTTGCTTAAATCTAAATATGATGAATTTAAAATGTTTCCTCATGAAAATGTAAATGAAATGTTTTCTCGCTTAAATGTTCTCATTGAGGAAATAAATGCTCTTGATATTGCTTCTCTTGGCAAGGGACTTATCAACCGAAAGATCCTCATGCTCCTTCCCAAGCCAAAGTATAACATCATCAACTCAATGCTCCAAAAAGAATCACTTGATCACATTGAAGTTTCGGAGCTAATTGGGGAGATTCACGCTCATGAGATGAGTGTACTTGGGATGATGGAGGATTCATCTTCTACAAGGACAATTGCTCTCAAGGCGTTCAAGAAAACAAATTTCAAGAAAATGATCAAACCTAGTTCAAGCAAAGAAGAGCAAACATCAAGTGAAGATGATGATGATGAGCTTGCATCAATGATGAGGAAATTCTCTCGCTTGAATTCCAAGATTGCCAAGAAGGGATATACTTTTGATCCCAACAAGAGAGCCTTCCTCCCAAGAAAAGATGAAAACAAGACATGCTATAATTGTGGCGATCAAGGCCACATATCATATGATTGTCCAAGACCGGACAAGAGGAAGGACAACCACAAGGGAAAGCATCAAAAGCAAGAAGAAAGTGATGAAGATGAAGAAGAGGTCAAGCCCAAGCGCTCCTTTGGAAAGAAGAAATTTGACAAAGGCAAGAAGACCAAGCTCTTTCCAAAGAAAAGAAGAGGGCCTCAAAAAGTCTTCATGTGCGAGGCAAATGAGTGGATCACGGATGAAGAGTCAAGCGACGAAGAGAGTGAAGGTGAAGAAAACTTGGCGGGGCTTGCCGTTGTCAACAAGGATAACTCACCTCTTCGTCCACCTCCCATGTGCATCATGGAAAAAGGTAACATTGAGGTATGTGACGACTCTAGTGATGATGAGCTTTCCCCCGATGAATTAACTTCATTGATAAATGAATACCACACCATCATTAAAAGGGAAAAGAACAAAGTCAAGGCTCTTGAACAAGCTCATGCTAAACTTGAGAATACTAACCTCAATTTGCTTGACAAGTATGAAAGCATACTTAAGGAGCATGACACGCTCAAATCTCACGTCAAGCAAGTTGAGGAAGAAAAGACTAAAATCAAGCTTGATCATCATGAGCTTAACTTAGCACACCAAACACTCTTGGAAGAGCACAACAAGTTAAAACAAGAACATCAAGTACTTAGCCTTGCTCATGAAGTTCTTGATCAAGAATTAAAAACTATGAAGAAAGAAACCCTAAATAATGAGATTACGTCTCATGCTACTAACCTTTTGCACAAGTCTTTGCCCATGAAAGAAAATGCTAGGGAGAAGGACTTGATGGAAGAGATTGAGAGTCTCCGCACTAGTGTGGCAAGACTATCAAAAGGAGAAGTCAAGCACAAGGAGATCCTCTTCCAACAAGCAAAGGCCTTCAACAAGAGAGGACTTGGATCCTTCCCGGTGCCTAACAAAGGAAAGGTACCCTCGCCGGAGCTCAAAACAAGCTTCATCAAGGAAGTCGGTTCCTATTGCCAACATTGCGAGGTTACCGGTCATCATACAAGGGAGTGTCCTCTTCCTAACCGACCTTCTCCAAAATTGCCTACTAACTACACATCTACCTTTGATAATCACTACTATCTATTGAGTAAAGTAGGTGGCAAGGTGAAGGCAAGGTTCATCGGCAAAAACATTAAGGGCATGAAGGGGAAGCTCCCCAAGCAACTTTGGGTCCCAAAAGCACTTGTATCACACATACAAGGACCTAAGTTAGCTTGGGTGCCAAAAATCAAGAACACGTGACTGGCCACGATGCAACTTCAAGAGGGGACCTCCACCATCAAGAAAAATCTACCAATGACCTCTTGAAGAAACTTGAGAATGGGAGCTCGACGCGGATATGGACGGTAATCGAATTGTCAAATCAAATTACCATTCCATATTTGGTTCATTTCTATATCTTTCCGCATCTAGGCCCCATATCATGTCAAATGGATGCTTGTATGATTGTGTGCCTCTCCTTTGTGACAATGCAAGTGCGGTTAGATTTGCTAGAAACCCCATTCCCTTCCCGCACTTGTTGAGAAAACTTTTTCTAGACTTAGAAGAGAATTAAATGTGCTAGATGCATCTAACGTCATGTAAGTTGCCATGTTCATGTAAGGATGCATATCATATAAGTCTTGTCTAACTCCCAAAGGATAGGGGCAAGCTAGAAGTAGTTTTCCCTGAGGAAGCCTTTGGAAGGTTCAAACTTGGCAAGATAGATTTATTTTATGTCTTGCATGATCCCTGTCATATAAGCTTGCACTCATTTAATCTCTTGCACTATAATTTGTTTGGCATTGCATACGGTAGATTGTCACAAAGGGGAACCCACCTCATGAGAAGGAGACTTGTTTGAAATGCAATATCTCAACTCATATAAGGTGGAAAGAACAAAATGTTAGGTACGTTAATGCCTAGAGGAACATGCTTCAAAGAGATAGAAGTCTTCATACTCTACCTCACAAAGCATGGGCCATACAATTTTTTTTTTTTGGATATTTTCCTGCATTTCTCTTGGTGTTCCATTTGCATTAAGGCCTAGCCAAGCTATTGGCATATTAGCTTTTTGAGGGGTAAGGGGTTGCCCAAAAAGTCCTAAGACATGTGTTTCTCTTTGATTGTTTGTTTGGTCAAAGGACATATATGGGATGTTTTCGTTCTGTTGTCATCGGATTATCCGATGCCTATGTCAATCCCTCATCGGTCCAATAGGTGTTCAATCTTCAAAGCCCAATTCTGTCTTAATTTCAAATGATCCAACGCGTTCATTCCGAAAAACATCGGTCCATCCGATGTTCACTCTTCTGGAGCTGTGGTCAATTCAACCGATGTTTACTTCCTCCTACGTCGGATCATCCGGTGTCAACATTCCTCTTTTGAACACCCTTACTGTGCCATTCGACCGATGACCCAAACCCTAAACGTCGGTCCATCCGATGTCAACAGCAATTTTTGAATATCCTTACTGTGGCATTCGACCGATGTTCGTTTCACCTAGCATCGGTCCATCCGGTGTTAAAATTTCGGCTAGGGTTTGGGGTCCACTATTTAAACCCGCGCGCCGCCGTGTTTCTCTCTCCCCGACCTCTCACTCGCCCGCGCGCCGCCGCCTCTTCCTCCGTCCGTCGACCACCGCGCGCCGCCTCTCCCTCGCACCCAGCCGCCGCCGCCGCCGTCTCCGGCCGCCGCCGCCCACAGCGCCGCCCCCGCTTGCCGTGCTCCACCCGCGCCGCCTCACCTCCAAGCGCCGCGCCGCCGTGCTCCACCCGCGCCAGAGCGCCGCGCCGCCGCCTCCACCCTCGCGCCGTTCATCGCACCGCCGCCTCCACGCACCTCTCACACCGCATCCAAGCACCGCCACCACTCTTCCCTCCATCGCAGCGCCTCCACCCCGCGACGCCGCCATCTCCGGTCACCTCCCCGTCGCTAGGTTTTCCCGAGCTCCATCGTCACTAAGGTTTGCTCTGTGCCGTGCGACGTCCCTCGCTGTTTCTCTCGTCGTTCGTTTTCTTCGTCGCTAACCCTACCTCTCCATTGCATCAAAATGGGTCGCGATCGCAAAGGAAAGGGCAAGGCAATCGCGGAGCCCGCCGCGGAGAAGCGCAAACTGTCGAAGGATGAGAAGAAGGCCCTTATGGCCGCTCGCGCCGCCGAGGAGCGTGAGGGTGGCCGAGGGGGTTCCCTGAGGATTCGCGAGGCCCGTCCGAGGCAGCCTCCCATAATCGACGACTCCGACGCCGAGGAGGAGCCAGTTGAGCCTCTCGTCCGCCGGCGCTCAGCCCGGACGCGTGGGGGTCACACCGAGGCTGCTCCTCGTCCAAGACCGACGGCTGCCGACCGTCGTGAGGACAGGGAGGCCGAGAGGGCCATCTACGAGATGGACACGGCCGTCCATGTCGGTGAGGGAGTCCGGTTGGCGGACTACAGGAAGATGAAGGCCAAGCAGCTACGCAAGCTTCGTTGGAACGTGCTGCTTGAGGAGTGGTTCCCACAGCCCCGAGAGACTCTTGTGGACAGTCGCTTCTGGACTGTCACCCAGGCGTCTCTCTATGAGACCTACAGGCGTCGGGGGCACAAGCTTTTTCAGCACAACTACCTGGACTGGGGGCAGCTTGCAGTGGCCGCGGAGACTGAGGTCCGTCCTTTCTTTGAGAGATACAGAGGTCTGGTGCAGCTGCTGGCTTATGAGAGAAGTGCTTATGTGGAAGAGTGGGTCCGTGTCTTCTACGCGACCCTGTACATCTCAGAGGGCAGGAGGTCGATTGCCTTCATGTTCAATGGTCAGCGCTACCACCTCTCGAGGCAGACTTTGGGGCATATTCTTGGTTTGGACCTGCACGACACCTGCGTGCACGAGAAGGTCTATGGGCAGGCAGATCCACCGAGGAGGCCATTTACTGGAGGGGTAGCACCATAGCTTGACGAGATCCGCTCTCTGTTTGGCCCCTCGTTCTCTCCGGACCAGCCGAGAGTTCCAGCTCTCCTGACCCCAGCTGCGCGCATTGTGCACCTCGCCTTGCGCCGCACGCTCCTGCCGAGGTCAGGTTACTTGGAGGGGTTCACGAGTCTGCAGCAGACCCTCCTGTTCTACATAATGAACGGGATGGATTTCGATATCGTGGACATACTCCTATGCGAGATGGAAGACGTAATCACGGATGGGATTGGCATGATGAGGCAGATGGTCTACGGGCACTGGATCAGTTACATTTGCTCTATGATGGTGCCTGAGGGACATGCAGCACAGGCCCGGCTTGCTGACGAGAGTGTGACTCGCTTTGGTCACTATCGTGCCTCTGCTCCTGGAGACCGTCGCCTTGGTCGTCCAGTTGAGCGCCAGGTCCGGGCCCGTCTGTCAGAGGAAGACTGGTCCGACCTAGAGCGGGAGGACGAGAGGCTTGCTGAGGCTCAGGGGGAGGACTTGCAGCACGTCTGGTCTGAGAGCGACACAGACGAGAGTGTCGAGGAGTACTTCCCTCCGCCTCCACCCTCACCGAGGCAGCACGACGCCGAGGCAGGAGGATCAGCTGCTCCGCCACCGACACCACCTCTTGTGTCCGAGGCGCAGGTGTCACAGCCGTCAGAGCTGTCATCTCTTCTCCAGCAGATGATCGAGCAGCAGCGCCAGGACAGGCTCGCTGCTGAGCAGGCCAGGGCAGAGCAGGCTGCTCACCTGGCACAGCTGCAGCGGCAACAGCAGGAGCTCCAGCTGGAGATCGCCCGTCAGAGGCGAGAGGATACGGACCGGTTCACCAACCTGGTAGATCAGATGCACCGCCGTACCCTCGACCAGCAGCAGCAGACCCAGCAGGCCATGATGGGGATCCTAGGGTTGATCACCAACCTTTACACTCAGACCGGGATCGCCCTTCCTCCACAGCAGCCTGGACTGGGACTGGCTCCAGGTGTTGCTCAGGTGCCTACTACTCCTATCCCTTCAATCAGTATGTCACCACTTCTGGCATCCAGCGCACCGATTCACTCACCACTGCCGGCGACGATCTTGTTCCAGCAGACGCCGGCGTCCGTGGTGAGCGCTCCACTTCCTCCAGCTCCACCGGCACCTCCAGTACCTGCTTCCTCTCCTCCAGCACCGGCAGCGGACCCTCCAGTTCCCGCCGCTCCAGCAGCTCCTACAACCGGCGACTCTAGCTCCGACGACTGCGACGGTGCCCAGTTCGTCCTCGCGCCCAGCTCTCAGGGTCTGTAGGCGTTCTGATCCCTTTTTGGTGTCTTGATGCCAAAGGGGGAGAAGATGTAGAAGAGTCAGGGGGAGTGGTAGTCTCAGGGGGAGTGAAGGGGGAGTGTGTGCTTATCCTCTGTATTCGTGCTTGAGTACTCTTTTGTAATTTCAATTAAGCACTCTTTCACTTGTTTCATTTGCTTATGTTTTTAATCAATTGAGCTTTTCGCACCACAAAATTTCTTTTGCGTTTTACAAGCTTAATGTGTCCTATGCTGTATTCATTGCATATATACTTGAGTATTATCATCAAATTCATTATTATTGCGCTTTAAATTATTGTGTTGTCATCAATCACCAAAAAGGGGGAGATTGAAAGCATCTAGGCCCCATGAGGTACGGTTTCGGTGATTAATGACAACCATTCGATATTACTAATGAATTTGTGAATGCAAGGTCTCAATAACACTCAATCAAATGAAATCAAAATTACATTGGAGACCCATATAAAATCAACGAATGATATCAAATCAAATCATATGAAGACAAGAAGTGAAAGCTCTAACTTGATATCACCCAATGCTTGAAGACAATCAAAACAACATTTCAAACAAGTGTCAAAGAGGTCACAAGTTCAAATTCCAAAAGAACAACTCAAAACAACTCGAAGTCAACAAGTTGAACACACCGGATCATCCGATGGTCTTTGAGTTGACTGCATCGGTCGAGTTGTGTCAACAGAAGAAGAAGACCTCAGAGCAAAGAACTCACCGGATCATCCGATGTGGGTGGCTCAGTGACATCGGTCCATTATTACAGATTGCAACACTGTTGGACCAAGTGAAGCACCGGATCATCCGATGTGCAGACTTACACACATCGGTCGATCACTCCAGTGAGCTTCAAGATGAAGCAATATTTTGGAGGAAGAGCCACCGGATCATCCGATGAGAAGACAGATCAACATCGGTCTAACAACGGTCATATCTGACACAGTGACATCAGCTATTTTGGCTTTGACCGATGTTAACTGAAGGGGAGACATCGGATCATCCGGTGTTCGCAGAGAAGTGATGTCAGCCTACTTTTCCAACGGCTATCTCGTGGAGGCTGGCTATTTATACCCCTTCAACCTGTCAAATCGAAAAGACTTGAAGCCCAGACATACTCTACACATCCTAGAGCATTCAAGCAATAGAGCTACCACTTTCACATTATTTGCTCATCATTTGTACACCAAGAGATAGGCTAGAACTAGCTAGAGATAGTGCTTGGGTGCCTCCATTCTTGGTGATTGGAGTCTCTAGTGTAGTGAGAGCCATAAGGGAGTGTCCCTTGGTGTGTGCGACTTCCGGAGCTTGCCAAGAAGATTGTGGAAGCCCGGAGGATTCCAAAGTGTACAAGGCTTGAGCTCCACCTTGCCGAGGTTGGCGAACGGAGAAGAATAGTGAAGAACCCCCTTGTCTCGGTGACTTGGGAGTGGCAAAACCCTTCGGTGGGTGCCACAACGTGGATGTAGGTAGATCCTTGTGATCTTACCGAACCACGGGATAAACTTCGTGTCCCTTGAGCGTTTGCATCCCTCTCCCTTTTACACTTATGCAATCTTCATTCCGCAACTTTAATTTACATTGATTGCATAGTTTAATCGCATAGGGAATTGGGCTTGAGGTCGTTAATCTTAATTGTTTTAAAAATTGAAAGAAAGCCCAATTCACCCCCCCTCTTGGGCGTTTCGATCCTTACAATTGGTATCAGAGCCTTGTTGCTCATTGGATCATTCTAGCTTCACAGCTAGAGAGCTTAAATGGCCAAGAATGGGGGTTCGGTTCCTATCTTCGAGGGAAAGAACTTTGCCTATTGGAAAGCACGCATGCGTGCCTACCTAGAGGCTATTGCTCCCGAAGTTTGGGAAGCGACCCATGCGGGATTTGGAGATCATAATTATATTGGTGATCAAATTAAATGGGATGCTAGAGCTAGAAATGCCATCTATGAATGCATTAGTCAAGTTGTATTCGCTAGAATTGCTAGTAAAGAAAAAGCTTGTGAAATTTGGACATGCTTAATTGAAATTCGTGAGGGTTCCTCTCGTGTTAAAGAACTTAAATATCACTTGCTTAAATCTAAATATGATGAATTTAAAATGTTTCCTCATGAAAATGTAAATGAAATGTTTTCTCGCTTAAATGTTCTCATTGAGGAAATAAATGCTCTTGATATTGCTTCTCTTGGCAAGGGACTTATCAACCGAAAGATCCTCATGCTCCTTCCCAAGCCAAAGTATAACATCATCAACTCAATGCTCCAAAAAGAATCACTTGATCACATTGAAGTTTCGGAGCTAATTGGGGAGATTCACGCTCATGAGATGAGTGTACTTGGGATGATGGAGGATTCATCTTCTACAAGGACAATTGCTCTCAAGGCGTTCAAGAAAACAAATTTCAAGAAAATGATCAAACCTAGTTCAAGCAAAGAAGAGCAAACATCAAGTGAAGATGATGATGATGAGCTTGCATCAATGATGAGGAAATTCTCTCGCTTGAATTCCAAGATTGCCAAGAAGGGATATACTTTTGATCCCAACAAGAGAGCCTTCCTCCCAAGAAAAGATGAAAACAAGACATGCTATAATTGTGGCGATCAAGGCCACATATCATATGATTGTCCAAGACCGGACAAGAGGAAGGACAACCACAAGGGAAAGCATCAAAAGCAAGAAGAAAGTGATGAAGATGAAGAAGAGGTCAAGCCCAAGCGCTCCTTTGGAAAGAAGAAATTTGACAAAGGCAAGAAGACCAAGCTCTTTCCAAAGAAAAGAAGAGGGCCTCAAAAAGTCTTCATGTGCGAGGCAAATGAGTGGATCACGGATGAAGAGTCAAGCGACGAAGAGAGTGAAGGTGAAGAAAACTTGGCGGGGCTTGCCGTCGTCAACAAGGATAACTCACCTCTTCGTCCACCTCCCATGTGCCTCATGGCAAAAGGTAACATTGAGGTATGTGACGACTCTAGTGATGATGAGCTTTCCCTTGATGAATTAACTTCATTGATAAATGAATACCACACCATCATTAAAAGGGAAAAGAACAAAGTCAAGGCTCTTGAACAAGCTCATGCTAAACTTGAGAATACTAACCTCAATTTGCTTGACAAGTATGAAAGCATACTTAAGGAGCATGACACGCTCAAATCTCACGTCAAGCAAGTTGAGGAAGAAAAGACTAAAATCAAGCTTGATCATCATGAGCTTAACTTAGCACACCAAACACTCTTGGAAGAGCACAACAAGTTAAAACAAGAACATCAAGTACTTAGCCTTGCTCATGAAGTTCTTGATCAAGAATTAAAAACTATGAAGAAAGAAACCCTAAATAATGAGATTACGTCTCATGCTACGAACCTTTTGCACAAGTCTTTGCCCATGAAAGAAAATGTTAGGGAGAAGGACTTGATGGAAGAGATTGAGAGTCTCCGCACTAGTGTGGCAGGACTATCAAAAGGAGAAGTCAAGCACAAGGAGATCCTCTTCCAACAAGCAAAGGCCTTCAACAAGAGAGGACTTGGATCCTTCCCGGTGCCTAACAAAGGAAAGGTACCCTCGCCGGAGCTCAAAACAAGCTTCATCAAGGAAGTTGGTTCCTATTGCCAACATTGCGAGGTTACCGGTCATCATACAAGGGAGTGTCCTCTTCCTAACCGACCTTCTCCAAAATTGCCTACTAACTACACATCTACCTTTGATAATCACTACTATCTATTGAGTAAAGTAGGTGGCAAGGTGAAGGCAAGGTTCATCGGCAAAAACATTAAGGGCATGAAGGGGAAGCTCCCCAAGCAACTTTGGGTCCCAAAAGCACTTGTATCACACATACAAGGACCTAAGTTAGCTTGGGTGCCAAAAATCAAGAACACGTGACCGGCCACGATGCAACTTCAAGAGGGGACCTCCACCATCAAGAAAAATCTACCAATGACCTCTTGAAGAAACTTGAGAATGGGAGCTCGACGCGGATATGGACGGTAATCGAATTGTCAAATCAAATTACCATTCCATATTTGGTTCATTTCTATATCTTTCCGCATCTAGGCCCCATATCATGTCAAATTGATGCTTGTATGATTGTGTGCCTCTCCTTTGTGACAATGCAAGTGCGGTTAGATTTGCTAGAAACCCCATTCCCTTCCCGCACTTGTTGAGAAAACTTTTTCTAGACTTAGAAGAGAATTAAATGTGCTAGATGCATCTAACGTCATGTAAGTTGCCATGTTCATGTAAGGATGCATATCATATAAGTCTTGTCTAACTCCCAAAGGATAGGGGCAAGCTAGAAGTAGTTTTCCCTGAGGAAGCCTTTGGAAGGTTCAAACTTGGCAAGATAGATTTATTTTATGTCTTGCATGATCCCTGTCATATAAGCTTGCACTCATTTAATCTCTTGCACTATAATTTGTTTGGCATTGCATACGGTAGATTGTCACAAAGGGGAACCCACCTCATGAGAAGGAGACTTGTTTGAAATGTAATATCTCAACTCATATAAGGTGGAAAGAACAAAATGTTAGGTACGTTAATGCCTAGAGGAACATGCTTCAAAGAGATAGAAGTCTTCATACTCTACCTCACAAAGCATGGGCCATACAATTTTTTTTTTTGGATATTTTCCTGCATTTCTCTTGGTGTTCCATTTGCATTAAGGCCTAGCCAAGCTATTGGCATATTAGCTTTTTGAGGGGTAAGGGGTTGCCCAAAAAGTCCTAAGACACGTGTTTCTCTTTGATTGTTTGTTTGGTCAAAGGACATATATGGGATGTTTTCATTCTGTTGTCATCGGATTATCCGATGCCTATGTCAATCCCTCATCGGTCCAATAAGTGTTCAATCTTCAAAGCCCAATTCTGTCTGAATTTCAAATGATCCGACGCGTTCATTTCGAAAAACATCGGTCCATCCGATGTTCACTCTTCTGGAGCTGTGGTCAATTCAACCGATGTTTACTTCCTCCTACGTCGGATCATCCGGTGTCAACATTCCTCTTTTGAACACCCTTATTGTGCCATTCGACCGATGACCCAAACCCTAAACGTCGGTCCATCCGATGTCAACGGCAATTTTTGAATATCCTTACTGTGGCATTCGACCGATGTTCGTTTCACCTAGCATCGGTACATCCGGTGTTAAAATTTCGGCTAGGGTTTGGGGTCCACTATTTAAACCCGCGCGCCGCCGTGTTTCTCTCTCCCCGACCTCTCACTCGCCCGCGCGCCGCCGCCTCTTCCTCCGTCCGTCGACCACCGCGCGCCGCCTCTCCCTCGCACCCAGCCGCCGCCGCCGCCACCCTAGGCGCCGCCGCCGCCGTCTCCGGCCGCCGCCGCCCACAGCGCCGCCCCCGCTTGCCGTGCTCCACCCGCGCCGCCTCACCTCCAAGCGCCGCGCCGCCGTGCTCCACCCGCGCCCAAGCGCCGCGCCGCCGCCTCCACCCTCGCGCCGTTCGTCGCACCGCCGCCTCCACGCACCTCTCACACCGCATCCAAGCACCGCCACCACTCTTCCCTCCATCGCAGCGCCTCCACCCCGCGACGCCGCCATCTCCGGTCACCTCCCCGTCGCTAGGTTTTCCCGAGCTCCATCGTCGCTAAGGTTTGCTCCGTGCCATGCGACGTCCCTCGCTGTTTCTCTCGTCGTTCGTTTTCTTCGTCGCTAACCCTACCTCTCCATTGCATCAAGATGGGTCGCGATCGCAAAGGAAAGGGCAAGGCAATCGCGGAGCCCGCCGCGAAGAAGCGCAAACTGTCGAAGGATGAGGAGAAGGCCCTTATGGCCGCTCGCGCCGCCGAGGAGCGTGAGGGTGGCCGAGGGGGTTCCCTGAGGATTCGCGAGGCCCGTCCGAGGCAGCCTCCCGTAATCGACGACTCCGACGCCGAGGAGGAGCCAGTTGAGCCTCTCGTCCGCCGGCGCTCAGCCCGGACGCGTGGGGGTCAAACCGAGGCTGCTCCTCGTCCGAGACCGACGGCTGCCGACCGTCGTGAGGACAGGGAGGCCGAGAGGGCCATCTACGAGATGGACACGGCCGTCCGTGTCGATGAGGGAGTCCGGTTGACGGACTACAGGAAGATGAAGGCCAAGCAGCTACGCAAGCTTCGTTGGAACGTGCTGCTTGAGGAGTGGTTCCCACAGCCCCGAGAGACTCTTGTGGACAGTCGCTTCTGGACTGTCACCCAGGCGTCTCTCTATGAGACCTACAGGCGTCGGGGGCACAAGCTTTTTCAGCACAACTACCTGGACTGGGGGCAGCTTGCAGTGGCAGCGGAGACTGAGGTCCGTCCTTTCTTTGAGAGATACAGAGGTCTGGTGCAGCTGCTGGCTTATGAGAGAAGTGCTTATGTGGAAGAGTGGGTCCGTGTCTTCTACGCGACCCTGTACATCTCAGAGGGCAGGAGGTCGATTGCCTTCATGTTCAATGGTCAGCACTACCACCTCTCGAGGCAGACTTTGGGGCATATTCTTGGTTTGGACCTACACGACACCTGCGTGCACGAGAAGGTCTATGGGCAGGCAGATCCACCGAGGAGGCCACTTACTGGAGGGGTAGCACCACAGCTTGACGAGATCCGCTCTCTGTTTGGCCCCTCGTTCTCTCCGGACCAGCCGAGAGTTCCAGCTCTCCTGACCCCAGCTGCGCGCATTGTGCACCTCGCCTTGCGCCGCACGCTCCTGCCGAGGTCAGGTTACTTGGAGGGGTTCACGAGTCTGCAGCAGACCCTCCTGTTCTACATAATGAACGGGATGGATTTCGATATCGTGGACATACTCCTATGCTAGATGGAAGACGTAATCACGGATGGGATTGGCATGATGAGGCAGATGGTCTACGGGCACTGGATCAGTTACATTTGCTCTATGATGGTGCCTGAGGGACATGCAGCACAGGCCCAGCTTGCTGACGAGAGTGTGACTCGCTTTGGTCACTATCGTGCCTCTGCTCCTGGAGACCGTCGCCTTGGTCGTCCAGTTGAGCGCCAGGTCCGGCCCCGTCTGTCAGAGGAAGACTGGTCCGACCTAGAGCGGGAGGACGAGAGGCTTGCTGAGGCTGAGGCTCAGGGGGAGGACTTGCAGCACGTCTGGTCCGAGAGCGACACAGACGAGAGTGTCGAGGAGTACTTCCCTCCGCCTCCACCCTCACCGAGGCACCACGACGCCGAGGCAGGAGGATCAGCTGCTCCGCCACCGACACCACCTCCTGTGTCCGAGGCGCAGGTGTCACAGCCGTCAGAGCTGTCATCTCTTCTCCAGCAGATGATCGAGCAGCAGCGCCAGGACAGGCTCGCTGCTGAGCAGGCCAGGGCAGAGCAGGCTGCTCACCTGGCACAGCTGCAGCGGCAACAGCAGGAGCTCCAGCTGGAGATCGCCCGTCAGAGGCGAGAGGATACGGACCGGTTCACCAACCTGGTAGATCAGATGCACCGCCGTACCCTCGACCAGCAGCAGCAGACCCAGCAGGCCATGATGGGGATCCTAGGGTTGATCACCAACCTTTACACTCAGACCGGGATCGCCCTTCCTCCACAGCAGCCTGGACTGGGACTGGCTCCAGGTGTTGCTCAGGTGCCTACTACTCCTATCCCTTCAATCAGTATGTCACCACTTCTGGCATCCAGCGCACCGATTCACTCACCACTGCCAGCGACGATCTTGTTCCAGCAGACGCCGGCGTCCGTGGTGAGCGCTCCACTTCCTCCAGCTCCACCGGCACCTCCAGTACCTGCTTCCTCTCCTCCATCACCGGCAGCGGACCCTCCAGTTCCCGCCGCTCCAGCAGCTCCTACGACCGGCGACTCTAGCTCCGACGACTGCGACGGTGCCCAGTTCGTCCTCGCGCCCAGCTCTCAGGGTCTGTAGGCGTTCTGATCCCTTTTTGGTGTCTTGATGCCAAAGGGGGAGAAGATGTAGAAGAGTCAGGGGGAGTGGTAGTCTCAGGGGGAGTGAAGGGGGAGTGTGTGCTTATCCTCTGTATTCGTGCTTGAGTACTCTTTTGTAATTTCAATTAAGCACTCTTTAACTTCTCTCATTTGCTTATGTTTTTAATCAATTGAGCTTTTCGCACCACAAATTTCTTTTGCGTTTTACAAGCTTAATGTGTCCTATGCTGTATTCATTGCATATATACTTGAGTATTATCATCAAATTCATTATTATTGCGCTTTAAATTATTGTGTTGTCATCAATCACCAAAAAGGGGGAGATTGAAAGCATCTAGGCCCCATGAGGTACAGTTTCGGTGATTAATGACAACCATTCGATATTACTAATGAATTTGTGAATGCAAGGTCTCAATAACACTCAATCAAATGAAATCAAAATTACATTGGAGACCCATATAAAATCAACGAATGAGATCAAATCAAATCATATGAAGACAAGAAGTGAAAGCTCTAACTTGATATCACTCAATGCTTGAAGACAATCAAAACAACATTTCAAACAAGTGTCAAAGAGGTCACAAGTTCAAATTCCAAAAGAACAACTCAAAACAACTCGAAGTCAACAAGTTGAACACACCGGATCATCCGATGGTCTTTGAGTTGACTGCATCGGTCGAGTTGTGTCAACAGAAGAAGAAGACCTCAGAGAAAAGAACTCACCGGATCATCCGATGTGGGTGGCTCAGTGACATCGGTCCATTATTACAGATTGCAACACTGTTGGACCAAGTGAAGCACCGGATCATCCGATGTGCAGACTTACACACATCGGTCGATCACTCCAGTGAGCTTCAAGATGAAGCAAAATTTTGGAGGAAGAGCCACCGGATCATCCGATGAGAAGACAGATCAACATCGGTCTAACAACGGTCATATCTGACACAGTGACATCAGCTATTTTGGCTTTGACCGATGTTAACTGAAGGGGAGACATCGGATCATCCGGTGTTCGCAGAGAAGTGATGTCAGCCTACTTTTCCAACGGCTATCTCGTGGAGGCTGGCTATTTATACCCCTTCAACCTGTCAAATCGAAAAGACTTGAAGCCCAGACATACTCTACACATCCTAGAGCATTCAAGCAATAGAGCTACCACTTTCACATTATTTGCTCATCATTTGTACACCAAGAGATAGGCTAGAACTAGCTAGAGATAGTGCTTGGGTGCCTCCATTATTGGTGATTGGAGTCTCTAGTGTAGTGAGAGCCATAAGGGAGTGTCCCTTGGTGTGTGCGACTTCCGTAGCTTGCCAAGAAGATTGTGGAAGCCCGGAGGATTCCAAAGTGTACAAGGCTTGAGCTCCACCTTGCCGAGGTTGGCGAACGGAGAAGAATAGTGAAGAACCCCCTTGTCTCGGTGACTTGGGAGTGGCAAAACCCTTCGGTGGGTGCCACAACGTGGATGTAGGTAGATCCTTGTGATCTTATCGAACCACGGGATAAACTCCGTGTCCCTTGAGCGTTTGCATCCCTCTCCCTTTTACACTTATGCAATCTTCATTCCGCAACTTTAATTTACATTGATTGCATAGTTTAATCGCATAGGGAATTGGGCTTGAGGTCGTTAATCTTAATTGTTTTAAAAATTGAAAGAAAGCCCAATTCACCCCCCTCTTGGGCGTTTCGATCCTTACAATTGGTATCAGAGCCTTGTTGCTCATTGGATCATTCTAGCTTCACAGCTAGAGAGCTTAAATGGCCAAGAATGGGGGTTCGGTTCCTATCTTCGAGGGCAAGAACTTTGCCTATTGGAAAGCACGCATGCGTGCCTACCTAGTGGCTATTGCTCCCGAAGTTTGGGAAGCGACCCATGCGGGATTTGGAGATCATAATTATATTGGTGATCAAATTAAATGGGATGCTAGAGCTAGAAATGCCATCTATGAATGCATTAGTCAAGATGTATTCGCTAGAATTGCTAGTAAAGAAAAAGCTTGTGAAATTTGGACATGCTTAATTGAAATTCATGAGGGTTCCTCTCGTGTTAAAGAACTTAAATATCACTTGCTTAAATCTAAATATGATGAATTTAAAATGTTTCCTCATGAAAATGTAAATGAAATGTTTTCTTGCTTAAATGTTCTCATTGAGGAAATAAATGCTCTTGATATTGCTTCTCTTGGCAAGGGACTTATCAACCGAAAGATCCTCATGCTCCTTCCCAAGCCAAAGTATAACATCATCAACTCAATGCTCCAAAAAGAATCACTTGATCACATTGAAGTTTCGGAGCTAATTGGGGAGATTCACGCTCATGAGATGAGTGTACTTGGGATGATGGAGGATTCATCTTCTACAAGGACAATTGCTCTCAAGGCATTCAAGAAAACAAATTTCAAGAAAATGATCAAACCTAGTTCAAGCAAAGAAGAGCAAACATCAAGTGAAGATGATGATGATGAGCTTGCATCAATGATGAGGAAATTCTCTCGCTTGAATTCCAAGATTGCCAAGAAGGGATATACTTTTGATCCCAACAAGAGAGCCTTCCTCCCAAGAAAAGATGAAAACAAGACATGCTATAATTGTGGCGATCAAGGCCACATATCATATGATTGTCCAAGACCGGACAAGAGGAAGGACAACCACAAGGGAAAGCATCAAAAGCAAGAAGAAAGTGATGAAGATGAAGAAGAGGTCAAGCCCAAGCGCTCCTTTGGAAAGAAGAAATTTGACAAAGGCAAGAAGACCAAGCTCTTTCCAAAGAAAAGAAGAGGGCCTCAAAAAGTCTTCATGTGCGAGGCAAATGAGTGGATCACGGATGAAGAGTCAAGCGACGAAGAGAGTGAAGGTGAAGAAAACATGGCGGGGCTTGCCGTCGTCAACAAGGATAACTCACCTCTTCGTCCACCTCCCATGTGCCTCATGGCAAAAGGTAACATTGAGGTATGTGACGACTCTAGTGATGATGAGCTTTCCCCTGATGAATTAACTTCATTGATAAATGAATACCACACCATCATTAAAAGGGAAAAGAACAAAGTCAAGGCTCTTGAACAAGCTCATGCTAAACTTGAGAATACTAACCTCAATTTGCTTGACAAGTATGAAAGCATACTTAAGGAGCATGACACGCTCAAATCTCACGTCAAGCAAGTTGAGGAAGAAAAGACTAAAATCAAGCTTGATCATCATGAGCTTAACTTAGCACACCAAACACTCTTGGAAGAGCACAACAAGTTAAAACAAGAACATCAAGTACTTAGCCTTGCTCATGAAGTTCTTGATCAAGAATTAAAAACTATGAAGAAAGAAACCCTCAATAATGAAATTACGTCTCATGCTACTAACCTTTTGCACAAGTCTTTGCCCATGAAAGAAAATGCTAGGGAGAAGGACTTGATGGAAGAGATTGAGAGTCTCCGCACTAGTGTGGCAAGACTATCAAAAGGAGAAGTCAAGCACAAGGAGATCCTCTTCCAACAAGCAAAGGCCTTCAACAAGAGAGGACTTGGATCCTTCCCGGTGCCTAACAAAGGAAAGGTACCCTCGCCGGAGCTCAAAACAAGCTTCATCAAGGAAGTTGGTTCCTATTGCCAACATTGCGAGGTTACCGGTCATCATACAAGGGAGTGTCCTCTTCCTAACCGACCTTCTCCAAAATTGCCTACTAACTACACATCTACCTTTGATAATCACTACTATCTATTGAGTAAAGTAGGTGGCAAGGTGAAGGCAAGGTTCATCGGCAAAAACATTAAGGGCATGAAGGGGAAGCTCCCCAAGCAACTTTGGGTCCCAAAAGCACTTGTATCACACATACAAGGACCTAAGTTAGCTTGGGTGCCAAAAATCAAGAACACGTGACCGACCACGATGCAACTTCAAGAGGGGACCTCCACCATCAAGAAAAATCTACCAATGACCTCTTGAAGAAACTTGAGAATGGGAGCTCGACGCGGATATGGACGGTAATCGAATTGTCAAATCAAATTACTATTCCATATTTGGTTCATTTCTATATCTTTCCGCATCTAGGCCCCATATCATGTCAAATGGATGCTTGTATGATTGTGTGCCTCTCCTTTGTGACAATGCAAGTGCGGTTAGATTTGCTAGAAACCCCATTCCCTTCCCGCACTTGTTGAGAAAACTTTTTCTAGACTTAGAAGAGAATTAAATATGCTAGATGCATCTAACGTCATGTAAGTTGCCATGTTCATGTAAGGATGCATATCATATAAGTCTTGTCTAACTCCCAAAGGATAGGGGCAAGCTAGAAGTAGTTTTCCCTGAGGAAGCCTTTGGAAGGTTCAAACTTGGCAAGATAGATTTATTTTATGTCTTGCATGATCCCTGTCATATAAGCTTGCACTCATTTAATCTCTTGCACTATAATTTGTTTGGCATTGCATACGGTAGATTGTCACAAAGGGGAACCCACCTCATGAGAAGGAGGCTTGTTTGAAATGCAATATCTCAACTCATATAAGGTGGAAAGAACAAAATGTTAGGTACGTTAATGCCTAGAGGAACATGCTTCAAAGAGATAGAAGTCTTCATACTCTACCTCACAAAGCATGGGCCATACAATTTTTTTTTGGATATTTTCCTGCATTTCTCTTGGTGTTCCATTTGCATTAAGGCCTAGCCAAGCTATTGGCATATTAGCTTTTTGAGGGGTAAGGGGTTGCCCAAAAAGTCCTAAGACATGTGTTTCTCTTTGATTGTTTGTTTGGTCAAAGGACATATATGGGATGTTTTCGTTCTGTTGTCATCGGATTATCCGATGCCTATGTCAATCCCTCATCGGTCCAATAGGTGTTCAATCTTCAAAGCCCAATTCTGTCTTAATTTCAAATGATCCGACGCGTTCATTCCGAAAAACATCGGTCCATCCGATGTTCACTCTTCTGGAGCTGTGGTCAATTCAACCGATGTTTACTTCCTCCTACGTCGGATCATCCGGTGTCAACATTCCTCTTTTGAACACCCTTACTGTGCCATTCGACCGATGACCCAAACCCTAAACGTCGGTCCATCCGATGTCAACAGCAATTTTTGAATATCCTTACTGTGGCATTCGACCGATGTTCGTTTCACCTAGCATCGGTCCATCCGGTGTTAAAATTTCGGCTAGGGTTTGTGGTCCACTATTTAAACCCGCGCGCCGTCGTTTTTCTCTCTCCCCGACCTCTCACTCGCCCGCGCGCCGCCGCCTCTTCCTCCGTCCGTCGACCACCGCGCGCCGCCTCTCCCTCGCACCCAGCCGCCGCCGCTGCCACCCTAGGCGCCGCCGCGGCCGTCTCCGGCCGCCGCCGCCCACAGTGCCGCCCCCGCTTGCCGTGCTCCACCCGCGCCGCCTCACCTCCAAGCGCCGCGCCGCCGTGCTCCACCCGCGCCCAAGCGCCGCGCCGCCGCCTCCACCCTCGCGCCGTTCGTCGCACCGCCGCCTCCACGCACCTCTCACACCGCATCCAAGCACCGCCACCACTCTTCCTCCATCGCAGCGCCTCCACCCCGCGACGCCGCCATCTCCGGTCACCTCCCCATCGCTAGGTTTTCCCGAGCTCCATCGTCGCTAAGGTTTGCTCCATGCCGTGCGACGTCCCTCGCTGTTTCTCTCGTCGTTCGTTTTCTTCGTCGCTAACCCTACCTCTCCATTGCATCAAGATGGGTTGCGATCGCAAAGGAAAGGGCAAGGCAATCGCGGAGCCCACCGCGAAGAAGCGCAAACTGTCGAAGGATGAGTAGAAGGCCCTTATGGCCGCTCGCGCCGCCGAGGAGCGTGAGGGTGGCCGAGGGGGTTCCCTGAGGATTCGCGAGGCCCGTCCGAGGCAGCCTCCCGTAATCGACGACTCCAACGCTGAGGAGGAGCCAGTTGAGCCTCTCGTCCGCCGGCGCTCAGCCCGGACGCGTGGGGGTCACACCGAGGCTGCTCCTCGTCCGAGACCGACGGCTGCCGACCGTCGTGAGGACAGGGAGGCCGAGAGGGCCATCTACGAGATGGACACGGCCGTCCGTGTCGGTGAGGGAGTCCGGTTGACGGACTACAGGAAGATGAAGGCCAAGCAGCTACGCAAGCTTCGTTGGAACGTGCTGCTTGAGGAGTGGTTCCCACAGCCCCGAGAGACTCTTGTGGACAGTCGCTTCTGGACTGTCACCCAGGCGTCTCTCTATGAGACCTACAGGCGTCGGGGGCATAAGCTTTTTTAGCACAACTACCTGGACTGGGGGCAGCTTGCAGTGGCAGCGGAGACTGAGGTCCGTCCTTTCTTTGAGAGATACAGAGGTCTGGTGCAGCTGCTGGCTTATGAGAGAAGTGCTTATGTGGAAGAGTGGGTCCGTGTCTTCTACGCGACCCTGTACATCTCAGAGGGCAGGAGGTCGATTGCCTTCATGTTCAATGGTCAGTGCTACCACCTCTCGAGGCAGACTTTGGGGCATATTCTTGGTTTGGACCTGCACGACACCTGCGTGCACGAGAAGGTCTATGGGCAGGCAGATCCACCGAGGAGGCCACTTACTGGAGGGGTAGCACCACAGCTTGACGAGATCCGCTCTCTGTTTGGCCCCTCGTTCTCTCCGGACCAGCCGAGAGTTCCAGCTCTCCTGACCCCAGCTGCGCGCATTGTGCACCTCGCCTTGCGCCGCACGCTCCTGCCGAGGTCAGGTTACTTGGAGGGGTTCACGAGTCTGCAGCAGACCCTCCTGTTCTACATAATGAACGGGATGGATTTCGATATCGTGGACATACTCCTATGCGAGATGGAAGACGTAATCACGGATGGGATTGGCATGATGAGGCAGATGGTCTACGGGCACTGGATCAGTTACATTTGCTCTATGATGGTGCCTGAGGGACATGCAGCACAGGCCCGGCTTGCTGACGAGAGTGTGACTCGCTTTGGTCACTATCGTGCCTCTGCTCCTGGAGACCGTCGCCTTGGTCGTCCAGTTGAGCGCCAGGTCCGGGCCCGTCTGTCAGAGGAAGACTGGTCCGACCTAGAGCGGGAGGACGAGAGGCTTGCTGAGGCTGAGGCTCAGGGGGAGGACTTGCAGCACGTCTGGTCCGAGAGCGACACAGACGAGAGTGTCGAGGAGTACTTCCCTCCGCCTCCACCCTCACCGAGGCAGCACGACGCCGAGGCAGGAGGATCAGCTGCTCCGCCACCGACACCACCTCCTGTGTCCGAGGCGCAGGTGTCACAGCCGTCAGAGCTGTCATCTCTTCTCCAGCAGATGATCGAGCAGCAGCGCCAGGACAGGCTCGCTGCTGAGCAGGCCAGGGCAGAGCAGGCTGCTCACCTGGCACAGCTGCAGCGGCAACAGCAGGAGCTCCAGCTGGAGATCGCCCGTCAGAGGCGAGGGGATACAGACCGGTTCACCAACCTGGTAGATCAGATGCACCGCCGTACCCTCGACCAGCAGCAGCAGACCCAACAGGCCATGATGGGGATCCTAGGGTTGATCACCAACCTTTACACACAGACCGGGATCGCCCTTCCTCCACAGCAGCCTGGACTGGGACTGGCTCCAGGTGTTGCTCAGGTGCCTACTACTCCTATCCCTTCAATCAGTATGTCACCACTTCTGGCATCCAGCGCACCGATTCACTCACCACTGCCGGTGACGATCTTGTTCCAGCAGACGCCGGCGTCCGTGGTGAGCGCTCCACTTCCTCCAGCTCCACCGGCACCTCCAGTACCTGCTTCCTCTCCTCCAGCACCGGCAGCGGACCCTCCAGTTCCCGCCGCTCCAGCAGCTCCTACGACCGGCGACTCTAGCTCCGACGACTGCGACGGTGCCCAGTTCGTCCTCGCGCCCAGCTCTCAGGGTCTGTAGGCGTTCTGATCCCTTTTTGGTGTCTTGATGGCAAAGGGGGAGAAGATGTAGAAGAGTCAGGGGGAGTGGTAGTCTCAGGGGGAGTGAAGGGGGAGTGTGTGCTTATCCTCTGTATTCGTGCTTGAGTACTCTTTTGTAATTTCAATTAAGCACTCTTTCACTTGTCTCATTTGCTTATGTTTTTAATCAATTGAGCTTTTCGCACCACAAATTTCTTTTGCGTTTTACAAGCTTAATGTGTCCTATGTTGTATTCATTGCATATATACTTGAGTATTATCATCAAATTCATTATTATTGCGCTTTAAATTATTGTGTTGTCATCAATCACCAAAAAGGGGGAGATTGAAAGCATCTAGGCCCCATGAGGTACGGTTTCGGTGATTAATGACAACCATTCGATATTACTAATGAATTTGTGAATGCAAGGTCTCAATAACACTCAATCAAATGAAATCAAAATTACATTGGAGACCCATATAAAATCAACGAATGAGATCAAATCAAATCATATGAAGACAAGAAGTGAAAGCTCTAACTTGATATCACTCAATGCTTGAAGACAATCAAAACAACATTTCAAACAAGTGTCAAAGAGGTCACAAGTTCAAATTCCAAAAGAACAACTCAAAACAACTCGAAGTCAACAAGTTGAACACACCGGATCATCCGATGGTCTTTGAGTTGACTGCATCGGTCGAGTTGTGTCAACAGAAGAAGAAGACCTCAGAGCAAAGAACTCACCGGATCATCCGATGTGGGTGGCTCAGTGACATCGGTCCATTATTACAGATTGCAACACTGTTGGACCAAGTGAAGCACCGGATCATCCGATGTGCAGACTTACACACATCGGTCGATCACTCCAGTGAGCTTCAAGATGAAGCAAAATTTTGGAGGAAGAGCCACCGGATCATCCGATGAGAAGACAGATCAACATCGGTCTAACAACGGTCATATCTGACACAGTGACATCAGCTATTTTGGCTTTGACCGATGTTAACTGAAGGGGAGACATCGGATCATCCGGTGTTCGCAGAGAAGTGATGTCAGCCTACTTTTCCAACGGCTATCTCGTGGAGGCTGGCTATTTATACCCCTTCAACCTGTCAAATCGAAAAGACTTGAAGCCCAGACATACTCTACACATCCTAGAGCATTCAAGCAATAGAGCTACCACTTTCACATTATTTGCTCATCATTTGTACACCAAGAGATATGCTAGAACTAGCTAGAGATAGTGCTTGGGTGCCTCCATTCTTGGTGATTGGAGTCTCTAGTGTAGTGAGAGCCATAAGGGAGTGTCCCTTGGTGTGTGCGACTTCCGGAGCTTGCCAAGAAGATTGTGGAAGCCCGGAGGATTCCAAAGTGTACAAGGCTTGAGCTCCACCTTGCCGAGGTTGGCGAACGGAGAAGAATAGTGAAGAACCCCCTTGTCTCGGTGACTTGGGAGTGGCAAAACCCTTCGGTGGATGCCACAACGTGGATGTAGGTAGATCCTTGTGATCTTACCGAACCACGGGATAAACTCCGTGTCCCTTGAGCGTTTGCATCCCTCTCCCTTTTACACTTATGCAATCTTCATTCCGCAACTTTAATTTACATTGATTGCATAGTTTAATCGCATAGGGAATTGGGCTTGAGGTCGTTAATCTTAATTGTTTTAAAAATTGAAAGAAAGCCCAATTCACCCCCCCTCTTGGGCGTTTCGATCCTTACAGCGGTGTTGGAACAAACCGACAGCGCTGCTGCGGCAGAGGGTGAGGGGCATTGGTGGTGGGTGGCACGATCTCGGCGAGCAAGGGCATGGCAGGATGCAGTGGCCGGGCGCAGCATGGGTGCAGCCAGGGCTGGCATTCGGCGAGGCGCGGCGAGGGCGAGCAGCAGCGGGGCAAGGCACACCTGGCTGGACGCAGCGCGGCAGCTCTGAGAGCGCGCAGCAAGGAATGGACCATAGCACGGCAGGATGCCAACGCACAGACACGAACTGCAGCACGATGTTGGTATGGAAAAAGCCGGCGTTGGCGAGGGCGCACAGGCAACAAGAAATTGGATTCAGGGGCGCCGTTGAATAGGGGAAAAGGAGGAGGCGCGACTGGGGGGTTCGTCGTGGTGCGCGTGAGCTGGGCGTGTCGCTGCTAGGCGCCAGAGGCGCGGGCGCGAGGCGCGGCAGTTGGCGCTGTGACGGCGCGGCACGGGCGACGCGCGCAGAAGCGGGGCGCAGGAGGAAGGCAGAGCGGCGCGTGCAGGGAGGTTAACCGGAGGGCGACATGGGGCGGCACTGTGGCCAGGCGAAGCTGTGCGGCCAGGCGGAGCGACGCAGCCAGGCGGAGCGGCGTGCGGTCAGGCGACGCGGTGCGTGGGGTGCGGCAGGGAGACGAGCTGGCGCCGGCGTGGGGCAGCGCTGTAGGTGGCCGGGAGGTGGAGCGCTCGGTCAGGGCGCCGTGGAGCTGAGCCGGGAGGGAGGAAGAAGCAAACTCGACTTTGTGCCACTGAAGATAAACATGACATGTGGGCCCCACCACTTTCTCCCCCCTTATCCCCTCAATTCAGCTGCAATTATCTCCACCAATTCAGTTCAATCTGGTTAAGGGTAATAGGGAACTAATCTACATCTGAAAAGGGTTAGAGCTCACAAAACTTTGAATTTTGACTAAGTGGCATATTTGAAAATTCAAACTTGACTTTTGAATTCATCTTTGAATTACCCTTCTCCTGTTGTAATTAAAACCCTAAGCAAACTCGATCCAAAATTTCTAGATTCTTGTGGAGAGGCCAAATCACATGTGTATAATCAGATTCTGAAATTTAATTCCACAATTGACAAGGTTTCATTTGAATTCTAATACAAATTTGAACTCCAATGCCTTCGATGCACATGTAGAATTAAATAGTAAATGGCCATCCAAAATTTTGAAAAACTTGGCGGTGTAATTTTTTTAATTATGAGGAATTTATTGGGCAACTCAAATTCACAATTTGACTAAGTTTTAATAGGAGCTTAGTTTCATTTTTATTCCTTACTGAGAAATTTTCTAATTGGTGGCCACGAGTCGAAGCAGGGAGAGAGCACGTGAGTACTGCCCGGATCGACGATAAGGATAGCCTCAAAGACTAGCTTGTGCGTGAAGCCTTCTTGGCACAGACATCGAGATGGTTCCCGATAAGCACGAGCAGAAGAGGAAACCAAACAACATTTGATGAGAGCTGGCTGGTGGGCCACCCGATAAGTGGGCCCCACCCATGTTTTTATTTTCACTGGTCCAGACAAAAGAGTAGGATGAAAGTTTTTGAAGATACTACATATTTTCAATGTAGCTCGGAACTCCATGATGTTGCTCAAGTCGATCTTGGAACTTGAGTTTGAACTAACATTTGAATTGTTAATCTTTTAGGTGGAAAAATCCAGTTTAGGCTTTAAGTTTGAACAAGTTTCTATTTTTAGTAAACATTGGTTAACTCACATAGTACAAGTGAGTTTGGATTTCCAAGTCCACTTTAAAAATTTTTAAGTTCGCATTTTTGCGTTTTTGTTCTTCCAAAAAGCGCGCTTTTACATACGTCACTTGAATAGAGCTCTTGAAGTGCGGTAATGAAGCTGTTTATCATCTTGCGTCCTATGGAACCCTTCTTTTTCTTGTTGGAGTTTCCAGAGGTGGTCTTAACCTTGTTCTGCTTTTCTTCACGGTAGTAGGACCTGAAAGGTTAGGATATTCTGTACAAAAATGTTCTGTCCTACCACATTCGAAGCATCGTTGAGGTCCGGAGCTTCCTCTCACATTTTGCAATGCTTTTGAGAACCTAGTACAGATGAGTGCTAACTCCTCTTCTGGAAATTCCTCGATCTGCTCCAGGGTTAGTGAGGACAACAGAGCAAGAGTATTGCAAGATGATGATTGGCCGGAGCTAGGCTTATCACGTTGTGAAACAAATGCAATAGACTTATTTGGATTCTTATGTCATAAAATGTCAATTTAATGAGTTTTTATTTAGTGTAAAGCACATATAAAGTAATATTACTCATTACAGTTGATTCATGAATGGATGTTACTTTCATCTCCCATATTGTCACGTCTAATGCACTAAGGAGTTTCCTAGCATTCTCACCATCAAAAAAGTTTACGTTGACACTACGTAGATTACTGAGAATTTTATTAAACTGGGCAAAAAATTGATCGATGGACTCACCAGGTTGCATCTCAAAATGCATGTATTCCTTTTTCAACATATCTTGTCGCACCTCCTTGATCATATTGGAGCCCTCATGATAATCACAGAGAGCTCTCCAAACATCGTATGCTGATCGGAGGTGCGTGACACGATCAAAGTCGCTTTAAGTGAGTCCCTGAATGATCAAGGAGGTTTGTAACCATAACTTGATTGTTTGGTGGCACTTCATAAGGTTTGTATACCTTTTCCCATATGGCAAAGCCTTGCGCCTAGATAAAAGCTTCCATGCGTGCCATCCAAACCTGAAAATTGATACCAACAAACACACAAGGTTTTGCATAGTATTTCTCCATGATGATTAGTCAAATCACGTGCAAATCTAAAAATTTAGAGCACCGTGGATCTGATACCAATTGTAGGATCGAAGAGCACGTAAAAAGCTACCAGAGGGGGGTGAATGGTAGATTAAAACTTTTTAGCAGAAGCAACAAAAACCCCATGGAAGAAAAACAATCTGTTAAAGAGATCGTGTGTTTGTGACTACTCTAAACGTGTTTAACAGTGACAAAAGTATTTGACCTTATAGAGAATCAAGTCACAAAGTTGACACAACAAGAATCACTTAAATTCATCGAGAGAAAATCAAGTTATAATCAAAAGATTGAACGAAGGTCAATCTGTTCTACTGAGTAAAAACCATATATGTAATACTGCAAAGAAACTCGTGTAGATCCAAAACAACAAATCAAATAACCTTGAAATTCTTACAGATGATAGAAAATCAAGTTTTGAAGACAACCCAAAAAGAATCACGTCAATTGGATCTGTAAAACTCGAGTTATGATAAAACCACCGACGGAAGGTAGTGCTGTGCAGAAACTCGACAAGAAAAACTTGTCTGGAACAAGTCGGACGAACAAGGCACCAAATTTCCTTTCAACTATGAATATTATTCAATAGAACACAAGAGGAACAGACCAAAACTCGTCTTCATCCACTTACACGAGTTCCGGCTTCCCTTGCTTATATAACCAGCCCTGGGGCTTCCCTTCCTAAACTTAGACTCTTTTCCAACTCGAAACACGAATCCCATCTAACCATAACTGCTCAAGATCTTCCTATTCGCAGATAGAAACAATCTCAAGACTTTCTAACAAACCAGGAACACATCCGGTATTCCCAAACACAACTCGACTTCGTGATCCACACAAAAACTACCATAACCAACTCGATATGTTCCATACCGCCAAAACCGACTCCGCCGAAGCCGAAGTCAACATCCGATACGATCCGATCCTTCCAATCTGATCTTCCTTCCATAACCCGTCTTCAGAAACATGTTGCCACGTCATGCACCTCATGCATACATGCGAACACTTTCCTTTGACATCCGGTCTCCTTCACATGCATTGCCCTTGATTCAATCATCCTGCGTGACCTCCTGATCAGCTCAACCACAATTCTTCTTGAACTTGGTTATTGAAACCTCATCTCCTCCTTGAGACTAGTCCAATGGATCCCGTTAGCAGCCATGACTTGAACACAAGCAATACCTGCACATGAAAAAACAAACAATCCGTACGAGCCCAAGTCCACGACTTGACTCTCATTAGTTCCAAAAACCACAAAATCTTACGTGAGAACCTCACATAAGTATGTTGCAAACCATAGCAAAATGATGTCAACCATATTCAGCCAAAATACACCGAAAACTTAGCAAATGGATACTAAGCAATCTTTTCAAAAATATAAAGCAACTTTGAAACATTTCACAATAAAAGTAGGAACATTACAATCAAGCTCCGAACCTTGCAAAAGCTAACCGGAGCTTGAGCCGGAGCTTACCAAAGCTAGCAGAACCTAGCGCCGGAACTTACAAAAACTAGTCGGAACTAGTCAAACCATCAGCCGGAGCTAGAAAAACATTTTGGAGCATAACAAAGACATGTCGGAGCTGTCAAAGATATGCCAGAGCTAAAAACTAAGCTTACCAGATCTACCCAAAACATGTCTTACTTAGGCAAAGCAAGTCGGACTTGACGTCGGACCTTGCTGAAGCTACCCAAGACAAGCTGGACCTATTGTCGGACCATGCCGGAGCTCGAACCTAGAGTCAGATCTTGATAAAAAGGTGTTTTGGTAGTATTCAGAATGTTTATCATCAAAGCCAATGTATTCAACACACATAGGTCTCACATTCAGAATATGCCAGGGTGTTGCGCCACTGTATTGGGCCATTGGGCCTTGTATCAAGTCTAAGTCCATAATTTTCGTGTCTTAGGGTTAGGTCATGACCCCAACACCCCCTTAGACGTCCTCCCTCCTATATATACTACATGGTGGCTACCATAAGAAATTGAGTTTTGCTTAGATTAATAATATCGCTGTTCTACGGTTTGTGAGACCCCAACTTCGCGATTTCAGATTGTGTCTTTTATAATCTTGCTTTTGTTCTCGATTGCACTTGCAGGGATTAGCCTTGTTGGCAAGGTCAAGCGTGTGCAGCACGGTTGATAACCAACGGAGCAGTGGTGTAGTGATTACAAGGGTATTCGAGCTGCCCAAGTGTCGTGGATCATCAACGTCGAGTTCTCCACCCCAATCGACTTACCTACGAGAAATTTGGGGAAGAGGTTGTGTCGTTGTATCAATGCAAACCGAAAAACAAAACTGCAAGCACTATAGTCTAGGAAGCGGTAAAAATGATATTTCATGTGGCTTTCCTGTGGACCCTAGGTACGAAACAAAACTGATCTAATGGAAGGAAAATGAAAATACCTTACGGGCAACCTGGAAATGTGAGTAGTTTATGCCTGATCTTTCAAAAGGTAAGTCGATTAGGGTGGAGAACTCGATGTTGATGATCCGTGGCACTCGAGCAGCTAAAATACCTCTGCAATCACTACACCACTGCTCCGTTGGTTATCAACCGTGCTGCACACGCTTGACCTCGCCAAGAAGGATAATCCCTGCAAGTGCAACCAAGAACACAAGCAAGAACGTAAAAGACACGATCAGAAATTGTGAAGTTGGGGTCTCATAGATCGTAGAATGGGGATACTACTAATCTAAGCAAAACCTACCGAATATGGCCGGCGGCTGCAGTATTTAAAGGCTAGGGATTGGCCAAAAAACTCTTAGACACGTCCCTAATGGACTCATACTAGATACATGGCCCAAAGGCCCAATTCAGTGGCGCAACACCAGACAGAATTCTCGACTCGACTTGTTTCGACGATTCCCGATGACCCCGGAGGAATTTTCAGGAGGGACCACAACCATTGGAAAATTTATCTTCTCCTATTTTTGTGAATATGTAGAACGTCGTAAATGAAGTCCGTCTACATCATGGGCATCCATTAAGGTGGACTGCTCTTGGACTCCGAGTTGAACTCGAGTCCGAGTTGTAAATTGATTCCGTCAACTTGTGAACGTGCCAGCTGGTTCTCCACGTTCCCAAGGCCTTTTCCCTTCACTTGTTGATCTTCTCCATTGTTCCTAATAACAATTAAATCATCAAACAGTAATTTATTTTCAAACTCACATGCAAAGGAAGTTATGAACGAGTTCACCTGCTGATTTACTAACCGAGCTCGAGCTTTTGTGATTGGTTCTCGCAGTTCAAAGTACGTCACTGCTGTTGTGATGTCCTCATCGTCCTCCCCCTCTTGAATCGGAGTCATCCTCGACTCATGTTCATCTTCTTCTCTCAAGTACGGTCGCAAACCTGAAATGTTAAATGTCGAACTAACACCAAAATCGGGTGGCAACTCAAGCTTATATGGATTATCATTGATCTCATCATCAATTGGTATCAGATTTCCAGGTTGCCCATGAGGTATCTTCGATTTCCTTCCATTAGATCAGTTTTGTTTCGTACCTAGAGTCCACAGAAAAGTAAAAAAATCATTTTTGCCGCTTCGTAGACTATAGTGTCAGCAGTTTCATTTTTCAGTTTGCATTTTTGAGTTTGCATTCGTGTAGTCGAGTCTTGTTGCTCCTTTAGCTTTGTGTTTTGGGTCCTAGTTATCGTTTTCCATCCTTGTTTTCTTTCTGTTCGACACCTATTCCACAATCCCTAAACAACAAACCGATCCACCACGTTCATCGGTTTGCCCTTGTTAGCCGCCCCGCATCGCCAACCCAAGATTAGGTAACAAACCTTTGTGCCAGTTGTCCTTGAATCATCACACAACATCCCATCAGTTGTCGTGCAAATTATAGATCGTTTTCATATACGATTGTGAGTTCTGTTCTCAAACTAAGTCGGAATCAATATCCAAAAAGCGTAACTCGGACAGCCTACCTTAAAACAGCCATATCTTTTGCATACGAATTCGAAATCGGGCGATTTTTTTTTCAAATTGATCTACACAAAATTTTGCATCTGATTTTTCGTGACTTTGCCGCGTTCGGCGAAATTAGATTACCAAAATTCCCCTCGAAAGATAGGATATCTGGCATCTGAGGTTACATCATGAATTTTATAGAATTTTCTTGATTTTCTATAGGCCGCATATTACATCCAATTGAGCTGAAATTTGGGTGCTTCTTATTTTTGTGCTCCCGAGTAAAGAAAAAATATCAAAAAAATATTGCAAAAAAATTAGTAAAGAGCACGCATATTAAAGCAATTGGGCTATACCACTTGTGCTGTGATTGTTGGTTATATCATTATGTCTTTCTTTTACCTTGCTACTTCCTTGTGTTGTGCTAGGCCCTAGAGCACTTGGTTGACCAGCAACAGTTTCCTACATTGATTACTTATTCAACTTTATTTACCTGTTAACGATTTCTGCTCATTAGCCACCATATTGTGCCATCCAAGCTCCGCCTTTCTCTTGAGCAGAAAAGGTACATTTGCAATCATCCCACGCTTCATTGGTTCATCTCACCATCCACACCACTTTCATGTGTTGGTAAGAACACTTATAGGAGCGTGGTAAGATGCTTGAGCGAGAGAGATCGTTTTCTTCCACCTTTCACATTGTCACTGTAGCTGATACGGATAACATGTTTTTGTTGTCTTTTGTTTCCTACTAACAATGGCAGGAGAAAAAAATGACGACAAATGTGTTCAACATGCTGAGTTACGTGATATGATGAAGGCAATGACAGATATTCACCAAAAACAACACATCAACAAAGTAGTCATTAGCGAACTTGACTCGCCAACTTGATGATCTTGCCCTTCAGATGAATACTCTTGAGGCTCGATTGCCTCTCGCTGAAAGACATGAAGATAATGTTTAGGATGATATGTCACGACAATCAGCCAAGACATCCACTTTATCATTGAGGTATGGGAGGTAATAATCATCATAACATTTATAATCGTCCTCCGGATGATCCTTCCGCTAAAATGAAATTTACTATACCCTCTTTTTTGGTGCTTATGATGCTGAGGCTTATCTTGATTGGGAGATGATAGTAGAGCAAAAATTTAATGCCCATCTTGTTCCTGCACAACATAGAGTTCGTCAAGCCACTAGTGAGTTTAAGGACTTTGCTATCATATGGTGGAATGAACTTGTTAAAACTAGAACTGATCCTCTAACATGGGATAGATTAAAACAAGCTATGCATAGTTGATTTGTTCATCCTTTTCAACAGGACCTTCACAAAAAATTGCAGCGCTTAGACCAAGATAACATGTCCGTAGAGGAATATTATCAAGAGTTACAAAAGGATATGTTCCGTTGTGGGGTAGTAGAGGACATGGATAATAAAATAGCTCATTTTTATGGGGGGTTGAGTCGTGAAATTCAGGACATTGTTTATTACAAGGAATATGATATTGTTAACATATTATTTCAGCTTGCTATGTTGGCAGAAAAAGAATTGCAGGGCCGACAACAACAACAACACCACACGAGGAGCAACTTCATGTCGCGTTTGACGTCTACACCATCCAAAAAGGCACCATCTTCGACTTTTCGTGCAGCGAGTACACCATCCAATGGCGGCCAACGAACTACACCTGCTGCTCCACCTTCTCGCGTGCCTGAGGGCAGCAAGACGACATCATTAAAGCCTTTGTCGTCCACTCCTTCTACAAGTCGTACTTCTGACATTAAGTGTCACCGTTGCCAGGGATTTGGTCACACGATGAGAGATTGCCCGAGCAAACGAGCATACATAGCATGCGACGATGGCGGGTATGATAGTACTTTGGATGTTGAAGATGAATATTCTCTTGCTACTAACATTGCAGATCCAAATGACAAACACACTGATGAAGAGGTACTTGGCCCAACAGCAACGTAGAACTATAGGAGAATCATTGTGCAGCGTGCTTTGAGCTCCAAAGTGGAGGCTGACGACTAGCTACAATGACACAACCACAACTTCTTCCACATGTTTCTCGTTCTCAAGGACATAGTGCACCATCTCGATCTTGTCGATCAAATAAGAGCGCACATTCACTTGAGCCAGGATCCCAAACAAATAAACATCGTTCTATGCTTGTAGGTGCAATCATATCTATAGGAGTGATGTCATCATCATCCTATCCTTTTTGAATTAGAGTCGTCCTCGGCTCAAGTTTATCTTTTGTCATGTGTTGGTCCAAATGTGCAACTCCATCAAATCCTCTTGTATGCATGAAAGGAGGAGGCCACAGTGGCAGACGACATTGTGCATGATCTGAATATTCTCCTTAAAATGAGTGTGCATATTCACTTGAGCTTGTATGTGTAGTGATGATGTGCATGATCCTATCATTCTCCCCTTCCTTATGACAAGCCGTCCACAACTTGCTCGTATTTATAGTAAAGAATATTGCAAAGGGAATCGAATGAATGATATCCATATTGCACAACCCAAGCAAAGAAAACTCATCTTTGATGAATTGTTCCTGCTCCATGAAAAACAAATTACAAAAACATGACAAAGAATTATTAATGTTAGTGCATCCATTTATTTCATCATGTTGTTGCAGCACAAAATGAGATTTCTCATTTGAGCATGTGTAAACTTTATGCACCATAAATTCACCACTATCTTCATAGTTGCCTGTAGCATGAAAATTATTTCTACTTAACAAAGGCAATTCTGATTGGGAAAGTATTCTCCTCTCTACAATATCTAGATCACAAAGAGTATCGAATTCAATATATCCCAAGGTATTTAGAGAAGACAATAATTTCAGTTCATCATTTACACAAGTAATGGGAATCAAACGCTTAATTTCAGCACATGTGGGTGATAACATACCAAACTCATTCACTTGTTCTAGCATAGGTATAACAAAATTATCAACACCCAACTTCTCTTTATCACAAAGACTAGTAAGAAAATTAACTTGTGATAAAGGTAAAACTATAAAAGCTTTCATAAGTCGGTGATCTCAATAGTATGATTTGTCAAAAAATTCAGCACATCCAAAAACTTCTCACCTTTTGTATTTGTAGAATGTTGTGCCTTACCTTTATCCTTATTTTCAGCTGTGATTTCGAGTGCATTATGAGTTGATCCATCTAAAATTTCACATGTTTTGTCAAAACCTCGTTCTCTTTTGCATTATCTACGTTATTTTCTATTTTGTCCTGCAAATTTTTTTTTATACACAAAACAAGGTACAACAATAAATTGCTCCTCAAATTGATGCACTTCATCTTTGCAATTAGATACATTCACAAAAGTTTCTTGCATACAGATTTTTATATCCTTCCA
Source organism: Tuctoria greenei (assembly GCA_036927565.1). Lineage (NCBI taxonomy): Eukaryota > Viridiplantae > Streptophyta > Magnoliopsida > Poales > Poaceae > Tuctoria > Tuctoria greenei. The sequence continues at coordinate 139,348,708 of JAYESD010000001.1, read as the reverse complement.
TGTTTGAGGTTTTTCTAAATCATTTAAATTGTTCCACCAAGTTAATGCACAATCTACTAATGCAATCGCAACATTTCTAATGTTTTACCTCTCACACATATGACATTGTCTATAAATTTTATCCAACTCTGTTCCCAAGCAATATATTCATCGTAACCAAAACCATCATAAGAAGGAAGAGATGGGAGAATTTAATTACTTCTTGTGGAAGGACTTGTAAAGGTCGTCTGAATGTCATGTGAAAACTTGGTTGATGTTTGATTCTTAGTGACCAACTCCATCACCATCTTCATCATGTCAATCATCTCAGCATATAATGCATGATTCTTGCTTTTACTTAACATTGAGAGGGAAAGAGGATTGGCTCTGGACCTTCCACCGGGTCCGCCGGCACCCCCACAGCATCGAGGATAGTTGTTAGAGCCCATGGTACGAGCATGGACTCAAGCATGTCTTCATCATCAGCTGCGCTTATCTCTAATAGCCCGTCCTCCTGTGGCACTGACTCTGGTGCTGCATCAGTCGAAGCTTCTGGCAGTTCCGACGCAGTATCGAGCGCTAGCTCCAGCACCATCGTCGTGTCAGCTAGTAGCTCCAGCACAGCGTCCATTGCTGGCTCCGGCATCATCGTGGCTTTAGCCAACAACTCCAGCAAGGCGTCAACCGCTTGCTCTTGTGATACTGTGGTGTTAGTCAGCACCTCTGGCGCTACTACAGGACCCGTCGTCGGCTTCTGAGTTGGCTCCAGCGCTATTGCCACCTCTGGCACTAGCAAGACTTCTTCTACATGTTTCAACACTCTAGCGGCATCATCGGTTGCTGGCACCGAAGTCATCCCGGCGTAAGTTGACTACAGAACTGCCGCATTATCTGTCGCGACCTCAGAAGAGGTCACGACATCAACTAGCGGGTCAGTCGGCCTGGAATCTTCAGCCGCGACGCTGGTCTTGCTTGCGGGTTGTGCCCTAGCAGCAACAGGCCTCGAAGCTCTAGAAAGAGAGAAATCAGCAAGAAGCAAAGAATAAAGAAGTCAAGTTCCTAATGTTGATTTATACCTGGGGCTCGGCAGCTCGAGTCGATGCAGAACTTGTTCTTCGGGCAGCCAGATTCATCTGATCCCACCATCGTTGGTGATGCAGATGCTCTGAAACTGGCTTTGGTAGTTCCCGAAGTAGACATCGGCTTCACAACAGTCGGTACCTTCGAAGCAGACACCCAACCTCCTCTTGCCGGAGGTACTATGGAAGACTTTCCAGACCCGGTGCCCTCTGTAGGTGTCGGGACCGAAGATGAAAATTTTCCAGACCTGGTGCTCGCCTTGGGCGCCGGGGCCGAAGCTGAAGTTGCAGGACGTATGACTACCACATACTTCAAGGTTGGGTGAGGCACCAATGATAACACTACTTCCATCAGAGCTGGCCTGGCAGAGCTCGCGCCAACTCGCTCAAGCTTGCTCTTCCTGTTGGAGGAATCGGCGGACAACTTCCCCTTGCTACGGCTTGGCTCGGACCTCTTCTGCTGACTAGGGGTTTGTTGGTTGTTTTGATCCGTCAGATCTCCCGACACAACTAAAGTGTTAGAGGAGTTTGAGGTTCGGTATGGGCGCGCGGAGATTCCAGAAGGTGAGATGTCGAGTGACACAAGGGACACGAAGATTTACGTGGTTTGGGCCGCCTGAGCGTAATACCCTACTCCACGGGGTGTGGTGGTTTTGTATTGGATGTATGAGCTCAACGTCAGTTGAGAGTGTAAAGTCAGCGTGTCTCCGGAGAGTGTAAAGTCAGCGTGTCTCCGGAGAGTGTGTCCTATGTATCGTCGGCCTGTCCTTTTATAGTACAAGTGCAGGCCGTTACAAGTTAGCCTGGCCCGACATGTGGCCCCGGCGGTTACTGATATTGATACACATTCAACATGTTTAATTGCCCTTAATGACTGAGTTATGGGCTTTGACAGCACCGTTACTGGTAATTAAGGTCGACCGATCATGTGTCATTAATATAGTATTAATGACACTTGATTGGGTCTTGAAGTCCTTGATTCCCCTTTGAAGATCCGGAGCTGTTGTGGAGTCTTCCGGAGGTTAGAGGCTGAAGATCCGACGGTTGGACACGTGGCAGCGCTGGAGCACACTGTGGGAAACAGATAGGTCCGGTGTTACCCGACACGTGTCAGTTCTGGAGCTTCCCTCGGTCTGGGGTTAGGTCCAGGGGTGCCATTTCGGTACATAGCCCGGAGCTTCCCCCTTGTGGGCAGTAGCTCCGGTTTGATAGTACACGTGGCGACCCTGGGACTAACCATGTTGGAGAAGCGGGTCCGGTTATGTCTGACATGTGGGCCTCCGAAGGTCTTCAAATCAAGTAGATGACTTTCCCTTGAGATCTTTGCAATCCCAAGGAGTATATGGTACCCAGGGTACCGACAGTGGCCCCCTGGGCCCACCTCTGGGAAAGACCCCTTGGGTGAAGTCATTCCGCCGGAGGTGGGTCCATCCTTATACTTTTGAACTGGGTATTCAAAGGTCTTTGGATGTGCCGTTGGCGATAGTTTGGAGTTAAATCCTTGCCGCGTGGCATATCCCGTGTGCGGCAAATGAGATCTTTGGCGTGTGGATCTCACGCAATTGAAGGTCGCCGGTTCCCGATACGAAAATCATATCGGTTCCGCGCGCCTTGTCAGGCCGCCGCCTTCGGGCTTCCCGCCTCATGATGACAACCGTTCGCCTGGGTAAGAATCTCGACTTGATCGTCGGGGTGGTCCCGGGCCCTCTTGTCATCGGCTGGGTGGAATTTTTCAGTAGTATCTTCGACTTCCCTGCAGTTTCCATCCAAGCATTGCGAGGGCTTACTTAAGGAGGAAAGCGTGCACCGTCTGGAGTTCTTTACGCCTCTCATCTGATCTTGCACTCAAACTCCCAACTTGTGCTCGCTTTTCCTCTCTTGCCTTGCTGTGCTGCGATGGAGTTGGGTCTCCGCGAGAGTCTTTTGAAGACCGAAGGTGACTTGAAGAAGGTCCGGGCCCTCATGGGATGGTTCCCGGACATCTTCAACCGTCTGGTCCGCGCCGGAAGAGAGCTCTCGTTCGAGAAGGAGCACGCCGGCGAGATGGTGTACTTCTCTTCGTACGCCATGGTGGGGTTGATCCCACCTTTTTCCTCCTTTTTCTTGATGCTGCTAGACTTTTATATTCTGCAGCTATACCACCTTGGCCCCCACTCCATTCTTCTTGTGTCTATCTTCATCCACTTCTGTGAAATGTGGGTGGGCACCCCCCCTGCATTGAACTTTTTCAGACCTTCTTCACTGTCCATACCACCGGTAGGAGTAATGAGTACCTTGGCTTCTATTACTTCGTGAAGCGCAAGAAGTGCCCATTCAAGTACCTCCGGTCATTTCCCTCTAGAAAGTGGGATGATTGGAAGAAGGAATGGATAGTCATCCAGGTGGAGGAGCACGAGAAGCTGGAGCTGCCCGAAGGCCTCCCCAACATCGACACTGCAGTCTGGAGTGAAGCTTCGGTGCTGTCGGATGCCTTCAACCCTACTCTAACCAGGACGCCAGTGCGTGGAGGGAGGATTAACTCCTCAGGCAGTATTTTGCAACTTCCTGGTCAACAGGTGGGCACCGCTGAAGAGGAGAGAAAAACTCGCTTGGGCCCTCAACAGCGTGATGGACGACGACCGGGTCGAGACCGGACTGAAGTCCAACATGGCGGGGGCAACCTTGGAGTTACATCTCAAAAAGTTCCAGCACGACATCGACGTTACGGGAGATGACTTGACCCCGCCATCAGCCTTTCTCCCTCTGAACGTGGAAGTAGAGTTCAGCAGGAAGCTCCGACGGACGATGCCAGTGCTTGACTACCTTGGTATCGTTGAGAGAAGATCGACCTCCAGGGTGGTGATCCCTGGGGCTTCCGAAGGTGGTTCCGACCCTGCCCCGAAGCCAAGGATCGAAGTCGTCGGCAAGGGCAAGGAACCGGCAGACGAACCCTTGAGCCGGAAGAGGAAACTGCAGCATGCCGACGGAAGGTCCGTCAGGCCTGCAACCTCTGCATCAGCTCCTTCTCCCCAGAGGGGGAGGTCTTCTACAACTGCGGCGACTGTACCTGTAGCGGCGTCTTCCCGGGGTGCTAGCTCCGGGCATGCGACTCCATCACCATGGCCAGTTGAGGCCTCTCGGTCCGGAAGTCCTTCCCGGTCGAGGAGGGCCTCGACTAAGGAAGTGCCCGTGACTGCAACGAGTTCCAGGGGGCCTTCCGGCGGCGGCTATGGTCAGCCCAGAACGCCCGGGAAAGCGGTTCCGTGCAAGCTGGTGCGGAAGCCTCCCGAGGTAATTTTTAATCTTTACCTCAGACAGTTGTTTTTTTGTAGTAACTGTATTTTAAATTTCTTCATCCTTCATCTGCAGCGTTCCCAAGAAGAGGAGTGAGGCTCCACCCTCAGCCACAACAGCTGAAGTTGTGAGGATGGAAGCCTCTGCTCCTGTCGCGGTGCCGCCCCAAGTGGTGGCTGAAGCTGCGGCAGCTCCGGCGCCAGCTGTCGTGGTCATGGATCTCGACTCATCCCCCGAGACTCCCGTGGTAGCGCCGGACCACGGGAGAGAAGATGCGCCAGCGGCACCTGCCTAGAGGTTGAAGCTTCGGGTTTGGGTGCTGAGATGATGGAAGCTTCGGCCATTGAGCCGGAGGAAGCAATAATTCCGGCCCCAGAGCCAGAAATTGTTGAAACCCCGGCGGTTGAGCCGGATGTAATTGAAGTCCCGGCGTGCGCGCCGGATGTTGAGGAAGTCCCAGCGGTTGGGCGGGTACCTCTGAAGCACCGGCCGCAGAGCCGGTCGTTGCTGGAGCTCCGGCCACAGGGCCGGTTGATGTTGAGGACCTTCCGGCTCCCGAGCCGGTTGCCGTTGAAGCTCCGGCCACAGGGCCGGCTGTTGTTGAAGATCTTCCGGCGCCTGAGCCAGTCGTTGCGAAGGCGTCAGCGCTCGAGCCCCCAGTAGAGGAGGTGCCCAGGCCGGAGCCAGAAGTAGTTCCTGCTCTGGGAGTGACGACGCTGGAGGTACCCGCGGCTGAGCCGGAGTGCTCTGATGAAGTCGCTGGCCCCCTGCCCGAGGGGACGAACGAAGATCTGGCGGCTGGTCCTTCGGAACCACTTCTGGAGGTCGGAACTTCATCAGCGGGACCCTCCTTGATGACGACTGAGGCCATCCTGGAGGACGGCCCTGGTGCCGTGGAGGCTCAGGGACCACTCTTGTGGAGTGGGACCCAATTTTTGTAACTGAAAACCCGCTGGAACCAGCGGAGGAGACCCCAGCAGGTCCGGATCCTATCCCGTTGTCATTGTCTATTGACAACGCCTGCTCCAGTCTGCGTCAAGTTCCGCTGGCATTCTTCCACGACAGCAAGGCTCTAGAAGAGGAGCGCCAAACCCTTAGGAGGTGGCGTAATCGGCTCTACTTCGAGACCAAGCTGGCACAGTCAAGGCTGGCAGATGACAAAGAATGGATCAAGCAGGAGAAGGTCCACCTGGAGTACTAGGGCAAGTTATTGGATGACAGGGAGAGCTTGACTCGCGCCCTCGACGCTCAATCCCAGGCCATTTATGAGCAGACCAAAGCAACTAATAGTGCGGCTGATGAACGCCAAGAAAGGCTTGAGGCCATTAACACTACTCTCATCAAGCGCCGGGAGGCACTTGAGGAGAGGGAGAAAAGGCTCGAAGATGAAGAGCAGAAACTCTTAGCTGAGGGATGACGTCTTGAGGAGGGAGGAGGAGCTCACCGAAAAGGTGGCTCTGGCTGACAAGGGCCTCGAAGAGCGTGCCAAGAAATTGGAAGAGCGCTGAGCTGAGAAGGAGGAGAAGGCCTGGGTGCGAGGGCAGGAACTCTACGAGCAAGAGTGTGCCATCGCTGCCAGGGAGAAGAAAGTAAGGGACAGGGAGAAGGACCTGGTTGACCGATCTACCTCTGGGAGGAGGAGCTCGGAAAACTCAAGAAGCGAGTTGCTGAAAAGATTCAGGAAAATGCCAAAGAAGTTGAGCGCCTCGCTCGCGAGAATTCTAAACTGGTGGTGGCCAAAAGATCCTTGGAAGAACTGAAGGGATTGAGGGTTGCAGACTCCCTACAGGTTTGGGAGTTCCTGGGCAAGGCCAACGACGCGCTGACACCGATGGGCTTCAGTCCCGTGCGTCCGGATGATCCAGAGCCGGAGCCGGACCTGGCGTTGCAAGCGCTGAGCTCGGCAGGTAGCAAACTCTCCAAGGTGGGCGACGTCATCGCGAACCAGTTGGAGGTTGAGGAGCAATCCCTGGCGAAGAACGTCGCAGAGTATGTGCTGACGTGCTACACCAGCCGAAATCCCCAATTCCCTCTAGACCCGGTGCTTGAAGGTCCCATCGAAGGAGAAGGTGAAGCCGCCTGAGCCAATGTGTCAGAGGTTGATCAGAAGGTCGCCCAGTTCTTCCATAGGGTCTAGGACCATCTCCGTAGCTCCCACTTGTATTTTCTCTTTTTCTTCCTCAATTTTGTAATCCCTTGTCTCCAGATGAATGAAATCCCCAATTTTTTGTGAATTTCACTTTTTGTCTTCAACACTTTTGTCTTCACTTGGCCCCCTGGTAGATGTACACAATTTGATTGTGAACATGTACCAAGAGGAAATTGTGTTTTGTTGAAGACTCATTTGCTTCGAACTTGTAGAGTGTAGGTCCGAAGTCTTCGATAGTGAAGGCCCCCTGAGGTTGCCGGAGCTTAGAAGCTCCGGCATTGTCTATCATCGGAGCTTAGTAGCTCCGGCAATAGTCCCTATCAACGCGTAGAGCATCGATAGTTAGTCCTCCGGGGTGTCGGAGTTCAGTAGTTCTGGCAGTGACCTTTACCAACGTGTAGTTTGTTGGTAGCAGACTCCGCTTGCGGGGTCTTCTCACCATCATTTATTTTGCGTCGACGGCTGGCCCCCTAGATTTACCGGAGCTTGGTTGCTCCGGTGATGCTCGTTTTCAATGTTTAACATCGATTACAAGCCACCTAGGGAGAGACAGAGCTTAGTTAGCTCCGGCTTTTCTCCATTAACGTGGATTTTTTATTTTTTCTGCACACGGAAGCCAAGAAAAATAGTAAAATTCGTTCCTTGCCTATAACTTCGTCACGGCTTACGATTCCCAAGAGAGTTTTAGGTCAAACGCGATTATGAATACAACCGAATGTGTTGTCTTTTCTTCCAGATCCAATTGTACTTGGACCCGCCTTACTTCGGCTTGCCGGGGTGTAGGTAGAGTGGCGTACTTAGTGTGCTTGACCAGGCTAAGTCGATAGCACACTCCGGCCCTAGGTTGGCTTGGCGGCATTCAGGCGAGTGGGCCATAAACAATATTTGAATCTAGAAGAATCGACAATACAGCTCGAATCGTATATGAACCAGTCGAACTAAAATTTCTTAAGAATTGCACGTCTTTGTTATAGACAAGAAAGAGAAAAATAAAAAATGTTGAGCCTCTACAAAATAAATGCACGTGGAGTCTGTTTCACATGAAGATGTCTTTCATTATAGGTCCGGGGTACAGGGGAAACAAGTACACTCTTATGGTACGGAACCAGACTAAGCATGTTTAATTTCTTGTTTGACCCAGGGTATCTAGCCATACTTTTAGTCCTGAGACTGCGACAAGTGTTGCATGAACTTTGCAGACCTTCCGGGAAAGGTCCGGCTCTTCTCCTGGAGGAACTACCCGACTCTGTACAATGACTCTATAACATACACCTCAAGTTACTACAGACTCACCTCCGTGATATTACGTGTAGAACTTACTGAGGTGCTCAATGTTCCAAGGATTTGGGAGAGGTGTCCCATCCTCGGTAGCCAAGCGAACGCTTCCGGGACGGAGTACTTTAATCACTTGGAAGGGTCCCTCCCAGCTGGGGGAGAGTTTGTTTAACCCTTCTCTGGATTGTATTCTCCGTAGCACCAGATCGCCTTCCTCGAGCTGTCGGTTGTGTACGTGACGCTGATGATAGCGCCGAAGGGCTTGGCGGTATCGGGCATTCCGAACAGCTGCTTGGCATCTTCCCTCCTCAAGGAGGTCTAGGTCTTCACACCGGAGCTGGTCCTGCGTGGCTTCGTCGAAGGTCCGGACCCGGAGTGACCCCAAGGTGATTTCCGGGGGAAGGATTGCTTCAGCTCCATACACCAGGAAGAAGGGTGTCTCTCCAGTTGACCGATTTGGAGTTGTCCTGTTGGCCCATAAAGTGGGTGGAAGCTCTTCAATCCAGTTGGCTCCATGTTTTTTCAAGCGCTCATAGGTGCACGTTTTGAGTCCTTTAAGGATTTCAACATTTGCTCTCTCTGCTTGGCCATTGCTTGCTGAGTGAGCTACGGAGGCGTAGCAAACTTGAATGCCGAGGTCTTCACAATATCCTTGAAATACAGAGCTTGTGAATTGGGTCCCATTATCAGTGATGATTTTGTTTGGGACTCCAAATTTGCATACAATGGACTGCAAAAAGTTGATAGCAGATTGCTTGTTGATTGTCACAACTGGAGTTGCTTCCGGCCACTTGGTGAACTTGTCAATGGCAACGTACAGGAACTTGTAACCTCCGACTGCTCTTGGGAAAGGTCCCAAGATGTCCATCCCCCACACAGCTAAGGGCCATGTAGGAGGTATCATTTGTAGGGGCTGAGCCGGTGTGTGAATTTGCTTTGCATGAAATTGACATGCTTCGCATTTCTTCACCAGCTCAGTTGCATCCTGGAGTGCTGTAGGCCAGTAGAAGCCATGCCGAAAGGCTTTACCAACCAGCGTGCGGGAAGACGCGTGGTTCCCACACTCGCCTCCATGGATTTCTGCGAGGAGCACGCAACCTTCTTCCCTTGTGATGCACCGCATTAGGATGCCATTGGCACCGCGCCGGTAGAGATCCCCTTCTACCAACGTGTATCTTTTAGCCAATCTGACTACCCGGTCAGCGGATACATCATCGCCAGGAAGGATGCTGTCTTTCAAGTAGTTCCGGATCTCCGAGATCCATGCATCGGAACTAACATGAGCATTTGAGTCTTGCGTGCTGGGTTGCTCGGAGCTTCCGGTAGCACCTACGACCCTTGATGGCTGCCATGGTAACAGGGCCATCGGGACCGTTAGCTTCGGGATGCTGATCTCGCCCCCTTCGCTCAATTCGGCAGGCTGAGTTGTGGGTTTTGACAACCTCCGGACAAAAGTTCCATCAGGAGCTGGAGCTCCGGTTGACACTTTCGTCGAGAGTTCGTCGGCTTCAGCGTTGTGGGCACGATGGACATGGTGGAGATCTAGGACTTCGAAGTCCTTCTGAAGCCTCTAGACTTCAAGGAGGTAAGCAGCTAGCTGGAGATTGTTGCAGGAGCATTAACCCTTCACTTGCTTAATGATGAGCTGTGAATCTCCCTTGACCAGCAGTTGCTTGACACCGTATGACAGTGCCACCCTTAGTCCGTAAATGAGTGCATCATATTCCGCCATGTTGTTGGCCGCCTTGAAGTCAAGGTGTACCATGTATTTTACCTTCTCTCTGGTTGGTGTGAGGAGAAGGATTCCAGCTCCGGCCCCCTGCTTTTGCATGGAGCCATCGAAGTAGAGGGTCCAGTGAGGCTCGGTGAAGACCGGGGCCTTGTGTTCTTGCTTCTGCTCGCTGGAGACCCCAGGGTTTGATGGAGAGGGAGTCCATTCCGCCATGAAGTCTGCCAATGCTTGACTCTTGATTGCTTGCCTTGAAATGAATTCGAGATTGAATTCGGCCAATTCCGCTGCCCACTTTGCAATATTCCCAGTTGAGTTGGGATTATGAAAGATTGCTCGAAGTGGGTAAGAAGTCACCACTAAGATCTTGTGAGCTTAGAAATAATGGCGAAGCTTCCTGGAGGCAATAAGAACTGCATAGAGCAGCTTATGCACCTCTAGGTATCGAGTCTTGGCGTCATGAAGTACTTCACTTATGAAGTACACTGGGCGCTGGATAGTGTAAGACCTACGTGTGCTGAATACATTGGCCTGTAGTGAATACACTTGGTCTTGATGATAAAAGTTTTAAATATCACCAAAACACCTTTTTAGCAAGGTCCGACCATAGGTCCGGCTTTTTTTTGGGTAGCTCCAGCTTTTTTAAATACTAGGTCCGGATTCTTTGTAAGGTCTGACTAGCTTTGGTTAGCTCCGGTGAGCTTTATCTTTAGCTCCGGCATGTCTTTGTTAGCTCCGGCATGTCTTTGATAGCTCCGGCATATACTTGATAGCTCCGGCATGCTTTTGCTAAGCTCCGACGTACTTTGTCTAGCTCCGGTTTTGGATTGACTAGTTTTGACTAGTTATTGGTAAGCTCCGGTGCTAGGATCTACTAGCTTTGGTAAGCTCCGGCGCTAGGTCTACTAGCTTTTGTTAGCTCTGGCTCAAGCTCCGGGTTGCTCTGGCAAGGTCCAGAACTTGACTGCAGTGCTTCTGCTTTTCATTTGCAATGTTTCGTACTTGCTTTACATTGTTGGAAAGATTGCTTAGTGTTCATTTGCTAAGTTTTTGGTGTGTTTTGGTTGATATGGATAATATTGTGCTACTGTGGTTTTGCAACAAGCTTATGTGAGGTGCTCATATAAGGTGTTGTGTTTGGAACTAACTTGAGTCAAGTCGAGGACTTGGGCTCGTATGGATTGGTTGTTTATTCATGTGCAGGTGGTGCTTGAGTTCAAGTCGTGGCTGGTGACAGGATCCATTGAACTAGTCTCAGGAGGAGATGAGGTTCCAACAACCAAGTTCGGGAGGAACTGTGGTTGAGCGGGTCAGGAGGTCACGCAGGATGATTGAATCAAGGGCGGTGCATATGAAGGTCAAAGGAAGGTGTTTGCACGTATGCACAAGGTGCATGACGTGGCAATATGCTTCTAGAGACGGATTATGGAAGGAAGATCTGATCGGAAGGATCGGATCGTATCGGTTGAAGACTTAGGCTGCTAGCTGAGTCGGTTATGGCTCGGTATGGAAATATTGAGTTGGTTATGTTAGGATTTCATGTGGGTCACGAATTTGAGTTGTTTAGGAATGTGGGATATGTTCCTAAGGTGTTTGGAAGTCTTAAGATTGCTTCTATCTGCGTATAGAAGAATCTTGAGCAGCTATGGAAAGTTACGATTCGTGATCTGAGTAGGATTGGAGTCCTAGTTGTATTGGGTTGGCCTAAGAGCTGGTTATATAAGCAAGGGAAGGCCAAAGCTCGTGAGGAGGACTTTGGGGCTGTTCCTCTTGTGTTCTATTGAATAAAATTTATAGTTTGAAGGAATTTTTGTGCCTTGTTCGTCCAACTTGTTCCAGACAAGTTTTACTCGTCGAGTTTCTGGACAGCACTACCTTTCGTTGGTGGTTTTATCATAACTCGAGTTTTTCTGATCCAATTGACGTGATTCCTTTTGGGTTATCTTCACAACTTGATTGTCTATCATCTGTCAAAATTTTACGGTCATTGGATTTGTGGTTGTTGATCTACACGAGTTTCTTTGCAGCATTCCAGAAACTGTTTTTCTCGGGTAGGTCAGATTGACCATAGTCTGATCTTTCGATCATAACTTGAGCTTTTCCCGACGGATTTGAGTAATTCTTTTTGTGTTGTCTTCGTGACTTGATTCTCTCTGATATCTATCACTTTTTTCACGGTGAAACACGTTTATATTAGTCTCATACACGATTTCATTAACAGATTGTTTTTCTGCCAAAAGGGTTTGGGGGTTTTATTGTTTCCGCTGCGTAAGTTTCTTAAATCTACCATTCACCCCCCATCTGGTAGCTTTTCACGTGCTATTTGATCCTACAATTGGTATCAGAGCGAGGTTGCTCTAACCTTTATGATTTGCACGTGTTTTTGACTAATCATCATGGAGAAGTACTCCGCCAAACCTTGTGTGTTTGCTGGTATTGATTTCCAGGTTTGGAAGGCACGCATGGAGGCTTTCATCCAGGCACAAGGCTTTGCAATATGGGAAAAGGTGTACAAACCTTACGAAGTCCCGCCTAACGATCAAGTTACGGCTACGAACCTCCGGGACGTCGACAACAACAACAAAGCACGAAACTTGATCATCCAAGGACTCACTCAGAGCAACTTTGATCGTGTCGCGCACCTTCGGTCAGCATACGATGTTTGGAGAGCTCTCTGTTATTATCATGAAGGCTCCAACACAATCAAGGAGGTCAAACAAGATATGTTCAAAAAGGAATATATGCGTTTTGAGATGCAACCAGGTGAGTCTATCGATGACCTCTTTGCCCGTTTCAATAAAATTCTCAGCAACTTGCGTAGCGTGAATGTTAATTTTTCTGATGCTGAGAATGCTGGACAACTTTTTAGTGCATTAGACATGACAATTTGGTAGATGAAAGTAACATCTATTCGTGAATCAACTGTCATGAGTTCTCTTACATTAGATGTACTTTATTCTAAACTAAAAACTCATGAAATTGACATCCTAGCACGTAAGAACCCAAATAAGACTATTGCATTTGGCTCACAACGTGATATGTCTAGCACCGGCCAATCATCATCTTGTAATACTCTTGCCTTGTTGTCCTCGCTAACCCTGGAACAGATCGAAGAATTTCCAGAAGAGGAGTTGGCACTCATCTCTACTAGATTCTCAAAAGCATTGCAAAATGTGAGAACTAGAAGGAGAGGAAGCTCCGGACCTCAACGCTGTTTTGAATGTGGTAAAATAGGACACTTTCGTACAGAATGCCCTAACCTTTCAGGTCTGACCACCCGGGAAGAAAAACAAAGCAAGGTACGGACCTCCTCTGTAAACTCCAACAAGAAGAAGAAGGGTACCATAGGACGCAAGATGATTAACAGCTTCATCACCGCACTTCAAGAACTTAGTTCAAGTGACATTGACTTTGAAAGTGATGAAGAGAATGATGACCTGGCCAACATATGCTTCATGGCGGGCAAAGCAAGATCAAGATCAAGTCAGGAGGAAGCAGAACACAACAGTGACGATGATGAGGTATGTTCAACCTGTAATGAAATGTGTGATGCTATTTCTCGTGCCACTATTATTGTCAAGAAAAAGGACAAAAAGCTTAGGGACAATGCTGTTAAAATTGAGTCACTAGAATCTGAAATAAATCGTTTGAAATCCTTAATTCCTAGTGACAATTCTTGTTCCTCATGTGACTTAATATACGAACAATTGTCCTCCCTAAGAAGTGCACATTCCTCAACTCTAGACAGACTTGATGAAAATATTGAAAAGAACAAAAAGCTTGCTGCACTTAGTGATAAAAACTTAAAAGATGCTTCTTGTTCTACAGATGATTTGCATTGTTCTGCATGTGAAAATCTTGATAAGAAACTAAAAGATACAATGAATGAAATTTCCATTCTGAACAATGCTTTACGATCTCATGAAGTTAAAAATTGTTCCAATTGCAAACTAAAAGGAAAAACTTCATGTGCAAACTGTCTAGACTTGTCTAAGAAACTTGATGACATGAATAAGACACTAGGTCGGTTTTGTAATGGGAATAAGAATCTAAACTTGCTGTTGAATTCTTCTAAGTCTTGCAAAGATAAAACTGGTTTAGGTTTTGATTCTCATGCTCATACTAAGGCACATCCACCTAAAATTGTAAAGTCATTAGGAAGTGGTTTGATTCAAACAGTTCCTAAACAAAATGGAGTGGTTTTCAAATCTGCAGGAGTGTTGCCTCATTCGGTTTCAAATAAAAATATTGCTTGCTCATCTAGACATGAACACAAAGTTAAATTTCTTTGTACCTTCTGTGGTAGAGATGGTCATGTCATAGATTTTTGTTATAGACTAGCTAAACAACAGAAAAAGGAAAGAAAAATTGCTAGATTTTATAACTCTCATGCACTTAGAAAAACACAACCTGCTTTAGTGAGTCAGAAATTTGAAAAGGTAGCTTCCGGACCTTCTGGTAAGAAATCCGCAAAAGCAGCTCCGATAGTTCCGATAGCTCCGAGAGCTCCCGGATCTTCTGTTGTTCCCTCCGGAGCTTCAGTTTTTGCCTCCGGACCTTCTGCTTTTACCTCCGGAGCTACTGGTTTTCACTCTAAACAAGTTACAACTTCTAAATCAATTGTTAAGAAAAGAAAACCTCAATCTTTGACTCATAAACCTGCTGTTATATCTCAGCTTTCGCGTGTTTTTCCTACTGCACATCGTGTGACTCAGTACTGGATACCTAAATGCCTTTTGACTAACCCCAGTATTGAGTCATCGACGTATTGTACTTCTATGTAGGTTACACGTTTGAGGAAGGAGAACATTTGGATTGTGGACTCAGGTTGCTCACGCCACATGACCGGTAACAAAGATTGGTTCTCCTCCCTCTCTTTTGTGTCACGTGTAGAGAATGTTACTTTTGCCGATAATTCTTCAACTCCTATAATTGCTAAGGGTTCGGTTAAAGTAAATGATCACTACACTTTGAAGGATGTGGCACTTGTCAAAAATTTGAAATACAACTTGCTTTCTGTTTCACAATTGCTAGATGAAAATCCAGAAATTATTTTCAATAAAAACTGCTGCAAAGTTGTAGGTTCAAACAGTGAGCTTATTTTTAACATGTCTCTGTTTGGTAGAGTTTTTAAAGCTGATTTTGATATGTCTTCTTCTAAGCATAGGTGTCTAGTTGCTAATGATTCAAAGGACTTATATTTTTGGCATCGTAGACTAGGTCACGTAGGCTTTGATCACCTAACGCGTGTTAGTGCTCTTGATCGCATACGTGGGTTGCCTAAGCTTAAAGGGGACAAAGAAATTGTGTGTTCTTCTTGTAGACATGCTAAGATGGTTGCAGGTTCACATACTCCTCTCTCAATAATCATGACAACCAAACCATGTCAACTTTTGCACCTTGACACCGTAGGACCTTCACGTGTTCAATCCTTCGGAGGTAAATGATATGTTCTTGTTATTGTTGATGATTATTCTAGATACTCTAGGGTTTACTTTATGGCGTCTAAGAATGAAGCTTTTAGTCACTTTAGGACTTTATTTCTTAGATTATCAATTGATCACCCAGGATCTTTAAAGGCAATTAGAAGTGATAACGGAACTGAATTTAAATATCAATCTTTTGATCACTTTTGTGCTGAGAATGGAATAGATCATCAATTGTCTTCACCATATGTACCACAACAAAACGGTGTTGTAGAAAGAAAGAACAGAACTTTAGTTGAGATGGCTAGGACTATGCTTGATGAATATCAAACTCCTAGGAAATTTTGGGCTGATGCGTTAGCAACCGCTTGTTATGTCTCAAATCGTGTTTTCTTGCGTGATAAGCTAGGTAAAACACCATATGAGCTCCGGTTTGGACATAGGCCTAGTGTTACACACTTTCGGGTTTTTGGTTGCAAATGCTTTGTTAAGAAACATGGTAATCTTGATAAATTTGAACCTAGATCCGTTGATGGCATGTTTCTTGGTTATCCATCTCATACTAGAGGCTACCGTATGCTTTTACTTGACACTAACAAAATTGTGGAGACTTGTGAAGTGTCTTTTGATGAAGCTGGCCCAGGTACTAGCTCCGGTGTTGCAGGACCAGATCCGTATCCTCAGGGGGAGGGTATTTTCGAAGATGAAGAAGAGCCGGTGATACTGCCTGATAGTTCCGAAGCTGACACGTGTCCAGCTCCAGACATTGAACAAGCTCCGGCTATCACCTGTAATGGTCCTGATCGTCTAGAAGTCACAAGCTCATCAATCTACGATGAACCTAATGAAGAAGAAGCTTGTGAGACATCTGTTCCCCTACTTTTTTACAAAGATCATCCCCCACAACAGATGATTGGAAGCTTGCACGAACGAGTCACACGGTCCAGGTTTTGCGATCCAAACTCTCATGCTCATTCTGCTTTTGTTGCTTCTTTTGAACCCAAAGATATATCACACGCACTCACTAATGAATCTTGGATTATTGCCATGCAAGAAGAGTTAGAAAATTTTGAAAGAAATAATGTTTGGAAACTTGTACCTCCACCTCAAGGTCACACTTTAATCGGAACTAAATGGGTATTTAAAAATAAACAAAGTGAGGATGGGGTTGTGGTTAGGAATAAGGCTAGGTTGGTTGCTCAAGGTTTCACTCAAGTTGAAGGTCTAGATTTTGATGAAACTTTTGCTCCTGTCGCTAGATTAGAAGCCATAAGAATTTTGTTAGCTTTTGCAGCATCTAAAGGTTTTAAGCTATATCAAATGGATGTTAAAAGTGCTTTTCTTAATGGCTACATAGATGAGGAGGTTTATGTCAAACAACCACCGGGTTTTGAAAATCCAGATTTTCCTAATCATGTTTACAAACTGTCCAAAGCCTTATACGGTCTCAAACAAGCCCCTAGAGCATGGTATGATAGGTTAAAAACATTCTTACTTGAAAAGGGGTTTACCATGGGCAAGGTTGATAAAACTCTTTTTGTGCTTAAGTATGGCAATGACTCATTATTCGTTCAAGTGTATGTGGATGATATTATCTTTGGTTGTGCTTCTCATGATCTTGTGTCCAAGTTTTCAGCAATGATGAGTTCCGAATTTGAAATGAGTATGATGGGTGAACTCACTTACTTTTTGGGGCTGCAAATCAAGCAAACCAAGGAGGGTACCCTTGTGCATCAAACGAAGTATACCAAAGACCTCCTAAGGCGCTTCAACATGGACAAAAGCAAGCCTCTTCGGACACCAATGGGAACAGCAACAACACTTGAACTTCATGAAGATGGTGAATCCGTGGATCAAAAAGAATATAGAAGCATGATCGGATCACTTTTGTACCTCACGGCATCAAGACCGGACATACAATTCAGCGTATGTCTTTGTGCAAGGTTTCAAGCTTCCCCACGTGTTTCACATCGTCAAGCCGTCAAAAGGATTCTCAGGTACTTACATGGAACTCAAGAATTTGGCATTTTTCTTCCTTCTTCCTCAACCGTTACGTTGAAAGCTTTTTCGGATGCTGATTTTGGGGGTTGTAGGATTGATAGGAAAAGTACTTCCGGTGCTTGTCATTTTCTTGGTAATTCTCTTGTTGCTTGGTCCTCGAGAAAACAAAATTCAGTTGCACAATCCACAGCCGAATCTGAATATGTAGCTGCTGCTAGTGCTTGCTCACAAATTATTTGGATGGTTCAAACACTTAAGGACTATGGGGTTGATCTAGATAGTGTTCCACTGTTTTGTGATAACACTAGTGCTTTTTGCATTGCCAAAAACCCCGTTCAACATTCTAGAACTAAGCACATTGATATTAGGTACCACTTTCTCCGAGATAACGTTGAAAAGGGAAACATTGTGCTTCACCATGTAGATACCAAACAACAATTGGCTGACATTTTTACAAAACCTTTGGATTTCACACGTTTTTGTTACATTCGTAGTGAAATAGGGGTTATGCATCCTCATGGCTTAAATTGAGGGGGAGTTTTTGAAACTTGGGAAGTCTATGTGTGAATCTGAAATTAAAATAATATGAGCATAGTATTTCATACATATATGACTTTGTGATTCTTTTTACTTGCTGAAAGTTCTTACTACATTACTCGTGTTATACATTTTGTAGTTTTTGCCATGTCTAGTAATTGGAATAATTACTTACACTAAATCTGGTCATGATCAAACTTTCTTGCTGTTTTGAACTTGTTACATGCTCACAAATGCTTTTAATCATAAAGAATTAATCAAGTAATCAACTCACATGTTGAGTTTTTATGAACAAATATAAATTGAGAAAAGATCAAGAGAATATGCATGCATCGCACTTCTTCTTTTGAGATGGCTTGTCATCGCACTTAGATATGAACTTGGAAGAAGTTTTGTATGACTAAAACCATGTCCTTAAGCTTCTGATTGTCAAATCGGCTTGGCTTGGTTGGTTAGAATAAGGCAGATGCGCATATAATCTCTTGCAAATATCATATGATCTAAATTTATGCTTTGAAAAATAATAAAATGCAGCAACTAGTGTCATGCTTTCAGGTTTTTAAATAGTTAAGTTTGTGGGATCATGACTTGCTTAAATTGAAAAATTACATTTGATCTCTAGCATGGCTTACACTACCTTATGTATTTCATTGATGTGAAAATGTAAGGTACTTGATAGTATAACTTGGATGAGCTTTGATTATATGTATATGTTATAATATGCTTATAACAACTAAAGTTGGAGAGAAAATCTGTTTATATGCTCATGACTTGCTGAATACATTGTCAAAGGGGGAAAGATAATCATGAAAAGAAAGAGAATAAGGAGAGATGATAAAGGGGGAGAGATAATGACAGATAATATGGGAAAAATTTTTCTTCTCATTTTACTTTTGATTTACAAAGGGGAAGAAATTGCTATCAAAACTTTTATGTGAATAAGCCAATGTTCGGATTTTAAATGGTGTTGCCAATGCATTCATCAAGGGGGAGATTGTAAGACCTACGTGTGCTGAATACATTGGCTTGTAGTGAATACACTTGGTCTTGATGATAAAAGTTTTAAATATCACCAAAACACCTTTTTAGCAAGGTCCGACCATAGGTCCAGCTTTTTTTTGGGTAGCTCCAGCTTTGTTAAATACTAGGTCCGGATTCTTGGTAAGGTCCGACTAGCTTTGGTTAGCTCCGGTGAGCTTTATCTTTAGCTCCGGCATGTCTTTGTTAGCTCCGGCATGTCTTTGATAGCTCCGACATATACTAGATAGCTCCGACATGCTTTTGCTAAGCTCCGACGTACTTTGTCTAGCTCCGGTTTTGGGTTGACTAGTTTTGACTAGTTATTGGTAAGCTCCGGTGCTAGGATCTACTAGCTTTGGTAAGCTCTGGCGCTAGGTCTACTAGCTTTTGTTAGCTCCGGCTCAAGCTCCGGGTTGCTCTGGCAAGGTCCGGAACTTGACTGCAGTGCTTCTGCTTTTCATTTGCAATGTTTCGTACTTGCTTTACATTGTTGGAAAGATTTCTTAGTGTTCATTTGCTAAGTTTTTGGTGTGTTTTGGTTGATATGGATAATATTGTGCTACTGTGGTTTTGCAACATGCTTATGTGAGGTGCTCATATAAGGTGTTGTGTTTGGAACTAACTTGAGTCAAGTCGAGGACATGGGCTCGTATGGATTGGTTGTTTATTCATGTGCAGGTGGTGCTTGAGTTCAAGTCATGGCTGGTGACAGGATCCATTGGACTAGTCTCAGGAGGAGATGAGGTTCCAACAACCAAGTTCGGGAGGAACTGTGGTTGAGCGGGTCAGGAGGTCGCGCAGGATGATTGAATCAAGGGCGGTGCATATGAAGGTCAAAGGAAGGTGTTTGCACGTATGCACGAGGTGCATGACGTGGCAATATGCTTCTAGAGACGGATTATGGAAGGAAGATCTGATCGGAAGGATCGGATCGTATCGGTTGAAGACTTAGGCTGCTAGCTGAGTCGGTTATGGCTCGGTATGGAAATATTGAGTTGGTTATGTTAGAATTTCGTGTGGGTCACGAATTTGAGTTGTTTAGGAATGTGGGATATGTTCCTAAGGTGTTTGGAAGTCTTAAGATTGCTTCTATCTGCGTATAGAAGAATCTTGAGCAGCTATGGAAAGTTACGATTCGTGATCTTAGTAGGATTGGAGTCCTAGTTGTATTGGGTTGGCCTAAGAGCTGGTTATATAAGCAAGGGAAGGCCAAAGCTCGTGAGGAGGACTTTGGGGCTGTTCCTCTTGTGTTCTATTGAATAAAATTTATAGTTTGAAGGAATTTTTGTGCCTTGTTCGTCCAACTTGTTCCAGACAAGTTTTACTCGTCGAGTTTCTGGACAGCACTACCTTTCGTCGGTGGTTTTATCATAACTCGAGTTTTTCTGATCCAATTGACGTGATTCCTTTTGGGTTGTCTTCACAACTTGATTGTCTATCATCTGTCAAAATTTTACGGTCATTGGATTTGTGGTTGTTGATCTACACGAGTTTCTTTGCAGCATTACAGAAACTGTTTTTCTCGGGTAGGTCAGATTGACCATAGTCTGATCTTTCGATCATAACTTGAGCTTTTCCCGACGGATTTGAGTAATTCTTTTTGTGTTGTCTTCGTGACTTGATTCTCTCTGATATCTATCACTTTTGTCACGGTGAAACACGTTTATATTAGTCTCATACACGATTTTATTAACAGATCATTTTTCTGCCAAAAGGGTTTGGGGGTTTTATTGTTTCCGCTGCGTAAGTTTCTTAAATCTACCATTCACCCCCCATCTGGTAGCTTTTCACGTGCTATTTGATCCTACAATTGGTATCAGAGCGAGGTTGCTCTAATCTTTGTGATTTGCACGTGTTTTTGACTAATCATCATGGAGAAGTACTCCGCCAAACCTTGTGTGTTTGCTGGTATTGATTTCCAGGTTTGGAAGGCACGCATGGAGGCTTTCATCCAGGCACAAGGCTTTGCAATATGGGAAAAGGTGTACAAACCTTACGAAGTCCCGCCTAACGATCAAGTTACGGCTACGAACCTCCGGGACGTCGACAACAACAACAAAGCACGAAACTTGATCATCCAAGGACTCACTCAGAGCGACTTTGATCGTGTCGCGCACCTTCCGTCAGCATACGATGTTTGGAGAGCTCTCTGTGATTATCATGAAGGCTCCAACACAATCAAGGAGGTCAAACAAGATATGTTCAAAAAGGAATATATGCGTTTTGAGATGCAACCAGGTGAGTCTATCGATGACCTCTTTGCCCATTTCAATAAAATTCTCAGCAACTTGCGTAGCGTGAATGTTAATTTTTCTGATGCTGAGAATGCTGGACAACTTCTTAGTGCATTAGACATGACAATTTGGTAGATGAAAGTAACATCTATTCGTGAATCAACTGTCATGAGTTCTCTTACATTAGATGTACTTTATTCTAAACTAAAAACTCATGAAATTGACATCCTAGCACGTAAGAACCCAAATAAGACTATTGCATTTGGCTCACAACGTGATATGTCTAGCACCGGCCAATCATCATCTTGTAATACTCTTGCCTTGTTGTCCTCGCTAACCCTGGAACAGATCGAAGAATTTCCAGAAGAGGAGTTGGCACTCATCTCTACTAGATTCTCAAAAGCATTGCAAAATGTGAGAACTAGAAGGAGAGGAAGCTCCGGACCTCAACGCTGTTTTGAATGTGGTAAAATAGGACACTTTCATACAGAATGCCCTAACCTTTCAGGTCTGACCACCCGGGAAGAAAAACAAAGCAAGGTACGGACCTCCTCTGTAAACTCCAACAAGAAGAAGAAGGGTACCATAGGACGCAAGATGATTAACAGCTTCATCACCGCACTTCAAGAACTTAGTTCAAGTGACATTGACTTTGAAAGTGATGAAGAGAATGATGACCTGGCCAACATATGCTTCATGGCGGGCAAAGCAAGATCAAGATCAAGTCAGGAGGAAGCAGAACACAACAGTGACGATGATGAGGTATGTTCAACCTGTAATGAAATGTGTGATGCTATTTCTCGTGCCACTATTATTGTCAAGAAAAAGGACAAAAAGCTTAGGGACAATGCTGCTAAAATTGAGTCACTAGAATCTGAAATTAATCGTTTGAAATCCTTAATTCCTAGTGACGATTCTTGTTCCTCATGTGACTTAATATACGAACAATTGTCCTCCCTAAGAAGTGCACATTCCTCAACTCTAGACAGACTTGATGAAAATATTGAAAAGAACAAAAAGCTTGCTGCACTTAGTGATAAAAACTTAAAAGATGCTTCTTGTTCTACAGATGATTTGCATTGTTCTGCATGTGAAAATCTTGATAAGAAACTAAAAGATGCAATGAATGAAATTTCCATTCTGAACAATGCTTTACGATCTCATGAAGTTAAAAATTGTTCCAATTGCAAACTAAAAGGAAAAACTTCATGTGCAAACTGCCTAGACTTGTCTAAGAAACTTGATGACATGAATAAGACACTAGGTCGGTTTTGTAATGGGAATAAGAATCTAAACTTGCTGCTGAATTCTTCCAAGTCTTGCAAAGATAAAACTGGTTTAGGTTTTGATTCTCATGCTCATACTAAGGCACATCCACCTAAAATTGTAAATACATTAGGAAGTGGTTTGATTCAAACAGTTCCTAAACAAAATGGAGTGGTTTTCAAATCTGCAGGAGTGTTGCCTCATTCGGTTTCAAATAAAAATATTGCTTGCTCATCTAGACATGAACACAAAGTTAAATTTCTTTGTACCTTCTGTGGTAGAGATGGTCATGTCATAGATTTTTGTTATAGACTAGCTAAACAACAGAAAAAGGAAAGAAAAATTGCTATATTTTATAACTCTCATGCACTTAGAAAAACACAACCTGCTTTAGTGAGTCAGAAATTTGAAAAGGTAGCTTCCGGACCTTCTGGTAAGAAATCCGCAAAAGCAGCTCCGATAGTTCCGATAGCTCCGAGAGCTCCCGGATCTTCTGTTGTTCCCTCCGGAGCTTCAGTTTTTGCCTCCGGACCTTCTGCTTTTACCTCCGGAGCTACTGGTTTTCACTCTAAACAAGTTACAACTTCTAAATCAATTGTTAAGAAAAGAAAACCTCAATCTTTGACTCATAAACCTGCTGTTATATCTCAGCTTTCGCGTGTTTTTCCTACTGCACATCGTGTGACTCAGTACTGGATACCTAAATGCCTTTTGACTAACCCCAGTATTGAGTCATCGACGTATTGTACTTCTATGTAGGTTACACGTTTGAGGAAGGAGAACATTTGGATTGTGGATTCAGGTTGCTCACGCCACATGACCGGTAACAAAGATTGGTTCTCCTCCCTCTCTTTTGTGTCACGTGTAGAGAATGTTACTTTTGCCGATAATTCTTCAACTCCTATAATTGCTAAGGGTTCGGTTAAAGTAAATGATCACTACACTTTGAAGGATGTGGCACTTGTCAAAAATTTGAAATACAACTTGCTTTCTGTTTCACAATTGCTAGATGAAAATCCAGAAATTATTTTCAATAAAAACTGCTGCAAAGTTGTAGGTTCAAACAGTGAGCTTATTTTTAACATGTCTCGGTTTGGTAGAGTTTTTAAAGCTGATTTTGATATGTCTTCTTCTAAGCATAGGTGTCTAGTTGCTAATGATTCAAAGGACTTAT
The DNA here is from genome assembly GCA_036927565.1 of Tuctoria greenei. NCBI lineage: Eukaryota > Viridiplantae > Streptophyta > Magnoliopsida > Poales > Poaceae > Tuctoria > Tuctoria greenei. Next base: position 139,325,566 of record JAYESD010000001.1, on the reverse strand, counting down.
ATTTTTGGCATCGTAGACTAGGTCACGTAGGCTTTGATCACCTAACGCGTGTTAGTGCTCTTGATCGCATACGTGGGTTGCCTAAGCTTAAAGGGGACAAAGAAATTGTGTGCTCTTCTTGTAGACATGCTAAGATGGTTGCAGGTTCACATACTCCTCTCTCAATAATCATGACAACCAAACCATGTCAACTTTTGCACCTTGACACCGTAGGACCTTCACGTGTTCAATCCTTCGAAGGTAAATGATATGTTCTTGTTATTGTTGATGATTATTCTAGATACTCTAGGGTTTACTTTATGGCGTCTAAGAATGAAGCTTTTAGTCACTTTAGGACTTTATTTCTTAGATTATCAATTGATCACCCAGGATCTTTAAAGGCAATTAGAAGTGATAACGGAACTGAATTTAAATATCAATCTTTTGATCACTTTTGTGCTGAGAATGGAATAGATCATCAATTGTCTTCACCATATGTACCACAACAAAACGGTGTTGTAGAAAGAAAGAACAGAACTTTAGTTGAGATGGCTAGGACTATGCTTGATGAATATCAAACTCCTAGGAAATTTTGGGCTGATGCGTTAGCAACCGCTTGTTATGTCTCAAATCGTGTTTTCTTGCGTGATAAGCTAGGTAAAACACCATATGAGCTCCGGTTTGGACATAGGCCTAGTGTTACACACTTTCGGGTTTTTGGTTGCAAATGCTTTGTTAAGAAACATGGTAATCTTGATAAATTTGAACCTAGATCCGTTGATGGCATGTTTCTTGGTTATCCATCTCATACTAGAGGCTACCATATGCTTTTACTTGACACTAACAAAATTGTGGAGACTTGTGAAGTGTCTTTTGATGAAGCTGGCCCAGGTACTAGCTCCGGTGTTGCAGGACCAGATCCGTATCCTCAGGGGGAGGGTATTTTCGAAGATGAAGAAGAGCCGGTGATACTGCCTGATAGTTCCGAAGCTGACACGTGTCCAGCTCCGGACATTGAACAAGCTCCGGCTATCACCTGTGCTGGTCCTGATCGTCTAGAAGTCACAAGCTCATCAATCTACGATGAACCTAATGAAGAAGAAGCTTGTGAGACATCTGTTCCCCTACTTTTTTACAAAGATCATCCCCCACAACAGATGATTGGAAGCTTGCACGAACAAGTCACACGGTCCAGGTTTTGCGATCCAAACTCTCATGCTCATTCTGCTTTTGTTGCTTCTTTTGAACCCAAAGATATATCACACGCACTCACTAATGAATCTTGGATTATTGCCATGCAAGAAGAGTTAGAAAATTTTGAAAGAAATAATGTTTGGAAACTTGTACCTCCACCTCAAGGTCACACTTTAATCGGAACTAAATGGGTATTTAAAAATAAACAAAGTGAGGATGGGGTTGTGGTTAGGAATAAGGCTAGGTTGGTTGCTCAAGGTTTCACTCAAGTTGAAGGTCTAGATTTTGATGAAACTTTTGCTCCTGTCGCTAGATTAGAAGCCATAAGAATTTTGTTAGCTTTTGCAGCATCTAAAGGTTTTAAGCTATATCAAATGGATGTTAAAAGTGCTTTTCTTAATGGCTACATAGATGAGGAGGTTTATGTCAAACAACCACCGGGTTTTGAAAATCCAGATTTTCCTAATCATGTTTACAAACTGTCCAAAGCCTTATACGGTCTCAAACAAGCCCCTAGAGCATGGTATGATAGGTTAAAAACATTCTTACTTGAAAAGGGGTTTACCATGGGCAAGGTTGATAAAACTCTTTTTGTGCTTAAGTATGGCAATGACTCATTATTCGTTCAAGTGTATGTGGATGATATTATCTTTGGTTGTGCTTCTCATGATCTTGTGTCCAAGTTTTCAGCAATGATGAGTTCCGAATTTGAAATGAGTATGATGGGTGAACTCACTTACTTTTTGGGGCTGCAAATCAACCAAACCAAGGAGGGTACCCTTGTGCATCAAACGAAGTATACCAAAGACCTCCTAAGGCGCTTCAACATGGACAAAAGCAAGCCTCTTCGGACACCAATGGGAACAGCAACAACACTTGAACTTCATGAAGATGGTGAATCCGTGGATCAAAAAGAATATAGAAGCATGATCGGATCACTTTTGTACCTCACGGCATCAAGACCGGACATACAATTCAGCGTATGTCTTTGTGCAAGGTTTCAAGCTTCCCCACGTGTTTCACATCGTCAAGCCGTCAAAAGGATTCTCAGGTACTTACATGGAACTCAAGAATTTGGCATTTTTCTTCCTTCTTCCTCAACCGTTACGTTGAAAGCTTTTTCGGATGCTGATTTTGGGGGTTGTAGGATTGATAGGAAAAGTACTTCCGGTGCTTGTCATTTTCTTGGTAATTCTCTTGTTGCTTGGTCCTCAAGAAAACAAAATTCAGTTGCACAATCCACAGCCGAATCTGAATATGTAGCTGCTGCTAGTGCTTGCTCACAAATTATTTGGATGGTTCAAACACTTAAGGACTATGGGGTTGATCTAGATAGTGTTCCACTGTTTTGTGATAACACTAGTGCTATTTGCATTGCCAAAAACCCCGTTCAACATTCTAGAACTAAGCACATTGATATTAGGTACCACTTTCTCCGAGATAACGTTGAAAAGGGAAACATTGTGCTTCACCATGTAGATACCAAACAACAATTGGCTGACATTTTTACAAAACCTTTGGATTTCACACGTTTTTGTTACATTCGTAGTGAAATAGGGGTTATGCATCCTCATGGCTTAAATTGAGGGGGAGTTTTTGAAACTTGGGAAGTCTACGTGTGAATCTGAAATTAAAATAATATGAGCATAGTATTTCATACATATATGACTTTGTGATTCCTTTTACTTGCTGAAAGTTCTTACTACATTACTCGTGTAATACATTTTGTAGTTTTTGCCATGTCTAGTAATTGGAATAATTACTTACACTAAATCTGGTCATGATCAAACTTTCTTGCTGTTTTGAACTTGTTACATGCTCACAAATTCTTTTAATCATAAAGAATTAATCAAGTAATCAACTCACATGTTGAGTTTTTATGAACAAATATAAATTGAGAAAAGATCAAGAGAATATGCATGCATCGCACTTCTTCTTTTGAGATGGCTTGTCATCGCACTTAGATATGAACTTGGAAGAAGTTTTGTATGACTAAAACCATGTCCTTAAGCTTCTGATTGTCAAATCGGCTTGGCTTGGTTGGTTAGAATAAGGCAGATGCGCATATAATCTCTTGCAAATATCATATGATCTAAATTTATGCTTTGAAAAATAATAAAATGCAGCAACTAGTGTCATGCTTTCAGGTTTTTAAATAGTTAAGTTTGTGGGATCTGACTTGCTTAAATTGAAAAATTACATTTGATCTCTAGCATGGCTTACACTACCTTATGTATTTCATTGATGTGAAAATGTAAGGTACTTGATAGTATAACTTGGATGAGCTTTGATTATATGTATATGTTATAATATGCTTATAACAACTAAAGTTGGAGAGAAAATCTGTTTATATGCTCATGACTTGCTGAATACATTGTCAAAGGGGGAAAGATAATCATGAAAAGAAAGAGAATAAGGAGAGATGATAAAGGGGGAGAGATAATGACAGATAATATGGGAAAATTTTTTCTTCTCATTTTACTTTTGATTTACAAAGGGGGAGAAATTGCTATCAAAACTTTTATGTGAATAAGCCAATGTTCGGATTTTAAATGGTGTTGCCAATGCATTCATCAAGGGGGAGATTGTAAGACCTACGTGTGCTGAATACATTGGCTTGTAGTGAATACACTTGGTCTTGATGATAAAAGTTTTAAATATCACCAAAACACCTTTTTAGCAAGGTCCGACCATAGGTCCAGCTCTTTTTTGGGTAGCTCCAGCTTTGTTAAATACTAGGTCCGGATTCTTGGTAAGGTCCGACTAGCTTTGGTTAGCTCCGGTGAGCTTTATCTTTAGCTCCGGCATGTCTTTGTTAGCTCCGGCATGTCTTTGATAGCTCCGGCATATACTTGATAGCTCCGGCATGCTTTTGCTAAGCTCCGACGTACTTTGTCTAGCTCCGGTTTTGGGTTGACTAGTTTTGACTAGTTATTGGTAAGCTCCGGTGCTAGGATCTACTAGCTTTGGTAAGCTCCGGCGCTAGGTCTACTAGCTTTTGTTAGCTCCGGCTCAAGCTCCGGGTTGCTCTGGCAAGGTCTGGAACTTGACTGCAGTGCTTCTGCTTTTCATTTGCAATGTTTCGTACTTGCTTTACATTGTTGGAAAGATTTCTTAGTGTTCATTTGCTAAGTTTTTGGTGTGTTTTGGTTGATATGGATAATATTGTGCTATTGTGGTTTTGCAACATGCTTATGTGAGGTGCTCATATAAGGTGTTGTGTTTGGAACTAACTTGAGTCAAGTCGAGGACATGGGCTCGTATGGATTGGTTGTTTATTCATGTGCAGGTGGTGCTTGAGTTCAAGTCATGGCTGGTGACAGGATCCATTGGACTAGTCTCAGGAGGAGATGAGGTTCCAACAACCAAGTTCGGGAGGAACTGTGGTTGAGCGGGTCAGGAGGTCGCGCAGGATGATTGAATCAAGGGCGGTGCATATGAAGGTCAAAGGAAGGTGTTTGCACGTATGCACGAGGTGCATGACGTGGCAATATGCTTCTAGAGACGGATTATGGAAGGAAGATCTGATCGGAAGGATCGGATCGTATCGGTTGAAGACTTAGGCTGCTAGCTGAGTCGGTTATGGCTCAGTATGGAAATATTGAGTTGGTTATGTTAGGATTTCGTGTGGGTCACGAATTTGAGTTGTTTAGGAATGTGGGATACGTTCCAAAGGTGTTTGGAAGTCTTAAGATTGCTTCTATCTGCGTATAGAAGAATCTTGAGCAGTTATGGAAAGTTACGATTCGTGATCTGAGTAGGATTGGAGTCCTAGTTGTATTGGGTTGGCCTAAGGGCTGGTTATATAAGCAAGGGAAGGCCAAAGCTCGTGAGGAGGACTTTGGGGCTGTTCCTCTTGTGTTCTATTGAATAAAATTTATAGTTTGAAGGAATTTTTGTGCCTTGTTCGTCCAACTTGTTCCAGACAAGTTTTACTCGTCGAGTTTCTGGACAGCACTACCTTTCGTCGGTGGTTTTATCATAACTCGAGTTTTTCTGATCCAATTGACGTGATTCCTTTTGGGTTGTCTTCACAACTTGATTGTCTATCATCTGTCAAAATTTAACGGTCATTGGATTTGTGGTTGTTGATCTACACGAGTTTCTTTGCAGCATTCCAGAAACTGTTTTTCTCGGGTAGGTCAGATTGACCATAGTCTGATCTTTCGATCATAACTTGAGCTTTTCCCGATGGATTTGAGTAATTCTTTTTGTGTTGTCTTCGTGACTTGATTCTCTCTGGTATCTATCACTTTTGTCACGGTGAAACACGTTTATATTAGTCTCATACACAATTTCTTTAACAGATCGTTTTTCTGCCAAAAGGGTTTGGGGGTTTTATTGTTTCCGCTGCGTAAGTTTTTTAAATCTACCATTCACCCCCTCTCTGGTAGCTTTTCACGTGCTCTTTGATCCTACAGATAGTCCGGACACTCCCGGAGGGGCCCAGAGCTTCCTCTTCATTGATCCGGATCCTCCTGGAGGGGTCCAGATTTTCTTCGGGGACTTCCGGGTCCTTGCTAGAGGAACCCAGAGCTTCTTCAGAAGCGACCTGGACCCTCCCGGAGGTGTCTGGGTCTTCTGAAGTAACTTCTTGTGGATTCAAGTCTGGGAGCTGAGACCCAGACTCGCTTTCAGGAACCTCCAGACCCTCCTGAAGGGGTCTGGACTCCTGAGTATAGGATGGTTCTGGTCTCTCCGCAACCAGGACCATACTGACGACTTCGTCAGTGGCTGAAATGTAAAGCAGCAAAGGCTCACCAGGGTTCGGAGCTACCAGAATTGGTAGGGTGGTGAGGAGCTGTTTTAGCTCCTGGAACGCCTTTTCTGCTTCTTCAGACCATTGGAATGGTCCGGACTTCCTTAATAACTTGAAGAAGGGGAGTGCCCGTTCCGCCAGTATTGAAATGAACCGGCCGAGGGCTGCTAGACATCCAGTTAGCTTTTGGACATCATTGATGCGGGCTGGTGGCTGCATGTCTTCAATGGCTTTGATCTTCGCCGTATTAGCTTCTATGCCCCGGTGACTTACCAGGAAACCAAGAAGTTTTCTGGAGCTAACCCCAAAGACACACTTGTCTGGATTTAGCTTTGTGCGGGTGACCCGCAGCTTGTCAAAGACAGCCTGCAAGGTGTCAAGGAGTGACTCCTTGTTCTTGACCATGACCACGATGTCGTTGACGTACACTTCCACTATGTCTCTAATGAGTTCTTCAAAGGTTTTGTACATAGCTCGTACAAAGGTTGAAGCTGCATTATTGAGACCAAATGGCATTGCTGTATAACAGTACAATCCATCTACTGTGATGAAAGAGGTATGCGCTTCATCTTCCCTAGACATTCTGATTTGATGATACCCAGAATATGCATCTAGGAAACATAGTAATTCACACCCGGTGGTGGAATCCACTATCTGATATATTCTAGGTAATGGGAATGGATCTTTTGGACATGCCTTATTTAGTGTTGTGTAGTCGATACACATCCGAAGCTTCCCGCCGGCCTTGGGCACAATGACTGGGTTTGCCAGCCATTTTGGATGGAAGACTTCTCAGATGAATCTAGCTTCGAGCAACTTCTTCACTTCTTGTCGAATGAAGTTCTATCACTCTACGGATTGCTTCCGAGGCTTCTGATGCACAGGCCGGGCGTCGGGGTAGATCTTCAGATTGTGCTCAATCACTTCCCTGGGGATCCCAGGCATTTGTGACGGTTGCCAGGAAAACACGTCGACATTAGCCTGGAGGAAAGTGATGAGCACGAGTTCCTATTTGTCATTCAATCTCCCCGATATACAGGTGGTCTGAGCGGCATCAGAACCGATTTGGACAACTTTGACGTGAATGTCGGTGTCGCCGCTTGGCTGCACACGAGGTGCAGAAGTCAAGCCTCGCTGATGAATGCTCGTGGGTTTTGGAGCTTGCTCCTGCCTGGAGTCCTCCTCTTGCGCCGTAGTAAGCACATGGAGTTCTTCCAGAGCAGTTACTCCGATAGTACGATCTCTGCGGATGCGGAGAACGCCTACTGGTGTTGGCATCTTTAACACCAGGTAACCATAATGAGCAGCTGCCATGAATTTGTACAATGCAGGCCAACCCAAGATGGCATTGAAGGGTAAGTTGATCTGAGCAACTTCAAAGACCAACTTCTTGGTGCGATACTTCTCCCGGGTCTCGAAGGTAACGGGGAGGGTAATATCTCCGAGTGGGGTAATGGCTCCCGGACCTACTCCAGAGAAAGGTCGGGAGGGGTGGAGATCCGAAGGTCGGAGCTGAAGCTTGCTAAAAGCTTCGAAGCTTATGAGGTTGAGCCCCGAACCTCCATCTCATGACATGGTGGAGCTGGATGTTATTGATGGTAGGAGATACCATCAAAGGTAGCTGACCTGCTCCAACCATGCTTCGAGGGCAGTTCGAAGCATCAAAAGTGATGGCTGTGTCCATCCACTTCCGATGAGGCTCTGCCCTGGCTGTAGGAGCTACAGCAGCCATGTCCCGACGCATAGTCTTGATGACGCGACGGGAGGTGATGTCCCATGATCCACCAAAAATGGTGTTCATGGTCTTCCGACGCTCGTTGTCAGAGACGTCGGAATCGTCGTCGACGCAGGTGTAGATGGCCTTCAGGACCTTTTTGGGATCCTGAAAACCTAACTCCTCTTCAGCCGGAGCTTCGTCAACTTTTTGTTTTCCTTCCCTCTGTCGGAAAGGAGATTCTTCCCGGCACTTGTTATAGCGCTCGACAAGGTTTTGGACCTCCCGGCAGTCTTCCAAACTGTGGCTGTCCGTTTTGTGAATTGGACACCGCACATTGGGTTTGCTACCGTCTTCAGAAGACGGTCGACGTCGCTTCTTGGGGCGTGGCCCCCAGCCACCCAGAGCTGCAGCAGCTGCAGCATTGGATGCACCGGCCGACGACTTCTTCTTGCTGTTGGTCTTTTTCTTCTTCTTGCCGCTCCCAGAGGTAGCGGCTTCTCCTTTGGAGGATTTCTTGTGATCCTCCGGAGTTGGTTTGGAGTGCATTTCATGGCCCTCCGCAGCTCTGGCACATTTGTCAGCCAAGCTGAAGAGTTCCGTGACACTAGTAATCTCCTTGATCGCCAGTTTCTCCAGCATCTTCTTATCCCGCACTCCCTGTCTAAATGCCACGATGACAGAGGCGCTAGAGATAGAAGGGATAGTGTTTCGTACCTGAGAGAATCTCTGGATGAATGATCGCAGGGATTCTCATCCTTTTTGCACAACTGCAAAAAGGTCCAGTTTGGTGCCTGGTCGGGTGTAAGAACTCCCTAAGTTGGCGGTGAACTGCCAGCACAACTCCTCCCAACTGCTGATGGAGTTGGGTGGAAGGCTCATAAACCAAGACCTGGCGGTCCCAGTTAAAGCCACTGGGAAATAATTGGCCATTACGGCCTCATTCCCTCCAGCTGCCAAGATAGCAGTAGAGTAAATCTGAAGAAATTCGACAGGATTGACGGTCCCGTCAAACTTCTCGGGCAGGTGAGGCCGGAACCTCTGTGGCCACCTGACCATACGCAAATGCATGGCCAGGGCTGAACAGCCTCCTCCTACTCCTTCAGGAGCAGGAATGTCTTGAGCTTCTCATCTTTCATGAGCACGCTCAATATGGACTCGGCCGTCTTGTTGGCGATAACGGCGATCAAGCTCCGCCTGGAGGTCATAAGTTGAAAGCCTTGATACCGTATGAGTGCGTCGTGCCCCGAAGGGCAACGACGTCACCTGCTGTGATGCAGCACATCTCCTGTTGTTGGAAACATGCGGACCAAGTCTTCCAGACAAGGTCCGTCGTTGCGACGGGGCCCGTCCTGAAGGAGGGGGACCCTGGTTGCTGATGCGGTCGGCTGTTGCTGCAACCATGTGTTCCACATCGGCCCTCCACTACTCCATTGCATCTCGGGATGCGTCCGGAGGTGGTGGGCGCTGAAGAAGAGCACGTGCTGCATGAAGCGCATGTTCCGGGTTGTCAAGATTCGCCGACGCAGTGATTGACGCCGGTGCACCATCGCGTTGTCCAGCTTGATTTGCTGGTGGAGGCGGCGGTGGTGGAAGTGTGACTCCTATCGGAACAGTGGTTCCTGCTGGTGGCTGCATATTGGAGGGATTACCCCCAACAGCTTGAACAACGGTGTAAGTGCATCTAGGATATCCCTTGTGGGTTTTGGCTAATTGATGACAAACACATGAGATCCTAATGAAACTACTGAGATGATTGCAGGACAAACAAGTGAAACATTTCGGTGCACACAAAAGGTGAAAAATGAAGTGGTGTTCAAAGAGAAATACTTTGATGAAGCTTGGAAGACCAAAATAGATTTTGAATGTATAGGGAGTGTATGAAAGACACACTCTAAGAGCTCAAAACTTTGCGTGAGGGTAAGGGATTAAAATTAACCTAACTTTCACAAAGCACCGAACTAGTCCGATCATGGACCGGACTAGTCCGTTCACCTTTCTGGAATCCCACTCACAAGGAGACCGGACTAGTCCGTTCATCCACCGGACTAGTCCGTTGATGTTTCTGGAGTCTCTCATACTGAGGGACTGGACTAGTCCGATCATTGACCGGACTAGTCCGTTGAACTTTCTGTGATCTCCCATTCGTGGAGATCGGACTAGTCCACGGACTAGTCCGATGAACTTTCTGGAGTCACTTTCACACAGCACCGGACTAGTCCGAGGTTGGACCGGACTAGTCCGACAAACTTTCTAAACCTCGAAACACATTGGGACCGGACAAGTCCGGACTTGCACCGGACTAGTCCGGTGTTAGGTTTTTTCAACGGCTAGCTTTTGGAAACCCTATAAATAGAGAGTCCATGACTTTCCTATCAACACACACGTCGAATATTGATCAAAGAGCAAACCCTAGCGCCTCCACTTCATCCCAAGAGCCCAAAACACATCTCCCCACACATCTAAAGTTCAAAAAGAGTGAAATCAATTGAACACTTGGATTCGGGATTGGGAGATCGTCATTCTTTCATTGCAAGCTCTTGGGGTTTGATCTTTCTACACTCATACTCTGCATTGTAATACTTTGGAGTGTAATTGATCACTCTTTCATTGTAATTCTCGTGGGAGCCCTCAACGTGTGAGGTTGCCCCACAAACTTGGTGATTACCCGTGATAGTGGAATCAAGTCGGCCTTCGTGGTGACTTGAGGAGGGAAAGGGTTGGAGACCCGGCTCTGTGTGAGCTTCCTCAACGAGGACGTAGATCTCGTGGTGAGATCGAACCTCGGGAAAAATTCGTGTGTCTTGTGTCTCATTTACTTTAAATTTTGTTCATTAGATCATTTGAGTGCTAAACTTCAACATAAGGCAATTAGAAGTTACACCTGCATTCTTATATTAATATCAAGTACAAATATCAGTTGTTCTCAATTCCGCTACTAAAGAAATTTATTTTCCCAATTAACACCTGATCAACACACATAATTTTTGCACACCGGACTAGTCCGCCAACACAACCGGACTAGTCCGGTCAACCAAGTTTTGACGATTCTATTAAGTGTGCAGGAAATTCAAAAGGCCTATTCACCCCCCCTCTAGGCCACATTCAATTGGTATTAGAGCAAGGTTCTCCACCAACAAGACTCACATCTCGGAGAGATCAATGGCCTCTGAGAAGAACAACGATATCTCGAAGATGAACATCAATGAGGAGGAACAAGAAACTAAAGTTTTTGATGTGCTGAAAGAGAGCCCACACGATGATGAAGAAGTGCGACAATTGAAGGCACTTCTGAGAAAGAAGCTGCTAGGACAAAAAGGAAAGGAATAAGAGAAGACGACGGGGAGCGGTCATCACGACTACTCCCGGCAGCCTTACAACTACAACCGTCTCAACTCAAACAACAATTATCTTTCTATTCCTATGGGAAAAGCTCCACAGTTTGACAGAAGCGACTATACAATGTGGAAGTACAACATGAAGATGCATCTAATATCCCTAAATCCTAGTCTATGGCACATTGTTTGCACTGGCATAGATATCCCAGACACAGATGAAGAACTCACCCCAGAACAAGAACAAGAGATTCACAAAAATGCACAAGCCATCGCCGTGATCACATCATCATTAAGTAGAGAGGAATTCACCAAGATTGATGGCTTGGAAAGTGCAAAGGAAATCTGGGATACACTTAAGATGGCTCACGAAAGAAATAGATCGGTTCGTGAAGCAAAATTAGAAATGCTTGAAGGAGAGTTGGGGAGATTCGCTATTGAAGAAGGCGAATCACCTCAAGACATGTACAACCGGATAAAGGCAATCATCAACAAGTTACGTGCCTATGGAAGTAAGAAATGGATGGATCACAAGGTAGTTAGGAGAATGATTAGAGCCTTCATGCCAAGAAATGTCACACTCTGCTCAATGATTAGAGAAAGCCCCGATTTTCATAAATTGACCCCCGAAGAGTTGTTGGGGAAGATCATAAATCACGAGATGATGGAGAAAGAGGCAAAATACATCAAAGACTTGGCCGAACTCACTTCCTCCAAAAGGAAAGAGGTCGCTCTCAAAGCTACATGCCGACCCAAACTCAAAGAAGCTCGTGAAGATCAAGACAATGGGCACACAAGTGACGAGAGCACCGATCATGATGATGAGGAAATGGTACTCTTTATCAAGAAGTTCAAGCGAATGATGAAAAGAAGACACGACAACAACTCAAATGAAGGCAAAAGCAAGGACAAAGGAAAATCCAAGGCTCGACGCACTTGCTACAACTGCGGAGAGTATGGTCACTTCATGATGGACTACCCCTATGAAGAAAATAAAAAGAAGAAGGAAACAAGATCTCAAGAAAAGAAAAATTTCAGAAAAAGAAGACAAAACCATCAAGCTCACATTGGCAAGGAGTGGGACTCAAACGACAAGTCTTCCTCCGATGAAGAAGAAGAGATGGCCACTATTGCAATCAAGAAGCCTACTATGAAGGCCACACTCTTTCCAAACATGGGAGGACAGGACATGAACAACCACACTTGCCTTATGGCTAAGGAAGGCAAGAAAAAGGTATGTCTCACTCCTCCTACGCTAAATTCCTCTATTGATGACTTTGACAGCTCTAGCGATAACGAAGAAATGTTTAGAGGACTAAGTAAAATTGCTCTAAAGAAAATGGAAATGTTGTCGAACGAAATTTTTGAGAAGGAAGAACTTCTTGATCGACAAGAAGATATGCTCATCCGTGAAAGGAAGAGATATCAAGAAGTTGAAAAGCTTCTCGAGCTTGAAAGAGAGAAGAACGAGTCGCTTGAAGTTGAGCTAGTCTTGAGTAAGGAAACTTACTCAAAGCTAAAAGACTCGCATATTGCAATCAAGGAAGAACTTGCTAACTTGTCAAAAGTTAACAAGATCCTTATGGTGCAAGTTGAGTCGCTCAAGCAAAGTGACTCTTCTTCCTCCAAGAGCTCTTCCTCCAAATATATGAGTTCGACAACAATCGGAACTTGCACTTGCTCTAGTAAGAATAATATTATTTCTAATACATCAACTTCTCGTAATATGCATGCCCCTCCAAGAGGCATCTTTGATAAGTAGAAGATCAAATATGCACGCAGTGCATACATGGTCACTAGACCTCCTAATATCAAAGATGGCCTTGGTTTTGATAAGAACAAACACATGCCTACTCCTAATCATGCTAAGAATAGAATTGTCTTTGTCAAGGAAAAATCTCATGAATCTGAACCACAAAAATTGTTTCATACATTTAATGCTTCTTATGTTCTTATGAAAGCCAAAAATGGAAGAGTCATTGCCAAATATACAGGGCCACGCCACAAGAACTTGAAAACTTGTGTGTGGGTGCCAAAGACTCTTGTGACTAACCTGAGAGGACCCAAGCAAGCTTGGGTACCTAAAACCAAGGAATAATACTTTTTTTGCAGGCTTACTCCTCCGGCGGAACAAAATGGGTACTTGATAGCGGATGCACAAATCACATGACCGGAGAGAGAGGTATGTTTGTGGAGTACGAGCACAACAAGGATCTAGGTGAAGGCATATACTTCGGAGACAACAGCCAAGGAAAGGTCCTTGGTAGCGGTAACATTGAAATATCCTCTCAACATACCTTATCAAATGTTTTACACGTAGATTCTCTAGATTATAACCTTTTGTCAATATCCCAACTATGCGACAAAGGTTACAACTGCTTATTCACTGATGAGGGTGTGAGTGTTTTTAGAAGAAGCGATGGCTCGATTGCATTCAAGGGAATGTTGAAGGGCAAGCTTTATCTAGTTGACTTCAACAAAGATAAAGCCGAACTCAACACTTGCTTGGTTGCTAAGACCAATATGGGATGGCTGTGGCATAGACGGCTAGCCCATGTTGGGATGAGAAATCTGCAGAAACTTCTAAAAGGTGGTCACATCCGTGGTCTTAAGGATGTGGTTTTTGAAAAGGACAGGCCGTGCAGCGCTTGTCAAGCAGGAAAACAAGTCGGAGCACCACACCCCGCCAAGAATGTGATGACCACCGCAAGACCGCTGGAACTTCTCCACATGGATCTTTTTGGTCCAGTCTCGTACATCAGCATCGGCGGTAACAAATACGGTTTAGTAATTGTTGATGATTTTTCAAGATTTACCTAGGTATTTTTCTTGTATGATAAATCAGAAACTCAGGGGATCCTCAAGAAGTTCTTAAGAAGAGCTCAGAACGAATTCTCATCAACCATAAAGAACATCAGAAGTGACAACGGGACAGAATTCAAGAATCTCCAAGTTGAAGAGTTTCTCGATGAAGAAGGTATAAAGCATGAATTCTCAGCACCCTACTCCCCTTAACAAAATGGAGTGGCCGAAAGGAAGAACAGAACATTAATCGAAATGGCGAGAACCATGTTGGATGAATACAAGACATCAGATCGGTTTTGGGCAGAAGCGGCGAACACCGCTTGCCATGCCACTAATCGACTGTACCTCCATTGACTACTGAAGAAAACTCCATATGAGCTCCTTACTGGTAAAAAGCCAAATGTTTTTTATTTTAAAGTTTTTGGTTGCAAATGTTTTATTCTGAACAAGAAACAGAGGGCCCCGATGTTCGCTTCGAAGTCCGATGAAGGATTCTTGCTCGGTTATGAATTGAATGCCTACGCCTATCGTGTCTTCAACAAGGTTTCCGGCCTTGTTGAAGTAGCACGTGACGTAGTGTTCGATGAATCTAATGGCTCACAAGTGGAGCAAGTTGATAAGTGTGTGCTAGATGAAGAGTAAGCTCCATATGAAGCACTGAAGAAAATGGGACTTGGCGATATCTTACCACAAGAGCAAACATTCGACTCAAATGCACAAGTTGAACCTCAACGCGGAGGCAATGATCAAGGGGGAGCCCTTGCACAAGATCAAGAGGAGGAAGGTCAAGAAGATCAGGACCATCATGGAAGCAATGATCTAGGGGGAGACAATGTACATGAAGATAATGAAGAACAAGCAACTACACAAGCTCCACACCCAAGAGTACACCAGAGCGTGCAAAGAGACCACCCTGTCAACAACATCATTGGAGATATTGCAAAGGGAGTAACTACTAGATCTCGAGTTGCAAATTTTTGTGAATCCTACTCTTTTGTGTCTTTTCTGGAACCATACAGGGTAGAAGAAGCCTTAGGGGATCCAGACTGGGTGATTGCAATGCAAGAGGAGCTGAACAACTTCAAGAGAAATGAAGTATGGGAGCTAGTGGAGAGACCAAAGGCGAACATAGTCAGAACTAAATGGGTCTTTCGGAACAAGCAAGATGAACATGGAGTAGTAACAAGAAATAAGGCAAGACTGGTGGCCAAAGGTTATTCTCAGGTCGAAGGTTTGGACTTCGATGAAACTTTCGCTCCTGTAGCTAGACTTGAGTCCATTCGTATTTTATTGTCATATGCTACTCACCATAATTTTAAGCTGTATCAAATGGACGTCAAAAGCGCTTTCTTAAACGGCCCAATCAAGGAGGAAGTTTATGTGGAGCAGCCACCAGGATTCGAAGACCCGAAGTATCCCAACCATGTCTACAAACTGCATAAGGCTCTCTATGGCCTCAAACAAGCTCCTCGAGCTTGGTATGAGTGTCTTAGAGATTTTCTAATTCAAAATGGATTCAAAATTGGTAAAGCTGACTATACACTTTTCACTAAACATTGTGATGATCATTTATTTGTATGTCAAATTTACGTTGATGATATTATCTTTGGATCAACTAACAAATCTTTCTGTGAAGAGTTTAGCAAAATTGTGACAGATAGGTTCGAGATGTCAATGATGGGCGAATTAAAGTTCTTCTTGGGATTCCAAGTGAAGCAACTAAGAGAAGGTAAATTTATAAGCCAAGCCAAATATACACAAGACATTGTCAAGAAATTCAATATGGACAAAGCCAAGCCCATCAAGACACCCATGGCCACAAATGGACATCTCGACCTCAATGAAGACGGTCCAAATGTAGATCAAAAGGTATATCGGTCCATGATTGGATCTTTACTTTATCTATGTGCATCTAGGCCAGATATTATGCTTAGTGTTTGCTTGTGTGCAAGGTTTCAAGCTGCACCTAAAGAGTGTCATTTAGTTGCTGTAAAAAGAATCCTAAGGTACCTTGTGCACACACCCACCTTGGGCCTTTGGTATACCAAAGGATCCAAATTTAACTTGATAGGATATTCCGATGCCGACTATGCAGGATGCAAAGTCTATAGAAAGAGCACGTCAGGGACTTGTCAGTTTCTTGGTAGGTCCCTGGTATCTTGGTCATCTAAAAAGCAAAACTCCATTGCCCTTTCCACAGCAGAAGCATAATATATTGCAGCCGGTAGCTGTTTCGCCCAATTACTTTGGATGCGGCAAACCCTTAGGGACTACGACTACAATCTTAATCATATCCCACTTCTATGTGACAATGAAAGTGCTATAAAAATTGCACACAACCCAGTAGAGCACTCAAGAACTAAGCACATAGATATCCGTCATCATTTTCTTAGAGATCATTCATTAAAAGGTGACATTGCTATTTCACATGTTAGAACTGAAAAACAACTTGCAGATATTTTTACCAAACCATTGGATGAGAAAAGGTTTTGTGAACTTAGGAATGAACTTAATATTCATTCCCCAAAAGGTGACAAGTCCCTTAGGAATGAACCTAAACCCTCACCTCTCAAACCCTAGCCCCCCAAAAGGTGATTTTCGAGTTGAGCCCTCAAAATCCAAGCTCTCTCCGTGGAAAACTCTCCACTCGATGAGTTGGTACTCCTCTCCAAACTCATCCGGACAGATTTGTGCTCCTTCAACGCGAATCCTCAAATCTCAGTAAATTTCTTCCTAAAATCAAACTCTCAACTTTTCTAGTCCTAGTTTATTTCTCTTGATTCTAAGGAAGTACATTAGCTTCAGAGATGTATTCCTTTCACCTTCATACTCATTTGCACCCTAGATAGAAGTTGTGATTCTAGTTTTGTTAGGGTTCTTGTGCCAGGCCGGACTAGTCCGGCTCCTAGGTACGGACAAGTCCGGTACACCGGACTAGTCCGCACTCTGAAATCGGACAAGTCTGGTCTCTGACACTTGAATCCTCACATCACCTTCATTCTCAGTTCATTCTCATCTAAATCATGAACTCCTTGTTACGCACGATGTCCTCAAGCTCAGATGACAGCTCCTTCCATGTTGATGAAGAAGTTGAGCGCGAAAAGGTGAAGAGAGCCAAGGAGAGGTACATGAAGAAAAGGCATGATGTAAATGTGCACTCTCCACCCTCCGACGACAACTTTCCTAAGAAAAGGAGGGTAGTTGTGAAGAAGTCCCAAGGAAAGGCTGGTGAGAGCTCCTCATGGCCAAAGAGGACTCTCAACAAAGGAAAGGGACTTGCTAGTGGTCCCATTGGACCCTTGAAAATGAAGAACCCAAGTCACCGCAACAGGCAACGCTCAAGTAAGGATTTCACTGGAAAGGGGGTGAGATTGCCGACAGCTTCAGGCAGGTTGATGTGTATGCTCAACTTCGACAATGCTCAGACCCAAGATTTTGGAGCAACTTCCATGCCGACTACTACGAGCATGTGTACATGAAGATGAAGAATCCCATTGTGAAGAGTCAATGGGTGAACATCAGGTACATGCAGTCAAAGAAGTATCCTGCTTTCCGTGAGGTGGTTGAGTCCCTGGAGAGGCACGGACTGAAGGAACTGTTTTCCTTTGAAAATGACTGGAACAATGAGGTGATCGCCCAATTCTACTCTACCCTCTACTTTGCTCGGGGTGATGGAGACAGTCTTACTTGGATGACCCATGGTTCCAAGTATAGTGTCACTTATGATGAGTTTGCAAGGATACTCCACCTTGAGCATACCTTGGATCATGATCTAGTCATCCACAATTTGCAACCCCTGGAGAAGGATGAGCTCACATTTCTCTATGACACAAGGATGCCGTATGTTGCTCCCACTATCAAATATTTGAAGCCCTTCTATGTGGTCCTCAGCAGAATTTTGAGGAAGACAATAGCCCCAAAAGATGGAGATGTGGGGACTATTCAAGGAACCTTGAGGATTCTAATGAAGGTCATTGGTGGGTGGAGACCATTCAATGTCTTTGAATACATCTACAATGACATTGTGAACATCTCAATCACTCCAAACAGATCTTGTGGGTATGCCCCGTACATCATGTACATGATTGAGAAGGTGACTGGACTTGAGTTCGTCAAGGATGTTCACCATACGGGGATGAAACCGCAAAAGCCCACCGAGTACACTCTACCTTCGGCTCCTGATGCACCTTCCTCCCTTGAAGCTGAGAGGAGGACTAAACAGACTCGGGATGTGAATGCAACAAGATCCTCAGCTGCTCCTCCTAGCTCTGCACCTGCTCATGAACCCTCCGGTGGTGTGCTCAAAATGCTCACCTCTATCTTTGCCTGCTGCTGCAAGATTGAAGTCAGGCAGAAGAAGCATCAACAATATGTCAATGCCAACATTAAAGCAATCTGCGACAAGCTGGAGATTGAGCCGGTGGGATCCCCGCCCGCCTTCGAGGACTCCGAGGAAGAGTCCGCTCCGGCGAATGATGATGATGGTGGTGAAGATGAGGACCGAACCGAGACGGAGGAAGAGAGTGGCGATGAGTGATTCCCCTCAATTTTTCCCTTTTTGTTGCCTTGATGCCAAAGGGGGAGAGATTGAGACTAGGAGAGATTAAGACTAATAGTTTGAGAGTAGTTGGTGTCTTTATGTTTTTGTGATCAAGGACATGTGTACTTAATTTTTAAAACCTTGTAATGCACCATTTCTTCTCTCATGTGTGATGCTTATTGTTGCTTGGATGATTATCTTTATACTCATTGTTGATTATCTTTACTTCATCACACCTTGTTGATGACACACTTGTTAGGCACCCCACCATAAGGTGTGTGTGTATATGTGAGAAGTTGTTTTGTGGACTTATCATTATTCTCATATGTGCACACCTTATGAAAATCAAGATTTTATTCTCAATTGTGATATCTCAAATGGTGGTCATCAATCACCAAAAAGGGGGAGATTGTAAGTGCATCTAGGATATCCCTTGTGGGTTTTGGCTAATTGATGACAAACATATGAGATCCTAATGAAACTACTGAGATGATTGCAGGACAAACAAGTGAAACATTTCGGTGCACACAAAAGGTGAAAAATGAAGTGGTGTTCAAAGAGAAATATTTTGATGAAGCTTGGAAGACCAAAATAGATTTTGAATGTATAGGGAGTGTATGAAAGACACACTCCAAGAGCTCACAACATTGCGCGAGGGTAAGGGATTAAAATTAACCTAACTTTCACAAAGCACCGGACTAGTCCGATCATGGACTGGACTAGTCCGTTCACCTTTCTGGAATCCCACTCACAAGGAGACCGGACTAGTCCGTTCATCCACCGGACTAGTCCGTTGATGTTTCTGGAGTCTCTCATACTGAGGGACCGGACTAGTCCGATCATTGACCGGACTAGTCTGTTGAACTTTCTGTAATCTCCCATTCGTGGAGATCGGACTAGTCCGATGAACTTTCTGGAGTCACTTTCACACAGCACCGGACTAGTCCAAGGTTGGACCGGACTAGTCCGGCAAACTTTCTGGACCTCGAAACACATTGGGACCGGACAAGTCCGGACTTGCACCGGACTAGTCCGGAGTTAGGGTTTTTCAACGGCTAGCTTTTGGAAACCCTATAAATAGAGAGTCCACGACTTTCCTATCAACACACACGTCGAATATTGATCAAAGAGCAAACCCTAGCGCCGCCACTTCATCCCAAGAGCCCAAAACACATCTCCCCACACATCTAAAGTTCAAAAAGAGTGAAATCAATTGAACACTTGGATTCGGGATTGGGAGATCGTCATTCTTTCATTGCAAGCTATTGGGGTTTGATCTTTCTACACTCATACTCTGCATTGTAATACTTTGGAGTGTACTTGATCACTTTTTCATTGTAGTTCTCGTGGGAGCCCTCAACGTGTGAGGTTGCCCCACAAACTTGGTGATTACCCGTGATAGTGGAATCAAGTCGGCCTTCGTGGTGACTTGAGGAGGGAAAGGGTTGAAGACCCGGCTCTGTGTGAGCTTCCTCAACGAGAACGTAGATCTCGTGGTGAGATCGAACCTCAGGAAAAATTCGTGTGTCTTGTGTCTCATTTACTTTAAATTTTGTTCATTGGATCATTTGAGTGCTAAACTTCAACATAAGGCAATTAGAAGTTACACCTGCATTCTTATATTAATATCAAGTACAAATATCAGTTGTTCTCAATTCCGCTGCTAAAGAAATTTATTTTCCCAATTAACACCTGATCAACACACATAATTTTGCACACCGAACTAGTCCGCCCCCACAAACGGACTAGTCCGGTCAACCAAGTTTTGGCGATTCTATTAAGTGTGCAGGAAATTCAAAAGGCCTATTCACCCCCCCTCTAGGCCACATTCAAGCGGGATGACCATTGGATGATCCAGCGGCTGGGTTCACCATTCTTGAAATCTCTGGGCCCCTACCTGGCACGCCAACTGTCGGTTGTTTTGATGCGGCAGATCTCCCGACACTACTAAAGTGTTAGAGGAGTTTGAGGTTCAGTATGGGCGCGCGGAGATTCCAGGAGGTGAGATGTCGAGTGACACAAGGGACACGAAGATTTACGTGGTTCGGGCCGCCTGAGCGTAATACCCTACTCCACGGGGTGTGTTGGTGTTGTATTGGATGTATGAGCTCAACGTCAGTTGAGAGTGTAAAGTCAGCGTGTCTCCGGAGAGTGTAAAGTTAGCATGTCTTCAGAGAGTGTGTCCTATGTATCGTCGGCCTGTCCTTTTATAGTACAAGTGCAGGCCGTTACAAGTTAGCCTGGCCTGACATGTGGCCCCGGCGGTTACTGATATTGATACACATTCAACACGTTTAATTGCCCTTAATGACTGAGTTATGGGCTTTGACAGCACCGTTACTGGTAATTAAGGTCGTATGATCGTGTGTCATTAATATAGTATTAATGACACTTGATCGGGTCTTGAAGTCCTTGATTCCCCTTTGAAGATCCGGAGCTTTTGTGGAGTCTTCCAGAGGTTAGAGGCTGAAGATCCGACGGTTGGACACGTGGCAGCGCCGGAGCACACTGTGGGGAACAGATAGGTCCGGTGTTACCCGACACGTGTTAGTTCTGGAGCTTCCCTCGGTCTGGGGTTAGGTCCGAGGGTGCCATTTCGGTACATAGCTCGGAGCTTCGCCCTTGTGGGCGGTAGCTCCGGTTTGATAGTACACGTGGCGACCCTGGGACTAACCATGTTGGAGAAGCGGGTCCGGTTATTTCCGACATGTGGGACTCTGAAGGTCTTCAAATCAAGTAGATGGTTTTCCCTTGAGACCTTTGCAATCCCAAGGAGTATATGGTACCCAGGGTACCGACAGGGTTGAAGCTTTAGAGATCTTAATCCCTCCAGGGCATCACCCCTCTGTCGCACGCAATGTCGGTGTCGTCGAGGGTCGGCGTTTCCTTCAGCACATGCCTCTTTATCTCCAGCACAACAAACACCGGTAAGAACTCAGATGGAGGCATGAGGTCGTCCCTGGAGATGGAACTGCTGTTCAGCTTTGCCAGATTGAACTGTAGAGCCTTCTCGTCCAAGTTAGTGCCCAGGCCAACCTCAATCCGGTTGAAGTCCATCTCTTCGCTGTAAGCCCAGTCAGGAAACTCCCTTTGCTTAAGAGGAGCCCAACGTCGAGACAAGAAGTCATCGAGCACCATCGGTGAAGTCAAGCTTCCTTCAGCCAGGTGTCGGATTCTTGTGAGCATTGGGTTGTACTCCACCGATAGGTCTGGAATGATCTCCCAGAAGTTGGTGTCTGTGGTGGGATGTCCAGTCGGCAGCTCCAAGCAGTCATGCTGGTCCATCCGGATTATCACCTAGTCGATCTTCCAGGTCTCCCACTTCCCGGAGGAGAAGCTGATGTACTTGTACAGACCATTCCTGCGCCTTCCGAAGTAGTAAGCTCTGATGAGGCCGCCGATACCTTTCCCAGTTGGCGGGAGGGTGAAGAAGGTCTTGAGCAACGGCACGTAGGGCCTCACGCAGATCCACATTTGGCACAAGTGGATGAAGATCGCCACCAACAGGATCGAGTGAGGGCTGAGGTGTTGGAGTTGAAGCCTGTACACCTCTAGCAGCATCTGGAAGAAGGAGGAAAATGGCGGGACTACCCAACCGTGGCATACGCCGTGAAGAAAACGATGTCACTAAAGCTTTTCTTCGTGAAGGGAAGGCTCCCACAATGCATCGTGTTGTCAAAGGAAGGGCTTTTCTAGCCCATCGGCTTCTGGACTCTCACAATGTCTCTCTTTCTCACAAGCTTGGAGGGGAGAAGGTCGGGTTCCATCGCCGCAAAGTGGAGCAAAAGTGGAGAGCATGATGCAGAGGATGAAGCGGAGAACTCTATGCATAAGAAAACAGATCGAAGCGTAAGATTTCTCTCGTCCTACAAAACTTCTTCCCTTTATTAGCCTCTGCAACGCTTGGATGGCAACTGCACGTGGAGCGCAATTACGCACTGCATAGTTACCTTGTATATGACAAGGGGGCCCGGGTCCACTATGCCAAAAGAAGTCCCACCAGGTGAACCGTTGTCATGATGAGAAGTTGGGAACCTAAGGAAGGCATCCTGACAAGGCTACGATATTGCGTTGGGAACCGATGCAAAAATCATATTAGGAACCGGCACACTTCAAAACTTGGGATCCGCATGTCGCGTATCCCATCTGCCAAATCCATAAGGGCCACGTAGCGGCGACACAGGACGTGCCATTGTTTCAACCGCTCAAGTGAAAATTTAAAACACCAACATGAGAAGTGATGGTGGCCCCACCTGTGAGATCAAAACCTCCCTCGAGGTGGGCTTGGGGGCCACTATCGGTACCCTGCGGACTAGGTGCCCTCGAGTACCAGACGAAGAAGCATTGAGTCCCACCTTCCAGAAGAGAGGACTTTAGAAGGCCAACATGTGTCCCGCAGTTCCGGGCTTTCCTCCCTCCTAAGGGTGGCTCCAGCGCTGCCACATGTCCTGGAGTGCCGGACATGCGTCCCTCCTAAGGGAGGTTTTAGCGCTGCCACGTGTCCCGCAGTGCCAAATTAATTCCGCATTAATGACACACAATCAGAGGGTCTTCAAGTGTGATAATGCTGCCATCAAGACATGTTATTACACAAGTAAACTACTGTTAAGCTCCTACATCGTTTACAGGGTGTTTAATAGCTTGGGGCCACCAGTCAGGCCTCGACCTCGCTGTAACAGGCAGATCTTGGCTTATAAAATGTCTAAGCTGCACGGTAAAAGCTAAGCTAAGCTAACTAAGGTTATCTGATCCCAAACATACGGAATACGCTTAATCATACAACACACCCCCGTGGAGTAGGATATTACGCTCACGCGGCCTGAAACACGTAAAAATCCCTATGTCACCTCTGTTCCTGAGTTCTTTGAGCTATGCCCCTCCTAAAAAAGAACGTCCGCAGACTACTTAGTAGTAACGGGGGAATTGTCGATCACACACTTCGACAAGTATGGTAACGATGAATACTAGGGCTTAGTGGTCCAACACATCGGGCATGGATTTACCCCTAGCAAAACCAGGATGATTCCCGCAAAGAGATTGTGGCATAGCCGAACATGGGAGAGTACAAAAGATGGACAAGGCTGTCACCACGTGCTTCCTGCCCCAACAACCCGTGGGTCTACGAGACATCCAATGCTACTTAATTATCTAAGCACTGCACTTGTATTAGGTAAACACCTTAAGAGTTGCAATACAAGATCCGTCCTAAGGCAATGACTAACCCAAACATTGTTGAACCAATGTTGGGACCAAGCACTAAGATATTAATATCAACATAATCATATTATTACCTATTTAGACTATAGTGGTGGTGTATAATGTTTATGATAATATGAACATTATGATCAGATCATCATAGTATCTACACCTAGCACATACATGGACTCCACAATCAAACAAGAAACGCTTTGCCCAAGTATATGAATAAAGAGAGAGTAATAATATTATTATTATAAAGAATAAAGTCAAAAATGGAAAGAAAGATATATGAGTCATACCTTCCCCAATTTGGACTTGGGACTAAAGGCTCCTCCCTACAACCTAACCTCCATGAAGGAACTAGGAGAACTAGTGTATACAATGAGAGAATGCTTGAGTGGTGTGTGTGTAAAGTGTGATGGAATATTTGTGGAGTGGAAAATTGAAGATGACTCCTTTGTATGCACTCTCTCTATTAGGAGGATAAAATATGACAAGTTATTCTCTCTCTCTTTTTTTCCTCATGCTCTTGTACATGAGCATGAATTTTTTTCTTTTCATGTATCCATGTCTTCTACTCCTCTTTTTCAAATATTTTGAAGAGAGTATTATGCATGAAAAGTATGGAGTATATTTTGATGGTAGAATGGCATGATGGTATTTTGTTAACTTCAAGTGTAGAAGTTTAGCATGTGCCGTGAAATCTTGATCATAAAAGCATGAAAAGATTGTCACATAGGTCCATACTAGTTTGACTAGGCTCAATTTGAAGGCAAATAGCATATGCACGGGGTTTATCAAATTTGAATCATCATATGGCTTTTTTAGGGATTTCTATCAATTGAGGAACATCCATTTTAGAATTTTCTCCAAAAAATCAAGTTTCACCTTCAACTAGGATTTTAGCAGCTCTTATCACTATATCATATCCCACAACAACATAGAATTGGACTAAGGTTTTGGTGCCCACAACCTCCAAGTTTTAAGGCATGAATATTCTAAGCCAATAAACACAATACTTGGAGAATACTAAGTTGTATACTAGGGACTAAGGAAAAACAAAACAGGGCAACTATTCATCATTTCAACTTATGCAAAGTAAAAATATTTTTACCGCACGTCTTTTATTTTATTAACCTAACCTATACTACATTATTTTTTTAGTTTTTAAATGCAAATGATGTGGAAAGAAAGAAATAAAATAATGGAATGCAAATGGGATGTGATACAATTTACCTCAAGTGGGGGTCATCTCCAAGCTTGTTCTTCATCAATTCCCGTGATAAGGGTTGAACCCTTGATGACCAAAATAGGCCAGGAGGTCAGTCTGTTGTTGTTGCAGCGTGGTGTTGATCTTGTTGAACTGTGTGTCGATTTGTTGTTGCCAGTCGTGGGTAGGTTGGATTTGGTCTTGAAGTGCGTTGAGTACGTCACCCGTCTTTACTTCAAGGTATCCTTTGATTGAGTTATGCCATTCCTTGGCTAAGGTAATGAGAACCTCGGGCCGAAATGGAACGATGTCTACTCATCAGTGGAGGAGGCAAGCTACTAGAGCTTGAGTTGGAATCGTAAGGATCCCATCTCCCTTCAGTGGTAATTCGCTCTTGCCATGATGATCCTCCAGCCTCATACGTTTGAGGTTGGGTCCAACCGTGTGGATCAACTGTTGGATCCACTTCCTCTTGGTTCTCATAAGAGGGAGTAGATCGTGGAGGCATCTACATGGATGCTTTTCTTGAACGGCTTCTTGTGACCCTTCCAGAAACTTTACTCCTACGAACTTCTTTGATAGGTTGAAGAGCAATGGTTAGTTGTCGGCATTTGTATAAATTAAAATCCGAGTTATGTAACCGAATCTTATTTATATAGCCTGGATAGAAAAACACAAAGGATCCATATAGATAATGTTTAAGAGTGTGTCCTTGCACTAGATAGTCCTCATCTATCAAGTCGCGGCTTGTTGAAATATATTCAATTGAAGCATTTTCCAAAGCCCCTACTCTCATAGCAATGAGGGTAATTAATGAAGTACATTCAATTGGACCTGTCATTTTAGTGTTCTCTAACCATTGTGACATCTTAGCCTTGATAGGAGCAATTTTAACTTTTCTAACCATGGCAAAAAGGATCCTATGTTCATCCTCAAGAGAATTGTAACATCTCATCTAGGGAACATAGTCATAGCCATTCATCTATGCATGAAGCTTAAAGTGGGATATTGGAAATGGCTATTCCTAGGACCCCTAAGGCTATATCACTAGTCAATTCTTGCCAAAAACCTTGTTTATTAAATTTAGGTAAAATGTTTAAATCTACTATACAATGTTTATGGAAGCTTAGCATTTCACTTAATTCTTTCTATAGGATAAAATATTCTTTTTGAAAAAATCTTAAAGTCATACCTTCACATCCTACATTTAGTGTGCATAGGAATTGAATAGTGAGGAGATGTGAACCTTCCTATACTTTTTGAGCAACATTATCCCATCGTAATGCATGCGAAACGGTAAAGAATTTGGAATCCATACCAATTTTGGAGAGTAGCACCGGATCGTAGGACCTCATGTGAATGAACTCACGATCTCGGAGGAGATAGTAGGCTTGTCGTTCAAAATCGTGCTTCAAGTAGAGTTCGTCTCATTGAGAGGGCAAGTGGAGATTTGTCCTCTTCCATTGGGACGTCGTCTCGCGCACCTCCCCATTGTGTACTTGGTGTAGGTGTAACACCCTCATTTTCACCCACCATGCATTGCATTCATTCTTATACATGTCTAACATAATGCAACACAAAAAAGAAAAAGATTAAAATGAATTGGAGGCAAACTAGCAGATAAAATCAATCTTTGGTACGGACTTGTCTGGATTGGACCCCGAACTAGTCTGGTTTTTCTACTATTGTCCCTCGGACCTGTCCGTTAGTTATTACAAATTATTTAGGTTTGGTCCCTGTTCTCATCCGGACTTGTCCATTTCCATATAGTCTAAAGATTGCTACTGGAACTCTTCAGAGTTGTCCGGTGAAACCCTAAAACTTAGTGCGGTTTTGCAACTGTACAAGCCTTAGACTAGTCCGGCATAGCAACAGACTTGTCAGTTGAACTTTCTATTCCTTGGACAGACTCGTCTGTTCAACTCTCTGAACCTCGAACGGACTTGTCCGGCCCACTACGGACTAGTCCAGTATTTGGGGTTTCAACTCGGATTCTATTTTTCCTCCACGACGAGTTATCGGGTAATTTACCTATTTGGGCCCAAGAATGTCGTGCCCCACCTCTGAGGAGCCCAAGTGTGACCCAACTGTAAGGATCGAAATGCCCAAGAGGGGGAGGGGGTGAATTGGGCTTTCTTTCAAATTTTAAGGCAATTAAAAACTAACAACCTAAAGCCCAATTCCCTATGCGATTAAACTATGCAATCAATGTAAATTAAAGTTGCAGAATGAAGATTGCATAAGTGTAAAAAGAGAGAGGGATGCAAACGCTCAAGGGACACGGAGTTTATCCCGTGGTTTGGTAAGATCACAAGGATCTTCCTACATCCACGTTGTGGCACCCACCGAGGGGTTTTGCCACTCCCAAGTCACCGAGACAAGGGGGTCTTCATTATTCTTCTCCGTTCGCCAACCTTGGCAAGGTGGAGCTCAAGCCTTGTACACTTTGGAATCCTCCGGGCTTCCACAATCCTCTTGGCAAGCTCCGGAAGTCACACACACCAAGGGACACTCCCTTATTGCTCTCACTACACTAGAGACTCCAATCACCAAGAGTGGAGGCACCCAAGCACTATCTCTAGCTAGTTCTAGCCTATCTCTTGGTGTACAAATGATGAACAAAAGATGTGAAAGTGGTTAGCTCTATTGCTTGAATGCTCTAGGATGTGTAGAGTATGTCTGGGCTTCAAGTCTTGTCGATTTGATAGGTTGAAGGGGTATAAATAGCCAGCCTCCACGAGATAGCCGATGGAAAAGTAGGCTAACATCACTTCTCTGCGAACACCGGATGATCCGATGTCTCCCCTTCAGTTAACATCGGTCAAAGCCAAATTAGCTGATGTCACTGTGTCAGATATGACCGTTGTTAGACCGATGTTGATCTGTCTTCTCATCGGATGATCCGGTGGCTCTTCCTCCAGAATTTTGCTTGATCTTGAAGCTTACTGGAGTGATCGGTCGATGTGTGTAAGTCTGCACATCGGATCATCCGGTGCTTCACTTGGTCCAATGGTGTTGCAATCTGTGATGATGGACCGATGTCACTGAGCCACTCACATCGGATGATCTGGTGAGTTCTTTGCTCTGAGGTCTTCTTCTTCTGTTGACACAACTCGACCGATGAAGTCAACTCAAAAACCATCGGATGATCCGGTGTGTTCAACTTGTTGACTTCGAGTTGTTTTGAGTTGTTCTTTTGGAATTTGAACTTGTGACCTCTTTGACACTTGTTTGAAATGTTGTTTTGATTGTCTTTAAGCATTTGAGTGATGTCAAGTTAGAGCTTTCACTTCTTGTCTTCATATGATTTGATTTGATCTCACTCGTTGATTTTATATGGGTCTCCAATGTAATTTTGATTTCATTTGATTGAGTGTTATTGGGACCTTGCATTCACAAATTCATTAGTAATATCGAATGGTTGTCATTAATCACCGAAACCGTACCTCATGGGGCCTAGATGCTTTCAATCTCCCCCTTTTTGGTGATTGATGACAACACAATAATTTAAAGCGCAATAATAATGAATTTGATGATACAATACTCAAGTAGATATGCAATGAATACAAGATAAGACACATTAAGCTTGTAAAAAGCAAATGAAATTTATGGTGCGAAAAGCTCAATCGATTAAAACCATAAGCAAATGAGACAAGCGGAAGAGTGCTTAATTAAAATTACAAAAGAGTACTCAAGCACGAATACAAAGGACAAAACACACACTCCCCCTGAGACTACTACTACCACACCCCCACCTCTTCTCCCCCTTTGGCATCAAGACACCAAAAAGGGATCAGAAAGCCTACAGACCCTGAGAGCTGGGCGCGAAGACGAACTGATCACCGTCGCAGTCGTCGGAGCTGGAGTCGCCGGTCGTAGGAGCTGTCGGAGCGGAGGGAGCTGGAGGGTCCGCTGCCGGTGCTGGAGGAGAGGAAGCAGGTACTGGAGGTGCCGGTGGAGCTGGAGGAAGTGGAGCGCTCACCACGGACGCCGGCGTCTGCTGGAATAGAGTCGTTGTCGGCAGTGGTGAGTGAATTGGTGCGCTGGGTGCCAGAAGTGGTGACATACTGATCGAAGGGATAGGAGTAGTAGGCACCTGAGCAACACCTGGAGCCAGTCCCAGTCCAGGCTGCTGTGGAGGAAGGGCGATCCCGGTCTGAGTGTAAAGGTTGGTGATCAACCCTAGGACCCCCATCATGGCCTGCTGGGTTTGCTGCTGCTGGTCGAGGGTACGGCGGTGCATCTGATCGACCAAGTTGGTGAACCGGTCCGTATCCTCTCGCCTCTGACGGGCGTTCTCCAGCTGGAGCTCTTGCTGCTGCCGCTGCAGCTGTGCCAGGTGAGCAGCCTGCTCTGCTCTGGCCTGCTCAGCAGCGAGCCTGTCCTGCCGCTGCTGCTCGATCATCTGCTGGAGAAGTGTCGATAGCTCTGACGGCTGTGACACCTGCGCCTTGGACACAGGAGGTGGTGTCGGTGGCGGAGCAGCTGATCCTCCTGCCTCGGCGTCGTGCTGCCTCGGTGAGGGTGGAGGCGAAGGGAAGTACTCCTCGACACTCTCGTCTGTGTCGCTCTCGGACCAGACGTGCTGCAAGTCTCCACCTTGAGCTTCTGCCTCAGCCAGACGCTCATCTTCCTTCTCGAGGTCAGACCAATCCTCCTCAGTCAAGCGGGCCCTGACCTGGCGCTCAACTGGACGGCCAAGGCGGCGGTCTCCAGGAGCAGGGGCACGGTAATGTCCGAACCGTGTCACACTCTCGTCAGCAAGCCTGGCCTGTGCTGCATCCCCCTCAGGCACCATCATAGAGCATATGTAATTGATCCAGTGCCCGTAGACCAGCTGCCTCATCATGCCAACCCCATCTGTGATCACGTCTTCCATCTCACACAGGAGGATGTACACAATGTCGAAATCCATCCCGTTCATTATGTAGAACAGGAGGGTCTGCTGCAGACTAATGAACCCCTCCAAGTATCCTGACCTCGGCAGGAGCGTGCGGCGCAAAGCGAGGTGCACAACGCGCGCAGCTGGGGTCAGAAAAGCTGGAACTCTCGGCTGGTCCGGAGAGAACGTGGGGCCAAACAGGGACCGGATCTCGTCAAGCTGTGGTGCTACCCCTCCAGTAAGTGGCCTCCTTGGTGGATCTGCCTGCCCATATACCTTCTCGTGCACGCAGGTGTCGTGCAGGTCCAAACCAAGAAGCTGCCCCAAAGTCTGTCTCGAGAAATGGGAACGCTGTCCCATAAACATGAAGTCGATTGATCTCCTGCCCTCAGAGATGTACAGGGTCGCATAGAAGACACGGACCCAATCTTCCACATATGCACTTCTCTCATAAGCAAGCAGCTGTACCAAACCTCTGTACCTCTCAAAGTATGAATGGACCTCTGTCTCCGCTGCCACTGCAAGCTGCCCCCAGTCCAGGTAGTTGTGCTGAAAAAGCTTGTGCCCCCGACGTCTGTAGGTCTCGTAGAGAGACGCCTGGGTGACAGTCCAGAAGCGACTATCCACAAGAGCCTCACGGGGCTGAGGGTACCTCTCCTCAAGCAGCACGCTCCATCGAAGCTTGCGTAGCTGCTTGGCCTTCATCTTCCGGTAGTCCGTGAGACGGACTCCCTCACTGACACGGACGGCCGTGTCCATCTCGTAGATGGCCCTCTCGGCCTCCCTGTCCTCACGACGGTCGGCAACCGTCGGTCTCGAACGAGGAGCAGCCTCGGTGTGACCCCCACGCGTCCGGGCTGAGCGCCGGCGGACGAGAGGCTCAACCGGCTCCTCTTCGGCGTCGGAGTCGTCGATCATGGGAGGCTGCCTCGGACGAGCCTCGCGGATCCTCAGGGAACCCCCTCGTCCACGCTCACGCTCCTCGGTGGCGCGAGCGGCCATAAGGGCCTTCTTCTCATCCTTCGACAGTTTGCGCTTCTTCGCGGCGGGCTCCGCGATCGCCTTTCCCTTTCCTTTGCGGTCGCGACCCATCTAAAAGCAATGGAGAGCTAGGGTTAATGACGAAGAAAGGAAGGACGGAGAAAACAACGATGGAAATCGCACGGCACGGAGCAAACCTAGGCGACGGAGAGCAAACGGGGACCGGGTGCGAAGTTGAAACGACGGCGGCGAGGAGAGGCGGCGGCGAGGTCGGTGGAGATGTCGGTGGTGAAGGCGGCGCGTGGACGGCGGCGGTGGAGGCGGCGAGTGATGAGGAGAGGCGGCGGCGTCGGTGCTGTGGGCGGCGGCGCTGGTGAATGGTGGCGCGGATGTGTGGCGGCGGCGCTAGGCGGCGGTGCTGCGGGCGGCGGCGACGCTGGGCGGCGGCGCTGAGAGCAGTGGTGGCCGGGGACAACGGTGGTGGCGCTTAGGGCGGCAACGACGGTGGTCGGCGGACGGAGGGAGAGGCGGCGGTGCGCGGGCGAGAGGGAAGGTCGGGGAGAGAGAAAACGGCAGCGGCGCGCGGGTTTAAATAGTGGGACCCAAACCCTAGCCGAAAATTTAACACCGGATGGACCGATGCTAGGTGAAGTTAACATCGGTCGAATACCACAGAAAGGATATTCAAGAATAGCAGTTGACACCGGATGGACCGACGTCTAGGGTTTTGATCATCGGTCGAATAGCACAGCAAGGGTGTTCAAAAGAGTGAAGTTGACACCGGATGATCCGACGTTGGAGGAAGTGAACATCGGTTAAATTGACCACAGCTCCAGAAGAGTGAACATCGGATGGACCGATGTTTTTTGGAATGAACGCATCGTATCATTTGAAATTCAGACAGAATTGGGCTTTGAAGATTGAACACCTATTGGACCGATGAGGGATTGACATAGGCATCGGATAATCCGATGACAACAGAACGAAAACATCCCATATATGTCCTTTGACCAAGCAAACAATCAAAGAGAAACACATGTCTTAGGACTTTTTGGGCAACCCCTTACCCCTCAAAAAGCTAATATGCCAATAGCTTGGCTAGGCCTTAATGCAAATGGAACACCAAGAAAAATAGAGGGAAAAACATCCAAATGAAATGTAAGGCCCATGCTTTGTGAGGTAGAGTATGAAGACTGCTATCTCAATGAAGCATGTTCCTCTAGGCATTAACGTACCTAACATTTTGTTCTTTCCACCTTATATGAGTTGAGATATTGTATTTCAAACAAGTCTCCTTCTCACGAGGTGGGTTCCCCTTTGTGACAATCTACCGTATGCAATGCCAAACAAATTATAGTGCAAGAGATTAAATGAGTGTATGTTAATATGGCAGGGATCATGCAAGGCATAAAATAAATCTATCTTGCCAAGTTTAAACCTTCCAAAGGCTTCCTCAGGGAAAACTATTTCTAGCTCGCCCCTATCCTTTGGGAGTTAGACAAGACCTATATGATATGCATCCTTACATGAACATGGCAACTTACATGACGTTAGATGCATCTAGCACATTTAATTCATTTCTAAGTCTAGAAAGGTTTTCTCATCAAGTGGTTTAGTGAAGATATCCGCCAATTGTTCTTCGGATCTAACACCTTGCAAAGAGATGTCTCCTTTAGCCTCATGATCCCACAAGAAGTGATGGCGAATATCAATGTGCTTAGTGCGGGAGTGTTGAACGGGGTTTCTAGCTATCTTAACCGCACTTTCATTGTCACAAAGGAGAGGCACACAACCAATTTTAATTCCAAAGTCCAAAAGGGTTTGCTTCATATATAGAATTTGGGCACAACATGCACCGGCCGCTATATACTCCGCTTCCGCGGTGGACAAAGCCACGGAATTTTACTTTTTGCTAGACCAAGACACTAGGGAACGCCCAAGCAAGTGGCACCCACCGGAGGTACTCTTGCGATCTACGCGGCATCCGGCAAAGTCCGAATCCGAGTATCCCAAGAGTTGGAAGGTTGTACCTTTAGGGTACCACAAACCCATTTTAGGGGTATGCTTAAGATACCTAAGTATCCTAAAGACCGCCTTCTTATGCGATTCTTTAGGAGCCGCTTGAAAGCGAGCACATAGGCATACACTAAACATTATATCGGGCCTAGATGCGGTAAGATAAAGCAATGAACCAATCATAGAGCGGTAGTGAGATTGGTCAATAGGTTTACCGTCCTTATCCGCATCGAGATGGCAATTTGTTCCCATTGGAGTGCTTCTTGAGCTGCAATCTCCCATCTCATATTTCTTCAAGAGGTCCTTGGTCTATTTCTCTTGGTAGACAAAAGTTCCCTCTTGAAGTTGCTTGATTTGGAATCCAAGGAAGAAGTTGAGCTCTCCAATCATTGACATCTCGAATTCCCTAGACATCATGGTGCCAAACTCATGGCTAAGAGATTTGTTAGTTGAGCCAAAGATAATATCATCGACATAAATTTGACAAATGAATAAATCCCCGTCGATGTCCTTGGTGAAGAGTGTAGTGTCCACCCTCCCGATCTTGAATCCTTGCATGACCAAGAAATCCCTTAGACGTTCATACCACGCCCTAGGTGCTTGCTTGAGCCTGTAGAGCGCCTTGTGTAACCTATACACATGGTTAGGATTCCTCGGATCTTCAAACCCGGGAGGTTGCTCAACATAAACAAGCTCGTTAATATAACCATTAAGAAAGGCACTTTTAACATCCATTTGATAAAGCATTATATTGTGATGTGAAGCAAAAGAAAGGAGTATGCGAATAGCTTCTAACCGAGCGACCGGAGCGAATGTTTCTCCAAAGTCTAGTCCTTCAACTTGTGAAAAACCCTTGGCCACAAGTCTTGCCTTGTTGCAGACCACAACGCCATTCTCGTCTTGCTTGTTGCGGTACACCCACTTCGTTCCGATGACGTTCTTGTCCTTGGGTCGCTCCTCCAACACCCAAACTTCATTGCGGGTGAAGTTGTTGAGTTCTTCTTGCATGGCCATCACCCAATTTGGATCTTGGAGTGCTTCCTCTATATGAGTGGGTTCTACACACGAAACAAAAGAGTAGTGCTCACAAAATGAAGCGACATGGCGAGAACGAGTACTTACTCCCCGTGACGGACTTCCGATGATTTGATCAATCAGATGCGCCTTGGAGATGCGTCCATGCCTCATAAGTGATTGTGAGGCACTTGGCGGTGGTGAAGCATCTTGCGCATCTTGTGGTTGGACTTGATCTTGGACTTCTTCTTGTTGTTGGTGTTGTGTGGCTTGTGAATCTTGCATTGGCAATGGATCATCTTTCTCTTCTTTTTCATCAACTTGAGGCGCCATGGAGGTGTTGATGTTGGAACTTGATGCTCCCCCTTGATCATGGCTCTCCTCAACTTCGGGCTTGATGTCTCCAATGGTCATGTTTTTCATGGCTTCTCGTAGAGGCTCATCATCTATATCATCATGACCAAAACTCTCCTCTTGGGAGCCATTAGTCTCATCGAACTCAACATCACAACTTTCTTCAACTAACCCGGAGGTTTGGTTGAATACTCGATATGCTTTTGAGTTTGACGCATAACCAAGAAAGATACCAACATCACACCTTCTTTCAAACTTACCGAGCCTTTTCTTGCGGTAGATATAGCATTTGCACCCGAAGACTCGGAAGTAGGAGATGTTGGGCTTTCTCCCAATGAGGAGCTCATATGGGGTCTTTTGAAGTAGTCGATGAAGATAGACCCTATTTGCAGCATGGCACGCCGTGATGATTGCTTCCGCCCAAAACTTCTCCGACGTGCCATAGTCATCAAGCATTGCTCTAGCAAGAGTGATAAGGGTCTTGTTCTTCCTTTCAACGACACCATTTTGTTGGGGGGTGTATGTGGCCGAAAACTCATGCTTCACGCCTTCACGATCACACCACTCCCCAACGTTGTAGTTCTTGAACTCGGTGCCGTTGTCACTCCGGACCTTGATGATGGGATGTTGAAATTCCCTTTGAGCACGTTTAGCAAAGGTCTTGAAAACTTCCGGAGTTTCACCCTTGTCACCTAGAAACAAAGTCCAAGCATATCGAGAATAATCGTCAACGATAACAAGACAATAGAAGTTACCACCAAGACTTTGATATGTGGACGGTCCGAAGAGGTCCATGTGGAGTAGTTCAAGCGGCTTGGAGGTTGACACCATTGTCTTCATTGGGTGGTGTGAAGCAACTTGCTTCCCGGCTTGACAAGCGCTATAAAACTTGTTTTTCTCAAATGTGACTTCCTTCACGCCGGTCACCATCCCAAGCTTGAACGACTTCTTGAGCTTGCTCATGCCAATGTGAGCAATGCGTCGATGCCATAGCCAACCCAAGCTTGTCTTGGTGAAAAGACAAGTGGTCAAGCTAGCATCCTTGTTGGAGAAGTCCACCAAGTAAAGATGTCCATGCCGGAAGCCTTTGAAGATTAGTTCTTTGCTTGATTCACTGGTTACTACAACACCATTCTTGTCAAAGGTGCACGTTAGTCCAAGATTACATAATTGTGCAATTGAAAGTAAATTGAAACTAAGTGACTTAACATATAGTACATTGGAAATGGACAAATCATGTGAAATAGCAATTTTACCTAAACCAATTACCTTCCCCTTTGAGTTGTCACCAAAGGTGACTTGTTCATGATTGTCGGGGTTCTCTATGGTAGTGAACATACCATCATTGCCGATCATATGTTGAGTGCACCCGCTATCGAGTACCCAATGCTTTCCTCCGGCTTTGTAGTTCACCTTGGTGTTACCTTTTGCCATGAGGCACATAGGAGGTGGACGAAGAGGTGAGTTGTCCTTGTCGACGATGGCAAGACCCGCCAAGTTTTCTTCATCTTCACTCTCTTCGTCGCTTGACTCTTCATCTGTGATCCACTCATTTGCCTTGCACATGAAAACTTTTTGAGGCCCTCTTCTCTTCTTTGGAAAGAGCTTGGTCTTCTTTCCTTTGTCAAATTTCTTCTTTCCAAAGGAACGCTTGGGCTTGATCTCTTCTTCATCTTCATCGCTTTCTTCTAGCTTTCTATGCTTTCCCTTATGGTTGTCCTTCCTCTTGTCCGGTCTTGGACAATCATATGATATGTGGCCTTGATCACCACAATTATAGCATGTCTTATTTTCATCTTTTCTTGGGAGGAAGGCTTTCTTCTTGGGATCAAAAGAGTATCCCTTCTTTGCGATCTTGGAGTTTAGACGTGAGAATTTTCTCATCATCAACGCAAGCTCATCATCGTCATCTTCGCTTGTTGCTTGCTCTCCTTCGCTTGAGCTAGGCTCAACCACTTTCTTTTTCTTGGGAGTTGTCTTCTTAGTTGAAGCCTTGAGAGCAATGGATTTTGACGATGACTCCTCCATCATTCCAAGTACGCTCATCTCATGAGCATGAATTTCTCCAATGAGCTCCGAGACTTCAATGTTGTCAAGTGATTCCTTTTGGAGCATTGAATTGATAATGTTGTACTTGGGCTTTGGTAGAAGCATGAGGATCTTGCGGTTGATAAGTCCCTTACCAAGAGAAGCAGTGTCAAGTGCGTTAATCTCCTCAATGAGCACATTTAAACGAGAAAACATTTGGTTAACATTCTCATGAGGAAGCATTTTGAATTCATCGTACTTGGATTTAAGCAAGTGATATTTGAGTTCTTTAACACGAGATGAGCCCTCATGAATTTCAATTAAACATGCCCAAATTTCACAAGCTTTCTCTTTACTAGCAATTCTAGCAAATACGTCTTGACTTATACATTCATAGATGGCATTTCTAGCCTTAGCATCCCATTTTAGTTGCTCACCAACATAATTGAGATCTCCAAATCCCGCATGGGTCGCTTCCCAAACTTCGGGAGCAATAGACTCTAGATAGGCACGCATGCGTGCTTTCCAATAGGCAAAGTTCTTGCCCTCGAAGGTAGGAACCGAACCCCCCTTCTTGGCCATTTAAGCTCTCTAGCGGTGAAGCTAGAACGATCCAATGAGCAACCTTGCTCTGATACCAAGGTATTTGGGGTTTCAACCTTGTGATCCAATGAGCAACTTGTCCGGCCCACTACGGACTAGTCCAGTATTTGGGGTTTCAACTCGGATTCTATTTTTCCTCCACGACGAGTTATCGGGTAATTTACCTATTTGGGCCCAAGAATGTCGTGCCCCACCTCTGAGGAGCCCAAGTGTGACCCAACTGTAAGGATCGAAATGCCCAAGAGGGGGGGGGGGGTGAATTGGGCTTTCATTCAAATTTTAAGGCAATTAAAAACTAACAACCTAAAGCCCAATTCCCTATGCGATTAAACTATGCAATCAATGTAAATTAAAGTTGCAGAATGAAGATTGCATAAGTGTAAAAAGAGAGAGGGATGCAAACGCTCAAGGGACACGGAGTTTATCCCGTGGTTCGGTAAGATCACAAGGATCTTCCTACATCCACGTTGTGGCACCCACCGAGGGGTTTTGCCACTCCCAAGTCACCGAGACAAGGGGGTCTTCATTATTCTTCTCCGTTCGCCAACCTTGGCAAGGTGGAGCTCAAGCCTTGTACACTTTGGAATCCTCCGGGCTTCCACAATCCTCTTGGCAAGCTCCGGAAGTCACACACACCAAGGGACACTCCCTTATTGCTCTCACTACACTAGAGACTCCAATCACCAAGAGTGGAGGCACCCAAGCACTATCTCTAGCTAGTTCTAGCCTATCTCTTGGTGTACAAATGATGAACAAAAGATGTGAAAGTGGTTAGCTCTATTGCTTGAATGCTGTAGGATGTGTAGAGTATGTCTGGGCTTCAAGTATTGTCGATTTGACAGGTTGAAGGGGTATAAATAGCCAGCCTCCACGAGATAGCCGTTGGAAAAGTAGGCTGACATCACTTCTTTGCGAACACCGGATGATCCGATGTCTCCCCTTCAGTTAACATCGGTCAAAGCCAAATTAGCTGATGTCACTGTGTCAGATATGACCGTTGTTAGACCGATGTTGATCTGTCTTCTCATCGGATGATCCGGTGGCTCTTCCTCCAGAATTTCGCTTGATCTTGAAGCTTACTGGAGTGATCGACCGATGTGTGTAAGTCTGCACATCGGATGATCCAGTGCTTCACTTGGTCCAATGGTGTTGCAATCTGTGATGATGGACCGATGTCACTGAGCCACTCACATCGGATGATCCGGTGAGTTCTTTGCTCTGAGGTCTTCTTCTTCTGTTGACACAACTCGACCGATGAAGTCAACTCAAAAACCATCGGATGATCCGGTGTGTTCAACTTGTTGACTTCGTGTTGTTTTGAGTTGTTCTTTTGGAATTTGAACTTGTGACCTCTTTGACACTTGTTTGAAATGTTGTTTTGATTGTCTTTAAGCATTTGAGTGATGTCAAGTTAGAGCTTTCACTTCTTGTCTTCATATGATTTGATTTGATCTCACTCGTTGATTTTATATGGGTCTCCAATGTAATTTTGATTTCATTTGATTGAGTGTTATTGGGACCTTGCATTCACAAATTCATTAGTAATATCGAATGGTTGTCATTAATCACCGGAACCGTACCTCATGGGGCCTAGATGCTTTCACCAACCAAGGCCTATATTTGTCTCCACCGACATTTACTTGGATTCCACCACAATCTCACCACCCCTCCTCCTATATAAATACCCGCCACCCACCCTTTACCCCCTTTGCCATCATTAGAAGAAACCCTACGCTTTGTTCTCTTGAGATTCGCCGTCCTTGAAGACAAAAGATCTCACCGTGAGGAAGGGGGGAGAAGGAAGAAGGAAGAGGAAGGAGAAGGAGTATAAAACAAGATCGTCATCGCTGCTGCGATCTTCTTCACCAATTATTTGTCTTCTTTGGATCTAGATGTCAAGATCTCGCGTTACACCAAATCCTCGACCATTGAACCAATAGATTCACGATAACTATTCTAGATCCAAATTTCCACATCAATTCTGATTTCATCTTGATTTAAATCATGTCCCAGATGGAAATTTTGTAAAACCCTGTACATAGAGGACTTGTCCGGTCCAGTGCGGACTAATCCGTTGAACTTTGTGGTCCAGAGTGGACATGTCTGGCCAATGTGCGGACTAGTCCAGCCTCTGAATTCTGAAATTCCTGGAACTTTTCCCAGTTTCTCCCAAATTGATCGAAACATGCTCATACATGTAAAACTTAATCGTAACTATTTAGTAAGCAATACTAGTAACTTAATAAAATGTACTACATTGTAATTGCATCATTCATGCGTATGGGGGCACATTGAGTACTATGTGATTATTTATTGATTATAATGTTTGTTTCGCACGGTTGTCGCGTGGAATAGAAGGTAACACCCTAGAAGGTTCTTACGAGGACCTGCAACACCAGAACTTTGAAGCTCTTGATCCAAACTAGCCGCTGGATGTAGGATCGAAGAGTACGTGAAAATCTACCAGAGGGGGTGAATGGTAGATTTAAAAATCTTACACAGCGGAAACAATTAAACCCCAACACCTTCGGCAGAAAAACGATCTGTTAAAAAAATCGTGTGTGAGACTAATCTAAACATGTTTCACCGAGAAAAAAAATGATCTATATCAGAGAGATTCAAGTCACGGAGAAAACACAAGAAGAATCACTCAATTCCGTCGAGAGAAACTCAAGTTATGATCGAAAGATCGAACAAAGGTCAATCTGACCTACCCGAGAAAAACAGTTTCTGGAATGCTGCAAAGAAACTTGTGTAGATCAGAAACCACAAATCCAATGACCGTGAAGTTTTGACATATGATATATAATCAAGTTGTGAAGACAACCCAAAAAGAATCACGTCAATTGGATCTGTAAAACTTGAGTGATGATAAAACCACCGACAAAAGGTAGTGCTGTCCAGAAACTCGACGAGTAAAATTTGTCTAGAACAAATCGGACGAACAAGGCACAAAAGTTCCTTCAAACTACGAATTTTATTCAATAGAACAGAAGAGGAACAGCCCCAAAGTCGTGCACCACGAGATCTGGGCTCCCTTGCTTATATAACTAGCCCTTAGGCCAACCCAATATCAACTAGGACTCCAATCCTACTCAGATCACGAATCGTAACTTTCCATAACTGCTCAAGATTCTTCTATACGCAGATAGAAGCAATCTTAAGACTTCGAAACATCTTAGGAACGTATCCCACATTCCTAAACAACTCAAATTCATGACCCACACGAAATCTTATCATAACCAACTCGATACTTTCCATACTGAGCTATAACTGACTTCACTGCAGCCGAAGTCATCAACCGATACGATCCGATCCTTCCAACCAGATCTTCCCATTCATAAACCATCTTCGGAACCATGTTGCCACGTCATGCACCGCATTTATACGTGAAAACACCTTCCTTCGACGTCCAGTAACCTTCATATGCACTGCCCTTGATTCAATCATCCTGCGCGACCTCCTGATCAGCTCAACCACAGTTCCTTCCGAACTTGGTTGTTGGAACCTCATCTCCTCCCTGAGACTAGTCCAATGGATCCCGTCACCAGCCATGACTTGAACTCAAGCAACACCTGCACATGAATAAACAACCAATCCATACGAGCCCAAGTCCTCGACTTGAGTCAAGTTAGTTTCGAACACAACAACTTATGTGAGCACCTCACATAAGCATGTTGCAAAACCACAGTAACAAGATATTATCCATATCAACCAAAATGCACCAAAAACTTAGCAAATGAATACTAAGCAATCTTTCCAACAATGTAAAGCAAGTACAAAACATTGCAAATGAAAAGTAGAAGCACTACGGTCAAGTTCCGGACCTTGCCAGAGCAACCCGGACCTTGAGCCGGAGCTAACAAAAGCTAGTAGAACCTAGCGCCGGAGCTTACCAAAACTAGTACAACCAAGCTCCCGCCTGAGCATGCAAAACTAGTCGGATCTTAGCAAAAACATGCCGGAGCTATCAAAATCATGTCGGAGCTATTAAAAACATGTCAGAGCTATCAAAGACATGCCGGAGCTAAAGACAAAACTTCACTGGAGCTGACCAAAGCTAGTCGGACCTTGCTGTAGCTCGGAGCTAGAGTCGGACCTTGATAAAAAGGTGTTTTGGTGATATTCAAAACTTTTATCATCAAGGCCAAGTGTATTCACGACAAGCCAATATATTCAGCACACATAGGTCTCACAATCTCCCCCTTGATGAATGCATTGGCAACACCACTTAAAATCCGAACATTGGCTTATTCTCATTAAAAGTTTTGAAGAAAATTTCTCCTCTTTTTGTAAATCTGAAATAAAATGAGAAGAAAAGCAAAAATTCAAAATTCAAAATTCACATATTTCTCCCCCTTTATAATCTCTCCCCATGCACATTATCTTTCCCTTTTTGAATGTGTGATTAATCTCTCCCCCTTTGACAATGTATTCAGCAAGGTAAAAGAGAAATTTTAATTGTTATGAGCATATTATAACATATACATATAAAACAAAGCTCATCCGAGTCATACTATCAAGTAACTTACACTATCACATCAATGAGATACATAAAGTAGTGTAAGCCATGCTAGAGATCATATGTAATTTTCAATTTAAGCAAGTCACGATCTCACAAACTTAACTATTTCATAACTCGAAAGCATGACACTAGTTGCTGCATTTTATTATTTTTCAAAACACAAATTAAGATCATATGATATTTGCAAGAGATTATATGCACATCTGCCTTATTCTAACCAACCAAGTCAAGTCTATGTCATTTGACAATCAGAAGCTTAAGGACATGGTTTTAGTCATACACAACTTCTTCCAAGTTCAAATCTAAGTGCAATGATAAGCCATCTCAAAAGAAGGAGTGCGATGCATGCATATTCTCTTGATCTTTTCTCAATTTATATTTGTTCATAAAAACTCAACATGTGAGTTGATTACTTGAGTAATTCTTTATGACTAAATGCACTTGTGAGCATGCAACAAGTTCAAAACAGCAAGAAAGTTCGACCATGACCAGATTTAGTGTAAGTAATTATTCCAATTACTAGACATGGCAAAAACTACAAAATGTATAACACGAGTAATGTAGTAAGAACTTTCAGCATGTAAAAGGAATCACAAGTCATATATGTATGAAATACTATGCTTATATTATTTTAGTTCAGATTCACACATAGACTTCCATGTTTTAAAAACTCCCTCTCAATTTAAACCATGAGGATGCATAACCCCTATTTCACTACGAATGTAACAAAAACGAGTGAAATCCAAAGGTTCTGTAAAAATATCAGTCAAATGTTGTTCGATATCTACATGGTGAAGCACAATGTTTCCTTTTTCAACATTATCACGGAGAAAGTGATACCTAATGTCAATGTGCTTAGTTCTAGAATGTTGCACGGGGTTTTTAGCAATGCAAATTGCACTAGTGTTATCACAAAAAAGTGGAACACTATCTAGATCAACCCCATAGTCCTTAAGTGTTTGAACAATCCAAAGAATTTGTGAGCAAGCACTAGCAGCAGCTACATATTCAGATTCGGCTGTGGATTGTGCAACTGAATTTTGTTTTCTAGAGGACCAAGCAACAAGTGAATTACCAAGAAAATTACAAGCACCGGAAGTACTTTTCCTATCAATCCTACAACCTCCAAAATCAGCATCGGAAAAAGCTTTTAAGGTAACGGTTGAGGAAGAAGGAAGAAAAATGCCAAATTCTTGAGTTCCATGTAAGTACCTAAGAATCCTTTTGATGGCTTGACGATGTGAAGCACGTGGGGAAGCTTGAAACCGTGCACAAAGACATACGCTGAATTGTATGTCTAGTCTTGATGTCGTGAGGTATAAAAGTGATCCGATCATGCTTCTATATTCTTTTTGATCCACTGGTTCACCATCTTCATCAAGTTCAAGTGTTGTTGCTGTTCCCATTGGTTTCCAAAGAGGCTTGCTTTTGTCCATGTTGAAGCGCCTTAGGAGGTCTTTTGTATACTTCGTCTGATGCACAAAGGTACCCTCCTTGGTTTGCTTGATTTGCAGCCCCAAAAAGTAAGTGAGTTCACCCATCATACTCATTTCAAATTCGTAACTCATCATTGCTGAAAACTTGGACACAAGATCATGAGAAGCACAACCAAATATAATATCATCCACATACACTTGAACGAATAATGAGTCATTGCCATGTTTAAGCACAAAAAGAGTTTTATCAACCTTGCCCATGGTAAATCCCTTTTCAAGTAAGAATGTTTTTATCCTATCATACCTTGCTCTAGGGGCTTGTTTGAGACCGTATAAGGCTTTGGACAGTTTGTAAACATGATTAGGAAAATCTGGTTTTTCAAAACCCGGTGGTTGTTTGACATAAACCTCCTCATCTATGTAGCCATTAAGAAAAGCACTTTTAACATCCATTTGATATAGCTTAAAACCTTTAGATGCTGCAAAAGCTAACAAAATTCTTATGGCTTCTAATCTAGCAACGGGAGCAAAAGTTTCATCAAAATCTAGACCTTCAACTTGAGTGAAACCTTGAGCAACCAACCTAGCCTTATTCCTAACCACAACCCCATCCCCACTTTGTTTATAAATACCCATTTAGTGCCAATTAAATGTGACCTTGAGGTGGAGGTACAAGTTTCCAAACATTATTTCTTTCAAAATTTTATAACTCTTCTTGCATGGCAAAATCCAAGATTCATTAGTGAGTGCGTGTGATATATCTTTGGATTCAAAAGAACCAACAAAAGCAGAATGAGCATGAGATTTTGGATCGCAAAACCTAGACCGTGTAACTCATTCGTGCAAGCTTCCAATAATTTGTTGTGGAGAATGAATTTTGAGAACCCGGAGGGGAGTGGACACTTCACAAGCTTCTTCTTCTTCTTCTTCATGTTCATCACAAATCGATGAGCTTGTGACTTGAGGAGGATCTGGACCAGCAATGGTGGTCGTCGGTGCTGGCTGTGGATCAATATCAGGAGCTCGAACAATGTTATTAGCTGCTGAATTTTTGGGCAGCAGTTCCACTCTTCCTCATCTTCAATGAAAATGCTCCCCCCCTGCGGATATGGATCTGGACCTGCAATGTTTGAACTAGTACCTGGGCTAGATTCATCAAAAGACACTTCACAAGTCTCCACAATTTTGTTAGTGTCAAGTAAAAGCACACGGTAGCCTCTAGTATGAGATGGATAACAAAGAAACATGCCATCAATGGATCGAGGTTCAAATTTATCAAGATTACCATTTTTCTTAACAAAGCATTTGCAACCAAAGACCCGAAAGTGCGTAACACTAGGCCTATGTCCAAACCGGAGCTCATATGGTGTTTTACCTAGCTTAGCGCGCAAGAAAACACGATTTGAGACATAACAAGCGGTTGCAATCGCATCAGCCCAAAATTTCCTAGGAGTTTGATATTCATCAAGCATAGTCCTAGCCATCTCAACTAAGGTTCTGTTCTTTCTTTCTACAACACCGTTTTGTTGAGGTACATATGGTGAAGAAAATTGATCATCTATTCCATTTTTAGCACAAAAGTGATCAAAAGATTTATTTTTAAATTCAGTTCCGTTATCACTTCTAATTGCCTTTAAAGATCCTGAGTGATCAATTGATAATCTAAGAAATAAAGTCCTAAAGTGACTAAAAGCTTCATTCTTAGACGCCATAAAGTAAACCCATGAGTATCTAGAATAATCATCAACAATAACAAGAACATACCATTTACCTCCGAAGGATTGAACACGTGAAGATCCTATGGTGTCAAGGTGCAAAAGTTGACCCGGTTCAGTTGTCATGATCATTGTGAGAGGAGTATGTGAACCTGCAACCATCTTAGCATGTCTACAAGAAGAGCATACAATTTCTTTGTCCCCTTTAAGCTTAGGCAGCCCACGTATGCGATCAAGAGCACTAACACGTGTTAGATGATCAAAGCCTACGTGAC
The DNA here is from genome assembly GCA_036927565.1 of Tuctoria greenei. Taxonomy (NCBI): domain Eukaryota; kingdom Viridiplantae; phylum Streptophyta; class Magnoliopsida; order Poales; family Poaceae; genus Tuctoria; species Tuctoria greenei. Next base: position 139,281,002 of record JAYESD010000001.1, on the reverse strand, counting down.
CAAGTCTACGATGCCAACAATATAAGTCCTTTGAATCATTAGCAACTAGACACCTATGCTTAGAGAAAGACATATCAAAATCAGCTTTAAAAACTCTTCCAAACCGTGACATGTTAAAAATAAGCTTGCTATTTGAACCTACAACTTTGCAGCAGTTTTTATTGAAAATAATTTCCATATTTTCATCTAGCAATTGTGAAACAGAAAGCAAGTTGTATTTCAAATTTTTGACAAGTGCCACATCTTTCAAAATGTAGTGATCATTTACTATAACCGAACCTTTAGCAATTATAGGAGTTGAAGAATTATCAGCAAAAGTAACATTCTCTACACGTGACACAAAAGAGAGGGAGGAGAACCATTCTTTGTTACCTGTGATGTGGCGTGAGCAACTTAAATCCACAATCCAAATGTTCTCCTTCCTTAAGCATGTAACCTACATAGAAGCACAATACGTCGATGACTCAATACTGGGGTTATTCAAAAGGCATTTAGGTATCCAATACTGAGTCACACGGCATGTAGCAGGAAAAACACGTGGAAGCTGAGATAAAACAGCAGGTTTATGAGTCAAAGTTTGAGGTTTTCTATTCTTAACTCGTTTAGCACAAAAACCAGTAGCGGGGGTAAAAGCAGCAGTTCCAAAAGACAAGGCTGAAACTCCAGAAGCAAAAGCTAAAGTTCCGAAGGAAACAACAGAAGGTCCGGGAGCTCTCGGAGCTATCGGAACTACCGGAGCTGCTGTTGCGGATTTCTTACCGGAAGCTCCAGAAGCTACCTTTTCAAATTTCTAACTCACTAAAGCAGGTTGTGTTTTTCTAATTGCATGAAAGTTATAAGATCTAGTAATCACTCTTTCCTTTTTCTGTTGTTTAGGTAGTCTATAACAAAAATCTATGACATGACCATCTCTACCACAGTAAGTGCAATGAAATTTAACTTTGTGCTCATGTCTAGATGAGCAAACAATATTTTTATTTGAAACCAAATGAGACAACACTCCTGCAGATTTGAAAACCACTTCTTTTTGTTTAGGAACTGTTTGAATCAAACCACTTCCTAATGACTTTACAATTTTATGTGGATGTGCCTTAGCATGAGCATGAGAATCAAAACCTAAACCAGTTTTATCTTTGCACGACTTGGAAGAATTCAGCAGCAAGTTTAGGTTCTTATTCCCATTACAAAACTGATCTAGTGTCCTATTCATGTCATCAAGTCTCTTAGACAAGTCTAGGCAGTTTGCACATGAAGGTTTTCCTTTTAGTTTGCAATTGGAGCAATATTTAACTTCATGAGAATGTAAAGCATTGTTCAATATAGAAATTTCATTCATAGCATCTTCCAGTTTTTTATCAAGATCATCACAACTAGAACAATGCAAATCAATTGTAGAACAAGAAGCATCTTTTAAGTTTCCAATATTAAGTGCAGCAAGCTTTTTGTTCTTTTCAGTTTCAAGTTCAAGTTTATCAAGTGTGGAGGTATGTGCGCTTCTTAGGGAGGACAATTGTTCATATATTAAGTCACATGAGGAACAAGAATCATCACTAGGAATCAAGGATTTCAAACGATTAATTTCAGATTCTAGTGACTCAATTTTAGCAGCATTGTCCCTAAGCTTTTTGTCCTTTTTCTTAACAATAATAGTGGCACAAGAAATAGCATCACACATTTCTTCGCAAGTAGGACATACCTCTTCATTGTCGCTGTTGTGTTCTGCCTCCTCCATACTTGATCTTGACTTGCCCACCATGAAGCACAAGTTTGCCAAATTCCCTTCCTCTTCATCATTTCCAATGTCCACGTCGCTTGAGCCAAGTTCCTGGAGTGCTGAGATAAAACTGTTCACCAGTTGGCGACCTGTAAAGCCCTTCTTTTTCTTCTTATCGTTTGTTGAGGAGTGCTTTATCCTTGATTGTTTTTCTTCCCGGGAGGTAGGACCTAAAAGGTTAGGACAATCTGTACGAAAGTGTCCTGTCTTACCACATTCGAAGCATCGTTGAGGTCCGAAGCTTCCTCTCCTTCTAGTTCTCACATTTTGCAATGCTTTTGAGAACCTCGTAGAAAGAAGTGCTAGCTCCTCCTCTGGAAACTCCTCAATCTGTTCAAGGGTTAGAGAGGACAACAAAGAAAGTGTACCACAAGATGAAGATTGGCTGGAGCTAGGCATATCATGTTGAGAAACAAAAGCAATAGACTTGTTGGGGTTCTTACGTGATATTATGTCAATTTCATGAGTTTTTAGCTTGGAATATATCACATCTAAAGTAAGTGTACTCATGACAGTAGATTCACGAATAGATGTGACTTTCATCTCCCAAATTGACATATCTAATGCACTTAGCAATTGCATAGCATTTTCAGCATCTGAAAAATTTACATTCACGCTATGCAAGTTACTGAGAATTTTATTAAAGCGAGCAAAGAGGTCATCAATGGACTCACCGGGTTGCATCTCGAAGCGCATGTATTCTTTCTTGAACATGTCCTATCTTACCTCCTTTATCGTGTTGGATCCTTCGTGGTAGTCACAAAGTGCTTTCCACACATCGTATGCAGATCGGAGGTGCGCAACATGGTCGAAGTCGCTTTGAGTTAATCCTTGTATGATCAAGTTCCGAGCCTTGTTGTTGTTGTCGACATCTCTCAGATTTGTAGCTGTAACTTGATCGTTCGATGGCACTTCGTAAGGCTTGTATAGCTTCTCCCATATTGCAAAGCCTTGTGCCTGGATGAAAGCCTTCATGCGTGCCTTCCAAACCTGAAAATCAATACCAGCAAACACACAAGGTTTGGCGGAGTACTTCTCCATGATGATTAGTCAAAAACACGTGCAAATCACAAAGATTAGAGCACCATGGCTCTGATACGAATTTTTGGATCGAAGAGCACGTGAAAATCTACCAAAGGGGGGTGAATGGTAGATTTAAAAATCTTACACGGCAGAAACAATTTAACCCCAACACCTTCGGCAGAAAAACGATCTGTTAAAGAAATCGTGTGTGAGACTAATCTAAACATGTTTCACCGAGAAAAAAATGATCTATATCAGATAGATTCAAGTCACGGAGAAAACATAAGAATAATCACTCAATTCCGTCAAGAGAAACTCAAGTTATGATCGAAAGATCGAACAAAGGTCAATCTGACCTACCCTAGAAAAACAGTTTCTGGAATGCTGCAAAGAAACTTATGTAGATCAGAAACCACAAATCCAATGACCGTGAAATGTTGACATATGATATATAATCAAGTTGTGAAGACAACCCAAAAATAATCACATCAATTGGATCTATAAAACTCGAGTTATGATAAAACCACCGACAAAAGGTAGTGCTATCCAGAAACTCGACGAGTAAAACTTGTCTGAAACAAGTTGGACGAACAAGGCACAAAAGTTCCTTCAAACTACGAATTTTATTCAATAGAACACAAGAGGAACAGCCCCAAAGTCGTGCACCACGAGTTCTGGGCTCCCTTGCTTATATAACCAGCCCTTAGGCCAACCCAATATCAACTAGGACTTCAATCCTACTCAGATCACGAATCGTAACTTTCCATAACTGCTCAAGATTCTTCTATACGCAGATAGAAGCAATCTTAAGACTTCCAAACACCTTAGGATCGTATCCCACATTCCTAAACAACTCAAATTCGTGACACACACGAAATCCTATCATAACCAACTCGATACTTTCCATACCGAGCCATAACCGACTTCGCCGCAGCCGAAGTCATCAACCGATATGATCCGATCCTTCCAACCAGATCTTCCCATTCATAAACCATCTTTGGAACCATGTTGCCACGTCATGCACCGTATGTATACGTGAAAACACCTTCCTTCGACGTCCAGTAACCTTCATATGCACTGCCCTTGATTCAATCATCCTGCGCGACCTCCTGATCAGCTCAACCACAGTTCCTTCCGAACTTGGTTGTTGGAACCTCATCTCCTCCCTGAGACTAGTCCAATGGATCCCGTCACCAGCCATGACATGAACTCAAGCAACACCTGCACATGAATAAACAACCAATCCATACGAGCCCAAGTCCTCGACTTGACTCAAGTTAGTTCCGAACACAACAACTTATGTGAGCACCTCACATAAGCATGTTGCAAAACCACAGTAACACGATATTATCCATATCAACCAAAACGCACCAAAAACATAGCAAATGAATACTAAGCAATCTTTCCAACAATGTAAAGCAAGTACGAAACATTGCAAATGAAAAGCAGAAGCACTACAGTCAAGTTCCGGACCTTGCCAGAGCAACCCAGACCTTGAGCCGGAGCTAACAAAAGCTAGTAGAACCTAGCGTCGGAGCTTACCAAAACTAGTACAACCAAGCTCCCACCGGAGCATGCAAAACTAGTTAGAGCTTAGCAAAAACACGCCGGAGCTATCAAAATCATGTCGGAGCTATCAAAAACATGTTGGAGCTATCAAAGACATGCCGGAGCTAAAGACAAAACTTCACCGGAGCTGACCAAAGCTAGTCGGACCTTGTTGTAGCTCGGAGCTAGAGTCGGACCTTGATAAAAAGGTGTTTTGGTGATATTCAAAACTTTTATCATCAAGGCCAAGTGTATTCACGACAAGCCAATATATTCAGCACACATAGGTCTCACACTGGATCAAGGCATGTGTCATTGACCATTTTGATCCTGTTTTCAAATATTTTGTTAAAGTTGCATGCTTGTGTCAAATTGATGGGAGACCTAAGATAGGTGTTTACTATACTTGTATGACCACCCTTGTCACTTGGGATATATTGTAGAGACCCGGGAAGGGTGTTTTCCTATTTTGCTTCGCTTTTCTTAATTGGGATTGGCAACAACCAAGTGACTCATTATGAACTAATATACATATGGACTATGTGAATTGATGATAATGATGACTTAAGTAATATGGAACTGGGGTGATCTAAGCAAGCATGGCTTGTGGACTGGGTTGGATCAATTGGTGGTTTCTCTTGCCTTAGTTCTAAGGAATGGTTCATGTGAGAATATGCCAGGGCAACAGTGCCACCACAAGGCCAAGTATGGGTGCGGCATAGCTGAATAATTTGGTGTGCTGCTGGTATTGTATGGACCTTTCGATGGTGCAGGGAATGGGGGTCGAGTAGGGCTTCCCTGGGATCTGCATGGCACACGAGGGGATGGTGGGTGGGAGAATGGAGATTCAAGCCTACCGATGAAACCTTAGTGGGTCCGTACATACTAGTAGTCCCTTTTGAAAGGCTATTTTGTGATCTACTGGCCACACACTTACAGAAGTGTGAGACGGCGTAATGGAGGTTTCTTAGTCATCGAAAGGTGATGCAATCATGAACATATGGGTAAAATGGTACAACCTCTGCATAGTGTTAAAAACTATCATGATAGCCGTCTCCTAGTTGCGAGCACCTAGACAACTTCCATGATTAGAGTTGGACTTGGGATTTGGGATGGTTCGGATATGGTTATGAATTGGGTTATGTTATATGAGTATGGTTGGTTATGAGAAGATATGAAATGGGTATATGGTAATGATATGAATTGTTGGCAGGTTATAAATGAAGTATGATGGTAATTGAGGATCATGGATATAGATAGTGATATCTACTTGGGTTACGATGGGATTTAATCTCACCTAGACATTGTAGTCTGCTTTTACAAAATTGTGAACATTAATGTACTTTTATGCAATTAGCCATGTATTATCATCCTTGTTCATGCTACATGTCATATTTTCGCACAATTGCTATGTACGGCATGTACTCACCCTTGCTATTCCCCACCAAAATAGTTACAGGCGACGCTTGGGAGTACCACGAGGATCACGTGGAGCACTAGGTTGCGTGCTGTCGTTAATTGCCTGTGGAGTGGAGTCATTCTGCTTAGTTTAACTTTCTGCTGCAATAATTAGAGACTTGTAATTCAAGAACCATTGAATTATTGTAATAAGGTACCTATTTACTTTTGAGACGTGGTTATTTTTCTAAATATCAATTGTGAAGTTGTCGTATATGTGTGATGAACATCCTGGACACACATATGCATTCACTTGGTTTATTTTTGGAATCGGGTGTCACAATAGGCTCGGAGGAGAGGTGTGAGCTTGAGTATCTCCCATGGCTTGAGCTTGATGAGGCTCCCTTGATCTTTCCAAAAAACCTCTTCGTGCTCTTCAATTGCTGCAAAATCTTGGGAACAAACAAAACAAACTCGAAATGGGTTATGTTATTGAAAACCAAACAAAAACCCCCAACGAGTTGTTTTGTCAACTTGTGAGCAACTTGAGAATGCAAATGAAAAATGCAAATGGGGATGAAAGCAAATCTTTTTTGGCTTGGAAATTGGGAGAAGTGTTTCAATATAGCAAAACAATTTTGAGCAAGTGAGTTAGTGAGTTGGGGAGGTGAAACTGAGATGGAGTGTGAAGCAACACACTCACTCGGGCATGTATAAATAGTGTAGCACTCCCAACAGTCGTGAGAAAAGAGAATATAGCCATTGGAGGAATAAGAGCCAAAATGACACCCCCAAGTCAGCCGACCAGGGGGGTTCGGCCGCCCTGTGAGGTGGCCCCCGTGGACCCCCTTTTGGCATGTTGCTCCCCAACGGCTATATTTCGAGCTGTTAAGTGAAGAAAATACAAATGTGCTCCAAAAAATGGTTTTTCAAATAAACTTCCAAAAATCCAATATTTTTTGTTTTTCAAAAATCTAAGAAAACAAATCTAAGTTTAGACTACAAAATTCCCATCTCCCCTAAGAAAAAGCAAACATGTTGTGGAAAAACAAAATACAAATGGGAAAATTCAAATGGGATGGAAAAAATCAAAAAATGAGATAACTACCAAATTAACCTATCGGCGAGGTCTCATACAAAATTTGATGAGATGGATTTTCCTCCATCTTCATGAAGCTCAATTTTTAGGCCCTGGCCACAGAGAAGTGGGCATGGTCGGCTCGTCTTGCTTCTTCTGCCATTCCTTCCTTGGCGGTTTAGTGGGCTTGGGCCCTTCAGACGACCCTGATTTTCTATCTTCTTGAAATGTCGGTGTGGGTGAAAAGATGCAGTCTCCTCGTAAATCAGCTGCCTCAAAATGCATTGAAGGTGTCTACTTGAGGTGGTGTCACTTCGACCTCCTTGATGTGTTTGACATTCCGGTCGTATTTAATTTTGATCATGGAGCATTGCTCCTTCCTTGGCCGAAAGTCAAATTTCTCCTCCTTGCCATTGACATAGAAGCGGATTTCTCTGACTCCCAAATCGATGTGAGCATCTGCGGTGCTAAGTGGGGGCACACAAGAATGAGTGGAGTTTCCTTTTTGACCTCCATGTCGAGCATCACGAAGTCCACAGGTATGAAGCAGTTCCGAATTCTCACCAGGACATCTTCGGTGATACCCGCGGGGTAGCAGACTGATGAATCAGACAAATGGAGCTGCATTGGTGTTGGAGAGAATGTGGTCAAGTTGAGCTTGTCGAATGTAAAAGCCCTAATTTCCATAATGCAAACTTCAGTTAGGACTAAAAATTTTGAATGATAAAAAGAAATAAAAAGGAAATGAGAAAAATAAAATAATTCAAACTCCAAAAGAGGGAATTCAAAAAAATAAACTTAGCCACTGTTCAAACGAAGTGGACATGAAAATTTGAGTTGACAATTGGATTCCAAATATTTCAAATAAGCCTCCGTGCAAACTTACATAATTTTTTAAGCAAGTTTGCTATTAATTTAATAGCTACATTGAATTCCCCTTAAATTTGAATCCAAGTTTGAATTCAAATGAAACTTGGTCAAATCAATGATTTGAGTTTAGAATTGAATTCTCCATCTTCAATTTAGCCTTCCCACAAATATCTAGCAATTTTTGGACTGAATTAGGTGGTAGAATTGACTGTCCAGTGAAGATAAGGATGAAAGCAGTAGGACCCACATGTCATGGACTTCTCCTCTGTTTTCCTCTGTTTCATCAAAGAGCAACACCACACGGCATGCAAAATCCACCCAGCTGTCTGTGTGCTTGCTTCATGCCTTGGTTGTGAAGCCAGCTGAGCTGCAGATAAGGGGAGAGCTGATCCTTTCACTTGCTCAGAGTTCAACACAGCAGCAAGCCTTCTCCTTCTCTATTTTTCTTTTTCCCTTGCAACCACCTCACTTGTGCTCCCTTGCAGCAACTATTCCTGGCCGATTCTCACCTCAGTCCTTTAAGCAAAAAGGTGCGCCAACATTCCTAGATTATGCTCGCAATGTTTCAGATCAAGCCATGGCTCCTAGCTCGCTACTTTAAGATTTTACTGAAACTAGTTCATACCTAGGTCACTAGGTCGTCGATTTAATTTCGTTTCTAGGTGCAACTATTTACCAATTCGTTCATGAATGTTGTTCACCAACTCATAGCGCACATCACAGTCAAATTTCAGTAGCATCCATCAAGGATTTTCTGAGTTCCACGAGTTTTTCCCACCACCTTCTAATATAGCGCTGTTCACCGTCAAGACCCAACCTCCGGCCAATTTATCCACTATTTTGATCCATAATCATGTTCTCCTTGTTTTGAAGGTTAATTTGGTGAAAATCCCATTCCATTTGGTGCAAAAATGAGTGAAATCGAGCTCACCCTAGGTGCTTCAGCCGCTGGTCGAGCGCTCCTGCTGGAGGTTGAAGACAACCCTGCCAGTGGGGCCCACGGTTAAATGAATTAGACCATTTTCTCTATGCAGGTTCTGTGCTGAATTTAGAAAATCTATATCTCCTAGAATACTTGTCCAAAAATTCCCAAACAAATTTTATTGGAATCAGGATGAGCTATACTTTCAAGTAATGCACTTGGATCTGTATGAAAATCCATTAATTGTCCTTAATCATAACATAGAGCAAAATGCCTTTGGAATTAATTCCTGATGCCCCATTTATTCAAAAATTCCCAAACTTGGCCAAATCATTCCTAATAATTCCCTTAAGTTACAGTTAAAGTTTCTAGTCCATTTCAGTTGGTTTGAATAGCCAAATTGTATTTCCCATCTCTATGTACCTGAAAATTCCAAAATGTCCAGAAACATTTCAGAAATTTGTCCTTCTAAATTGAATATCTCACAGTAGAATGATTGGAAAATTTTGAAACCAATTTTGTTGAGTCTACATTGACCTCATCTAAAAAGAAAACAAACTTTTAGACATGTTAAAGTCCCAGGTTGCCCATGAAAATTCTGGGAAATGTTTAAATACATTGAATTTTATACAACAGGGACTTCCATGAAGAAAGCCCAAATTTGGCCAGAACCTCACCCATAGTGCCTAGTGTCATCTATAAAATTTCTGGAACTAGTGGCCATCATTTATTATACTTAACTGTCTTCCTTTAAGCTATGCAATAATCCCAATATTGAATCAATTGCATTTTTCTTTGCATATCGAATAGTTGCGAGCACGAGGAGACCCCGAAGCCACTGGAAGTCATCAATCCGAAGACTAAGTTTACTCCCGTCTCGCAGCCAGGCAAGCCCCGGTTTGCATTTAATAGCGTTTTAAATTTTATTTGTATCACACTTTATGGGTTAGGATGTATGTGCATTAAGTCTAGGATTTTCTTGGAGTTTTCCACATGCATGACCAGAGAACCCATGAGAGAAGGGTAGATGGTTAATTCCTCGATGTGTCCATGCTATGATTAATGTTATAATTGCTTCGGTAGAAGTCGGGTAGTTGGAATCTACTCGCGAGTTCAGGAATTGGGTTCACACGGGATTGGTCGAGTGAAAGATTCACCATTTGGTTAAATATGAGACCGGGCATGGAATACGAGCAGCAGGACATAGGGGCATGTGAGCTGTAGTTGGGCCTGTGTCAGTCAAGGACTGATCTGTGTGCGGCCCAGTTGAGCAAGTTTGAATGTACCAAAGGAAAACTAGATATATGAGACCCAGTAAATCGATGTAACTTGTCCACCTTAGCGTTGAGGCATACCCAACTGCCTTATAAGTGTGGGTTGAGAGCAGCAAGGGGTAAACCTGCCAGCGGGTACGTCGTACTCCGTGTGGGGGCCTCCTGCTCGTAGCGGTGGGACTGGTTAGGCATATAGGTAGCGGATGAAAGGTTGTTGCATACAACATGAGTGAAGTGTGCCATCGCAGCTCCGAGTGTGGGTGTATGAGTTGTGCTATTTGGGTATCCATGCATGTGTATATCGATTCGAGTCACCGTCCCTCATGGTTATTGAGTACCGCTTGTTCATTGAGTCGTGATGTAGTTAATTTTTTGGAGCTGAATATTATTGAATCATGCTTTATGGAATAATTATGTATTGATGCTTGTATGTTTAGATCAGATTGTTCACTAAATTTCATATCCATAAAGTCTTAATTTGCTGCTAAAAACTGAAAGTAAGGACTAATATTTAGGCGAGTATTTTATCGCAAACCGCCGTCCTATATTACGTATATCCTGCATACAGAGTTTCATGCTTAGTGGAGACGGTTAAGTCTTGTTGATCCTTCGTGCTCCCGGTTGCTATTTTAAGTTTCTTCTGCAGATGATGATGTTTATGATGAAGGGTTCACCGGCGAGGCGTTTCCCCCGTCGGGGTACACAGCCCCCGAGTGGGAACCCTGCACGCCGCCGTGATGTTTTCTGTGTGCTGCTAGTGTTATTCCATTCTAGGGCTGAACGGAATGACTTTTGCATAGCTTAGGCTTGAGTGACAAGAGCTATGAACTTATATTCCGCTTTAGCGTATTTAAATGTATATTATTTGTAAAATACAAAGCTTGTATAATACTATGTTGTTTTATGTAATACGATGTATCTTTTTCTGTGTGTTGTTGGGTGTCGCATCACACGGCACCACCCGATTGCAATTCCTAGAATGTGTGGACTCCAGTCCCCACAGCCTGGTATCAGAGCCGCATTGGGAATAGCACACTTAAAAAGGATCGTATTACGAGAAAATTTAGATTTACGATGAGGAATCGATAGTACCCCACATATAAGGTGGCAAAGCTAACTTATATGTTATTATATTCTATAACAACGCCCGACGTCAGGTAAGAGGTAAGGTACCCCACTGCAAGCGGATCAATTGTGGTAAGCTCACCATGCGAGACGTAGCATGTGATTATTTCCGTAGCTTGGAACGGGAAAGTCAATACGAGTCTCTGAAACTTTCCATGTTGCTGAGAACATATGACACGCGGTACCTCAGCATGCTTCAAAATTAGTGGGAGCCCCCGTCGGATGGGACATAACCTGATGCGCCTCCTACTGGTGCAGCATTATGCAAAGACGTGGGACCCCGTCGGATGGCAGAAAACCCGGTCCTGTACCTTGAGACGTGGCTCAACTCGGGGCGGCCTGTATGGAATGATACGGGACGAATGTTTTTACTTTCGTATTTATTATTGTGACATGATCGCCCTTGCGGCCTGTGTTGAACGACACCATATCATTGATCAGTAGTTTGTGTGTAGTGATAGGTACACTGACCACGTGATCGTATTGCGTTTAGAAATCATTTGCGAGTGAACATCATTAAGACCACCATTGAGACGTATGCCGGAATACCGGCTTAGAATTTTTACTTTGTGAGGCACGTAATACGAAAATATACTCCATTGATGCATTACCCACTTTTCTGTAAAATGGAAATGAGAATATGTAAAACTACTTATATTAGCTATCGAGCTCTGAATTTGAACTAAGTTTTCAAATTTAGAGTAGGCTTTGAAGTCACCAATTCAAAAACAGAGTGTTCTGTTTTCTGCCAGAAAAAGACCTGATTTGAGAAACCATACCTCCTAGTAGAAAACTCCAATGAATGTGTACCATATATGGATGGAAAGTTTAGGAAGTCCTTTAAAACTGTTATGTGAAACTCCAGAATTGAATTACCCTCTAACCTGTTCAAAATTTCAAAGTTCCAAAATCTGCCAAACTGGACAGAAACTGGAACCCTCTCTAGACTCCATACTGTTTTGACCATATCTCCTTTTCAAAAATTTGAACCAGGCCGTGCAATAAGATTTTAGAATACTTGTAATTTGTATTACAATTTTTTAAGCTGTGGCTGTTGTAAATTGTGAAGTTTTATATCTGGAATTTGTGGCCCAAAATCAGTATAAACAAAGGAGATGCTGTCAAAATTTCTAGAAAAACTGTCAGGTTTACAATGCCATATCTTCTCAACCAGAAATGATCTGGAGGCAAAACAATACTCTTTTTGAAAGGTCTTGAAGTGTAGTTCAACTTTGTAGTCCACCTCAAGATCTGATTCTGCCATTTACTAGGTTAAATTTGTGTTCGAGTACAAACTGGTTTGGTTTAAACAGAAACTTCATCGGTTTGGCATAATTTGGTCTTGTTATGAATCTGGTTCTCGATTTCACTTCGAGAAGTGTCGTAACGGACCAGTTGTCGATACTCAACCATTTACCAGTGGAACTGAGAGTTCGACCCACTCGAACCTCTTTTCTTTTATGGCCATGTTTGCATCATATTGAAGATAAGAACGTGTATTCGCACGATAACGCGCATAACGTCCCCTCGCGATCAACGATTGTCGAAATGAACTTCAATCCATGAAGTTCATTATTTTGAAACTCGCTATTGTAACATTGGTCCAGGGATGATGTATTTTTTATAAAGTCTATACTTTATCAATATATATTACTGTTATGCATGTTGGTTATTAATATGCACACCATTGTTGTTATCCTTGAGTGATCTTACAATATCACGTCTCATGTTGGATTCATGGTTCCGACTGCAGAATGGTGTGCACCCGTAACACGCTCCAGATCGGTGGCACGAGCCAGGGAGGTGATGACTCCCAGCAGCAGAGAACTCATGAACAACGACAACCGACACCGCCACCGCCACCTCCTCCACCGCTTACGTTGGCGGATGTGATTGCAGCTATGGTGGGTTCGCGCGACGAGCAGACCGAGCTGCTGCAAACCCTCGTGCAAAATACGTCCCGTCAGCGGGGGCGTCCAGATGGAGGCAATCATCAGCCTCAACACTCCACCTACTCGGATTTCTTGGCGACTCATCCACCGGTCTTCACGGAGGCTGATGAACCTCTTGAGGCGGACAACTGGCTCCGCACCATTGAAGCAAAGTCCGGGTTGCTCCAATGCACCGAACAGCAGAAGGCGCTCTTCGCGGCGCAGCAGCTTCACGGCTCCGTCAGCGCTTGGTGGGCGAATTACATTGTCTCTCTGCCGGCTGGTCACGCTGTGACATGGATGGTGTTCCGGGAGGCGTTCCGCACCTATCACATACCTCCGGGGATTATGAAACACAAGCTTCAAGAATTCCTTGAACTCAAGCAAGGCGGGAGGAGTGCTCACGAGTACTCCAAGGCCTTCAATCACTTGGCGCAATATGTGCCAGATCATGTGAACACGGAGGAGAGGAAACGGGACTGTTTCTATCGAGGTTTGAATGCAAAGATGAAGGACAAGCTCGCTTTGTTCAATCGCGACATGTTCAATGATTTTTTCAACACGGCGATTGTACAAGAGGATGCAACACGCAAGTTGGTAACGGAGAAGAAGAGGAGTTCTCCACAAAGAAGCAGTGGTGGAGCTCCACAAAAATACCGAATGGTGTACCGATCACCGTCCGGTCAAAGGTGGCAGCCACCGGCACGACCACCAATGTTCCGTGGCCGCCCGTTCAACGCACCAAGCTTCCGACCACCCCTGCCACAGCAGAAACATCAGCAGCAACAGAGGATGGTACCTCGTTCACCCCCACAGCAGCAGCGTTCACCGGGTTTCCATCCTCCAGTTTATGGTGGTCTGACACAATACACGTGCTACAACTGTTGACGTGTCGTACATCTCTCCTACAACTGTCCGGACAAGCAAGGCAGCGGAAAAGCATCGTATCATGGTGCTAATCAACCCCGCAACCAGCCCAAGAAACCAAATACCAAACCCGGCAACGTCCACCACATTGCCATTGAGGACGTACCGGAAGGCGAACCTGTACTCGCGGGTATGTTCACTCTCATCAATCACCTCATTATCATACTTTTTGATTCAGGATCCACCCATAATTTCATTAGTAGTTTATATGTTGTTAAGCACAAACTACAAATATTTCCTACTAAATATCCATACATGATTTGTTCCTTGGTGGGAAAATATCAGTTCATAGTATGATTCCTAAAGCACCACTGTGCATGGGTGGAAAAATATATCCAACCACTCTCATTATCTTAGATAGCCAAAAGATCGATGTCGTCTTAGGTATGTCGTGGTTACATCACCACGGTGCTGTTTTGGACATCGTTCCTTGAACCATTCATTTGGATTCCCCACTACACAGACCACATACTCTCATTCTTGATCGACCCGTTCAAGAAATTGCAGCAGCATACCACTCTAAATCCATGAAGTTGGAAGACATTTCAGTGGTCCGTGAATACCCCGATGTGTTTCCTGATGATCTATTGGGCATGCCGCCCGAACGTGATGTCGAGTTCAAGATTGGACTTGCGCCGGGAACCACACCGATCTCTCGAAGACCTTATCGAATGGAACCCAATGAGATAGCTGAATTAAAGGAACATCTCAAGGACCTGCTAGACAAAGGTTTTATTCGCCCAAGCTCATCACCTTGGGGCTGCTCCGCGCTGTTCGTTAAGAAGAAGGATGAAACATTACAGTTATGTGTGGACCATCGCCGGTAAATGCTGTGACCATCAAGAACAAATATCCACTACCTCGCATAGACATTCTTTTCGATCAATTAGTGATTGCTAAGGTATTTTCCAAGATGGATCTTCGGTATGGATATCTTCAAATCAAAATTCGGACGGAAGATATATCGAAGACGGCATTCTCAACACGATATGGACTATATGAATATCTTGTCACGTCATTTGGTCTCACCAACGCTCCGACCCACTTTATGTACCTCATGAACTCAGTGTTCATGCCGGAGTTGGACAAGTTTATTGTGGTCTTCATTGATGACATATTGGTTTATTCCAAATCAGAGGAAGAACACACCGAACACTTGCATATAGTGCTCCAACGATTGCGAGACCATAAACGCTATGCAAAATTCACCAAGTGTGAATTTTGGATCAGTCAAGTGCCATTCTTGGGACACATTATTTCAGCTGAGGGCATTGCTGTGGACCCAAGTAAAATTGTTCAAGTGCTGAAATGGCAATCTCCAAAGTCCGTTCATGAAGTCCGAAGCTTCCTTGGTTTAGCGGGATATTATTGGAGGTTCATCCCGAGCTTCCCGAAAATTGCTAAACCAATGACAGGGCTGTTGAAGAAAGGTACCAAATATAATTGGAGTGAAGCATGTGAGAAGGCATTTCAAACATTGGTGAAGCATCTCACAACAGCCCCAGTTTTAGCTCAACCGGATACGACGAAACCATTTGATGTTTATTGCAATGCATCCGGCATCGGTCTTGGCTGCGTTCTTATGCAAGAAGGACGTGTGGTCGCTTACGGATCACAGCAGCTCCGCAATCACAAACAGCACTATCCTACTCACGACTTGGAGCTTGCTGCCGTGGTGCTTACTCTAAAAATGTGGAGGCATTATTTGCTTGGAAATTTGGTTCACCTTTACACCGACCACAAAAGTTTGAAATATATCTTCACTCAGAAGGAACTGAACATGAGGCAATGAAGGTGGCTTGAGTTGATCAAGGATTATGAGCTTTAGATTCACTATCATCTTAGCAAAGCTAATGTTGTTGCCGATGCGTTTAGCCGCAAATCTCATGTCAATAATGTGACCATCACACCTATGGAAGAGGATGAACCGAGTCTATACTTGGTTCCATATGGAGCTTTATATAATATTGCTCTCATTCTGACAATCCAAGATGATATTATTGAAGCTCAAAAGAACGACAAGGGTATGTATCACATACTAAAGAGGATGGACAGCGGTGTTGATGACTGTTATATACCAATTTCATCCGTCAATTTAACTCAATTATGTGAAGGATTTGTCATTTCTTGCACACATCACCTTTCTACCTAACCCAAATCCACTTGGACTTGGAGAAATATGTGTATGCAGCATTTTATGCAGGAAATAAGGAAATGTAGAGGGACCAATCCTATAAAATAACATCCCAGCCAATCAGGCGATGACACGTGGCATCCCATGGATCAAATGACACACAAATAGAAGTATCCGAGGAGATCCAACGGTGTATCACCCATATACATCAAGGGGCCCACCTGACATCCACTTGGAGGAAGCACTCCACGTTTGGAGTGCTGACCAGGTCGGCCGAACCAGGGGTTCGGCCGACCTCTTCCTGGCGCCAAACGTAGTCAAACGACGTGTGTTGGCTCATCCTGGCTTGAAGGAGTCAATGGTGACTGATTCACACTCTTTTGGTGGCGGGAACCGACCTCAACACTAGTATAAATAGGACCCCCTACCCCTCACTTCAACACACACCACTTGAGCTTCATCTCTATTGTATACACTATCATCCATGGTCTTAGAGGAGTTAGGTTGTAGAGAGGAGAGTCTCTAGTCCCAAGTCCAAATTGGGAAAGGAATCAGGAGTCTCTCTCTTCCCAATCCTACATTGGGAAAGGTATGGCTCATGTATTCTTTCTTGTATTTGTGACTTTATGCATAATAAAGATAGTATCTTTAGTCTCTACTTATACATATACTTGGGAAAAGCATTTCTTGTTTGATTGTGGAGTCCATGTATGTGGAAGGTATAGCTTCTATGACTGTTTCAACATGAACATATCTCATTATCATAGAACCTATAGACCCCCACTATTGTCTAGTTAATTATAACATAACTAGGTTAGTATGGATAATTATGTTGTGTATCAACATTGGTTCAATAATGATTCAATTCATTGCCTTAGGATGGATTGTACCTAGGCTCTTAAGGTAATTACTTAATATGCTAGCATGGTACTAGGATAGCTAAGTAGCATTGGATGTCCCGTAGACCCACGTATTGAAGAGGTAGGCAGTAGGTGGTGACAGCCCTATCTGTCCTTTGTAATTATCCACGTTTGGCTATGCCACAGGCTCTTGGTGGGAGTCGCCCTAGTATTGCTAGGGGTAAGCCCGTGCCCGATGTGTTGAACCACATAGCATAAGTATTCACTATTGGTCTAGCTTATGAATAATTAGGTTATACTATGTATATGTACAATAGAGCATAGTAGGAGTACCCCCATAACTCTCAATCTTAACTAACCTCTAGGATCCTCTTACCCCCCTAGACTTGAAAGCTTTTGTGTGTGTCACACTACCTCCACTATTAGTTTATCCATCCTTACTAGATTCTTACCTAGACCTCTCTACCCTTTCCACTCGATGATTGTTATATCTCTTCCCTGCCTTCCTTTGGGATCAAATAAATGACACCCTTGGGAATACTCTTAAGGGGAAATGCTACAATGATATCTCTGTGCGCTTGCGGATCTCACTCTATGAATCAATAGAACCATTATCAAGCATTCCTGACACATCAGTTGGAGATGTTTAGTTAATGGTGCATAAGAAATAGCAACAAGCATTTATGGCGCCGTTGTCGGGGATGATTTGTTTGTATATCTTAGGAGCCGTCGGCAAGCATTTCTGGCGCCGTTGCCGGAGAAGGCAAATATATATATAACATAACTAAGTGAATAGGATAGAACCCTGGGTAGGACTGTAGTAGGATAACCATTCTTTGTTTTTGCATTTATTTTAAATGTGAAAATAGGGTAGTGTATGTCTGGTTTCCGCATGCCGGAAAACTTTATTGAAGATCCCGAATCTCTTCTGAGAGACCGACCCCGTGTCGCACTCCTCAGAAGATTCGAGCGGCAAAGAAAGCCAGCATTTTTGCACCAACAATCCAAACGCCAATGGCCCAGAAGACCCTTCGTGAGTTCTCAGCTCCCTCTGCTAACAATGTGCCTATTGGGCCCACTGTTAACATGGGAGATGTCAACTTCGAGATTAAAGTTGGCCTTATCACTATGGTGCAAGCCAACCCATTCTGTGGGAAGGCTAACGAGGATGCAAGTGCTCACCTACTACAATTCCTCGAGATCTGCAACACTTTTAAGATCAAGGACGTGTCTCCGGATGCGGTCCGTCTGAGACTGTTCCCGTTCTCTCTCCTTGGGAGAGTGAAACAGTGGTTCTACGCGAACTGAAGTGCTATAGACACTTGGTAAAAGTGTTCTACGGCATTCCTCGCCAAATTCTTCCCGTTGGGCAGAACCAATGCCCTACGTGGAAGGATTTCCAACTTTGAGCAAGAGCTCAAGGAATCTATTCCTGGGGCATGGGAAAGGCTTCAGGAGTACATCCTAGCCTGTCCCCACCATGGGATGGATGACTGGCTCCTTATTCAAAATTTCTATAATGGGCTGATCCCATCAGCTCGTGACCATTTGGATGTTGCTATTGGAGGAGCCTTCTTCTCATTGACGGTGCCAAAAGCTAAAGATCTATTTAGAAGATGGTGCCCAACATGGGATGGAACGATGAGCGTCTCCATACCCGACAGCGAGGCATGCACACCTTGAAGGAGGTGGACATGATTGCTGCAAAATTGGACCTCCTAATGAAGAAAATAGATTGACAAGCCAGTGGTGAAGTGTCTAGCAATGCCTATGCCCTAGACTCTCACATCACGTGTGAAGTCTGTGGCAACACGGGTCATATGGGCAATGATTGCCCAGAAACTCGTGAGGTTGCCCTATAACTCGCCCACAATGGAAATTTCAACAACAACAATGGCTATCGTCCAGGAGGTCAAGGGTGGGGTCAACAACGCCCATTCTTTCAAGGAGGGTACAACAACAATGACAACCCTGGAAATCAGCCCAACTTGAGAGAACTTGCCATTAGCCAGCTCAAGATCAACGATGCCCTATCCAAGAAGTTGTCAGCTAATGAAAAGACCCTGGAAAACATCAATGCCAAGATAGAAGGACTATCCTCAGCCTTCAAGAATCAACTGAGCTTCAACAAGATGCTCGAGACTCAGTTGGCTCAGCTAGCAGCTGCTATTCCTCCGATGGAGAATGGTAAGATGCCAGGCCAGCCAGAACCTTCGACGGAAAATGTCAACATGATTTCCGTACGAGAGAGCAACTGGCAGAAGGACCCTGAATGTCCTACCAGTTCATGCTCAATTGGGGCTCACCACTTTGACAAGGCACTTTGTGATCTGAGAGCAAGTGTTAGTGTAATGCCCAAGGTTGTGTTCGACCAGCTGAACTTCACAGAACTGACTCCAACACCAATGCAGCTACAACTGGCTGACTCTTCAGTCCGTTATTCGGCGGGTATTGTTGAAGATGTCCCGGTGAATATCCATAACTGCTTCATACCCATGGATTTTTTGGCGCTATACATAGACACTAAGAAAGATACACCACTCATTCTTGGGTGTCCATTCCTAAGCATTGCAAAAGCTTGCATTGATGTGGGAGCTGGAGAAATCCACTTCCATATCAATGGCAAGGAGGAAACATTAAACTTTCGGCCAAGATTAGAGCAATGCTCCATGATTCGAATCAAGTATAGGCCGAATGATAAACACATCAGAGAGGTCGAAGTCACACCTCCAAAGGTGGACTCACTCATTGCATTCATGAGAAGATTAATCTACGAGGAGAATCCGTCGTTTCGACCACGCCGATATCCAAAGGTGACGGAATCGTCTGGACCTTCTCGAAGGCCCAAGTCCACCAAGCCGCCAAAGAAGGAATGGCAGAAGAAGCAAGACAAGTCGTTCGAGCCCATCCCTCTGGACCCGGATGTAAAATGAAGACGGAGGAATGTCCATCTCATTGGACGGTGGTGAGACCTATGCCAATAGGTTAAATTGGTAGTCATCCCACTTTATTTTTCTTTCTTTCTTTTTCCACCCCATTTGGATTTTTACCATTGTATATTTGATTTTTCCTAGCAAGTTGAGAATCTTATATTCTCAACTATCATTTTTATTTCTTTCTTTTCAAAAGAAAATTTTTATTGGATTTGAAAAAAGGTTTTTATTTGAAAAACAATTTTTTTTGAGATGCACATGTGGCATTTCACCAACGTGCTAACTTTATAGCCGTTGGGGAGCCACTTGCCAAAAGGGGAACCAGTGGGGGGCCACCTGTCAGATTGGCTGAACCCCCTAGTCAGCCGAACAAGGACTGAAGCCAAATTGGCTCTCCTTCCTCCAACGGCTATATTTTGAACCCCAAGTGACCATTGGAGGGTGCACCTTATAAATTATGGCCGTGAGGAGCACCTCTCTTCACACACCCCATCATTTTACACCTCCCCAAGTCACTCTCTAGCTCGCCTTGTTTTTCTTGATCTTCATTGCAACACTCTTGCTCAATTCCATCCCCAAAAAGATTTTCTTTTGTTTGCATTTGCATTTTACACTCAAGCCTTCAAGAGGAGAAAATTCGTCGAGAGTTTTGTTTTCCAAACATCGCTTCCTTTCGGATTTTTCTCACCTTTTTTTGTTCTTGCTTGTTAAACTCAAAAAGACATGAAGAGGTTGTTTGGAAAGAGGAAGGAGGCTGCAAGCTCAAGCCATGGTGAAGGTTCTAGTGCACGCCTCTCTTCCATGGGTACAAGCCCATGGAGGAGAAGTGTGTGTGAGGACACTTCCATGGAAGAGAGAAGCAACCCACACCAACTTCTTCATGACAACGACCTCGACATACGAAGCGAAGTTGAAGATCAAGCACGCATGCTTCTCCAAGATCGTGAGTTCCGCCACACCAAGGCTTACGATCCACATTTTATCTCCAAAATAGGTATGGACTCCGAATTTCTTTCCATTTGGCATGCAATTGGATTTGATGACTTTACTCACATAGAGGAGAAAGGTTCACGCCTTCTCACTATCCAATTCCTTTGCACGCTTAGAATAGGATTTGATGGTATTAGTTTTAGATTATTTCAAAAAGAATACAACATCCTATGGAAAGAATTAGGTAGCATCCTAGGCTTCCATATACATTGTTTGCTAGATTTAGACAATTTGCCTAAGTTTAACAAACAAAGTTTTTGGCATGAGCTAAATAGTGAGGTCACATGTAGGGCTCCTAGGAATAGCCACATCCAAAACCCTACCTTACGCTTCATGCATAGATGGGTGGCTATGACTATGTTCCCTAGGGGATATGTTAGGGTTGTGTGAGATGATGAACTGAACATTTTATTTGCCATGTCTAAAAAGATAAAAGTTGCTCTAGTCAAAGCCATAATGACACAATGGTTAGATTACATTTCAAAATCAGGACCAATTGAATGCACTTCATTGATTACTCATATTGCTGATAGGGTAGGAGCAATTAAATACTCTTCATTTGAATATATTGAAACTGAAAGAGAATTAATTGATGAAGACTTTAGTGCAAGGACATACCCTTAAGCATGATCATGATGGCTCCTTTATATTTTTCTATCCTGGCTTTGTCAATGAAATTCGATTACCTAACCCAGATTTTCATTTGTACAAATCCGGGGGCTAACCATTAATCTTCTTCCCCTTGAGGAAGCAAGAAGAAGTAATGTATCTGGCAGGGTAACAAGGAATCGTGCGAGGGCTGCAGCCACAGGCATGCCACCGATAATCTCTTCGGTCCATGAATACCAAGAGGATGAGAACCCAATGGGTTATGTGCCCGGATGGACTCAACCTCCGACGTATGAGACTGGGGGATCATCTTGGCAAGAATGGCAAAGGGATCCACCCTTATCCACTTCAAGCTCTAGCAGCTTACCCCCAACATCCATGAGAGGACGTCGTTCCTTTTTGGCTAGAAGTCATCATGACTATAGCCAAGGAATGATGGACCTCACTAGACGTATGGGGAACTTGAAGTGAGAACGGTTGACATCTACAACACACTCCAGGAGCATTTTCAAGGTACCCAGGATTGGCAATAGCACATGGATGCTCAATTCACCAACTTCAACATGACGCTACAACAACAACAAGCCGATCTTGCAGCGTACTTCCGTCATCAAGGGTTCAACCCTTATCACAGAGGTAGTTGAAGAACAAGCTTGGGGGAGGACCCCCACTTGAACATGTATCACATTCCTTGCATATTTATTTTCCATCCATCATCCACCTTGCATTTAAAAAAATAGGTTAGATTTGCTTTCATCAAATAAAGATGTGCGGTAAGAATGATTTAAAATTCACATAGATGAAATGATGAACCGTTGCTCTGTTTTATTTTCCTAAGTCTCTAGTTTACAACTTGCTACTCTTCGAATATTGCTTTCATTGGTTTGAATTACTTTTACCTTAATTTGGAAATTGTGGGTAGCAAAAGCTTAATCTAATTCTAGATTGTTGCAAGATTAGAATTAGTAATAGGGCTGCTAGTCCTAGTTTGAATGTAAAACTTAGATTTCCGGAGAAATTCTAAAAAGATTTAAGTTTCCCTCAATTGGTTGGAAATACCTACCAAAAGCCATATGATGTTCATACATAGACAAAACCTTATGCATATGCTATTTGCTTTCACATTGAGCCTAGTCAAACTAGTATAGACCTATGTGAGAAATCATTCAACTCTTTTTGCATTCAAGACTTCACTTGCACATACTATACTTCTACACTAGAAGTAAGCAAAACGTCCATCATATCCACCATACCACAACAAAAAGAGAAACTCCATGTTATTCATGTTTAGCACTCTCTTCAAAATTCATTGCAAAGAAAGGGAGTAGAAGACATGGCCACAAAAATGAAAAAAAAAAAGCATGCTTACGTCATAAGCATGAGAAAAAAAAAAGAGAGAAAAGAAAAGTAGCCATGTTTCATCACTGCAAAAGAAAGAGAGATTATACCAAATAGGAGTTATCTCAAGTATCCACATCCACTTCCACTCCATCACACATGCACTAGTCTTGAATCAAAAAGTTTTGATTTGAATTCTCCTAAGGCTTACTCTTTTGACTTAGCAATATATGTGATGCAAATATGACTACTTACTTTCCTTACCAAGCTCCACATACAAGCCATATTCAATGAGTAGGAATAGTAGAGGCACAATGCTTTGGTGAGGAAATATTTCCACTATCCACAAAGGAGTGATTGAGAGAATCAAATTGAGGTACTTAATATCTAAATTGAATTCTCCGGGATTTAAGTGGAACTTGATTTCTAGGCTATGTTTGCTCCATTTGCTATTCTACCTTTCAACAACTCATGAATATGAAAAAGCATAAGCCCAATGATAACTTACAAAAGGTAGAGTATCATAGCCAATTTCTGCAATACTAGGTAGAGTATCTTGTTGTGCATTAGATACTTTTGAAAATAAGATATTGTAGCAACTCCTGATCATCAACCTAAAGTCTTGACTTTGCTCGGGACGAGCAAAGGATAAGCTTGGGTGGAGTTTGTTGACAGCTGTTATATACCAATTTCATCTATCAATTTAACTCAATTATGTGAAGGATTTGTCATTTCTTGCACACGTCACCTTTCTACCTAACCCAATTGCACTTGGACTTGGAGAAATATGTGTATGCAGCATTTTATGCAGGAAATGAGGAAATGTAGAGGGACCAATCCTATAAAATATCATCCCAGCCAATCAGGCCACAACACGTGACATCTCATGGACCAAATGGCCCACAAACAGAAGTATCCGAGGAGATCCAATGGTGTATCACCCATATACATCAAGGGGGCCCACCTGGCGGCCACTTGGAGGAAGCACTCCACGTTTGGAGTGCTGACCAGGTCAGCTGAACCAGGGGTTCGGCCGACCTCTTCCTGGCGCCAAACGCAGTCAAACGACGTGTGTTGGCTCCTCCTGGCTTGAAGGAGTCAATGGTGAATGATTCACACGCTTTTGGTGGCGGGAACCGACCTCAACACTAGTATAAATAGGACCCCCTACCCCTCACTTCAACACACACCACTTGAGCTTCATCTCTATTGTATACACTATCATCCATAGTCTTAGAGGAGTTAGGTTGTAGAGAGGAGAGTCTCTAGTCCCAAGTCCAAATTGGGAAAGGAGTAAGGAGTCTCTCTCTTCCCAATGCTACGTTGGGAAAGATATGGCTCATGTATTCTTTCTTGTATTTGTGACTTTATGCATAATAAAGATAGTATCTTTAGTCTCTACTTATACATATACTTGGGCAAAGCGTTTCTTGTTTGATTGTGGAGTCCATGTATGTGGAAGATATAGCTTCTATGACTGTTTCATCATGAACATATCTCATTATCATAGAACCTATAGACCCCCCCTATAGTCTAGTTAATTATAACATAACTAGGTTAGTATGGATAGTTATGTTTTGTATCAACATTTGTTTAATGATGATTCAATTCATTGCCTTAGGATGGATTGTGCCTAGGCTCTTAAGGTAATTACTTAATATGCTAGCATGGTGCTAGGATGGCTAAGTAGCATTGGATGTCCCGTAGACCCACAGATTGAAGAGGTAGGCAGTAGGTGGTGACAGCCCTATCTGTCCTTTGTAATCCTCCACGTTCGACTATGCCACAGACTCTTGGCGGGAGTCGGCCTAGTATTGCTAGGGGTAAGCCCGTGCCCGATGTGTTGAACCAAATAGCATAAGTATTCACTATTGATCTAGCTTATGAATAATTAGTTCAGACTATGTATATGTACAATAGAGCATAGTAGGAGTACCCCCATAACTCTGAACCTTAACTACATCTAGGATCCTCTTACCCCCCCCCCCCCCCCCCCCCTAGACTTGAAAGCTTTTGTGTGTGTCACACTACCTCCACTATTATTTTATCCATCCTTACTAGATTCTTACCTAGACCTCTCTACCCTTTCCACTCGGTGATTGTTATATCTCTTCCCTTCCTTCCTTTGGGATCAAATAAATGATACCCTTGGGAATACTCTTAAGGGAAAATGCTACAATGATATCTCCGTGTGCTTGCAGAACTCACTTTGTGACCCAATAGAACCATTAACAAGCATTCCTGACACATCAGTTGGAGATATTTAGTTAATGGTGCATAAGAAATACCAACAAGCGGTGAGATGAAGTGCTTTAGAAAAGATGAGCAGGGTGCTCTATGGTTCAAGAATTAGATTGTAGCGCCCCGTGACATATAACTTTAAAAAAAATTGGATGAAGCTCATTTGTCCAAATATTCCATTCATCCGGGCAGTAATAAAATGTATCAAGACTTGAAGACTAAGTTTTGGTGGACACGGATGAAGCATGAGATTCATAAGTACGTATCCGAGTGTGATACGTGTCGGCGAGTGAAGGCCGACCATATGAAGAAAGCAGGACAGCTTCAACCACTGAATATTCCGACATGGAAATGGGAGGATGTGACGTTGGATTGCCACTCACATTCCGGAAGCATGATTCGATTTGGGTGATAGTCGGCCGACTAACCAAGTCAGCACACTTCATTCTGGTAAATATTGGATTCAATGCCAAGAAATATGCGGAGTTGTACATATCAAGAATCGTGTGCCTACACGGCATTCCTCTTACGATTATTTCAGATCCAGGCTCGCTGTTCGTTTCTCGTTTCTGAGAGCAGCTGCATGTCTCATTGGGTACTAAACTGATTAGAAATCTCCGCCTATCACCCACAAACCAATGCACAAACTGAGCGGGTGAACCAAGTACTTGAAGACATGTTACGAGCGTGTGCCATCCACCACGGTAAAAATTGGGACGATCATTTGCCGTTGGCGGAATTCTCGTACAACAATGGAGTATCAAGATGGCACCATATGAAGCCCTCTATGGCCGAAAATTCCGCACACTGCTGGTTGGTGCGAGTCCGGCGAAAGAGTGACATTCAGGATTGATCTAGTCAATGAAGCCGAGGAACAAGTTCGGATCATTCAAGCGAACTTGAGAGCGGCTCAATCTCGACGGAAGAATTATGCGTACAAGCGGCATCGCCCGCTGCACTTCGATGTCGGGGATCACGTGTACCTCCACGTGTCTCCGATGAAAGGAATTCACTGGTTCGGAGTAAAAGGAAAGCTAGCTCCCTGGTTTTTTAGCCCGTTTGCTATCACGGAGAAGTGCGGACCTGTGGCTTATAGATTGGAATTGCCGGCATGTCTTGCTGGTATACACAATATTTTCCATGTATCTCAGCTCCAGGAATGTCTCAAGTTCACCGCTGCAGTCCACACAGATGAAATCGGCTAGTTGCAACCGGATCTCACATACTCCGAACATCCGGTTCAGATTCTCGACGAGAAGACTCGAACAACGTGGAACCGCATGCTGTGGTTCTATAAAGTGTTATGGAGCAACCATACTGTTGAATAAGCGACATGGGAATCCAAAGAATATCACTGCTCCAACTATCCGGATTTCTTACTTTTGTCTCTTCATTGTAATCTCGGGACGAGATTCTTTTAAGGGGGGAGGAATGTAAAAGCCCTAATTTCCATAATGCAAACTTCAGTTAGGACTAAAAATTTTTGAATGAGAAAAACAAAATAATTCAAACTCCAAAAGAGGGAATTCAAAAAAAAACTTAGCTACTGTTCAAACGAAGTGGACATGAAGATTTGAGTTGACCATTGGATTCCAAATATTTCAAATAGCCTCCCTGCAAACTTTCATAATTTTTGAAGCAAGTTTTCTATTAAATTCAATAGCTACATTGAATTCCCCTTATATTCAAATTCAAGTTTGAATTCGAATGAAACTTGGTCAAATCAATGATTTGAGTTCAGAATCGAATTATCCATATTCAATTTAGCCTCCTCACAAATATCTAGCAATTTTTGGGCTGAATTAGGTGGTAGAATTGACTACCAGTGAAGATAAGGATGAAAGCAGTAGGACCCACCTGTCATGGACTTCTCCTCTGTTTTCCTCTATTTCATCAAAGAGCAACACCTCACGGCATGCAAAATCTACCCAGATGTCTGTGTGCCTGCTTCATGCCTTGATTGTGAAGCCAGCTGAGCTGCAGATAAGGGAAGAGTTTATCCTTTCACTTGCTCACGGTGCAACACAACAGCAAGCTTTCTCCTTCTCTGTTTCTCTTTTTCCCCTGCAACCACCTCACTTGTGCTCCCTTGCAGCAGCTATTCCTGGCCGATTCTCACCTCAGTCCTTGAAGCAAAAAGGTGCACCAAAATTTTAGTTCAAGTCATGGCTCCTAGCTCGCTACTTTCAGATTTTACCGAAACTAGTTCATACCTAGATCACTATGTTGTCGATTTAATTTCGTTTCTAGGTGCAACCATTTTCCAATTCATTCATGAATGTTGTTCACCACCTCATAGTGCACATCTTCGTCAAAATTCAGTAGCATCCATCAAGTATTTGCTGAGTTCTACGAGTTTTCCCCACCACCTTCTAAAATAGCGCTGTTCTCCGTCAAGACCCAACCCCCGGCCAATTTATCCACGATTTTGATCCATAATCATGTTCTCCTTGTTTCCAAGGTTAATTTGGTAAAAATCTCGTTCGTTTTGGTGCAAAAATGAGTGAAATCGAGCTCACCCTAGGTGCTTCAGCCGCTGGTCGAGCGCCCTTGCTCGAGGTTGAAGACAACCCTGCCACTGGGGCCCACGGTTAAATGAATTAGACCATTTTCTCTATGTAGGTTCTGTGCTGAATTTAGAAAATCTATATCTCCTAGAATACTTGTCCCAAAATTCCCAAACAAATTTTATTGGAACCAGGATAAGCTATACTTTCAAGTAGTCACTTGGATGTGTATGAAAATACATTAACTGTCCTCAATAATTCCATAAAGCAAAATGTCTTTGGAATTAATTCCTGATGCCCCATTCAATCGAAAATTCCCAAACTTGGATAAATCATTCCAAATAATTCCCTTAAGTTCCAGTAAAAGTTTCAGGTCCATTTCAGTTGGTTTGAATAGCCAAATTGTATTTCCCATCTATATGTACCTGAAAATTCCAAAATGTCCAGAAACATTTCAGAAATTTGTCCAAACTTCTAAATTAAATATCTCAGAGTAGAATGATTGGAAAATTATGAAACCAATTTTGTTGAGTCTCTATTGACCTCCTCTAAACAGAGAACCAACTTTTTGACATGTTAAAGTCCCAAGTTGCCCATGAAAATTCCGGGAAGTGTTTATATACATTGAATTTTATACAACAGAGACTTCCATGAACTAAGCCCAAATTTGGCCAGAACCTCACCCATAGTTCCTAGTGTCATCTATAAAATTTCTGGTTCCAGTGGCCATCATTTATTATACTTAACTATCTTCCTTTAAGCTATGCAATAATCCCAATATTGAGTGGAGTCTGCCGTCGTAGCTCCGAGTGTG
Organism: Tuctoria greenei; assembly: GCA_036927565.1. Lineage (NCBI taxonomy): Eukaryota > Viridiplantae > Streptophyta > Magnoliopsida > Poales > Poaceae > Tuctoria > Tuctoria greenei. The sequence continues at coordinate 139,252,706 of JAYESD010000001.1, read as the reverse complement.
GGTGTATGTGTCGTGCTATTTGGGTATCCCTGCGGGTGTATATCGATTCGAGTCGCCGTCCCTCGCGGTTCTTGAGTACCGTTTGTTCACCGAGTCGTGATGTAGTTAATTATTTGGAGCTGAATATTATTGAATCATGATTTATGGAATAATTATGTATTGATGCTTGTATGTTTAGATCAGATTTTTCACTAAATTCAGATTCATAAAGACTTAATTTGCTGAAAAAAACTGAAAGTAAGGACTAATATTTAGGCGAGTCTTTTATTGCGAACTGTCGTCCTATATTACGTATGTCCTGCATATAGAGTTTAATGCTTAGTGGAGACGGTTAAGTCTTGCTGAGCCTTCGTGCTCACGGTTGGTATTTTAAGTTTTTGCTACAGATGATGACGTTTATGATGAAGGGTTTACCGGTGAGGCATTGCCCCCGTCGGGGTACACGGCCGAGTGGGAACCCTGCACGCCGTTGTGATGTTTTTTGTGTCCTGCTAGTGTGATTCCGTTCTAGGGCTGAACGGAATGACTTTTGCATAGCTTAGGCTTGAGTGTCGAAAGCTATGAACTTATCTTCACTGTAGTGTATTTAAATGTATATTATTTGTAAAAGAAAAGGCTTGTATAATACTATATCATTTTATGTAATACGATGTATCTTTTTCTGTGTGCTATTGGGTGCCGCACTGCACGCCACCACCCAATTGCGATTCCTGTAATGTGTGGACTCCGGTCCTCACATCGATGACCACCTTTGGCATGACACTAACACTTGCACGAAGGTCACAAAGTGCCTTGTCGAAGTGTTGTGTCCCAATAGAGCAGGATATAGTGGGGCATCATGGGTCCTTGTTCTTTTCAGGAAGCATGTTGAGGATAGCTACGCTGCAATCTTCCGTCAGCTTGACAACTTATGTGGTGGCCAATGGTCCCTTGTTGTTCAATATGTTCTTGAAATAGCGAGCATAAGTGGGTACTTGCATCGCATCTATAAAGGGCATATTGATGTGGATCTTTTGGATGACTTCAACAAAGCGATTGAATTGCTCATCCCCAGTTGGCTTCCGATTTCTTTGAGGGGATGGCATGAAGGTAGTATCCTCAAATTCTCTTTCCATTCGCTCCTAAGCTTTTCTCCATTGTTAGAAAGGGACTCCTTTCTTATTCTTCTCAATGGTCATTTCCTCTTGAGTGGGGTATGGTGGGTCACGAGTGGTCTTTCCACCTCTCGTATGCACAGCACTCACATTTTTGAGAGGAGCCTCGGGATGCACCGGAATCTTTCCATTTTCCAATGGAGGGCAACAACTGCTAGTTGAGCCGATTGAGTCTCCAACATCTTGTTGACACTCAACTAGTTCTTGAAGGCAGAAGCTAAGTCTTCAATCTTGGCATTGATGTTTTCCAAGGTCTTGTCATTAGCTAACAACTTCTTGGATAGGGTATCATTGATCTTGAGTTGGCTAATAGAAAGTTCCTTCAAGTTGGGTTGATTTTCATTCCCGTTGTTGTTGTTGTAGCCTTCTTGAAAGAAAGGGTGTGGTTGGCCTCACCCTTGACCTCCTGGACGGTAGCCATTGTTGAAATTGCCATTGTTGTCTAAGTATAAGGCATCATCACGGGTCTTGGGACACTCACTCCTCATATGACCCGAGTTGCCACAGACCTGACACGTCATGTTAGGGCCTAAGGCCTGGGCAATGTCAAATACTTCTCCATTAGCTTGATAGTCCAGTTTCTGTGAGACTTATGTGTGCTGAATACACTAGCTTTGATGAGAAAATTTTTGAATACTGCCAAAATACATTTTTAGCAAGGTCCGACTCTAGGTCCGAGCTTCAACAAGGTCCGATGATAGGTTCGACTTGTTTTGAGTAGCTCCTGCAAGGTCCGACGTAAGGTCCGACTTGCTTTCCCTAGGTTTGACATGTTTTTGGGTAGCTCCGGTGAGCTTTGTCTTTAACTCCGGCATGTCATTGATAGCTTAGGCATGTCTTTGTTAAGCTCTGACATGTTTTTCAAGCTTCGTCTTTTGGTCTGACTAGTTTCGACTAGTTTTGGTAAGTTCCGACGCAAGGTCCGACTTGCTTTGGTAAGCTCCGGCTCAAACTCAGGTTAGCTTTGCCAAGGTTCGGAGCTTGATCGCAATGTTCCTACTTTTACTGTGAAATATTTTGAACTTTCTTTATATTCTTGGAAAGCCTGCTTAGTAATATCTTACTATGTTTTTGATGTATTTTTGCTGATCATGGTGGTTAAAGTTTTTGCTATTGTTTGCAACATGCTTATATGAGGTGCTCACGTAAGGTGTTGTGGTTTCGGAACTAACGAGAGTCAAGTCGGGGACTTGTGCTCGTATGTATTGGTTGTTTATTCATGTGCAGGTGTTGCTTGAGTTCAAGACATGGCTGGTGACGGGATCCATTGGACTAGTCTCATGGAGGAGATGAGGTTCCAAAAACCAAGTTCGGGAGGAACTATGGTTGAGCTGATCAGAAGTCATGCATGATGATTGAGTCAAGGGCAATGCATGTGAAGGAAACTGGACGTCGTTGGAAGGTGTTTGCATGTATTCATGGAGTGCATGGACGTGGCAACATGGTTCCGAGACTGCATTTGGGCGTTGTCGGCGGTTGGAGCCGGCAGATCTCCCTACACTGCTAAAGTGATTGGGGAGTTTGAAGTTCGGTGTGGGCGCGCAAAGATTCAAGAAGGTGAATAGGAGTTTGACACAGGAGACACAAGAGTTTACATGGTTCGGGCCGCCTGAGCGTAATACCCTACTCCACGGGTGTGCTGGTGTTGTATTAGCAGTAAGAGCTTGTCACGAATGTGTGGGGTGCGTATGATCGTCCCTGCGTGTATCGTCGGCCTGTCCTTTTATAGTACAAGGACAGGTCGTTACAAGTTAGCCTGGCCCGACATGTGGCCCCGACGGTTACTAGTATTGACACACGCTTAATTGCTCTTAATGATCCTGTAACGGGCTCCGACAGCGCCGTTACTGGTGTTAAGATCGTCCGCTTAAGTGTCATTAACATGACATTAATGACACTTAATCGGGTCTTGAAGTCCTTGGCTCTCCTTTGAAGATCCGGAGCCGTTACAAGGTCTTCCGGAGGTTAGAGGTTGAAGGTCCGACGATTGGACACGTGGCAGCTCCGGAGCTTGCTGTGAGAAGCAGGTAGCTCCGGGGCTACTCGACATGTGTCAGGTCCGGCGCTTCTCTCGGTCTGGGGTTAAGTCTGGAGGTGCCATTTGGGTACGTGGCCCGGAGCTTCCCCCTTGTGGGCGGTAGCTCCGGTTTGGCAGTACACGTGGCGACCCAGGGATTAACCATGTTGGAGAAGCGGGTCCGGTTATGTCTGACACGTGGGCCTCCAAGGGTCTTCGAACCAAGTAGATGACCTTCCTTTGAGATTTTCGTAACCTCAAGGGGTGTACGGTTTCTAGGGTACCGACAGGCGTGAAGATTTGGTTGGAAGGATCCAATCGTATCGGATTATGACTCTGGCTGCGGTAGAGTCGGGTTTTGGCTCGGTACGAGTTCGTTATGGTAGTTTTCATGAGTTACATGAAAGTAGTTTGTGTTTGGGAATACGGGATGTGTTCCTGAGTTAGTTAGGAAGTCTTGAGATTGTTCTACCTGCGAATAGGAAGATCTTGAGCAGTTATGGTTAGCTGCAATTCGTGATCAGAGTAGGATTAGAATCCGAGTTACATACGAGTTGGCCTTTGGGCTGGTTATAAAAGCAAGGGAGGCCAGAGCTCGTGCAAGACGACTTTTGGGCTATTCCTCTTGTGTTATATTGAATAAAATTAGTAGTTTAAAGGAACTTTTGTGCCTTGTTCGTCCGATTTGTTTCAGACAAGTTTTTCTCGTCGAGTTTTCTGCACAGCACTACCTTTCTTTGGTGGTTTTACCTTAACTCGAATTTTACAGATCCAATCGACGTGATTCTTTTTGGGTTGTCTTCACAACTTGAATTTCTATCATATGTATAAATTTCACGGTCATTGGATTTATGGTTTCTGGTCCATATGAGTTTCTTTGCAGTGTTGCAGATCTGTTTTTCTCGGGTAGAACAGATTGACCTTTGCTCGATCTTTTAATCGTAACTTGAGTTTTACTCAACGGTTTTGTGTGATTCTTGTTGTCGTATCTTGGTGAATTGATTATCTATAGGATCTACTACTTTTTAATTGTTGAACATGTTTAGATAAGTTGCACACACGGAGTCTTTAATAGATCGATTTTCTGCCGAGGGGTTTTTATTGTTTCCGCTAAAAAGTATTAAAAATACAATTCACCCCCCTGGTAGCTTTTCACGTGCTCTTCGATCCTAGAATTGGTATTAGAGCCACGGTGCTCTAATCTTTGTGATTTGCAAGTGTTTTGAGTTATCATCATGGAGAAATACTACGCAAAACCTTGTGTGTTTGCTGGTATCGATTTTCAGGTTTGGAAGGCACGCATGGAAGCCTTTCTCCAAGCGCAAGGCTTCGCCATATGGGAAAAGATATGCAAACCTTATGAAGTGCCACCAAACAATCAAGTTACAGCTACGAAACTATGGGACGGTGATGACAACAACAAAGCCGCAACTTGATCATTCAGGGACTCACTCTAAGCGACTTTGATTGTGCCGCGCACCACCGATCAGCATACGATGTTTGGAGAGCTATCTATGATTATCACAAAGGCTCCAAAACAAACAAGGAGATCAAACAATATATGTTCAAAAAGGAATACATGCATTTTGAGATGCAGCCTGGTGAGTCCATTGATCAACTTTTTGCCCGGTTTAATAAAATTCTCAGTAATCTACAAAGTGTCAACGTAAACTTTTCTGATGCTGAGAATGCTAGGAAACTCCTTAGTGCATTAGACATGACAAATTGGGAGATGAAAGTAACATCCATTCGTGAACCAACTGTCATGAGCACTCTTACTTTAGATGTGCTTTACTCTAAACTAAAAACTCATGAAATTGACATTTTATCACGAAAGAATCCAAATAAGTCTATTGCATTTGTTTCACAACATGATATGCCTAGCTCTGGTCATTCATCCTCTTGCAATACTCTTGCTTTGTTGTCCTTACTTACCCTGGAGCAGATTGAGGAATTTCCAGAAGAAGAGTTAGCACTCATCTCTACTAGATTCTCAAAAGCACTGCAAAATGTGAGAACTATAAGGAGAGGAAGCTCCAGACCACATCGTTGTTTTCAATGTGGTAAGACAGGACACTTACGTACATAATGCCCTAACCTTTCAGGTCCTACCACCAGTGAAGAAAACCAGAACAAGGTCAAGACCACCTCTGGAAACTCTAACAAAAAAAAGAAGGGTTCCATAGGATGCAAGATGATAAACATCTTCATCACCGCACTTCAAGAGCTCAGTTCAAGTGATGTAAACATTGGAAGTGATGAAGATGATGACGATCTGGCCAACTTATGCTTCATGGCGGGCAAAACAAGATCAAGATCAAGTAAGGAGGATGCATAACACAACAGTGACGATGATGAGGTTGTAGGATCGATGAGCACGTGAAAAGCTACCAGAGGGGGGTGAATGGTAGATTTAAAATCTTACGCAGCAGAAACAATTAAAACCCAACCCCTTCGATAGAAAATCAATCTGGTAAGAAATTGTGTGTGTGCGGCTAATATAGATGTGATCAATTGTGGCAAAACCAGTATATATTTTTAAGAATCAGGTTACAAAGACGTCACAACAAGAATCACGAAAATCAGTTGAGAGAAACTCAAGTTACGATCAAAAGATCAAACAAAGGTCAATCTGTCTTACCGGAGAAAAAAAAACAGTTCTGGAACATTGCAAAGAAACTCGTATTGATCAGAAACCACAAATCCAATGACCATGAAATTTGGATAGATGATATAAAAATATGCTGTGAAAATAACCCAAAAAGAATCACGCCAATCAGATCTGTAAAACTCGAGTTATGATAAAACCACCGAAGAGAGGTAGTGCTGTGCAGAAAACTCGGCGAGAAAAATTTGTCTGGAACAAGTCGGACGAACGAGGCACAAAAGTTCCTTTAAACTAGAACCTTTATTCAACAGAATACAAGAGGAACAGCCCAAAAGTCATCTACTATGAGCTCTAGCCTCCCTTGCTTATATAACCAGCCCGAAGGCCAACTCAACAAAAACGAGGACTCAAATCCTACTCAAATCACGAATCGAAACTTTCCATAACCACTCATGACTCTTCTATTCGCAGATAGAAGCAATCTTAAGACTTCCAAACACCTTAGGAATGTATCCCACATTCCTAAAACAACTCAAATTCGTGACCCATACAAAATCCTATCATAACCAACTCGATACTTTCCATACCGAGCCATAACTGACTCCGCCTTCTTCAAAGTCATCAACCGATACGATCCGATCCTCCCAACCAGATCTTTACTTCCTTAGCCCATCTTTGGAACCATATTGCCACGTCATGCACCGCATGCATACGTGTGGGCACCTTCCTTTGACGTCCAGTAACCTTCATATGCACTGCCCTTGGTTCAATTTTTTTGTGCGACCTCCTGACCTGCTCAACCACAATTCCTCCTGAATTTGGTTGTTGGAACCTCATCTCCTCTCTGAGACTAGTCCAAAGGATCCTGTCACCAGCCATGTCTTGAACTCAAGTAACACCTGCACATGAATAAACAACCAATCCGTATGATTCCAAGTTTGCGACTTGACTCAAATTAGTTCCGAACATGACACCTTACGTGAGCACCTCACATAAGCATGTTGCAAAGCATAGCAAAATGATATCAGCCATATCAACCAAAATGCACCAAAAACATAGCAAATGAATACTAAGCAATCTTTCCAACAATGTAAAGCAAGTTAGAAACATTTCACAGTAAAAGCAAGAACATTGCGATCAAGCTCCGAACCTTGCCAAAGCTAAGCGGAGCTTGAGCTGGAGCTTACAAAAGCTAGTAGAACCTAGTGCTGGAGCTTACCAAAGCAAGTACAGCCTAGTGCCGGAGCTTACCAAAGTTAGTACAACCTAGTGACAGAGCTAGAAAAACATGTCGGAGCTAACCAACATAAGTCAGACCTAGCAAAAACATATCGGAGCTTAACAAAGACATGCTGAAGCTATCAAAGATACGCCAGAGCTAAAGACAAAGCTCACTGGAGCTACCCAAAAACATGTTGGACCTTGACAAAGCAAGTCGGACCTAATGTCAGACCTTGCAGGAGCTCGGAGCTAGAGTCGGACCTTGCTAAAAAGTGTGTTTTGGCAAAAATTTAGAAACTATATCATCAAGGCCAATGTATTCAGTACAAGTCAATGTATTCAACACACATAGGTCTCACAGAGGTATGTTCTACCTGTAATGAAATGTGTGATGCAATTTCTCGTGCAACTATTATTGTCAAGAAAAATGACAAAAAGCTTAGGGATAATGCTACTAAATTTGAATCACTAGAATCTGAAATCAACCGTTTAAAAACTTTGATTCCTAGTGATGATGCATGTCTCTCACGTGACTTAATCTATAAACAATTTTCATATTAAGAAGTGCACACTCCTCCACTCTAGATAGACTTGATGAAGAAACTGAAAAGAATAAAAAGTTGTCTGATTTCAATATTAAAAACTTAAAAGATGCTTCTTGTTCTACAGATGATTTGAATTGTTCTGCATGTGATAATCTTGATAAGAAACTAAAATATGCAATGAAGAAAATTTCCATTCTGAACGATGCTTTACAAACACATGAAGTTAAATATTGTTACAATTGAAAACTAAAAGAAAAAACTTCATATGAAAACTTACTAGACTTGTTTAAAAAACTTCATGACATGAATAGGACACTAGAGCGGTTTTCTAATGGGAATAAGAATCTAAACTTGCTGTTAAAATATTCTAAACCTTGCAATGATAAAACTTGTTTAGGTTTTGATTCCCATGATTATTCTAAAACACTCCACCTCAAGCTGTAAAATCAGTAGGAAGAGGTCTAATCAAAATTGTCCTTAAACAAAAGAATGTGATTTTTAAATATGCAGGAGTGTTTTCTAATTCTGTTTCTAATATTGGGCTCATTTAAACATTATTGCAAAATTAAATTTCATTGTACTTATTGTGATAAAGATGGTCATGTCGTAGATTTTTGTTATAGACTAGCTAAACTAATTAAAAATGATAAAATGTCTGCTAGATCTCATAACTTTCATGCTAAATCTTCTATTCATGCTAAACCAAAAATTAGAAACATGAAACCTGCTTTAATGAGTCAAAAATTTTAAAAGGTAGCTTTGGGACCTTCTGGTAAGAGATCTGCAAAGACAGCTTCGATAGTTCTCATAGCTCCGAAAGCTCTCGGACCTTTCGTTGTTCCCTTCAGAACTTCAATTTTTGCATTCAGAGCTTCAGCTTTTTCCTTTGGAACTCCCGCTTTTACCTCCGGATCTACTGGTTTTCGTGCTAAACGTGAAACAACTTTAAAATCAGTAGCCAAGAATAGAAAAACTCAACCTTTGACTCATAAACCTGTTGTTTTGTCATGGCTTTCGCGTGTTGTTCCTACTGGACGTCATGTGACTTAGTATTGGATTCCTAAATGCCACTTGACTAACCCTAGTATTGTGTCATCAACGTGTTGTGCTTCTCTGTAGGTTTCATGCCTAAGGAAGGAGAACATATGGATTGTGGATTCAGGATGCTCACGCCACATGACCGGTAACAGAGAATGGTTCTCCTCCCTCTCTTTCGTGTCACGTGTAGAGAATGTTACTTTTGCCGATAATTCTTCAACTCCTATAATTGCTAAGGGTTCGGTTAGAGTAAATAATCACTACACTTTGAAGGATGTGGCACTTGTTAAAAATTTGAGATACAACTTGCTTTCTGTCTCACAATTGCTAGATGAAAATCCCAAAATTATTTTCACTAAAAATTGCTGCAAAGTTGTAGATTCAAATAGTGAGCTTTTGTTTAACATGTCTCATTTTGTAATAGTTTTTAAAGCTGATTTTGATATGTCAACTTCTGAGCATAGGTGTCTAGTTGCCAACGATTCAAACGATTTATTTTTCTGGCATTGTAGACTTGGTCACGTAGGCTTTGATCACCTCACTCGTGTTAGTGCTCTTGATCATATACGTGGCTTGCCTAAACTCAAATGAGACAAAGAAAGTGTATGCTCTTCGTGTAGACATGCTAAAATGGTTGCAGCTTCACATACTCCTCTCACAATGACTATGACAACTGAACCTGGTCAACTTTTGCACCTCGACACTGTTGGTCCAGAACGTGTACAATCCTTTGGAGATAAATGGTACATGTTTGTAATTGTTGATGACTATTCTAGATACTCTTGGGTTTATTTTATGGCATCTATTACTCATTTTAGGACTTTATTTTTTAGACTATTAATTGATCACCCAGGATCATTAAAAGCAATCAGAAGTGATAATGGAACTGAATTTAAAAATCAATCATTTGATCACTTTTGTACTGAACATGGAATATAACATCAATTTTCTTCCCCATATGTTCCTCAATAAAATGGTGTTGTAGAAAGGAAAAACAGAACCTTAGTTGAGATGGCTAGGACCATGCTTGATGAATATCAAACTCCTAGAAAATTTTGGGCAGATGCAATTGCAATAGCTTGTTATGTTTCAAATCGTATTTTCTTGCGTATGAAGCTAGGTAAAACACCTTATGAACTTTGGTTTGGACATGGCCCTGTGTTTTACACTTTAGGGTTTTTGGTTGCAAATGCTTTGCTAAGAAACATGGAAATCTTGACAAATTTGAATCTAGATCCGAAAATGGCATGTTTCTTGGTTATCCATCTCACACTAGAGGTTATCGTGTGCTTTTATTGGAAACTAACAAAACTATAGAGATCTGTGAAGTTTCTTTTGATGAAGCTAGCCCAGGTACTAGCACCGGTACTACAGGACTAGATACATATCCTTAAAGGGGAGGGTATTTCCGAAGAAGAAGAAGAAGAATAAGAAGAAGAAGAAGAAGAGTCGGTGATACTGCCTGATAGTTCCGAAGATACATGTGTCCAGCTCCAAACTTTGAACAAGCTCCGACTACCACCTCTGCTGGTCTTGATCGTCCACAAGCCACAAGCTCATCAATCTGCGATGAACCTGATGAAGAAGAAGCTTGTGAGACATCTGTTCCCCTACAGATTTACAAGAATCATCCCCTGCAACAGATAATTGGATGCTTGCATGAATGAGTTACATGATCCAGGTTTTCCAACCCCAATTCTCGTGCTCATTCTGTGTTTTTTTTTGCTTCATTTGAATCCAAGGATATATCACACGCACTCACTAATGAATCTTGGATTATTTCCATGCAAGAATAGTTAGAAAATTTTGAAAGAAATAATGTTTGGAAACTTGTACCTCCACCTCAAGGCCACACTTTAATCGGAACTAAATGGGTGTTCAAAAACAAACAAAGTGAGGATGGTGTAGTAATTAGGAATAAAGCTAGATTGGTTGCTCAAGGTTTCACACAAATTGGAGGCTTAGATTTTGATGAAACTTTTTCCAGTTGCTAGATAAGAAGTCATAAGAATTTTATTAGCCTTTGCCGAATCTAAAGGTTTCAAGTTATATCAAATGGATGTAAAAAGTAATTTTCTTAATGGCTACATAGATGAGGAATTTTATATTAAGCAACCACCTGGTTTTGAAAATCCAGAATTTCCTAATCATGTTTTCAAACTGACTAAAGCCCTGTAGGGTCTATAACAAGCTCCTAGAGGATGGTATGATAGGTTAAGAACATTCTTACATGAAACGGGGTTTACCATTGGCAAGGTTGATAAAACACTTTTTGTTTTCAAGCATGGCAATGACTCATTATTCGTTCAAGTGTATGTGGATGATATTATCTTTGGTTGTGCTTCTCAGGATCCTGTGTCCAAGTTTTAAGTAATCATAAGTTCAGAATTTGAAATGAGTATGATGGGTGAACTCACTTACTTTCTGGGGCTGCAAATCAAACAAACTAAGGAAGGTACATTTGTACATCAAACGAAGTATAGCAGAGATCTCCTTAGACGATTCAACATGGACAAAAGCAAGCCTCTTCGAACACCAATGAGCACAGCAACAACACTTGATCTTGATGAAGATGGTGAACCAGTTGATCAGAAAGAATATAGAAGTATGATCGGATCACTTTTGTATCTCACAACATCAAGACCGGACATACAATTCAGTGTGTGTCTTTGTGCAAGGTTTCAAGGCTCCCCACGAGCTTCACATCATCAAGCTATCAAACATATTCTCAGGTACTTACATGGAACTTAAGAATTTGACATTTTTCTTCCGTCTTCCTCAACCGTTTCTTTAAGAGCTTTTTCTGATGCTGATTTTGGAGGTTGTAGGATTGATAGGAAAAGTACTTCTGGTACTTGTCATTTTCTTGGTAATTCTCTTATGCTTTGTCCTATAGAAAACAACACTCAGTTGCACAATCCACTGTTGAGATGTAGCCACTACTAGTGCTTGCTCACAAACACTTTGGATTGTTCAAACACTTAAGGACTTTGGGGTAAATCTTGATAGTTTCCCACTTTTCTATGATAACACTAGTGCTATTTGCATTGCTAAAAACCATGTGCAACACTCAAGAACTAAGAACATTGACATTAGGTATCACTTTCTCCGTGATAATGTACAAAAAGGTAACATTGTGCTTCACCATGTAGATACCGAACATCAGTTGGCTGACATTTTTACAAAACTTTTGGATTTCACACGTTTTTGCTTTATTCGTGCGAAATTGGGGTAATGCATCCACAAGGGTTAAATTGAGGGGGAGTTTTTGAAACTTGGGAAGTCTATGTGTGAATCTAAGATTAAAATAATATGAGCATAATATTTGATACATATATGACTTTGTGATTCCTTTTACATACTGAAAGTTATTACTACATTACTCATGTTATATATTTTGTAGTTTTAGCCATGACTAGTAATTGGAATAATTACTTACAATAAATCTGGTCATGATCGTACTTTCTTGCTGTTTTGAACTTGTTGCATGCTCACAAGTGCTTTTAATCATAAAGAATTAATCAAGTGATCAACTCACATGTTGATTTTTCATGATCAAATGAAAAATTGAGAAAAGATCAAGAGAATATGCATGCATCACACTTCTTCTTTTGAGATGGCTTATCATTGCACTTAGATATGAAATTGGAAGAAGTTGTGTATGACTAAAATTATGTCCTTAAGCTTTTGATTGTCATATGACATAGGCTTGGCTTGGTTGGTTAGAATAAGGCAGATGCGGCATATAATCTCTTGCGAATGTCTTATGATCAAACTTTTTGGTTCAAAGATAATAAATTGCAGCAATAAGTGTCATGCTTTCAAGTCTTAAAATAGTTAAGTTTGTGATATCATGACTTGCTTAAATTGAAAATTACACTTGATCTCTAGCATGTCTTACACTACTTTATGCATCTCATTGTATTAATAGTGTAAGTTACTTGATAGTATGACTTTTGATGAGCTTTCTTTTATACGTATATGTTATAATATGCTCATAACATTTGAAATTTCTCTTTTGAACCTTGCTGAATACATTGTCAAATGGGGAGAGAAAATATGTGAATTTTAAGAGAAGTATGTAAGGGGGGGAAATTGATAACACATTGCACACATTCACAATTTTTTTGGCGCGATTCTTCTCAGGGGGATAATTTGTTTTTCTTCTCATTTTATTTCTGATTTATAAAGAGAGAGAAATTGTTTTCAAAACTTTTAATGTGAAAAAGCCAATGTTCGAATTTTAAGTGTTGTTGCCAATGCATTCATCAAGGAGGAGATTGTGAGACCTATGTGTGTTGAATACATTGGCTTTAATGGTAAAAGTTCTAAATACTTCCTAAACACCTTTTTAGCAGGGTCTGACTCTTGGTACGCGCTCCAACAAGGTCTGACGATAGGTCTGACTTGTTTTGGGTAGCTCTTGCAAGGTCCAACGTAAGGTCCGACTTGCTTTGCCTAGGTCTGACATGTTTTTGAGTAGCTCATGTGAGCTTTGTCTTTAGGTCTGGCATGTCTTTGATAGCTCTGGCATGTATTTGTTAAGCTCCGACATGTTTTTCTACCTCCGGCTTTTGGGTTGACTAGTTTTGACTTGTTTTAGTATGCTGCGACGCTAGGTCGGACTTGCTTTGGTAAGCTCCGGCTCAAGCTCCGTTTAGCTTTGGCAAGGTTCGGAGCTTGATCGCAGTGTTCCTACTTTTACTGTGAAATGTTTAAAATTTTCTTTATATTCTTGAAAAGCTTGCTTAGTAATCTCTTACTAAGTTTTTGATGTGTTGTGGCTTATCATGGTGGTTAACGTTTTTGCTATTGTTTGCAACATGCTTATGTGAGGTGCTCATGTAAGGTGTTGTGGTTTCAGAACTAACGAGAGGCAAGTCGAGGACTTGTGCTCGTATGGATTGGTTGCTTATTCATGTGCAGGTGTTGCTTGAGTTGAAGACATGGCTGGTGATAGGTTGGACTAGTCTCGGGGAGGAGATGTGGTTCCAACAACCAAGTTCGGAGGGAACTGTGGTTTAGCTGATCAGGAAGTCACGCGGGATGAATTAATCAAGGGCAATGCATGTGAAGGAAATTGGACGTCATTGGAAGGTGTTTGCACGTATGCATGGAGTGCATGGACGTGGCAACATGGTTCTGAGATGGGATTTGGACGTGAATATTTGGTTGGAAGGATCCAATCATATCGGATTATGACTTTGGCTGCGGCAGAGTCGGGTTTTGGCTCGGTATGGGAATTATCGAGTTGGTTATGGTAGTTTTTGTGAGTTACACGAAAGTAGTTTGTGTTTGGGAATACAGGATGTGTTCCTGAGTTTGTTAGGAAGTCATGAGATTGTTTCTATCTGCGAATAAGAATATCTTGAGCAGTTTTGGTTACTTGTAATTCGTGATCAGAGTAGGATCAGAATCCGAGTTACGTATGAGTTGGCCTTCGGGGTGGTTATAAAAGCAAGGGAGGCCAGATCTCATGCAAGAAAGCTTTTGCACTATTCCTCTTGTGTTCTGTTTAATAAAATTTGTAGTTAAAAGGAACTTTTGTGCCTTGTTCGTCTGACTTGTTTTAGACAAGTTTTTCTCGTCGAGTTTTCTGCAGAACACTAACTTTATTCGGTGGTTTTATCTTGATTCGACTTTTACAGATCCAATCAATGTGATTCTTTTTGGGTTGTCTTGACAACTTGATTTTCTATCATTTTTATAAATTTCATGGTCATTGGATTTATGGTTTCTGATCTACACGAGTTTCTTTGCAGTGTTGCAGATCTGTTTTTCTCGCGTAGAACAGATTGACCTTTGCTCGATCTTTTGATCGTGACTTGAGTTTTACTCGATGGTTCTGTGTGATTCTTGTTGTCGTATCTTGGTGACTTGATTATCTATAAGATTTACTATTTTTGTCACGGTTGAACACGTTTAGATCAGTTGCACACACGGTTTCTTTAATAGATTGATTTTCTACCGAGGGGTTTTTATTGCTTCCGCTAAAAAGTTTTAAATCTACCATTCACCCCCCCCCCTCTGGTAGATTTACGTGCTCTTCGATCCTACAGTTTCTTCATCAGGAGGTCTAGTTTGGCATCAAAAATGTCCACCTCTTTCAAGGTGTGCATACCTCGCTGTCGGGGCCAGATATGCTTATCGCTCCAACCCATGTTGGAAACCTTGTTCTCAATCAATTATTTAGCTTTGGGCACAGTAAGTGAGAAGAAGGCTCCTCCACAGCAGCATCCACATGGTCACTGGCCGACGAAGTCAACCCGTTTTAGAAGTTTTGGATAATGAGTCAATCATGCATCCAATGGTGGGGACAGGCCAGGATGTACTCCTACAGCCTCTCCCAAGCCTCGGGAATAGATTTGTTGGGCACTTGCTGGAAGCTTGAGATTCTTACACAAAATGCATTGGTCTTGCCCAACGGGAAGAATTTGGCGAGGAATGCCACAGAACACTTTTCCCAAGTGTTCATAGCACTTCGGTTCGCGTAGAACCACTGCTTCACTCTCACAAGGAGGGAGAATGGAAACAGTCGAAGATAGATGGCATCTGTCATGACATCCTTGATCTTGAAAGTGCTATAAATCTCCAGAAATTGTTGCAGATAAACACTTGCCTCCTCATTGGCTTTCCCACAGAAGGGGTTAGCCTGCACCATAGTGATTAGTCCAGTCTTGATTTCGATGTTTACGTCTCCCGTATTGACATTTGGCCCAGTATGCACA
Organism: Tuctoria greenei; assembly: GCA_036927565.1. Lineage (NCBI taxonomy): Eukaryota > Viridiplantae > Streptophyta > Magnoliopsida > Poales > Poaceae > Tuctoria > Tuctoria greenei. The sequence goes on along the minus strand of JAYESD010000001.1, from coordinate 139,237,395 downwards.
TTATCAACAAAAGGAGCCAAAAAATCATGAAGGGTCTTCTGGGCCATTGGCTTGCAGCGTGATGATGCGGAAATGTCGGGCTTCCTTGCCGACAAGATCACCTGAGGACGAACAACAAGAGGTCAAACTCTTCTCAATGGTGATTCGGGGTCTACAATGTAGTTTGCGGCAAACGAAAACCGGTCATACACTACCCTGTTTTCACATCAAAGAATGTGAAAAAAAAGCAATAATAACCTACTAAAAACCTACTAGAGTCCTATCTACCACATGATCATGCAAAACATATGTGTCTTTCCCGGCAACGGCACCAAAAATGCTTGTTGGTATTTCTTAACGTCTACACTTCATCCTAGCAACAGGTGCTAGTTATAAGGTTGGCACTAGGCTAACCTAAGCGCATGGAAAGTACCGCTATATCATTTCACCCAAGAGTATTCCCTAGGGTATCATATTTATTTTAACCCTAAAGGAAGGCAAGTGAAGGGCAGCAAGATCATAGGAAGAGTAGGCCGGTCTAGTGAGGATTCTTGTAGGATGGGTAAATGATGTAGTGGAGGTAGTGTGACAAACACCTAAGCAATCTACTCTACTGGGTAAGGATGTTCTAGTGAAGCTCAAGTTACGAGATGGAGTTACTCCTACTGTGCTTTAATACTCATATACATAGCCAATTAGTGTACACATGAGTATGCTAATGAAGAATATTGTGGCTTAGTGGTCCAACACATCGAACACGGGTTTACCCCTCGCAAAAAAAAAAAGACGATACTCGCAAATAGCTTGTGGCGTAGCCGAACATGGGGGAGTACAAAGGACGGACATGGCTGTCACCACCTTCCGCCTACCCCTACAACCCGTGGGTCTACGAGACATCCAATGCTTATTAATTATTTAAGCTCCACACTTACATATTAAGTAAACATCTTAATAGCTGCAATACAAGATCCATCCTAAGGCAATGACTAACCTAAACATTTTTGAACCAATTCCGGGACCAAGCACTAACATATTCATATGAACATAATCCTATTATTACCTAATTAGCTATAGTGGTGGTGTATGATGTTTATGATAACATGATATGGACATTATGATCAGATCATTATAGCATCTACACCTAGCACATACATGGACTCCACAATCAAACAAGAAACGCTTTGCCCAAGTATATGAATAAAGAGAGACTAATAATAATATTATTATAAATATAAAGTCAAAAAGGGAAATAAAGATACATGAGCCATACCTTTCCCAATTTGGACTTGGGACCAGAAGATCCTCTCTATAGCCTAACCTCCACTCAGGAACTAGGAGAACTAATGTATACAATGAGAGAATGCTTGAGTGGTGTATGTGTGTGTGTGTGAAGTGAGGCCTGACTAGTGGGCTCTGACCTCATTCTCGCATGAATCGATATTGGATGCCCTCGGATACATTTGGGAATGGGTCCATGGATCCATGTGACACCACATGTCATCGAGTGATTGGTCGGGATGTCACTATTTAGGATTGCTCCTCACATTCTTCATCATTTTTGCAACAAATACTTGCAAGCACTATTTCTCCAGGTACAAGTGGAATTATGTCAAATATGAAGGTGATGTGTCTAAGAAATATTTATTCCTTTACATAATTGAAATATATTGACGTTCGAAATTGGTATATAATGACTGTCAACACGGAGTTCATAGCTAGTTGAGAAGATTGGTTCTGTCGACGGTGGTGGCTCGCAGAACTCGCCCTTTGTGGCACAATATGATAGAATGGTGGGCTGCTCCATATAGACAGTGGAAAGGTAATAAGAAAAGAAAACAAAATAGATACGAGGGTCAATGAGGTTCGAAGATTAACAACAACCATTCTCCGACAACGGCGCCAGAAATGCTTGTTTTTATTTCTGACAAAAAGGAATAATTCGGAAGCACACAAAAATACCGTTGGAGAACTTTCTCTTAAAGAGTATTCCCAAGGGTATCAAATCCAAGGAACGTTCGTGAGATGTCCTAACTTGTTTTCCCAAAGTAGTTGTTTCCTTTAGGCACGTGTTTACCCCTAGCAAAACCAAGACGATTCCCGCTAAGATCCTATGGCATAACCTAACGTGGATGGCTACTAAGGACAGATAGAGCTATCACTACCTACTGCCTTGCCTACCTCTTCAATCTGTGGGTCTACGAGATATCTCCTGATGAATTCCAACCTAATGCCACGCTTAAGTTCTAATTCACAACTCTAATCGTTTCGAATGCAAAGCTACAACTAAAGCCTCTAATAAATTAAAACAGTGAACCTACAAGCAGCTACGAAAGCAAACTACTACGAAATAGAAATCATAGTTGTATTGAATTCATGAATGTTTTTTACTCGATTTCGGCAGAACTTCCGTAGATGTACAAGTGTGGAAGAGGGACTTAACAAGCCCAAGCCTCCTCCTCCTAGCTCCTCCCCACTCTCCTTCTACTTGGCTGGACGCTTTGGCAGCACTAACCCTTTTAAGTGGTATTCCAAACTCAAACTTGTGGTGTGTGAAGTGAGGGAGTGAGGGTGGGGGTGGTATTTATACACGAGTTTAATCAGTTTAGTACCACAATTAGTGCACAAATTAGGCGTTACTGCCATCAGAGAGCCACAAGAGAGCGTCAACGCGTTGGCTGACTAAGTTTGGTGCCAGGAAAGGGTCAGCCGAATCAGGGGCTCGGCCGATTTGGTCTTGGTGCCCCTCGGTCTGTGCTTCCTCCTGGTCACCAAAATTTGGGCCTTGACCTCATCCCCACGTGAGTTAACTTTAGATTGCCTTGGATATGTCTGGGAATGGGTCCATGGATCCATGTGGTGCCATGTGTCATTGATTGATTAGTCAAAAGGTAACGTTTTGGATTACTCCTTGCATTCATTGGTATTTTGGGGCTTAATTCACCTGCATTCAAATAGACACTAACACTTGTAGAACTGATTAGTATTAACCCCTACCACTATGTTGTGTTCTGATTTTTATAATTTTTACGCATGAATTGACAATCAAATTTAGCATTTAAGGATCGGCAACAATGTACATGAACTATTGATCAACAATATTTGTTGGATTTGAGTATTTGACCAAATATCTCTTTTATATAAGACGTGATGCTCCAGCTACCAAACGAGTGGCTGTATGCGACTTGTGCAACTCTTTCAGGTTTTCTGATCTTGCTGGGGGAGATGCTCCAATCGTTTGGCTATGTCAAAATGCAGAGCTATTGGGGTCGAGAGATGGACGACAGAGGCGCACTGTCGTGCACTGTCAACATCGACATCTCTGCTAGTCCAATTTATCTCGGATAGGCTCCCTTTTTGGTCAATGATTTGGGAGCTCTTCTTGAGAACATGTGGTCCGTTTCAGTGGGCAAAGAATTCATGATGTTTTGTGAACTTCATCACAAGGCAATGGATTGAACACAGTTTGATCTCTTTCTGGTCCATGGCTTGGCTGGTCGGCGACACGATGACGATGACACTCGGGATGTATGCTGCGTCATCTTGCATGGTGGCCAATATGCAAGGTGCCATTGTCCAGCAGCACATCAAAGCCTTGAGGCAAGCAGTTGAACATGGTGCCAGTCTCGATTATATCAATGAGTCACTATGTTCATTTCTCGCTTCGATGACTCACAGGCTGAACCAACGAGAGAACGAGCTGCAACAAACTCGCAATAAGATGCAGGTGACCAACGGGTGGTGCAGCAGTAGCACAAAGTTGGTGATCACAGAAGAAAGGGATGAAGCCATTGATGAAGCTCAGGGTTGGGAACAGGAGCCACTCCAGGTACTGGATAACTTGGATGAGTTCCAGGTGAATCTGTCATACCCTGTTGTGCATCCACCAGCAGATGCGATGCCACTTGTCTTGGGAGATCAGGTGCTCCCACACCGTGAAGAGGAGGAGGACCCTGAGGAGATCGAGTTCGCCGAGGAGGACAACTTGGAGTAGGTTGAGGCAGCACCACTGCCAGGATAGAGCAACGTGTAGTTAGCCGTTGCTCACTTCTATTTTGTAGTGATGTTTGTGTCTTATTTTAAATAGTAGTTGGTGTGTATGATATGAGGATGTGTGTATGACATCTCATGGAGATGAAGAATACTTGAGATGCACTTTTCGTAGTGGCAGTTCGTCAGTTTGGAGTTTACTATTACAAACTTGGTCCTGAAAATATATCTTGTATAAAGATTGTATTTTATCAATATATATGAATGTTATGCAAATATCATATTTCATTTCTCGCACTATTATTGTATGGAATGGATGAAGTTGACAAACATGTTGCTGATTTCTAAATCATTTGGATGCAGAATGGTGCATATCATTCCACACACGAGGTGGGAGGCTCCAGCCATAATGGTGGTGATAACTTTCCACCGCCGGAGCAAACCACGCAACAGCACCAAATCCCTCCGCCGCACCTTCACTTTCTCGGAATCTCGCGGAGGTTCTTGCCCCACTGCCCGGCTTGTGCAACGAGCAAACCGAGTTGCTACAGATGCTGGTGCAGAATTCATCCCGTCCAGGGTGGACCACGCCAGCCACAACATAGTTCATACTCCGACTTCATGGCGACACATCTACCTGTCTTCACGAAGGCCGATGAGTCTCTGGAGGCGGACAACTGGATCCACACCATCGAGGCAAAGTTTGGTATGCTCTAATTCACTGAACACCATAAGGCGCTTTTCGCAGCGCAGCAGCTTCATGGATCTGCAGGTGCATGGTGGGTGAACCAGATCGCATCACTACTGTCCAGGCATGCCGTGACATGGACAGAGTTCTGGGAGGCGTTCCGCGCCTACCATATACCTCCCGGTATAATGAAGAGGAAGCTTCAGGAGTTCCTGGAGCTGAAACAAGCCGAGAGGAATGCTCAAGAAGTACGCAGGGCATTCAACCATCTGGCACAGCACGCGTCGAATTATATTAGAACTGTGGACAAGAAGCACAATATTGACTTCTGGGTCTAAACCCCAAAATGAAGGCCCAGCTCACACAATTCAACCGTGGCACGTTCAACCATATACTCAATGCCACGATTGTGCAAGAAGATGCTCAACGGAAGCCAATTTCTGATAAGAGGAAATGTTGCACTCCACAGAGCAGCATAAGTGGTGCTCCCAGAAGTATCGTTGGTTTATCGCGCACCATCCAGTCAGAGGTGGCAGCCACCGACGCGACCACTGCAATTCCATGGTCGTTCTTTCAATGCACCCAACATTCGACCATTGTTCCCAAAGAAGCAGCAGCAACGGATGTTCCTGCGTGCATATCCACCTTCACCACGTGCATCGGGATTTCAACCTCAGATCGGTGGGAACCCCGCACAATACACGTGTTATCATGTCACCGTGTCTGGCATTTTGCGAGGGGTTGTCCGGAGAAGCAACGGGGCAATGGACAAGCACCGTATGATGGTGCAAATCAGCCCCGCAACCAGCACAAGAAACCAGCACCAAAACCCGGCAACGTCCACCACATTGCTATCCAAGACGTACAGGAAGGCGAACCCATAATCGCGGGTACATCTTCTCTAATCGATAATCCTGTAGTCATACTCTTTGACTCCGGTGCTACCCACAATTTCATTAGTCAATCATATATTTTCAAATATCAATTAGCCATGATACTCACAAAAAGTCCATATTTGATTTGTTCTCTGGGTGGGAAAATAACGGCTGATATGATGGTCCATAAAGCACCACTTTGGGTTGATGGGAATACCTATCTGACCTCTCTCATCATATTAGAGTGTCAAAAGCTTGATGTCATATTAGGAATATCGTGGTTACATAGCCATGGTGCTGTTCTTGACATCGTACCTCGAGTCGTTCATCCAAACTCTCCACTACATACTCCACACACTGTTATTCTTGATTGCCTTATCCCTGAAATTCCAGCTACCTACAACATAGAAGCCACAAAACTAGAAGACATTCCAGTGGTATGTGAGTATCCGTACGTGTTTCTCGATGACTTACCAAGTATGCCAATGGACAGGAATCTTGAGTTGAAAATTCAACTTGTCTGGGGGGCCACGCCTATTTTTCGAAGGCCGTACAAGATGGCACCAAATGAGTTAGTGGAATTAAAGGAACATTTAAAATATCTATTAGGCAAAGGTCTAATACGCCCAAGTTCATCAGCTTGGTGCTGCTCCACATTATTTGTGAAGAAGAAAGACAAGATGTTATGTCTATGTGTGCATTATCATTCGCTCAACGCTGTGACGATCAAGAAATTTATCCACTATCGTGCATTGATATTCTATTCAATCAACTTGTGGGTGCTAAGATATTCTCGAAGACGGATCTTCGGTCCAAATATCATCAGATTAAGATTCAATCGGAAGATATATCGAAGACGGCATTCTCGACGAGATATGAGCTTTATGACTATCTTGTCATGTCGCTTGGTCTTACCTACGCGTCAGCTCACTTCATCTATCTCATGAGTTCTGTGTTCATGTCGGAGTTAGATAAATTTATTGTGGTCTTCATCGATGGCACTCTGGTTTATTCAAATAGGAGGAAGAACACGCCAAACACTTGCATCGTGCTCCAACGATTGCGAGATCACAAGGTCTATGCGAAATTCAGCAAGTGCGAGTTTTGGATCAACCAAGTGTCATTTCTGGGGCACATCATTTCAGCAGAGGGTATTGTTGTTGATCCAAGCAAGATTGTGCAAGTGCTAAAATGGAAGTCTCCAAAGTCCGTTCATGAAGTCTGCAACTTTCTCGGTTTAGCGGGGTATTATCAGAGGTTTATTACGAGCTTCTCAAAAATTGCTAAGCCTATGACAGAGCTCCTGAAAAAGGGCACTAAATATATTTGGAGCAAAGAATGTGATGATGCTTTTCTGATGCTGGTGAAACAACTCACAACAGCCCCGGCTCTAGCTCAATCGAATACGAACACATCTTTGGACATTTATTGCGCTGCATTTGGCATTGGTCTTGGCTCCATGTTAATGCAAGAAGGATGCTTGGTCGTGTATGGATCACGGCAGCTACGGGATCATGAGCATCATTATCCAACTCATGACCTTGAGCTCACTGCCGTGGTGCTTCCACCAAAGATGTGGAGACATTATTTACTAGGCAATCTAGTACATCTCTACATCAGTCACAAGAGTCTCAAGTATATATTCACAAAGAAGGAGTTGAGTAAGAGAAGACGAAGATGGTTAGAGCTAATCAAGAATTATAAAATTGAGATTCACTACCATCCCGGCAAAGTGAATGTGGTTTCTAATACGCTGAGTCGCAAGTCACATATTAACAACTTGTCTATTACTCTGATGGAAGAGGATGAACTGAGTTTATATTTGGTTCTATAGGAGTGATATATAAACTTGCTCTCATTCCTACGATACAAGAGGAGATTACTGAAGCTCAAATGAAACATAGGGGCATGTCGCACATCCGTACGAGAATGAAGAATTGAGAAATGAAATGCTTCTGGAAGGATGATCACCGTACGCTATGTTTTAACAAGTGTATAGTTGCACCCCGTGATATGAAACATCGGAAGAAAATCTTGGACAAAGCTCACTTGTCCAAGTATTCTATTCATTCAGGGTAGCAACAAGATGTATCAAGATTTGAAAACAAGATTTTGATGGACAAGGATGAAACAAGATATTGCTAGTACGTATTCGAGTGTGATACATGTCTGTGGGTGAAAGCTGACCATATGGGAAAAGCTGGACAGCTGCAACCATTGAACATTCTGGAATGGAAATGGGAGGATATTAGTATGGATTTCATCGTCGGACTACCTCTCACGTTCCTGAAGCATGATTCGTTCTGGGTGATAGTCGATCGACTAACAAAATCAGCTCACTTCATTCTTGTCAATACCAATTATCATGCTTAGAAGTATGCGGAGTTGTATATCACAAGGATGATGTGCTTTCATGGTGTCCCTCGCACTATCTCAGATCGTGGTGCACTGTTCGTTGCTTGATTTTGTGAACAGCTACATGCATCATTGAGGACCAAACTGATCTGAAGCTCTGCATATCACCCGCAGAAGGATGGTCAAATGAATGGGTAAATCAAGTGCTCAAAGACATGCTACATGATTGTGACATTCACCATGTTAAAAATTGGAACGATCATATACTATTGACGGAATTCTCATATAATAAATTGTTATCAAGATAGTATTAAGGTGGCACCTTATGAAGCTCAAACTCAATAGTTGAAGAACATTAAATTGTAACTTCGTACTAAAGAAGAATAAAACAGAACAACTATTCATCATTTCAACTTATGAAGGAATCAAACATTCTTACCACGCATATTTTATTTTATTAATATTATCCTAAGTGTTTTTATTTTATTAGATGCAATGATGTAGGAAAAAGGGGGAAATGAAATGCAAGGTGGGATGTGATACAAGTTACCTCAAAAGGGGGTCCTCCCCCAATATTTTTCGTGGTCAAGGTCCAAGATAGGAGCTGAATGTCTAACAGCAGAAGTAGGCCACGTGGTTGGCCTAACCTTGTTGCAGTGAGGCTTCGATAATAAAGGTTTGAGTGTTGATGTTGTGCTGCCTCCCATGGTTGCCATGGGCATGGTCGAAGAGAATGTTGCAGATGCCCCTTTTTGACACTTCAAGGCCCCTCATATGTTTTGTGCGATTCGTCATTCCCTGGATAAGGTTATGATAATCTCTAGCTATAAAGGAATAACATGAACCCAACATGTGTTGGTTGTGATCCGCCATTTCTTGGCTAAGGTTGTCATACCTCCTAGATACAAAGGAACAACTTCCACCCAACGATGGTGGCAACTCCCTTGAGCTTGAATGGGTGCTTAGAATAGTTGGGAGCATAGTGATCCCATTTATTCATTGCACCCTGTTGATCGCTCGTAGAGGATTTCCATATCAAATCTCCGGCCTCATATAGCTATGATTGGCCCTCGAGCTTAATTTTTTATAGGTCGCAACCATGATTGTTTACTCATTGGCAAAGAGATGTTGAAATGGAACCTCCAGTACTTCTAATGATGGACTTCTTGCATGCCTGCATAGTAATATTCCTCTTGCAAGCTTCCTCTCTTGGATGGAGAGGAATGGTTAGCTCCCAGTACTTGTACAAATGAATTTCCTGGTTAGGTAACTGAATTTTATTTGTACACCCGTGGAAGCAAACTACAATGATCCATCGGGTCCATTTTAACTTTATCCATAAACAATGTACTATTCAGTGAAGCTTTATAGATAAATAAATTTGCCCATTTTCTAAAGTCCCTATTCACAGCAATGCAAATGATGGTTGTACACCTTATGGATCCCTTGATCTTGAAAATTTCTAACCATCATGGCTTTTTACAAGAGCAAGTTTTTATCATTTGGATCATGGCAAACAAGGTTCTCAATTTTATCTTCCCCCAGCATTTCTAATGTCCTTCCTAGGAATTTGAAATATAGTGAACACATATATGAATGAAACTCAAATCAAAATTATGGCCATCACTTGTTCCTAGGTTTCTACATGCCAAATTACCAATTAAGTCACTCCAAAAGCTTTATCTACTTAACCTAGAAAAGAAAATGACTAAGTCTATTAAACAATGCTTATGGGATTCTAGGTACTTGTTTTAGTTCCTTGCAAGTAAGCTGGCATTTCTTTTGAAAAAAACAAAATGTAATACCAACACTTACTTTCGTGAGGGTGCATAAGAATTGCATGATGAGGGGGTGCTAACCTTGCTCATCAATTCAAGCAAAGTCATTCAAATCTAATACCAACCAAACAATAGAAAATTCTAAACTCATACCTCATTTGACGAGCAACTCGGGGTCGAAGACCCTTGTGTGAGAAACTCACGGCCTTGGAGCATGACATAGCTTTGATGTTTGGTGTCACATGTCAAGTTGATTGGAGTCGGTGATGTATGTGGTTGAAACGAGCTCCATGGAAATATATGCGCTTGAATCCTCCCCATGGTGTCTTGAGCATGATGAGGCTTTCCCTCTTCATTGAACATTGTGTTCATACTTTCCTTCCTGGCTGCAATTCAATCAAGAACAAACAAAACAACTCGAAAATGGGTTATGTTAAAAAAAAGCAAATCGAACCTCTTGTAAAGTTGTCCTTTCCTACTTGAAACAACTTTCTAATGCAGTGAGGAACAAGGGAAATCCGTTTAGCTTGAATTAGGAAAAAAATTAAAGTGGTATGACCAAATTTTATATACAAATAAATTTCTTTCGTAATCCAAAATTTTCTTTTTATGTTGTTCCAAAATTGAGTTTCCAACATGCAAGTGTGAAAATTCAAACATGCTAAATGCAAATGCAAGGTTTGATGAGAAATTCAAATATGCAACTAGGACAAGTAAATATAGGATAACTACCAATTGACCTATTGTTAAGGACTCACTGAATTTTTGAAAGTCTGATAAGTGGGACATACCTTCGCCTGTTATAGCCTGGTGATTTGTCGTCCAGACTCAGAGATGAAGGCGTGTACGACTTCTCCTTCTTGAACCGCTACTCTTTCATGGCGATCATCTGGAAGTGGGGCTATTGGTTGCCTCGACCTCTCCGTCACCTTGATATAGTCTTGATTTTGTTGTGACGACATTCCTCTTTGAGGATATGCCTTCTTGACTTGATGAGGCATGTCGTTTATTGGGGAGTGTCACTTCGACCTCCTTGATGTTTGTTTGATTCAACAGATACTTGATCCTAGATCAAAGACTTCCTTGGGCATGGATACATACGGAATCCACAATCAAACAAGAAACCATGAATGTCTCTTGCCCAAGGTTTTACGGGCTTGGTCGAAGTGTAGGGTCCAACAAGTGATTGTTGAACCCTTGAGTCTTGAATGTTTTCAAGTGCCTTGTCATTGGTCAATATCTTCTTGGGTACGTTGTCATTAATTCTTATTCAGCCAGGGACAAGATACTTCAAGGTAGGTTGGTTAGGTTAAATCCTTTGAAAGTGTTGAAATTCTCCTTGCCTCCTTCGCTATAGGGGTCGTGTTGATTCCACCCTTGACCCCCTTGTGGATGGTAACCATTGGACTTTTTGTGTGGGACAAGGAATCCTCATGGGTCTTAGGGACGTTATTCCCTAGGTGTGTTGTGTTGCAATGGATTTCACACCTCGTGCGAGAGTCCAAGGCATGGACTAACTCAAACATCTTTACATTCACTTGATCTTCTCAACTATTCAATATGAGGTCCAGTTCTATGGCCAGCGTGTCCACCTTGTCAATAGTGTGAATGTCATACTAACGAAATAGTGACATTCATCAATCCACCCCTTGAATGGTGATCATCTACTCACATAGATATTCATCTTTTTCATGATTAATGAGAAGAGGTGTCCTCCAGCTCCAGCATGATTGAGATCATGGGTCGATGGAGCCCACTTGTTGTATGATTGTTCGACAACGAGTCAACTATCCACCCTATGGTGGAGGCAATCCGAGATATAATCTTGATGTCTCCCCCAAGCTTTATTATAAATGTCTTTGGCTCCTGCTGGAAGCTGGAGATTCCTCCTGTGGTGGGCAATGGTGTTGCTCAACGGGAAGAATTTTTCGAGGAATGCCTTAAAGTATTATTGTAGCTGAGCTCTTGCATCATCATTGGCTTTCCTATGGAATGGACTAGTGAAATACGACCTTGATTTCACACAAATGGAGAAAACAAAGAAAGAGTAAACCTATCTAATAACTACTAGTAGCTATAGCTTAATCATAAGTGATATTTATCCTTCAATTTCTTCGCCCCCCTGCAACGGTGCCAGAAATGCTAGTTGGTATTTCTTAACACCACATATCATCCCTGATAGGAGATGAGATGCGCTTAAGATACCATTGTAGCATTTCACCCATGAATATTCCCAAGGTATTGCATTTATTTCAAATGAAGGTGGTGAAGTAAAGTAAACACTATTCTTATAATTAAGATATAGATTACTAAATAATTACCATGAAAGGGGTAAGTTGATGATATGGGGTAGTGTGACACAAACTTAGGAAATATACTCCTAAAGTTATAGTAGTCCTATTGAGAGTTAAGTTAAGAAAGGTTCGATTCTAATGTGCTTCTAATTTACATATGCATAGTCAAAGTAATGTACACATGGATATGCTAGTAATGAATATTAGGGCTTTATGGTGCAACACATCGGGCATGAGCTTACCCTAGTCTACCAGGCAACTCTGCTAAGAGCCTACATCGTAGTCGAACGTGGAGGATTACAACGGATAGATCGAACTATCATCATCCACCGCCTACCTCTACAATCCATGGACTACATGGCATCCAATGCTACTTAACTATCCAAGCATCACTCTTGCATGTTAAGTCAATACCTTAAGAGTTGCAATACAAGTAGCATCCTGAGGCAATGACTAACCTAAACATCATTGAACCAGTGTTGGTACAAAGCACTATGCTATTCATACTAACATATTAATGTTATACCTAACAAGACTATAGAGGAGGCCGATGGTGTTGATGATAACACAATAACGTAGTTACTATACTAACATAAGAACAACTAAACCTACTACATGCATGGATTCACACAACTAAACAAGAAATGCTTCACCCAATCATATGAATAAGAGAAGACTAATAATATTAAATAGCATAAACTGACAAATAAAGGAATAGGTACATGAGCTATACCATTATCAATTGGACATGGGAACTAGAGGCTCCTCCCTATAGACTAAACTCCACTAATGACTTGGAGAAGTGTGTATACAAGAGAGTGATACTTAAATGGTGTGTGTTATGAAGTGACGGTGTGGGGTCCTATTTATACCGTGATTATGGTTATTTCCTACCAGAATTAGCATGCGCAATAGTTGCTGCCGCCATCAGGAAGCCACAGGAGAGTGTCAGGCATCGTCAAATCGAGTTTGGCACTAGGACTGAGTTGTTTGACCAGAGAGATCGACCGAGTTGTTCTTGGCTCTTCCCGCGGTGTGTTTTCTCCAAAAAACTTATAGGTGGGTCCCCAAGCCGTTCCCAGGTGCTACATCGTATGATTCTCTCGGATACCCCTGCATGGGTCATTTGATCTGAGTGCTACCATGTGTCAACGCCCTTGAATTGCTAGGAGTGTACTTCAGTTATGTATAAAATGCATGCATGCACAATTCTTTCCAAGTACAAGTGGAACTAGGTTATTTCTAAAAGCAATGCATGTAAGTCTGCTCCTTCACATAATTGAGATACATTGACAGTCGAAATTGGTACCATCAACACCCAACATAAAGTATGTTGAGGCTGCTCTTACCGTCCACTGGCACCTTGGCCAGGTGCTTAGGACCTAGGATTGGGTCCATAACTAGGGCGAACCACCCTCGCTATGGATAGTGACAGTCGTCTTGGGCCATCGAAGGTAGCTTGGCACCGCTGGGTCAGTGGTGTTCACCTCTCGAGCCATCAGCTTCTCCCCCCACCAACTATCTAAGTGTGGGTGGCACCTATGAATATCATGAGGTATCAGCTTGTGGAAGACTGGCTCCTCCCCCAGCTCTGGGTTTGGTAGTGCGGGTCTCTTGCCCTTGCCGCCATGATGCCCGACTCCTTACTAAGGAAGTGCTTAAGGATGGAACAATCCTTTAGGGTGTGTTTCACTAGAAAGGTGTGGTTGCTGCATGATTTCTCAATGAGCTTCTCAAAGTGGTGTGTCGGTGCCTCAGCTTGCTTCCCGTCTTCATGGAATTCGATGGTCGCAACCAGGCCCTAGCTGTCCTTGGCTTGGTGTCGTTATTCATTGCCCGTGGCCCTTTTCTTTTTACTGTTGTGGTGGGGCGCCATGTTTTTCCCTGGGTCAGAGCTTCTCTATTTTCCCTTCTCAAAGAAGGCCCCGACCGCCTCTTCACCAAAGGCGTGGTTGGTGGCAATATCAAGCAGTTCTTTGGTGCTCCTTGGTTTGATGTAGCCAAGTTTATGCACTAGGGACTCGTGTTTGGCCCCAGAAACAAACTCAACAATTATGTCTGCATCGACCACGTAGGGGAGCTCGTTGCACATCTTGCAGAAGTGATGGATGTACTTGCGAAGGGTCTCGCTCGACTTTTGTCGGCACCCTTTGAGCTCCCATTAGTTACAAGTGCGCACGTATGTGCCCAAAAAGTTGCAAAAGAATATTTCCTTGAGACTCGACCAATTTCGTATGATATAGGTCGCAAATGTTCTATCCATGCCCTGACTAAGTTGGCCAAGTAGATGGAGAGGTACCAGATGATGAAGAAACCATCCTTAGCCCCTCCAGTCCTGCACGCCAAGTGGTAATCCTCCATCCAAGTAATGGGGTTCGACTGCCGCCATATTTCCCAACGTTCATGGGAGCGTGAAAGCGAGCTAGGAAAGGTGCATTGCATTGTCAGGGCTCGTTCCCCAATCCTCATTGTTGTTGTAGCAGCTGCCCCAACAGGGTTGGCACTATCAGCGCTTGGGTCATGGGTCCGTGGCTCCACCCTGGGCTCTGCGTCGAGCCTCGGGGATTCGATGTATGTTGAATGGGCCCACACACTCGTGCTCCGAATTGAGCAAGGGGGTCCACAACCTGACCCTTTTGACCCTGACCACTAGGCTTGAGGCACGAGTCCTGAAAGGGCCAGTGCCGCTCTTGTTGTGCCCGAGTGATGCTAAATGGCAACCATCTCCAGTAGGGTCCGAAGGTTCGGGTATGTGCACCGGGCTTCAGGATCGACGAGTTCGGGCACACCGTTGAGTAGGGCGACCACGACCACCACATTTAGGCTCCCCCTATCAAAGTTTTGGGTGCCATCCACGTCATTGATGATGTCAGTCGGATGTGGCACGAACGAAAACGTGCAACATCTGTGTTGGGCAAGGTCCTAGCTTCACCATGAATGTGGCCTTGTAAATGTCCAGTTGTGCCTGCTCGTCCTCGAGCGTGACGCATCACGCCTCGAGCTGGTCAGTCACCTTACAGTGTCGTGCCTCTTGCTACTCGGGGGTGAGCTGTGATGGCCTATTGGCATGCGAGCGAACTTCGGATCTATCGCTAGTTTTCACGACGTGGCATTCGTTAGAAGGATGCTCGCTTCCCTCGGTGCTAGCATCGAAGCCGGAGTTGTGGCTGGCATCATCCTCGAGGATGTGGTGAAGGGACGACAATGCGTAGTTGACCATCCACACAAAGGATGACGCAGAGACACTGCTCTCAGCAGCAATGTCGATGTCGTCGATCATCTTACCTATTGAGGGTTTGATGACAGGCCTTCCATTTGTCAACCAGGGGATGCCAACATTGTTGGTGATGAAATCCGAGCTCCCAAAGCAGAAGGCTTGGTGCAGGAGGAAGACAGGGTTGGACTTGAGCCCACAGCCGAAAGTGGCGGTGAACTGAAAGTCACCAAAGTGAATGTTCCCACCATGCATGGAAGTTGAATGCGATGAAGCCATCAAAGAAAAAAGGTAGAACGCACGACAGTCCCCATAACTAGTGCGCCAACTGTCAGTGTTTGGATCACCAACTAGTATCGTATTGCTGCGTGTTTCATCTTCAAAGGCCTAGCTACAAAGACACAAGTGATTTATACTGTTTCAAGCAAGGATGCCCTACGTTTAGTGCGGTTGGTACCTGTTCTTTGTTAGCTCAGGGGTGTGATTTACAGTGGTTACAAGCATACTCTCCTAGGGAGTTCTTGTCACGTGGGTATCTCATTGTGTTTTTCCTCATCCTCTTGCTTGAAGGTGGCATCGATCCCCTTTTATAGTCATTTCTTGAGCGGTCTATGTACCCCGAATCCTCAAAAATGGTATGGGCGGTATAGTGTTCGTGTTAGCATGTTTTCCTGACCGCTTAGGTCAACAAAGTTGTTGTCATAGTATACACTCCCATTGTGTTGTCGGGTCTGCATCATTCTTCGACACATGCTTGATGCTGCGTCGAACAGGACGGGAAGGAGTGGCCTCAGCTGACACTGTGCTCTGTTGTAGAATCATATTGCATGTGGTCATCCTTTCAGCATTGATGGCATCTGCATCGGCCCTTATATGTATTAAGTGTCGCTACCTGCTCTTAGCTCTTGAGCTCCTTAGGAGGGTCTGCTGATCGATCGCGATGGTTAGGGCTTGGGAGGGCCTGCCTCCCGACCTCGGTGGGTCGGGCCTCGAATGGATTCACTACACTAACATCAATGGTCGAGATTTGCTGATAGGTTTGTCCTCGCGGCAGAGGTTAGACAAGGTCCGGGTCTTGCCGTAGCCGCACGTCATTCGTTGGTCCGATATTCTAGGGTACTCGGGATACATAACCCCGTCATAAAGGCTCCACCAATACAAGATCACGTGAAGCCGGGAAGGCTTTTGGCTTGAAGCAACATGTCAAACAATGAAAAGCTGAATAATCTTCTCTGTTTGTTATTGCCAAATGAAATTGTTGGATCCACCCATACGTATTAAGCAGATTCTCATTAGTCATCTCCAACACATGAGTAGGAATACCTCTTAATTCCACATCATGCAGGCAAGGAAGATGTAGGATCAAAGAGCGCGTGAAAAGCTACTAAAGAGGATTGAATGGTAGATTAAAACTTTTTATGCGGAAGCTATAAAAACCATTCGGCAAAAAATCAGTCTCATAAAGAACTCATCTGTGCGACTATTTTTGATCCTGTTCAACCATGACAAAACTAGTATAGATTGTAGAGAATCAAGTCACAGAACTAATGCAACAAGAATCATAGGAAAAAATGAGTAGAACTTAAGTTATTATCGAAATATTAAGCAAAGGTCATTCTGTTCTATCCTAGCAAAAACGGATCTGTTACAATGCAATGAAACTCGTGTATCTCATAAACTGCAAAACCAATGACCGTGAAATTTTCACAGGTGATGGATAATAGAGTTGTGAACAACAATTGGATTTGTAAAATTATGAGTTATAATCAAAATACTAAAGCAATGTTGTGTTGTGCAGAAACACACCAAGAAAAACTTGCCAAAAACAAGTCGGATGAACAAGGTACAAAGAATACTTTAAAACTACTAACTTTTATTCAATAAAATACAAGAAGAACAGCCACAAGTCATGCTCTCTGCGAGTCCCGGTCCTCTTGCTTATATAATCAGCCCTAAGGCCAAACAATCCAAGCTAGAACTCTTACTTAGATTCAACCGAAACTTCCCATAACTGCTCAAGACTCTTTCATACACAGATAGAAGAAATCATAAGACTTCCAAACACCTTAAAAACATCCTAAACATTCCTAAAACAACTCAACTTCGTGCCTAACACGAAATCTAAATATAACTAACTCAAATCATTCCATAAACGAATCATAACTGCCTCAGCTTCAGCCTGAGCGCATAATCCAGCCGGTTGGACCATTCCGGCCATATCCTCTCGTCCATAACTTTTCACCACGTCTTGGAACAATGTTTCCACGTCTATGCACCCATTGCACATGCAAACACTTTCAAAAACTTTCACGATACTTTCATATGTATTGTTCTGGATCCCCCGATCAACTCATCCACATTTCCTCCCGAACATGGTTGTTGGTCTTCGACCTGACTCACATTAGTCTGAAAACCACAACACCTTATGTGAGCATCTCACATAAGCATGTTGCAAAATATATCAAGATATTGTTTGCCATAATCAGCAAAAACGCATCAAAAACTTAATCTAAAAATATGCTTTTTGAGTCACCATAGGCACAGACCCACCGTTACCACTAGTCTCAACCAGAGCCGACCCATAACCTTCTCGAGTTCTGCGATACTAGTGTCCTGGCCTGCAACGGCGGCGGTGGCTACGCTCACCTGACACCGCTGCTGCAGCTCCATCTCCAACCAACAAAAAAAAAGGTTTACCTTCAAAACCAAATATTGTAACCATCCAAGGAGAGGACATCACTGTTGTCTCCTGGTGCCGTAAGGCTGGCGTAATCCGCTTCCAAACAAAAAAATTTCTACCGCCAACTGTCTGCTGTTCTTCTGAATTATCCATCTGAGGTGAGGCCTACGGGGCGGTAAGGCTGGCATAATCCACTTCCAAATAGAAATTCCCCTGTCACCAATTGTTGACTGCGCAAATGAAAAAGCCGCTCTGTCGCGGCTACGACAGGTGTAAGACCAGTGCCCCGGAGCCGAGCAGTGAAAGCGGCCAGGATGAGATTGACACTGAGCGGCACGGTGACCCCTGGAAAAACAATTGAAACGCGGTCCACGCAGGTCCTCAGGGACTAGCCGCAGTGGTTGTCGAGCTTGCCTCACTTGAGACTAGCAAGAGGAACGGGATTCTACCTTCACCCATCCCTCAGCATCTGGACCATGTTGTGTTAGTAATACCGGACTTGTCTCTGGAGCTCCACCGAATTAGTTTGGATCCTGATCGGACTAGTCCGGTCAGTACAGTAATTAATGTCCAGTAAGAATATCGGACTAGTCCGGACCTCGACCGGACTAGTCCGGTTCAGTTCAGTAACTATCGGTTTGAACTCGAAATTGACATGTGTTCTAATTGAAAGGACACATCCCACCGAATGTTGTGTCCCTGATTGGGGGACACAACTATTCCTAAGGGTGGGAGGCCCCCTCTTGTGTCTCTTTGTCAAGTATAAGAAGAGGGTCAAGTGTATGATCAAGAAATGCTAATACATACACACATACACACTTGAACACTCTTAACCCACTCAGAATCCGATCAATATACCAAGAGAAGAACACGGGGAAACGCCTCTCGTTGTCATTCTTCTTGCGGTCTCACCTTATTGGCTCGATGGCCGCATCGTCAAGCAACCACAAAGATGGAGTAGAAGGTATTCCAAGTGTTCTTGTGCTATTTGAGAGATAGCACTTGATGTTCATATTGTATTCAGTATGCTCCATGTAATTCGAGATGATTTAGTAGCTTTTTGATATTTGAGCTCCCTTTTAATTCTAACAATAGTATCAGAGTAGTTTAGACCACTAATCTTTTCAAATTGAGTTTTGATCAAAGTTTTTCACTGCAAGTTTTGAAGACCCGAACTTTTCTGGCGTACGGACCGGACTAGTCCGGTATGCCACAATGAAGTGGTTAGGTTTTTCGGATCAGAGCATTTTGACGCATTCATCTGATTGAAAACCAATTAAGCACTTTGGATTGAAATCCATTGTGAAAATTAACTTTATTTTGTAAGATGGTAAGATTAAGATTCCCTTTTGGGTATTTGGACATTTCCCATTTTTTATATGAAACTTTTCCGTGATTAGCCGAACTAGTCCGAGGTTGGCCGAACTAGTCCGAAATAGTACAGACCAAACTCGAAATGTTCAATAAAAAATCGATCAAATGTTTTCTGGAACAATTCCGGACTTGTCCGCCCTATGGACCGGACTTGTCCGGTATTGATTCTGTTGAAATTCGGACATGTCCGGGCTTTGGACTGTACTAGTCTAAAAACCATACTGTAAGAGTTTGGACTAGTCCGACCATGTGCGGACAAGTCCGGGCTATACAATTAAAGTTTGCTTAATTAATTAAGCTTCCTCTGTGAATTAAGATTATATTGTCATGGAAATTTGGTCGAGTAACAAAAGCGAAAGCTAAATTGCTATGTCAATTTATGTTGCATGGAATTCTATTGAGTAACCGAAGTGAAAAATAGAATTATCATGTTCTTAAGTTATTTTAATGTCATTATTGGCCAAGTAACCAAAGCAAAATGCATAAATGACATTTTTATTTCTAAGAACATAGTAATTTTGTTGAGTAACCAAAGCAAAAGATAAATTACTATGTTGATTCTTCAGTTATTCTCATATGTTGAGT
Organism: Tuctoria greenei; assembly: GCA_036927565.1. Lineage (NCBI taxonomy): Eukaryota > Viridiplantae > Streptophyta > Magnoliopsida > Poales > Poaceae > Tuctoria > Tuctoria greenei. Next base: position 139,217,586 of record JAYESD010000001.1, on the reverse strand, counting down.
TTTGCTCAAGTAATCAAACTGAAAGATAAAACTCAACATTTTCTTATGATTAACATCCGTGCATTCATTCATGATTTTGTCTTTTGATTATGAAGGTTCCTCCAATGTGAATTCAACACTGAGTTTTATCACTTCTATTGATCCACTCAATGGAAGCAATTATGGGAGATGGCGAGAGAAGTTGGAGATTGCTTTGGCAGTTTCCGGGATTGACTTGGCTCTCACCACTCCATATCCGGTCGCACCGGTAGAACCAGTAAGAAATAATGATGAAACTCATGAAGCCTTTGCTATGAGGACAAAGGAATATACTACTGAGTTATTGGCTTATGACATTGATTGTTATAAGTGGAAGAAATCAAACAGGAAATCTTTGATGGTGATTAAGGGCACTATCACTAAGGCCATTTAGGGAGCAATCTCTGAATGCAACACTGCTGTTGAATACCTCCAAAGGATAGACAATCAGTTGTTCTTCTAAGGCCACTACAAGCACTCTTATCAAGAAACTTGTTACTGAAAAGTATCATGGAGGTGGTGTGCATGAGCACATCTTAATGATGACAAATATGGATGCAAAGCTTAAGCCTATAGATTTGGGGATTAAAGATGAGTTCATTGTGCTCTCATCATTGCCTCAGTTCCTAAGGAATTTGAGACTTTTGTCATCAACTACAACTCTCAACCTGAACTATGGAACATAGAAAAATTCATGGTTATGTGTGTTCAGGAGGAAGAGAGAATTAAGTTCCATCACAGTTCTGATGCTATTAATTATGTGAAGGTAAAAGGTAAGGCTAAGAAGAATTATTGTTCTAAGCAATCTTTTAAGTATCATGGTTCTTCTCACCATGATAAAGATAAGGGTAAGGCTCCACAAAGCCATCCTTACCATAAGGATGTGAAAGTGGATAAAGATCAGTGCCACTTTTGTTTAGACAAAGCTCACCATTAGAAGGATTGCATAGGCTTCTTTAAATGGTGTTGTAAAAATGGTAATGATTTTGTGACCTTTGTTAATAAATTCCTGCTTTTAGATTATACACCATCTTCTTGGTGGATTGACTCAGGTGCCACTGTGCATGTTTGAAATTCATTGCAAGGATTAAATATGAGGAGGTCCCCAGAAAAAGGGGAAAGGGCCATTAAAGTTGCTGATGGCCATGAAGCTGAAGTGAAATCCATTGGAGATTATCCATTAGTATTAAGAAATGGCTTTGTACTTACACTTCAGGATGTATTATATGTACCCTCTTTAAGTAGAAATTTGAACTCAGTATCGTGCTTAGATGATGATGGTTATGTATGCCAGTTTGGCAAAGACAGATGTGTAATTAAGTTTGATAGTAAGATTGTTGGTGTTACCATAAGACAAAGCATGCTATATTTATTATCTGTGCATGATGATGTTAGTGTTGTAAGTAATAATCAGTTTTCCTCACATCAAAGTAAGCGTAAGTGAGTCAATTCTGAAATGTCTTCGAAATTATGGCATTGTCGCTTAGGCCATATTTCGGGGGGGGGGGGGGGGATTGAACAATTGATTTCACAATTGATTCTGCTCCATTAGGATTTTTCGGATTTATAAGAATGCATAGATTGCATTAAGAGATAATTTGTTAAGAAAATTAAGAAAGGTGCCATACGTAGTGCGGGAATTTTGGAATTAATCCATACGAACATTCATGGTCTATTTCCCATAGTATTTGTTGATGGTTTTGATTCATTCATAACCTTCACGGATGACTATTCTCGCTATGGCTATATTTATCCAATTAAAGAATGCTCTGAAGCGTTGGATAAAGTTAAGATATTTAAGGCTGAAGTTGATAATCAGCACAACACTAAGATTAATGTGGTAAGATTCGATCATGGTGGTGACTACTACGGTCGTCATACCCCGTATGGCCAAGTTCCTGGACCATTTTCTTGGTTCCTACATGAAAATGGCATAGTTGCCCAGTATTCTACACCGGGCGAGCCTCAGCAAAATGGAGTAGCGGAACGGCGCAACCGTACGCTAATGGATATGGTGAGATCCATGTTAAGTCAATGAAATGTCTCGGTTAGATTATGGATGGAGGCATTAAAAACCGCCATTCATGTGCTAAATCGGGTTCCTGCTAAGTTGATGCCTAAAACACTGTATGAGTTGTGGACAGGACGTAAGCCCTCATTAAGTTATATGCTTATATGAGGCTGTCTCGTTGAGGCAAAAATGTTTAACCCAAACATTGGTAAGTTAGATACTAAGACAATAAGTTATCATTTTATTGGCTATGGAGAAAAGAGTAAGGGATATTGTTTCTACTGTCCAGAACGATATACTGTGTTTGTGGAAACAAGACATGTCTTTTTAGAGGATGCCATGATTAGGGGGAGTACGGTAAGATGAGAAATTAATCTTGAAGAGAAGCGGGTTTATGTACCTACTCCTATGATTCAAGAACCATATTTCTCATTACCTACTGCTGCTGAATCATTGGTACCTATTGGTGAAGATTCAACACCTGTTGTTATTTCTCCATTTTCAACAGAATTATTAAGAGAGGATGACCATTCTCAGCCCGTTGTCACTAATAATAAAGAGCAACAACGGTCTCAAAATGGGGATAATGTGCAATTAAGAAGATCTCAATGAGAAAGAAAATCGTCCATTCCAGACGATTACGAGATCTATTGGAGTGAGAAAATTCAAATGGAGGGTGATCCCACTACATTTGAAGAAGCTATGAGAAGTCCTCAATCATCCGAATGGCGTAAAGCTATGGAGGATGAAATGAGGTCTATGGAAGCAAATAAAGTCTGAGATTTAATTGAGATTCCTAATTAAGCCAAAACAGTAAGCTATAAATGGGTCTACAAGATTAAACATGACTCCAAAGGGAATATTGATAAGTTTAAAGCCAGACTTGTTAAAAAGGCTTCATTGAAAGAGAAAGGATCGATTATAATGAGACATTTTCACCTGTCTCATGTAAGGATTCGTTCAGAATCATTATGGCATTAGTTGCACATTATGATTCAGAATTACATCAGATGGATGTAAAGACAGCGTTTCTCAATAGTGATCTATATAAGAACGTCTATATGACATAACCAAAAGGTTTTGTTGTTAAGGGTAAGGAACATATGGGGTGCCACTTAAGAAAGTCCATTTATGGACTTAAACAAGCATCAAGGAAGTGGGATTAAAGGATGTTCATTTATGTATCTCAAGTTTGATGAGACAATAAGAAAATTTGGGTTTAAAGAAAATGAGGAGGACAATTGCATTTATGCTAAGTTTAAGAACGGGAAATTTATTTTCATCGTGCTTTATGTAGATGATATACTACTTGCAAGTAGTGATGTCAATCTACTGTCAGAAACTAAGATGTTTTTGTCCTCTAATTTTGATATGAAAGATCTTGGCAAAGCGTCATATGTATTGGGTATAAAAATTCACCGAGATAGAAATAAGGGGGTATTAAGCTTATCACAAAAGGCATACTTAAAGAATATACTGAGAAAGTATAGTATGCATAAGAGTAAGTCTTCGCCTGCTCGGATTTTCAAGGGCGATAAGTTTGAAAACTTTCAGTGTCCCAACAACCAGTATGAGATCGATCAAATGAAATCGGTTCCATATGCTTCTGCTGTCGGAAGCCTTATGTATGCTCAAGTATGTACTCACCCTGACTTAGCTTATGTGGAAATGCTTGGCAGATATCAAGATAATTCAGGGACTGATCAATGGAGAGAAGTTAAGAAAGCATTAAGATATGTGTAGGGCACAAAAGGCCTCATGTTGATGTATAATAAGTCAGACCCACTTGAAGTAGTGGGATATTCAGATTCAAATTTTGCGGGTTGTGTGGATACTAAGAAATCCACATCAGGTTATATATTCACCCTCACTAATGGAGCCATTTCGTGTAAAAGCTCCAAACAAACCGTCACTACATTGTCCATGATGTATGCCGAGTTTGTTGCATGTTATGAGACCACCGGGCAGGCTGTTTGGCTTAAGAAATTTTTACACAGTCTTAGAGTAGTCGACAACATTGAAAAACCATTTAAGTTATGCTACGATAATGAGCCCATAGTATTTTACTCTCACAACAATAAGTCGAGTGGTGCTGTCAAATACATCGACATTAAGTTCTATGTTGTAAAATATTGAATCCAGAATCATACCATAAGTCTTGAGCATATAATTACCAAGCGTATGCTTGCGGATCCGCTAACAAAAGATCTTCCACGCAGCATGTTCAGTGAACACGTAGCCGACATGAGTTTAAAGGAGAACCTATGATAATTGAATATTCAGTGGCCAAGTAAGAGTAAGTTCCATTTTTATGTGTGATATGTATTGTCGTCTTCGAGTCCAAAAATACATAAATGGTTGTTGTGATACGTCGTGCTCTATATGTCCAGCATGAGAAAATGAACACTAAGTTTAGTAGTAAGTAAGTTGGTAAGTTTCAGATTTGAGTTCAAGGGGGAGAATGTTAGTAATACTAGACTTGTCCGGTTGTAGACCGAACTAGTCCAGTAAAGTTTCTGGAACTCCATCGGACTAGTCTGGACCCTGACCAAACTAGTCTGGTCAGTACAGTAATTGATGTCCAGTAAGGATATTGGACTAGTTCAGACCCCAATCGGACTAGTCCGGTCAGTTCAGTAACTATCAGTTTCAACTCGAAATTGACATATGTTCTAATTGAAAGGACACGTCCCACCGAATGTTGTGTCCCTGATCTGGGGAGACAATTATTTCTAAGGGTGGGAAGCCTCATCTTGTGTCTCTTGGTCAAGTATAAGAAGTGGGTCAAGTGTATGATCAAGAAATGCTAGTATATACACACATACACACTTGAACACTCTTAACCCACTCAGAATCTTATCAATATACCGAGAGAAGAACAAGGGGAAACGTCTCCCGTTGTCGTTCTTCTTGCGGTCTCGGCTTATTGGCTCGATGGCCGCATCGTCAAGCAACCACAAAGATGGAGGAGAAAGTATTAGAAGTGTTATTCTACTATTTGAGATATAGCACTTAATGTTCATGTTGTATTCAGTTTGCTCTATGTAATTCGGAATGATTTAATGGTCATTTGATCTTTGAGCTCCCTTTTAATTCTAACACGTTGGGCAGCTGGGGGACAGACGACCACAGATCAAAGAGTAACCCGAGTGGCAGGCAGTTTTGGCTCTGGTGGTGCTGGATTTGGTGTCACCGTGAACATTGAAGAGGCAGCGACTACATCACAGAAGGAACGGCTGCTCGGAAGCCCCCTTGGAGCGGCAGCTGATCCAGGAAGTGCCAAAGGAGATAGGGGTGAGGTGGTAGCAGCAACGTAAGTGAGCACTGAAACCTAGGTGAATGTCGGCAGTGTGCTAGAGGATGTGGGGACACCCATGACAGCAGCAAGGACGGTGGATGCCGGCGCTGGAAGGCCTGCCACCAGTGAGCAAGTCGGGCCACAATCACCAGGTGACGAACAGTTTGCTCACTCGATGGTTGGCCTGTGCCTGAGCAAAGAAGAGGGGAAGGCTTGCTTGTGGCGGGCTGCTTGGTGGATGCTGCCACTGTATGGTCTGCCGACGGTGAGGAAGTCGAAGGGGTCAGGGGATCAAAGGAGTCACCAACGCCATCACCAGGGAGACTATTACAAACGGCAAGCAATTGTGGCTAATTGCTCAACGACGGCGGCGAATTGCGAGGGGCGAGAAGAAGATGATGAACAGTGCACTCGTGGGATTATGGTGCAACAAACGTCCACAGTGTCAGACGTTGTGTCTAATGCGTGTTCCACATATCAAATTGATGATTCAGAGCCCAATACGTACATGGAGCAACTAACACTATTTTTGTCGGAGTTCACGATCTGTCGTTCGCGCTCACCCCATGTCGAGAGCTCTGACTCGGCGTGCGTGGCGCGCCCACGATGCACATCTTGGCGACTTGCTCTGGGTCCCACACACTGCGCTACACTCGTCAACCACTTGCACACACGACGCGCACGTATACGCGCCAATTTATTCTTGCACACACATTCCTGACGCTTCCCGACAGACTCTGCTCCGACACAGTTGCGCCATGGCGTCGCGATCATGTTTATTCCTAACAAATTCCCCCTAACGCGACCGCCGATGTGCCAATCAAAACAGCATCGCTTCCTCATCAGCGTCAGCAGGCAGATCCTCCTCCTCCTTCTTTGGCTTGTGGCAATCGCGGGAGAAATGGCCAAGAGCACCACAATTGAAGCACTTCTAGATGGAATTCTTCGATTTATTGCATGCCTTCCACTCCGCCTCCGTGAAAAGGAGCTAATCGCTGCGCCGATCGCCGCTGGCCTGTTCACGATGAAAGATCACTCGTCAAATGCCTCCAGCCTTCCCAACGCATCCTCAAACGGCATCCGATCCACGTCGCAAAATTGCTTGATTTCTGCCACAGCCTGGTACAATCGATCCAGCACAGTGTCGAGGAGCTTCTTCACCATGGAGGCGTCTGTTAGTTCTAATTAGTCTTAGGATCATTACTGTGAACTTCTAATCAGATGAACTTAGGTCTAATCTAATTGAACAAGCAATCTTAGGCATAATTAAACATTTGTGATCTAATTCCTTCAGCAAACAATCAATGAAAGACATGCAAACAGATTGTAACATTAAGTTGAAGACAATAAGGGATTTAAGGGAGAGATGAAGGTGTTACCATCAGTGGATCCATTAGATGCTATTGGGCTCTAATGGATGATCGCAAAAGAGTTAGCCTGACGCAGGAAGGTCGTTGATGCAGGACGACGGTGATGCAGTGGCGGCTTGGGACAGGACGGCTTGGTGGCGGCATATCTCCAAGGTGCGGACCTTTCCCCTCACTCCGCACCCTAATAGATCGGTTAGAGTTTGTGGGGAGAGAATGCGACGGCTGATCAACTGGTGATTAGCACCCCAACCCTCTCCGCTTCTATTTATATGGTGTGAGTGAGAGGGGTCGCACCAAACTGAGTCGGTTGTGCTCCCAATCAGAGCGCGTAGGAGGAGTCCATCTCGGGAGCGTGGTTGTTGCCCAGGTCACCCCCGAGATCACAACTAACATTCTACCCCTTGATCTCGGGATCTTAACTTATTATCTTATTTACTAAACTAATCTTACACATATTTATTTTGCTTTCGCATAAAGGGCACGACGCATCAAAACAGTCATTTACGCACTGTTTGACTCGACGACCACGATACATCTCACAAAAAGAAATAGTCTTACACTTTGGTGGCCTCTTAGAATCCATGACATTTTCACAGGGTCTCCCTCAAACCCATGTCGGCTGTGTTCTCTGAACATGTTGGGTGAGAGGCCCTTAGTCAGCGGATCCGCAAACATTTGTTTAGTACTAATATGCTCGAGACTAATTGTGTGATCCTGGATTTTATCTTTCACAATATAATACTTAGTGTCGATGTGTTTGGCAGCACCACTCGAATTGTTGTTGTGAGAGTACATTACTGTTGGCTGATTATCGTAGTATAACTTAAGAGGTTTATGGATGATGTCGACCACTTTAAGACTGAGAACGAATTTCTTAAGCCAAGATGCCTTCCTAGTGGCCTCATAACAAGCAACTAATTCAACATACATTGTGGACGATGTAGTGATTGCTTGTTTGGAGCTTTTCCACGATATAGCTCCATTCGCGAGAGTGAATATATTTTCTGATGTGGAATTCTTAGTATCTACTCAACCCGCGTAATCTGAATCTGAATAGTCCACTATTTCTAGTGACTCTGTCTTTCTATATGTTAGCATGAAGTGCTTAGTACCATGTATATATCTTAATGCCTTCTTAACGGCTTTCCAGTGATCTAATCCTGGATTACTTTGGTATCTGCCAAGCATCCTAGTCACAAAAGCTAAGTCAGGGTGTGTACAAACTTGAGTATACATCAAGCTTTCAATAGCAGAAGCATAAGGAATTCCTTTCATCTAATCAACCTCATACTGATTCTTAGGTGATTGTGAGTTTGAAAATATATCGCCCTTAACTATTGGAGCAGACGAGGCTTTACTAGCATGCATACCGTACTTTCTAAGTACGCTTTCTAAGTATGCCTTCTGAGATAGTCCTAAAACCCCCTTAATACGATCTCGGTGTATATCAACCCCTAAAACATAGGTTGCTTCACCTAGACTCTTCATATCAAAATTTGAGGATAAAAACTTCCTAGTTTCTAAGAGTAGGTTGACATCACTACTTGCTAATAAGATGTCATCCACATAAAGGACTAAGAAAATGAACTTTTCATTCTTAAACTTAGCATAAATGCTAATAAGATGTCATTCACATAAAGGACTAAGAAAATGAACTTTTCGTTCTTAAACTTAGCATAAATGCAATTATCCTCCTCATTTTCCTTAAATCCAAACTTTATAATCACCTCATCGAACTTGAGATACCATTGTCTTGAATCTTGCTTAAGTCCATAAATGGACTTCTTCAAGTGACAACCCATATGTTCCTTACCCTTAATGACAAAACCTTTCAGCTGTGTCATGTAGACGTCCTTATATAGATCCCCATTGAGGAACACCGTCTTTACATCCATTTGATGCAATTCTAAATCATAATGCGCTACTAATGCCATGATGATTCAAAAAGAGTTCTTAGATGACACAGGGGAGAAGGTCTCATTGTAATCAATACCCCCCGTTGAGTGAATCTCTTAGCCACAAGTCTTGCCTTATACTTTTTTATCTTCCCTTTGGAGTCATGCTTAATCTTATAGACCCATTTACAGCCTACTGTGTTGGCTCCTTTAGGAACCTCTACTAAGGCACAAACCTTGTTGGCACTCATGGAACTCATTTCATCTTCCATGGCCTTGTACCATTACGATGACTGAGGTATCCTCATGGTATCTTCGTAAGAGGTGGGATCATCCTCCATCTTAACTTCTTCGCTCAAGTAGATCTGATAGTCGTCCGGGATGGCCGACCGTCTTACTCTTTGTGATCTTCTTACTTGAGCATCATCTAAGGGTGAAGGCTATTGCTAATCCTCATTTTGTTTGACCATATCCTCATCAGACTGAGAAGGTGGAACCTCACTTATTTCTGTTGTGGCCGATGGAGGTGCAACAATAGGCGATGTGTCACTAGTGGCAGGCACTTGTGGCACAACGACAACAGGTAGGGGTGAAATAAGGCTCTTGAGTCATCAGAGCGGGTAGACTAATCTGTTCCTTCCCAAGGTCTATTTTGCGTCATACAGTGCTCTCCCTGATCATAGCGTCTTCTAAGAATACAGCATGTCGTGTTTATATAAACTTAGTATGCCGATCTGAACAATAAAACCTAAAGCCATTACCTTTCTCAGTATAGCCAATAAAATGACAACTAACTGTTCTAGAATCCAGTTTACTAATGTATGGGTTGAACATCTTAGCCTGAGCTGGACAACTCCAAATATGAAAATAGTTTAATGAGGGCTTACGTCCCGTCCACATCTCATTCGATGTCCGAGGTGCTGACTTAGTGGGAACACAATTAAGCACATGAATGACAGTTTTTAAAGCCGCCATCCATAGGCTAACCGGTAACATAGAATAACTTAACATACTTCTTATCATGTCCATAAGCGTACGGTTTCTACGTTCCGCAACACCGTTCTGCTGAGGTTCGCCCAGTGTAGAATACTGGGCGACTATGCCATGTTCCTATAAAAACCTTGCAAAGGGTCTAGGAACCAGACATATGGGGTATGCCGACCGTACTACTCACCTCCACGATCGGATCTTACTACCTTAATCTTAACATTGTGCTGATTTTCTACTTCAACCTTAAATATCTTAAACTTATCCAATGCTTTGGATCGCACCTTGATTGGATAAATATAACCATAACGATTGTAGTCGCCCGTGAAAATTATGAATGAGTCATACCCGTCTACGGAGACTACGGGAAACGGACCACAAATGTCTATGTGAATAATTTCTAAAATTCACGTGCTGCATATGGCGTTCTTCTTAATAGTCTTAACAAATTTTTCTTTAACACAATCAATTCATTCTTCTGAATCTGAAAAGTCTAAGTGCGGTAAGATCGATTGAGATATTAAGCGTTCGATCCCCCCCCTCGAGATATGGCATAAACGACAATGCCATAATTTCGACGATGTTTCGAAATTTATTCTCTTGCGCTTGTTTCTTCCTATGTAATTCTTAGCGGGAATTTGATTATTACTTAAGGCATTCACATTATCATGAGTGGACAATAGATAAAGCATGTCTTGTCTGAAGGCAAGACCCACAATCTTATTATTCAAACTAATAGAGCATTTGTCCTCGCAAAAATGGCAAACAAATCCACAATCATCCAAACATGAAACTGATATCAAATTCCTCTCTAAACTAGGGACATAAAGAACATCATGAAGCTTAAGTATGCAACCACTACTAAGTCTAAGAGGATAGATTCCTATGGCTTCCACTTCAGCTTCACGGCCATCAGCGACATTGATGGTGCTCCCCCCCTCTTATAGTCCTCATCGTACTTAATCCCTGTATAGAATTATAAATGTGCACAGTTGCACCTGAGTCAATCCACCAAGTTGATCATGAATAGGCTAAATACATGGATTCATTTACAAAATTAATAACATCCTTACCATTCTTAGCACACCACTTAATAAAGCCAAAGCAGTCCTTCTGGTGATGTCCAAAATGTTTGCAAAACTTGCACTGATCTGATTTTAGCTTAGAACCAGAAGGTTGAGGTGCTGTCCTTTTGCCCTTAGAAGAGGAGCCATGTGCCATAAAATATGGTGGCTTGGGAGAGGTGAAGTAGGTCTTCGCCTTTCCTTTACCCTTACCTTTGGTGAAGTTAATAGAGTCTCCACCCTTACCCTTTATGCGCTCCTCCTCCTGAACGCACATAGCCATGAACTTTTCTAATGTCCAGCTATCTTCCTTAGAGTTGTAGTTGATTATAAAATCCCCAAACTCCTTGGGCAAAGACATGAAGATGAAATGCACAAGCATCTCATTAGGCATGGCTAAGTTAAGATTCTTGAGGTTTGTATTCAAATTACTCATCTTAAGGATGTGATCCCTCACACCCTCACCAGTGTATCTCTCATTAACAAGCCTCTTGAGAAGAGTGCTTGCCAATGTCTTAGTGGAGCCTGTGTACTGACTTTTGACCTTGGCAAGATACTCAGTTGCCAGCTCACAGTCAGGAATAGCTCCTCTTATGGACTTAGAAATGGTGGCCTTAATGACCATGTGGCATTTTCTGTTGGATTCCTCCTAAGCCTCAAGGTCCTTAGGGTACTTTTCCTTAAGCTTAATGTACTCCTCTTTTCTTAGTGCAAATTGCTCATTGGTTTCTGCATTTTGAGCAATAGGGATTTCAGGATCAACAGGGCGATCCTTCTTTAGGCATAAGTCAAGATTTTGTAATTGCTAAGTTCATCCTGAGTCTCTCATTCCATGTCCCATAGTTATGGCCCGTGAGGGTCTCTATGGAGGCAATCAGACTTACCACATTGGAGGCAACTTAATAAAATAAATATAGGGGTTAGAAATGATTTAAATAACATATAATGCAGCACATACTCAGAATTGCACTTAAACACTTAGAAATGGCATAAAATGTCTTTGACGTTTATTACTCAACAAAACCATTTCACTTAAATAACATGGAAATATTTCACGTTGGTTACTATAATTCCATGTAAACATACTTAAAATTCATGTAGACATATCCAATATATTGCAAATATACTGAAAATAAACTTAAGCATGGCAAAAATTAAATTTTCACATTTGTTACTTATTTAATTTTCATGCAAAATTATACACAATCTTAAAATTATAGCAAACTTAAACTTTCGCGTTGGTTGCTTATTTAAATTTACTACTAAATAACAGTGGAAGCAAAATAAACTTAAATTTTTAAATTTCTAAAATTAATTGCAAAACACTTAATAGAAATTAATGGAATTTTAATAACTGAGGAAATTTACTTAATGACTAAAGTTACAGAAATAATGCAATCAAAATCACACAATCATGACACAAAATTTCTTAATTACTGGAATTATTTTTCCATTCTAAACATATTCTGAAAATCAAAAAATATGGGAAAAACTAATAGGGCCGAAACCCTAAATTCAACCCATTAATTAATGTGGCCCAGCGGCCCATTTTATGAAAAGGGCGGCAATGTGACGCGCGCGCGGCCCAACCATAATTCGGCTCGAGGCCGAATGCTGCCCAACAGAGAAAAACGGAAAATCCTAAAATTTGAAAGAGCGGCCCAATGGCCGGTTAGGCCGCCCCGCATGGGCTCGGGGCCCATTTCACTTAGCCGGAGGGCGGCGCGCGTTGAGGGCCGTCGGATCCCAATCTGGCGGCTGATATCGCTCAAACCCTTATAACGCACCTTCATCTGAGCCATTTGTTTTCAATTCGATGGTCTAGTGGCGAGATCGGACGGTACTTAGTCTCCCCGCCGCGGTTTTTGAAACCCTAAATCATTTTCATCGCCGCACTCTCTCTCTTACCCTTAGCGAGTGAGCGGTGGCGAGGAGCAAGAGGCCGAGCGACGCGGGACCTCCAGCGTCGCGGCTCCATCGTCGCCGGCGAGAGACCTCCCACCGAGGTGGTTCTCTGTCAGTGCCGATGGCACATGCTGGTCGGCCGTTGAGGGAAACCGGCGGTCGCATCGCCAGATCTGAGAGAGGGGAGAGAGCCGACGCGTCGGGGACTTCTGGCACACCGCGCCTTCGCCATCGGTGACCGACCGAGAGGTTGCTCGCCATCGGCCGAAGTGACGTTGGTCAGTCGCCGTCAAAGGAAACCTGACTGCTAGGGTTAGGGTTTCAACCCGAAACCTCTAGCACGACTTCTTAGGTTCTGAGTGTTTCTAATTGCAGGTATCTCGTCGCCGCCGAGGCTTCCTCCATGGCGCGCACGTCGTGCCACCGGTGAAGAGAAGCGCCTAGGGATAAGGTTTCCTAACCTTAGGCTCTGAGGTGGCGGCAACGGATTGGGTGAGCGACTAGGGTTTGGGCTTTGGCCCAAAACCCTAGTGTTGTGCCTGATGATGACGGTGCCGCCATTGTCTCTCCATTGGGAGATCCAACGGACGGCCGTCAGCAAGGGGAAAAGGTCGCTAGGGTTAGGGTTTCCCCTAACCTGCTCTGAGGAGGACAACGGCGGCGGCCGAAGCCACCCCATCCAGATAAGTCCTCTTCCCCGTCTAAGTTTCCTCAATTCGATTCGGATTTTCTGAGTTTCTGATCTTGGCCGAAATCAAAACTAAAATTTGATTCCCTTCCTTTTAAGTGTTGCAATAATGACTTAAGAGGAACTAAACTTAATTGATAGAGACTAAAATTGAATTAAAACATGATTAGAAACTTAATCGATCTTAATTAAAACTTAATTACCAAATTAGAGTTCATTAGCACGACTCTGATGCCATTGTTAGTTCTAATTAGGCTTAGGATCATTACTGTGAACTTCTAATCAGGTGAACTTAGGTCTAATCTAATTGAACAAGCAATCTTAGGCATAATTAAACATCTGTGATCTAATTACTTAAGCAAACAATCAATCAAAGACATGCAAATAGATTGTAACATTAAGGTGAAGACAATTAGGGATTTAAGGGAGAGATGAAGGTGTTACCGTCAGTGATCCATTAGATGCCATTGGGCTCTAATGGATGATCGCAGAAGAGTTAGCCTGATGCAGGAAGGTTGTTGATGCAAGGCGACGGTGACGCAGTGGCGGCTTGGGGCAGGACAGCTTGGCGGTGGCGTATCTCTAAGGTGCGGACCTTTCCCCTCACCCCGTACCCTAATAAATCGGTTAGGGTTTGTGGGGAGAGGATGTGGTGACTGATCAAATGGTGATTAGCGCCCCGACACTCCCCCTCCTTCTATTTATATGGCGCGGGTGAGACGGGCCGCACCAAACTGAGTCAGTTGCGCCCCCGATCCGGGCACACAGAAGGAGTCCATATCAGGAGCGTGGTTGTTGCCCACATCACCCCCGAGATGACAACTAACGGCGTCATCAAGCGTTGAGCCCAATCTTGCATGCTTCGCTGCCATGCCACTGATTTTTGCCGGCGAAATCATTGAGCGATCCATCGTCACCCATGGACAATCGGTCAAATTCTCCCTTCAATGTGGACAATCGAGCTGCCTTCAGTTGATCGGCGCCGACGAACCTCGATTTTATGATATCCGAAACCTCTTTCGCCATTGGCATCGTGGAGACTTGCATGAGGACGTCTTCCTGCAGCACTTGGGGGGAGCTGCGCCTGTGCCACCTTGTCCTTCCGCTCGTCCAACAGATGGACGTTCGCAGGAGCCACCGCCTCCCACAACCCTTGAGCCTCGAGGATCGCCTAAACCTTGATTGCCCACGCCGTGTGCCTCGCCGGCACTAGCATGGGGAATGACATGGATACCATGCTGCCCCCCTCCCCCGGCCATGAGGTAGCAATGCCATAACTCTTGCACCGGAACGAGGCTCTGATGCCAATTGTTAGAAATGGCAAGCAACTGTGGCCAATTGCTCAACGACAGCGGCGATTTGCGAGCAGCGGGAAGAAGACGATGAACACTGTACTCGTGGGTTTATGGCACAACAAACGCCCATAACGCCAAACGCTGTGTCTAATGCGTGTTCCACACATCCAATTGACGATTACAGGGCCCAATTCATATGCACACAGGACAACAAACTCCAATTTTGCCGAAAATCACGATCCGCTAGTCGCGCTCACCCCACGTCGCAAGCTCTGACTCGGCGTGCGTGGCGCGCCCCCGACACTCACCTCGGTGACCCGTTCTACGACCCATGACCCGCACTACACTCGCCAACCACATGCACACACACCACTCAAATTGGATCTTGTTAAAGAGAGGGGACCACGACACGTTCAGTCTTCACTGGTATTATGCGAGTACTGTGACCTGCCAAGCTGGGTGATCATGAAGGTAGAATCATTTAGAAGATCATTCATCTTGTCTGGGGGAATGACAATCGGCTAACTAGAGGCGTAAGCCTAGTTAATATGATCATGATATGTGGGCCAAACAATTAGGGTGTCTGGGTGTTTTAGACCTGCAGAAATTGGAATGGGCACTAAGACTAACTCGGCTATGGCGATCATGAAAGGAAGAAAAAAATGTGGCCTGGAATGCAACTGCGCTGCAAGGAAAGGGGCAGAGAGTTATTTGCCACTGCTATAGAATTAACATAGGTAATAGGAAAATGCCCTTCTCTGGAAAGACAAATGGAGTGGGGATGATTTTTAGATAATGGAAACAGTACTGTTCCAGTATTCCCCTCCATAGAGGTTATGGCCATTATTACAAAACGAAACGGATCAACAAGATCCGCAGTAAAAAAAAGAGCAAAAGTCACCCTCAAAGCAGTAAAAACCTCATCTAAGCAGAGATTCTGTTATAAATCCAGCCATTATTCGCGAAGACCTGTCTGACTATGATCTCCAAAGTTTGACAACCCTTCAATAACATCTCCTTCATATCTTCACGTCTTTGAAGTGGTGGCTATGCGCGACACCAGTGTGTTAATCTGAAAAGAACCAGCAAATAATTTTTCGCGTAACATTTGTTAAAAACCACATCATTCTTGGAAAGCCAAACCGCCCAAAATATTGCCCCCATTGCAACGAGGATAACTTTTCTTGTCTGAGCAGTAAACTTATATAACCAGGTTTCAAAGAAATATATATTAGATCTGGGAACTTCAATATTAAAGAAACCTGTATGGCCCTCTAAAGAAATCTAGCAAAATGACAATCGAAAAAAAGATGATCAATAGTCTCATTTTTTCACTACTACAAAAAGCATTTTTACAGGCGCCTCAATTTTTCAAACACAGGCGGTCCTTAAAAATATGCGACTGTGATGACGAATGATATAATAACCGTCTGTGATGAAAGAACAACACAGGCGGATTTTAAAGAACAACCGTCTGGGTAAATACATGATCTTCAGAATCGGTTCTTAATTAAGAACCGCCTGTAATGCAACGAACTTCACAGACGGATTTTAAGAAACAACCGTCTGGGTAAATACATGATCTTCACAGACGGTTATTAATTATTAACCGCCTGCAATGCCATGAACTTCACAGACGGATTTTAAGAAACAACCGTCTGGGTAAATACATGATCTTCGTTGGCGGTTCTTGATTAATAACCGTCTGTAATGCAATGAACTTCACAGATGGATTTTAAGGAACAACCGTCTGAGTAAATACATGATCTTCATTGGCGGTTCTTAATTAATAACCGTCTGTAATGCAATGAACTTCATAGCCGGTTCTTGATTAACAACGGCCTGAGAAGATCATGTATTTTCAGTGGCGGTCATTGTTTAATTATCATAAGCGGTTTTCATTGAAATTACAGGGATGTAGTTGCAATTATATATCACAGCCGCATGTAGTCGTGCAGGCAAAATTGTATCAGGAAAAAACACAGATGAGCTAGCGGATACTAGTACAGTAATGCATTATAGGAAATGCTCGATCGCCAGTGAGGCTGGCTTAATTGTGATAATACACCATTAGAGGCTTTACAATTGTTCAAAGATAATTTCTTTACACACTGAACAAAAATCATGCTACATTCATTGTAGATCGACGATGAAGCTCCCATCGATCAATCTAAATTGTACCGTCCTGCTTGCTCCCGAACACGTCTCTTATATTCCGCTGGATCCTGAAAATATTGACATTATTGAAATTAACAAATGTCGAAGGAGGAATGAATAACCTACATTGGTCACTAAGTCAAAGTGTCATCTAACCTTGATAAGTAGATTATAGCAATCATTTTCAACATCAGGCACATTTGGCTGATGCAGCAAACGCTGAACTTCAAGTAGTATAGTTTTGATTGTAAAAGCACTGCACCACCCCTACGAAATATAATTTAAGCAATATAAGAAACCAGTTCAAATAAGTTCGACAAAAATTATAAGTAATAATTACATGAACAAAATAGGTCTATCTTACAGTCTCTTGATCAAGAATCCCGATGCAGAGTGCTCCCGAACGATGGACATTTGGGTGGAAGAACCCAATTGGAAAGGAGCATCTTGGAGGCACCAAGGGATAGTCCTCAGAGAAGGAGATTGTCAGGGGGTAGTAACCATCTTCCCATTCAGTCTGCAAAAGAAATTTATTAATAGGAGGACGATAGTTAAACTCATATTGTGCTTGTTCTTCATGACTTACCCCTTCTTTACCGGGGACGATGCACTGCCACTTCAATAAATCTCCCGATTCAGGCTTCGCAGAGAAACCCTACGCGGAGAAATTGAAAATACCAAAAACAAACAACACGGAAAAACAAACTACAGTTAAGTTCATCAGTCCATTACAGATACATATGTATATACAACCATGTGACCGGTGTGCCATATGTACATACATGGGGATGGTTCTTGCGCCACGCCAAGCGCTCCTCCTTCAATCGGCTACACGCCCGAGACATCATTATCTGAAGAAAGACCAAACTTCCAAACTTCCAAATCATTGAGTCCAAACACATATGTACACAAATGCAAAAGGACACAATCCATATACCAACATTGTTCTAAGTTGATTTCAGAAGATACAAATATATACAATATATATCATCTCGCATTGCTATATACATTTTTTCCAGCATTGACATCTTCTCGCATATAGGGTTTCAAATTCTTTTTAATGCTTCTCTCTACGCGCTTGATGTTTTCTGGTTCGGTGAAAAGGTACATCTCTTCATACTGATTATATTCCTCTTCATTATCTCCCACATTGTCAACCCCAACAATATTTTGCTTTCCAGAAACAACTACGTGCAACTTCTCAGTTTCTGGATCTTGAACATAAAAAACTTGTGCAACATTATCGGCGAGAACCCACAGGTCATCTTTGTAACCCACTTTATTCAAGTCTACCAGTGTCAGTCCGTAATTGTCCACTTTCAAACCATCAGGATGTTTGACCCATTGGCACTTAAATATGGGCATTACCATTCTTTCGCCATAATCGAGTTCCCATATTTCCTCTATGAACCCGAAGTATGTGGTCTTCTGCCCTTGTGAATCATAAGCCTCAATACGAACACCACTATTTTGTGCAACACTCTTACCGTCTTTTTCTTTAGTGTAAAATGTGTAACCATTGATGTCATATGCTTGCCATGATGTTACCAAAGCAGATGGGCCACAAGCTAACTTTTTCATTGTTGCCTCTTCTATAGTGTTTCCGTATGATATATTTTTGTCCATTAACCATTCAGTGAAACATCTTCTGTGCTCTTTCATGATCCAGTCCTCTTTGCGGTCTTGGTTTTTATCACGAAGCTCAATTTGGTGTTCCTCGACGTACGGCTCAGCTATTGCGAGCTGTTGTAGTACACCAAAATGTGCACGGTGTACATTCTTGTAATCTTGAACAATAAAAGTTTTCTTACCCACTTTGCCTCTCCCACGTAGTCTACCCTCATGTACCGGTATAGGCACACCTATCGATTTTCCATCTTTGATGTAATCAGCGCAACCCTCAATCACTTCTTCAGTGGTGTATCCTTCCATAATTGAACCCTCTGGGTGAGCACGGTTCTGCACATAACCTTTTAATACTCCTAAATATCTCTCCAAAGAAAACATATGATGTAAATATAGTGGCCCCAATGCTTTTATCTGATCAACAAGATGTATGATTAGGTGTACTTGCATATCAAAAAAGGATGGTGGGAAACACATCTCAAGCTTGCACATTGTCTCGACGATGTATGTTTTCAGATAGTCTAAATCTTCACGTGCTATCACCTTTTGCGATACTGCATTGAAGAAGTAACACAAACGTGTGATGACAACTTTTATATGCTCAGGTTTGATTACTCTTATTGCAATGGCAAGGAAAACTGTCATCATCATGTGACAGTCGTGAGAATTATAACCGAATAAAGACAAGTCTTTCATCGAGACTAGTTTGCGGATATTGGATGAGAAACTTGTGGGCACTTTGATCCCACGCAAGCATTCGCAAATTGCTTTTTTCTCTTCTAGCGTCAAGTTGTAGCTGGCTGGGGGAAGGTAATGCTTCCCGTTCGCCTTTTCTACTGGATGAAGCTCTGGTCTCAAATCAAGATTTACTAGGTCCATACGTGAATTTAATCCATCCTTTGTCTTCCTCGGCATGTCCAGCAAGGTCCCAATGATGTTGTCAAATATATTCTTTGTAACATGCATCAAATCAATACTATGGCAACATTCCAGATTCTTCCAATACGGAAGATACTTGAAAAAAATTGATTGTTTCTTGAAAGCCATGTCAGTTGTATCATCCGAAGATGTACTTTTCTTTCTCTTAATTCCTTTACTCTTTTTTCCCTTACCGAAAGCAATATGAATGTTCTTGACCATTTCAAACACAAGTTTTCCACTGTAAGGTTTCGGTGCAGTATCTTTTTCGATTTTGTTATCAAATTGTTATTTCATCTTCCTATACTTGTGTGTATCTGTCAAGAACCGTCGATGTCTCATGTACACCGTCTTTCTGGATGAAGTGAGGTATAGATATCCAGTTCTATCCACGCACCTAACGCAACCTTTCTTCCCTTTCATTTGTCCCGATAATGTAAACAGTCCGGGATAATCTTGCACGGTAACGAATATCATTGCTCTTAGCGTGAAATACTCCCGCTTGTACTCATCCCATGTACGTACCCCTTCATTCCACAATTTCGCCATATCTTCCATTAAAGGTTCCAAGAACACATCAATTTCGATGCCGGGTTGTTTCGGACCTTGGATAAGAACAGATAATAAGATATATTTCCTTTTGTGACACAACCACGTCGGTAGGTTGTACATAGTTAAGACCACGGGCCATGTGCTGTGTATGCTCCTTTTTTCACCAAACGGATTCATTCCATCTGTACCCAAGGCAAACCTTACATTTCTGATTTCCTTCGCAAATTCTGGATACTGAATATCAAAATTTTTCCACTGCGTTGCATCACCAGGGTGTCGTATATGTTTTTCATTCTTCTTGCGTTCCTCGGAATGCCAACGCATAAGTTCAGCCTCCCTAGGGTTTGAGAACAAACGCTTCAGGCGATCAATTACCGGAAGGTACCACATCACCAATGCAGGAATTTTTCTCTTATTCTTCCCGTCTGCATCTCCAGAAGTATCGTCATCGTCACCTTCAGGACCAATAATAAACTTCTTATTCTTCTGAGTCTTTTTCATGTTGGTAACATACTGGTGATTGTAGTCCTTCTTATATCTACTGACACCACAAATGGGGCATCTAGTTGCGAGCTCATGCTCTTTGCGATACAGAATACAATGGTTCACACAAGCGTGTATTTTTGTCACACCTAGTGCCATCGGGCAAAGAAGTTTCTTCGCTTTATAAGTGCTTCTAGGCAGTTTATTTGGATTTGGAAGAATTTCTGCCAGAAGATTCAAAAGATCAGAGAAACTACAATCGGACCATCCGTGCGTAGCTTTCAACTTTAGTAGTTCTAAGACTGCACGCAATGTAGTAAACTCTTTATCACAACCGTTTGATTCATCATATAAAAGCTCTGTGGCCGCATTCTGCAATGTCTCCATTTTACTTAAACCTTTGCTTGCTCCCATAGAAGTCAGTACATATGGTTCAATGTGACGCAACATCTCCTCACAATCGAACTCATCATCATCATCACCAGCTTGATTGTCACTACCATCATCGATATGAACATTATCATCATCTGAGCCTCTCTCATCATCTTTATCCACATCATGTGTATCTAACTCACCATGCTCTGTCCATATTGTGTAGTTATTTTTGAAACCTCTTTTCACCAAATGAGATTGGATTACTATAGTATCCGTCCAAGCAATCTTATTTTCGCAGTCGATACATGGACATAATATGTCATCTATCTTTTGCAACTTCGCATGTCTCTTGGATGCTTCAATAAAATTTGCAACATTACGAATGTACATAGGATCGGGTCTTGGCATGTTATACATCCACGCTCGACGGTCCATGCTTCAATAATAGATTTTTTTGTCAGATTTACAAAATTTGGCCACAAATATTCTCTAAAGGTCTTCTATAAAATGAATTTACAGAGACATAACAAGTATGATTAGGGCGACTAATGTAGGAGACGGGCGACGTCTTGAGGCGGACGGAGTCAAAGGGGGAAACAGGCCCAGCAGCATGGGCTAGGTCTGGGTGGGATCCAGTCCGTTATATCGGGAAACAAGGCCCAGATGCATCTTATATATATTACAATAGCATCTGTTAATTAAACATCATATTCATGTCACATAATAGGTACAAAAAGGAAACAATCCATATAGTCCATACATCAATATACCAGAACACAATCCATACAGTCCTTACACATGCAAAAGGACAGAATCCATATACCAGAACACACAAAACTAACAGCTTATCAGCTAATGAAAATATACAAAGAAAAAGTAAGTAAACTACATTTACCTTGCAGAGGCGTCAGCACGGTGGGGAGGCGTCAGCACGGTGGGCCGGCTGGGTGGAGAAGTGGCGGTGCGGGGTTGAGCGGCGGCGCGGCAGTATGGGCTGGGCGGCGGAGCGGCGGCGCGGCGCAGGGGAAATTTCAACAGCCTGGCGGCGTCGATATAAATTCTCCAGGGTTGCGTTTTGACTGCGGTGAGGGGTCCTTATATAGACGTAGGTTTTTCACAGGCGGTTTTTAACTTTATTGCAGACGGGTTTTACTTACCAACCGCCTGAGATGATGTTTATTAATTAAGAAGTAAATATCTTCACAGGCTGTTGGTACTTAATAACCGCCAGGGAAGATTTTTATCTCAGGCGGGTATTACTTAACAACCGTCTAAGATAATGCCAACTGAACAAAATATTTTTAAAACTTGTATAGCTGACGTTGAAATGTTTTGGTAAATATCAAATTAATTTCTACTCACATATTATTCACATTTGTGTATCTCATAAAAAAAGATCTTTCACTCAAAATTGTTGGTACGAACATATTTGCATAATTTATACATGTATGAATTTTTTTAATTTTTTTAAAAGCACTCCAACATGTCAAACTTCAAATTATCCACCAGTATTCATTGACACTTGATTGAAATATGTACAAAACACAAGAAAAATGTACAAGAACACTTGATTGAAATCCTAAAACTACACTACGGCCCCGCCTCCTCCATCCTCTCCGCCAGCTTCTCAAACCAAGCCAAGCGGTCCTCCTCCGACTCATCGTCGTCGTCGTCGTAGTCGTCACCATGGTGGTTGTCGCCGTCGTCGTCGTCGCCGTCGTCAGTGGACGACTCGTCATCGCCGTCGTCGGTGGACGACTCGTCGTCGCCGTCGTTGGAGGACGACTCGTCGTCGCCGTCGTCGGAGGACGACTCGTCGTCATCATCGTCATCATCGTCGTCGTCGTCGTCATCGTCGAAGTCGTCCTCCTCCTCCTCCTCCTCCGGCGACGATGCAGCAGGAGAGAGGGTCGGCTTCTCCGGCTGAGCCGATTGCTCCGGCTGTACCGGTGGCTCCGGCTGCACCGGCGGTGGAACGCGTTGGTCGTCATTCACCCTCTCGGGGGAGCTGCAGCGTATCCGCTTGCAGGGTGGCTGCCTCGGCGGGCTAGGTGGTGGAAGGTTGGCCATGGCTGTGGTGGTTAATCGGCGGCGGGCTAGGAGAGGTGGAACGATGGAAGAAGAAGAAAGGAGTGGAGAAAAGTTTTGTGCTTGTCCATAACCGACGACGCGCCTTATATAGGTCTATGCGGAGTAGACGAGGGAGCGGTTCGTTTCCCGCGCATTGAACTCTTTGCAGACCTCGTGCGGCGCACAATTAAACCACTGTGGAAGACGATCTTGAGAGATCCTTGCACGCGTCCCTGCACCACGGCTTCTCAACTTCTCCGCAGACCTGGTGCGGCGCGTCAGTTAATTAACACTTCTCAGGCCGTTAATTAACATATTGTAGTTTCAAAAATGATTATCTCAGGCGGTTATTACTTATAAACCGCCTGAGAAAAAAGAAGTAAAAATCTTCACAGACGGTTGGTACTTAACAACCGTCTACAAATATGTTTATCTAAGGCGGGTATAACTTAACAACCGTCTGGGATAATGCCCGATACTGTTCTGCAGTTTCCTTATCCCTTGCTTCTTTTTTATTTAGATTCCAATATAAATACTCAAACATGTTTACATTCTGCAAATTGTGTTCAAATTCGATGATTCTTTCTTCTACATTTGTATTAAATTAACATCTACCAACTGAACAAAATATTTTGTTCATTGCGCATTGAACTCTTTGCAGACCTCGTGCGGCGCACAAATAAACCACTGTGGAAGACGATCTTGAGAGATCCTTGCACGCGTCCCTGCACCACGGCTTCTCAACTTATCCGCAGACCTCGTGCGGCGCGTCAGTTAATTAACACTTCTCAGGCCGTTAATTAACATATTGTAGTTTAAAAATGATTATCTCAGGCGGGTATTTCTTATAAACTGCCTGAGAAAAAAGAAGTAAATATCTTCACAGGCGGTTATTGCTTAACAACCGCCTGAGATAATGTCCGATACTGTTCTTCAGTTTCCTTATCCCTTGCTTCTTTTTTTATTTAGATTCCAATATAAATACTCAAACATGTTTACATTCTGCAAATTGTGTTCAAATTCGATGATTCTTTCTTCTACATTTGTATAAAATTAACATCTACCAACTGAACAAAATATTTTGTTCATTGCGCATTGAACTCTTTGCAGACCTCGTGCGGCGCACAATTAAACAACTGTGGAAGACGATCTTGAGAGATCCTTGCACGCGTCCCTGCACCACGGCTTCTCAACTTCTCCGCAGACCTCGTGCGGCGCGTCAGTTAATTAACACTTCTCAGGCCGTTAATTAACATATTGTAGTTTAAAAATGATTATCTCAGACGGGTATTACTTATAAACCGCCTGAGAAAAAAGAAGTAAATATCTTCACAGGCGGTTATTGCTTAACAACCGCCTGAGATAATGCCCGATACTGTTCTTCAGTTTCCTTATCCCTTGTTTCTTTTTTATTTAGATTCCAATATAAATACTCAAACATGTTTAGATTCTGCAAATTGTGTCCAAATTCGATGATTCTTTCTTCTACATTTGTATAAAATTAACATCTACCACCTGAACAAAATATTTTTAAAACTTGTATAGCTGACATTGTAATGTTTTGGTAAATATCAAATTAATTTCTACTCACATATTATTCGCATTTGTGTATCTCATAAAAAAAGGTTCCTTCACTCAAAATTGTTGGTATGAACATATTTGTATAATTTATACATGTATGAATTTTTTTAATTTTTTTAAAAGCATTCCAACATGTCAAACTTCAAATTATCCACCATTCTAACTAAATGCTCATATTCATATGAGGCATTCATCAAATTATGAACACACATTGATTCCAAAAAATTTAAAAAAATATGAAAAAATTCGTAGATGTTGGTATGATGATTAAAAATGTCCACTGAAAAAATAAATGAAAAAAGCATTATATTCATCAAGATAGAAAAATGAAAAATAGCATTTGTTGTATGTTTTTTATGTTCTGACAAATTTAAAAGGATTTATGAAGTGAAATTTAATGGTAACCTTTACTTATCAATAATATTACAAGAAAGTGGATTTTTGCCTTTTTAAAGGACCACATTTAATCAAGAATATTAAATAAGAAGAAGTAAATATCTTCACAGGCGGTTATTGCTTAACAACCGCCTGAGATAATGCCCGATACTGTTCTTCAGTTTCCTTATCCCTTGCTTCTTTTTTATTTAGATTCCAATATAAATACTCAAACATGTTTAGATTCTGCAAATTGTGTCCAAATTCGATGATTCTTTCTTCTACATTTGTATAAAATTAACATCTACCACCTGAACAAAATATTTTTAAAACTTGTATAGCTGACATTGTAATGTTTTGGTAAATATCAAATTAATTTCTACTCACATATTATTCACATTTGTGTATCTCATAAAAAAAAGGTTCCTTCACTCAAAATTGTTGGTATGAACATATTTGTATAATTTATACATGTATGAATTTTTTTAATTTTTTTAAAAGCATTCCAACATGTCAAACATCAAATTATCCACCATTCTAACTAAATGCTCATATTCATATGAGGCATTCATCAAATTATGAACACACATTGATTCCAAAAAATTTAAAAAAATATGAAAAAATTCGTAGATGTTGGTATGATGATTAAAAATGTCCACTGAAAAAATAAATGAAAAAAGCATTATATTCATCAAGATAGAAAAATGAAAAATAGCATTTGTTGTATGTTTTTTATGTTCTGACAAATTTAAAAGGATTTATGAAGTGAAATTTAATGGTAACCTTTACTTATCAATAATATTACAAGAAAGTGGATTTTTGCCTTTTTAAAGGACCACATTTAATCAAGAATATTAAATAAGAAGAAGTAAATATCTTCACAGGCGGTTATTTCTTAACAACCGCCTGAGATAATGCCCGATACTGTTCTTCAGTTTCCTTATCCCTTGCTTCTTTTTTATTTAGATTTCAATATAAATACTCAAACATGTTTAGATTCTGCAAATTGTGTCCAAATTCGATGATTCTTTCTTCTACATTTGTATAAAATTAACATCTACCACCTGAACAAAATATTTTTAAAACTTGTATAGCTGACATTGTAATGTTTTGGTAAATATCAAATTAATTTCTTCTCATACGTGAAATTTTAATTAACGATGAACACACTACATTCATTAACAATATTCAATCATTCACACAGTTGAAGAACACACAAGATACTCATTCATTAACAATATGCACATCTCACAAAAGAACACACAAGATGCACAATATTTACACAAGAACACACAAGAACACAAAAGATACACAAGTAATATTCAATCACATAGATGAAAAAAGATAGATTTCATTCATTAACAATATTTACAAAACAGAAGCAACTAAAAACAACAAAAAGAAAAACTAATTAAATCCTACTCCTACTCCTCTTCCATCTCCTCCTCCTCGTCCTCCGGCAGCGACTCCGGCACCGGTGCAACAGGAGACAGGGCCGGCTGCACCGGCTGCACCGGCTGCACCGGCTGCACCGGCGGTGCAACCCCGAGGTTGCTAGCCGTCGCCTCCACCAGCGTTCTACGGCCCTCGGGGCCAAGAACCTGGGCCATCGTCGCGAACAGAATGTCGAGACGATCAGCCACCCCCACGAGGGCGTAGAGGTAGTGGCCCAAGGTACCCATTCCAGTATACTCTGGAAGGGTACCCAGCCCCAAGGCACTCATGGCGCGAGACGTATTGTTGTACGCCTCTCGCTCCATGAGGAGGCGCTGCTCGGCGTTAATCTTCTCGGGGGAGCTGCAACATTGTTTCTCGCAAGGTGGCTCCCTCGGAGGGCTTGGCGGCGGAAGGTCGGCCATAGTGGTGTTGGGTCGTCGGAGCGGAGGAAGACGAAGAAAACAAGAGGATTCAAAGTGAGCGATGCGCTTGTGAGCGATAGCGCGTCTTTAAGGCCGCGCGGAGTGGAAAAGAAAGGTCGCGCACGCGTGACATGGTCACTGACGTGTGGGACCGGGTCTACATGTCAGTGACCGCTGATTAAGTCAGAGGATCCTCATCCCGGTTGGTGAGGGGTCTTTATGTAGGCGTTCATCAAATTAAGAAGAAGTAAATATCTTCACAGGCCCATGTTTAACTCAGGCGGGTGTTACTAACCAACCGCCTGAGATAATTGTATCTTCTCAGGCGGTTGGTAAGTAAAATCCGACTGAGGTAACAGTCTTCCCTGCCGGTCGGTACTTAAAATCCGCCTGAGAAAATGTGAGTCTATATATACCCCTCGGCAGCATTGGAAAAACCTAACCCGGGCGAAATACTTAGACGCCGTTAGGCTTCCAAAATTTCGTTTGCCGCCAAGTGTTCCCCCTCGTCACTTCCAGGTACGCCGCCGAGCTTCGCCGTCGCCGAGCTTCGCCGTCGCCGCCGAGCTTCGCCCTCCTCACTTCCAGGTACGCCGAGCGAAGCCATTTCCGTCGCCGCCGAGCTTCAAGGTAAACCCTAAACCCTTCGACCTTCCATCCTCCTTCGCCGTGCCGCCTCCCTCCCCGCCCTCGCTGCCGCCTTGCATATCCTTGGTTAGGGTTCGGGAATTAGATAATGGTAGGCATCCTTGGTTAGGGTTCGGTGGAATTTGAAAAACTATCAAGTTCGGTGGCATCTTTGGTTAGGGTTCGGTGGGGCAAGATTTATGTGGATGGTTATATCACGATAAATTGGTAGTTGGTTCTGTGTGTCTGAAACTGTTCTGACACATTAGTGGTAAACATGATTCTAGACTCTAGTAACAGCAGTATATTCCCTATTTCTGTCATCGGCCTTGCATATGCCACATAATTCTCTATTAGGGGCAAGATTTAGCTATATTTGGTTAAGTTGACCAAATTTGGCTAATTTTGGCTAAGTTACATTAGATATAGTTATACTTGACTAATTTTGACTAAGTTATGCTATATTTAGCTATATTTGGCTACTTTTGCTTAGAGTTAGCTATGCTAGACTAAGTTTGGCTAAGTTTGCTTTTATTTCTCTAAGTTTCATTTGAGCAATTGTAGCTAATCTGTGCTACCAAAGATGTCTGCACTTGTGGCTCCATCAGCTTCATTTGAGCAATTGTACCTAATCTGAGCTACCAAAGTTATGCTATATTTAGCTCTGAAGCCAAACAAAAGTTGCTGGCCAACTCATTTGTGATGCCAGGAGCATCCTCACGCCCATATCTAGGTAACACTAGGTGTGGCGATGGAGTCTGAGCATATGATGCCGATCTCTATGATACAAGAATTTAGTTAGACCTATATAACTTCAAAAATGTGTTTTGGCTAAATTTACTTAATTGAGCCAAAATTGAGAAAATTTGTTTTAAATATGACCAAATTTAGTTATGCCATTTATTAGATTTTTTGTCTTATTAGATCTAGCATGGAAAGCCTAAGAAGACTGGTCCTGATTGTAACAACAAAGAAGACAATATGGAGTTTACTGACTCCAGCAGTTCAGGCTCCTATCACAGTCCTTCGGATCCTTTTCCGAATATAAAAATTAAAAAGACTTCAGTGGATCTAGACCCGGAATATGATCCTGCCGACGAGGTATGGATCACGAATCTTAACTTCAGCAGTTCAAGTTAATGTTGGTTGTCAAGTATACGAAGTCTTATAATTTTTTTCTACCTAGATTAATCTCGAAGACAATGAGGTGACATCGGCTCCTAAAACCGCAGAAGGTTCACCAATGGATGAATCCTCAGCTTCACTCAAGCGGAAACGAGGGCAACGAGGTCCCAATAAGGGTCTATTGGACCGCATCATGTACATAACAAGGGTCGGTCCAAGTGGGCTTCCCCAAGAACCACTGGATTCAGTTACCAAGTACCGTAATGCATGCGGTTTTCTTGTTAGGGAGGTTGTGCCGATCACAACCGAGAATTGGAGGAAATTACCCGAGCAGACCAAGAATGAGTTGTGGGAAAAGATAAAGAAACAATTCAAGTTCCCGAAAGGCACAGAAGAAGCTGTAAAGAAAGCAACATTGGTCTCTTGCGGCAAGAAGTTTCGATGCTGGAAGAGTGAAATGAATGCTTATGTTAAGGCCAATAAGGTCCCTAGCCCGAGGAAGATGGGAAAAATCACACAAGCTCAGTGGCAAGAGTTTGTTCGTCAAAAGAGCACACCTGATGCTAAAGCTCTAAGTGCAACTAGGTCAGAGCTTGCAAAAAAGAACAAATACCATCATCGCTTGGGGTCTGCCGGATATGGCCCCAAAGTCCAGAAATGGAATAAGATAATAGACGAAATTCTTAGTAAGGGCAATCCTCACCCATTAGAAGGGTGCGATGAGCGAACTCAACGCTGGGTCTTTGCTCGGTCAGGTTTGACCAGCGAGGGCAAACTTGAAAAGCCCGACTCTCTGAATGAAGTAGAGGATAAAATGAAAGAAGTAATTGAAAAGCAACAGAAGGGTCTCTTCAAGCCGAAGAGGGAGAATGACCAACTTACCGCTATCTTGGGAAACCCTGAACACAGCGGACGGGTTCGAGCGGTCTCTTCTCAAATGTCTTGGCTAGATGGTTTCCCTAAAGATAAAGACACATATAGAAGACGTGAGAAGTTTAAGAAAACACTTGATGAAACAATTGCTCAAAAGGTCAAAGAAAATATGCAAGAAATAATGGAACAACTTAGACAATCAGGACAATTAGTGGCACCGAGTACAATGATGGTTCCGGTGCAAAAGGAGCAATTAGTATCTCCAACTGCCTACCCTAGCAGCGTTGGTTCCGTGCCAGGCTCAGGGTCAGCCCATAAGTTCCCTGTCGATGATATTGCTAACGACAAATCTTGTCGTCTTCTTGTCCCGATAGGCAGAGCAGGGAACAAAACCAAACAGGTTGCCACTGCTATGGCAAAGCCTGATCGTGACTTCAACGGGAGTCCACTTCCGTTGTATTATTCTGTGGTGCAAGTTCTTCAGATCATTGATAATGATTATGAAGATTATGAAATAGACCACGTCACACCTGAGGGGATCGCGACTCTGGGGCAGGCTGTCAACCAATTAATCCTTTGGCACCGACGCGATATCGTGTTGGACGATGAGCCAATTTCTAGCCCCGTCGCATCTCCAAATACTGCAACCCCATCTTCTAAGGCGAAAGTGCATGAAGATCCACTCCCAGTCCGGGAAGATCCACTCCCCCTATGTCTGAGCAAGGATGATGATATCCAAGAGCAACAAGTTGGACAACAACTTCAAGCAGTACCAGAGCAAGCTGTTGCTAGTAAAGAGCAACTAGTTGAGCAACAGCTTGAAGTAGTACTAGAGCCAGCTGCTGGGAGTAAAGAGCAATCAGTTGAACAACAGGTTCAACAACAAGCCAGTGTCCAACTTCCGACGACTACTCCTCGATCATCAGTGCCTGTCAAAGTTAGCTCATACGAAAATAAGAAACCTTCATCAGAAGTGACAAAGTATTTGGAAGCTATGGAGGAAAATATTAGAAAATCGAGTGCATCTCGTTCTTCTCAGGAGCCAGCATTAGAAGATATCGAGGAGTGGGAAGAAGACGGTGTCATGTATAATCGGCGGACGGCTTTAGTTAAACCAGGAGTTCCAATATACAAGCTTGAGGATGTTCCTCCTAAATTTGAGAATGGGAAGCCGTTAATGACATCCGTACAACTTAGCAAACAACCCGTCGCGCTCAGAAGAATGCATGAGTGGTACATCACTGCCAGCACAAAATATGGTCTTGATTGCGTCACATTTCGTATTCCAAAAGAAGCATTCTGGAGCACTGGAGTAGATAAACGAGTCATTTTATTTGACGAGCTGCTTTCCCTTTTCCATCGGGGCATGCTCGAAATCAACCCGCTGCTCGTCTGGTGCTTGTAAGTGCTCTAATATTTTGTATTTGCTTTTCTTACTACACGCATACGCATTTCATGAGATTATAACAATTCTGGACTTCTTCAATAGGATGCAATACATGGATAATGAAAAGTTGGCGCACAAGACAGGTATCCTTGACCCTACTAGGATTGCAAAGTCGCTATTCGACGTCCAGGCGAATCGAGAATCAAGCCAGTACAAACACATGAAAAAAAAAGATTTTGAAAGAGCAATTGCAAAACTTAAGAAGGATAGAAAGGCAGAAGTTGCAGCTTACATAGGACATGCGATGTTTAACTTTGTCAGAGACGGCCAGGACCTCGTAAATGCTCCGTACCACTTCGAGTAAGTTCGACACATGGCATTGAAATAGCAATTATTGGTAATTGTTAACACGTGTGTTTGTATGTTTGCAGTAATCACTACATAATGATCTTCATCAAGCCAACGCAGGGAATGGCAACAGTCTTGGACTCGGCCGATTACCCACCAGATCGTTACAAAGATTTCCTTTCCATTTTGAAAAAGTACGTTTATTCAATAATTTTAATTTACGCACATTTAGAATGTGTTGACAAGTTTTATATGACATTTCTTATATTACAGCGCTTGGCGGTTTTACGCGGAACAGCTTGGCGGTCAGAGACCTCCTAATACGAATGCATTGGACATTAAAACGTATTATGCTTGTCCGAAGCAGCCTGCTGGGAGTGTCTTATGCGGGTATTATGTATGCGAGCATCTTCGGACCGCCGCCGTATATAGAGTCAATCGTGAGGATGTAAGTTATCCTTAATGTCGAAACCTTATTTTCTTACTTTTGTGTTTCATTTTCATTGTAACTAGCATAGTTTAATGCTTATATTCTCTGCTGTTCAATATTACCACAAACATTATTTTCATATTTTGATTCCAACTTCAAAATTCAATTGCTCATAGTACAACTGCTCCAAAAATACCTACTAAATTCTTGTATACTCTCACTTTGATCTATACTTTGAGATTGTTCAAACCAACACATTCTAAACCTTGTTATGTGTTATATTGCAGCACAAGAAGAATCTGAACGAAGAATGGCCGGTTTGTAGAAGTATTCCTGATGGAGGAGCCGACAGGATTGCTTCTGAACTCTGTCAGTTCATTCGTCGCGAAATTTTGCACAAAACGGGGAAGTTCTTTGATAAGAGAGGTTCAGCAGCTGATGTGCCAGAACTTTGCGACTATACCAATCTAAACAGTTTTTAGTGAAAACTTGTAAACTTTGAGATGAAATTGTATCTGTAACTTGTGTGTATGTATATTGTTTTAGTGAAATTGACTTCTGTGATGATAATATTGTTGTCTTTTGTTCTGTGATGATTGTTGTTTTTTGTTCTGTGATTATATTGAATTGACCTGGAAATTAGAAATAACAGCAGTAGCACTGCATGACTGTGAAAAACAATTATCACAGGCGGCTAGATACAAGTAAAGAAACATCTGTGATAACCTAATTTTCACAGGCGGTGTCTGTTATGGTAGAAACCGGCTGCGTTAAAGAGTCTTCACAGACGGCTGATATAGGTAAACTCCGTCTGTGATAACACCATTATCATAGACGGGTTAGTTATGCTTCAATAACCGTCTGTAAAGACACATTATCATTGACGGTTAGTTATGCTTCAAAACCCGCCTGTGAAGACATATTATCATAGGCGGTTAGTTATGCTTCAAAATCCGCCTGTGAATACACATTATCATAGACGGTTAGTTATGCTTCAATACCCGACTGTGAAGACTCATTATCATAGGCGGTTAGTTATGCTTCAAAATCCGCCTGTGAAGACAAATTATCATTGGCGGTTAGTAATGCTTCAATACCCGTCTGTGAAGACTTCTTATCATAGACGGTTAGTTATTCTTCAATAACCGTCTGTGATAAGACGTTTATCACAGACGGTTATATATGCTGCATGACCCGTCTGTGATAAAGTATTTTCACAGACGGCTAGCCTATGTAAAGAACCGCCTATGATAATCGGTCTTCACAGGCGGCTATCCTTAGTGAAGAACCGCCTATGATAATTAGTCTTCACAGGCGGTTTCACTTCTCCGCCTGTGAAATTGCGGATTATCACAGACTCTTCGTTTCAGGCGGTTTTAAAAGCCGTCTGTGATAATAGGTTTGGAGCCGCCTGTGATGAGGCTTATTGTAGCAGTGTTTGAACATAATACACATTTTATGTCATCCTTCCAATTATGTTTAGCTAGATTATCTTTTGTCAGGACTACACCTTTTTCATATACCACAAGAAAATTTTAATTTTTAATGATAACTTTGAGTTCCAAATTAACCTGTCATAACACACATTCATGTCAGTAATCAAGAAACTGTATATCGACTGAACAGTGAATAAACCATCTTTTTTAATGACCATCTAAATAAGTCATGCCTGTCATTAAGATTCACATCTGCAATCTCAGCAACAAGTCTATGCCAGCTATTCAGATTTTGGCCTGTTAAGCCTCGACAGAATGACACATTTAAAGGTATTGTGCTAAAAACACTAGCAATTGTGTTGTTTTTCCTCTTTACGATATTATACAGTGAAGGAAAGCGATGATGCCTTTAAAGAACTAATGCAACATATTTATGCGCATGTCAGATATAAAAACAGATCAGTGGTAAAAGAGCTGGCTAACAATAACTGGATAAAATCCCTGAGAGCTATATCTAACTGACCGATGTCTAGAGTTCCTTCTGCTGTGGAGTCTAACACGTGACGTGAACTTGCAGGAGTTGCAGGACACTATCAAACGGAAATGGCACGACACAAAACTGAATTATTTTTGTGAACCCGGAGTTCACAAAAATAGATGAAAAGTCGACAAAAATAAATATTTTTGTGGACCAAGACATTATTTTTGTGGGATTTTGGCTCATGTCTATAATCCATCGAAAATAATTGTATTTTCATGAAGCCCCACAAAAATAACCGTATTTTCACTAACAAGATGTAGCCCACAAAAATATGTCTATTTTCGTGACTGCACAAAGACCCATAAAAAATAATTTTTATTATTTTTGTGGGCACGACATTGACCCACAAATAATCAGCTGCATCTTCATTGACCAGCTGCTGGCTCACAAAAATAATCAATTATATTTTCATGAGTCGATCAAAAATAAGCGGATTATTTTTTATGGACCAACTGTTGGCTCACAAAAATAACATGTTTATGATCGTGAGCCAACACCTGGCCCACGAAAATAATGTATTTCAAAGCAAGAAAATAAGCCTTATTATTATCATAAACCAGGATAACAAGTACTTCTTTAACACCCTGCACAAGGAAAATTTGACTATACAATCCTAGCAGCCTTTTTCAGGCTTAGATGGAACCTACTCCTCTCACAAGGTAAGAAACCTGCATAATATCAAGTGGCCCCACAAAAAGAACCATGAGCAAAACAAAACATCAGCTCAGAGCTATAAGGTCACTTCGAGTATTTGGTGGGCCAAAATGCATTCATGATTATAGGATTTTCACCATCATAACTGTCTATTATCATATTTAAAAACAGTAATAGCACTGATAGTCTGTTTCCAAAGCCTATCTTTGAAACTTGGTTCACCAGCAGTTACAATTGACAATCCTGAAAACATGCATTTACAACTAGAACTTCAAACGGAAGGAGTCGCTGAGCAATATCATTATAAGAAATTGTGGTAAATAACAACCCAAAGATACATAGATCATTGCATGAGCCAGTTAAACCAAAAGCTATACAGCATGGATGAAGTATTGAGAAACATGCTATTTGATAGAAATAATTCTGATGCAGGCATCTCACATTTTATGACATTTTCCTGCAAGCTGATCTGTTCAAATCGGGTGTGGGCAAAAAATCCGGATCAAAAAACCGAAATCGGAAAAACCGAGACCGAAATCGAGAAAACCAAAATATTAGGTATCGGATACATATTCGGGGAACAAATTTAAATAACCGATATACAATTTGAGGTTCAGATATCAACCTTGGATACCCATAATACCCTAATAACTGATCAACAAAATCTCATATTAAATTATAGTATACGAACATGCACACTCAAAAAATTTGATATTTTATTTGTGAGTTATGGTATGAGATGTCGTTAGATTGAACCGTTTATGTATGATCCATCATTATTGAATTTATAATTCATTGACCTATGAGATTAAATTTATGAATAATATTAACCTTGTACCTACCTCTGTGAGCATCACTACAAGAATCCTGATGATTTGTGCTATTTGTGATAGTTGTCCTTATTTGTGACGGTTATCGGCTGTCGCTCGAGTTTCGTCGCAATTAAGCTTATTTGTGACAGTCACCATCACAAAAAAGAGTCTGGACCCAGCGGATGGGTCGGGCCTGACAAGTTGCAACGGCTAGCTGTGGCCGTCGCAATTAAGTCCCTATTTGCGACGGCTTGTGGTGGCCGTCACAAATAATATAGGTTAATTTGCGACGGCCAGAAGTCTTATTTGTGATGGTGCCGTATAAAAGCCATCGCAAATTAGGTTTTTTTCATTAAAAAAAAAACTAAACATTCTGCCCGCCTTGATGGCCAGAAACACGACAGAGACAATTCAAATAACAACACAGAGAACACAAACACATAGACAAATGCATCTCCATTCATCAGTTCTAGCTACCTCTCATGCTGCCAACATCCTTGTCGTGCGTCAGTCCAGGCGCTGGTATAGGCGGCGACGGAGTTTGAGCCTTCGTCGCCGATCCCTACAACACATAGAGGTTGTTTGACATATTGGTTAGTTTGGAACTTTGTTTTTGACCAGAATTGATTAAACAAGCTAGAATTTATCATATTGAGCTTAGTTTAGATAATTTGAGTTAGATTTGCTATGTTTGATTATTTAAGCCTATATTTGATGAATTAAGACTAAGTAAGAACGTTTTTGATTACCTGAAAACCTGGAGAAGTGTGCACAAGTGGCGGTACCTGCATTTCTCGCGGTGGAATTGGCAGTGGCAGTGGAGGTAGCTCAAAGTGCAACCCCTGGACTATGTGGCCTTGAAAGAAACTCTGTCATTGCAAATGTTACTGGTTATTACATATTATTAAGAATGCGATGAATTTAAATTACTTTAACTTACCGTCATCGCCTGCCTTTGCATCTCCATCATCTCCCGCATCTGTTACATGCAGGCTTGCTGGTAGGAGATGGTGGCCTGTATCGCCGCCTTCGCCGCCTTCATCTCCACCTTGCCCTCCTCGACCTGACGCGCGAGAGTCCCACCTGCAAGACACGGCGACTCGGGCCCACCGACAAAGCCTACGTGGAGCTTCCTCTTGCAGGTCTCGCTGCTCTCGAGTCGACAACTCCGTCGAATACGGTGAGCCTATATAAAAAAGGAATTAGTAATATGGAATTGAAATATCTTGAATATCTTGAATTGATAACAATAAAATGAATTACGAACTCACCTTCCTTGGGCTTTTCCACCATTGCTTGCATACGTAACTTGAGGATCGGTTGGTTCATATTCCCAATCGAAAACCTGCGCTGTGTATCATCCTAGCCTCCTCCCTGTACCTAGCCTGAAAAATAAGAAAACCGTGTAAGCTCAACAATTCATATAGTTATATTTAATATGAATGATTTCTAAACTTACCAGCCGCTCGGCTACGGCCTGGCTGCACCCCTGAGGCCGAGAAGGGTCCATGTACCTAGCCTGAAAAACAAGAAAATCGTGTAAGCTCAACAATCCATATAGTTATATTTAATATGAATGATTTATAAACTTACCAGCCGCTCGGCTATGGCCTGGCTGCACCCCTGAGGCTAAGAAGGGTCCCTGTGACCTCTCTTACAGACCTCACCAAGGGTCGGCGGCACCCCCGTCTCGTGCTCCTGTCAATACGTGTTAGTAGGAATAATATATTATGAATATATAAACATAAATTAGATATACTTACCATGTGTGTAGCTAAACGCACGTGGTTATCTTGGCTATAGTTGTGCTTCTCATCGACCCCTCTACACCCTCGAGCCTTCTGGGACTTAGCCTTAAACTCATCGCTAGCCCAATACCGACAAAGGGACTCGTATGCATCGGACTGACACTGCAACCATCTCACGTGTCCCTGCACATAGTTGTAGGTCGTTAAAAATACTATTGAGGAATTTATCAGAAAAAATATTTACTACACCCCACATACCTGCATGTACTCCTCCTCCGTCAGGTGCCTCTCGCTCTCCTGCCGGAAGTGTCGCACGTCGTGCTAGTTTGCCTTCAAGTGTTAATTGATAACTTGGATACGAGCGTTCGACAAAGCTTGCTTAACCACATTTGCAACCCTGAAGTGAAACACTTTCCTCACATGCTCAAACATGCGAGGGTCATCGGGGTCCTGTAAAATATACTTTTCCCGTGATAAAGAATATATTGAACAGATGTTCATTATAAAAGTTTAAGAGTTAAAACTTATAAACTTTATTTAACATACTTACCATAAAATCAGCCCATACGGCCACCTGAACGTTGCGGTGCTCCTGGTGTGGGGCCCATGCGTAGTCCTCCCACGAAGTAGCAGGCACCCCGTCGATGATCCTGGGACAGTGCATACGCACTAAGGATCCGAGGACACCGTTCATCGGTCTGTGGTGTCTGTCACCGGTGAATGACACGTCGTACCAAGCGCTGCAAGACATTTATTGATTCATTACTTAAGTAACAAAAAGAAACCAGAATTACCTGTCTTTGACCGAACAAATTATGATCCTCTGTGAACGGACCAGAGGAGGACTGACAAAGTGAGTCCTCCTCGTTGGCCGTCTCTGCTTGGGGACCACGTTTGGTGACCCAGAAGGCTCGTCACCAGTCGAGCCAGAGGGCTTAGGAACAGAAGGCTCGCCAGCCAAGGCTGTCTGGCTGAGGGTTGGCTCATCGATGGGTAGCCAGGCTTAACTAGCGCCCTAGCCTCTGAGTTAGTCGGTAAGGAGTACAACATTGAAATGTTTCACAAGTAAGTTTAATTGGAAATTGAATTTGAAGAATTTGTCAAAGACTAGTGAAATTTACCCATGTGGGCTGCTGTGAGGAAGCCCTAGAGCTGGTCAGAACGTGCCCCGACAGCTAAGAACATCTGCTCCCGGTCGAAGAGGCACTAGCGAAAGTGTCCTCAACTCTAGAGGGGAAGAACCTCCTTGTCCCCGCCACCTTCTTACCCTTCTTTGACGCCATCCTATTTTAATAGATAATCAGTAAATATGCAAATAAGATATACAAAACATGTTACTATCTTCAAAAAAATGTTACTTGTAATCACTTTCAAAATTCATCAACATCATTATCATGTGCCCTAGTCCTTAAACTAGCCCACCTATATTCCATAGTGACCTGTTCTAATTTCGTTTTTGCATATCATCTGTCTCTACATGTTCAACATCTCCAACTAATTGATTGAGTCATGCACCAGGCTCGACAATAGTAGTGTTTGGAACTCTTCTTCATTGTACACTTCTTCAACGTCTTTACTATCATGGTAACCATCATCCCTAGGAGTATATAACATCTCACGAGGATTCACCTTATATACCACCCACCAAGCACTTAGCTTCGTGCATGGATAAGGTAGAAAATACACTTGCTCCACTTGGTGTGCAAGAACAAATGTATCGTAACCTCGTAGTCGGTCCTTGTGTCTTATTTCCGGTAAAAGTAAATTCAAGGATTTCGTTAAGGATCCCATAATAATTGGTTTCATGCCCTTGAGTGTCAATTGCTCTCGTCAAAGTACCGGAATTTGATGTTGTTGCGAGAGAACGAAGAGCTTCAAAATTAGTTGTACGAAATCAAAAGCCATTTATGTCATATCGACCATAGCTTCTAACATTCACCAATCCATAAGATAGCTGTCGTAAATCTTTATGGACATTGTGAGTCATGCACTATAAAAAATGATCGTAAGTTAAAAGAGTACTTCTTTAATAATAGTAACTTATAATATATAGAAGACGAGAGAGTATTACATAATGTCGAAACCAGGATAGGAAACCCGACCCTCCATTTAATCCTTCTTGTCGCATCCCTTCTACTTTTTTGGTTGTAAGTTGATGCCTATGTGGCTAACATTGTTTGTGGAACTCGCTGAACGTGAAAAAAACTTTTTAGAATACATGTGCAGCAAAATATGTCGATTAGCATAGGACAAACACTTACTTAAAGTATGCCTTCATGTCATCTATATTTGCGTACATGTAGAGTAAAACATCAGTCCTATCACGTTCGGGTAGGTCGTAGGTCATTTAGCTACCAACGGTAGTGCCACTCATTTGAAAAATGGAGAGGTCGCTACAAGGGGGTGCTTCGTCCATATTGTACCGCATCGCCGAAGTATTGACATTGTGTTCTTCTGGAAATTAGACACTTGAAAAGTATCCAATTTCCTTATGAGCATATGCGTCAGTGATGTACCCTTCCACCCCTGTCCTGTTGCCAACCATTGGTTTCAGATATCATAGTGCTCTTTCAATGTGATACATCCACCTGTATTGCATAGAACCGCCAACATTAGCTTCGAATGGAAGATGGATAAGCTGATGTTGCATTGGATTGAAGAAGCTTAGTGGAATTTTTTTCCACCTTACATAAAAGTACCGGTATCTCCTTCTCTAACTTATCCATCATCCCTATCATGATTTCTTAAGCACAAAATGGTCTATAGAAATAGCTGAGCTGAGCTAAAACCTTCCACACCGCATCATCTAGAGAGCCCCGAAACATAACAGGTAAGAGTCTTTCTAAGATAATGTGATAATCATGACTCTTCAACCCAGTGAGGTTTCCTATGTTCACATTGGTTTCACGCTAGCTGCGTAATCATCTGGGAATTTCAAAGTTTCCAACCATTTCATGACTTCTTTCTTTCCTTTAGGTCGAAGACAGAAAGAAGCACATGGCTTACCACAACTTTCAGAGATTTCAAGAGTTGGACAGTTACAAATGTTTGTCAAATCTAGTCTAACTTTTATATTATCTTTCATTTTGCCAGTCATATCCATGCATGTGCTTATGATATTGTCGCCCATGTTACGCTCCTGATGCATGACATCGATGTTGTGCACTAGAATCAACGACTTCATGTACGGTAGCTCCCAAAGTCCACATATGTGTGTCCAACCATGTTCCTCCCCGTAAACTACGAAATATCTAGGACGACCTTCATCTGTCACCAGTTTGTCCAACATATAAAAAATTTCTGATCCGTTGAGACAGTTTGGTGGTCCTTTAGTGACAACGGTGTCCTTTCTATAGACATACCCCTGTTGTCTAAACATGTTATTCGGAGGCAGCCAACGTCTGTGACAATCGAAGTAAGATATCTTTCCACCATGAGTTAGTCGAAAGTAATCCGTGTCCGAAGCAAATCGGACATGTCAGACGACCATGAGTGCTCCACCCGAAAAACATGTCGTATGCCGGCAAATCATAAACGGACCACAAATAAGAAGCTCAAAGGTTGAATTTTTACTCCTTGTAATCGTCGTACGCTTCAACTCCTGTCCACAACATTTTGAATTCTTCGATCAGCGGTTTCAACATCACGTTGAGAAGTGACCCAAGATGATCTAGTCCAGGGACAATGATGCTTAGGAACATGAACTCGTACTTCATACAGAAAGCCAGTGGCAGGTTGTACGGAATGACTAAAATAGGCCAACAGAAGTATGGTGTGGCATTTGTACTGAATGGTGAGAATCCGTCTGTCGCTAACCCGATGCAAACATTTGTCGCATCACAAAAAAAAATCTAGATCGAAATGTTATAGCACCTTCTATGCATCACCGTTCGACGGATGCGTCAAGAATTCTTTGTTCTCATGTTTACCTTCTTTGATCCATCTCATGTGTCTTGCGGTTATTTTTGAAAGAAACAACCGCTTCAACCGAGGAGTCACAGTCAAGTAACGAAGATGCTTATGTGTAAAATCTGTCATCACATTATCGACATTGTCATTATCAACTTCAACATACCTCAGTTTACCACATTTCAAGCACATGTTCCCGTTGGCGTGCTCTTTCCAGAATAGCATGAAGTTTTCTGGGCACACATCGATTTTCTCATAGTTTATACCGAGACCAGATATTAATTTCTTTGACTGATACATATCTTTAGGCGTTTTGTGAGGTTGTGGAAGGATATTAAAGATCAATTTCATGAGATCATTGTAGCAGTTGATGGAAAAAAGTACTTAGACTTAATTGTCATGAATTTGGTCATGAAAGCAAGGACGGTCACATCCGTGTGTTCATGCAACGACTGTTCTGATTTCTTGAGCTCAACGAAGAACATATCTGCCTCCATTGTAATAGGATCCTCCACTTCCATAGCTTCTAGCATCTTATCCATCCTATCAACCCCCGTTATATCATCATCCTCATCCACTTCTTCTACGACTCGAGATTTAGCCTCGCCATGAAAGGTCCACACCTCATAATGTGGCGTGAAACCGTTTCGACATAAGGGAAACAAAAATTCCATTCTGTTCAAAAACTTGGTGTTCTGGCATTTCGTACATGGACATCGCATCTTATCATCCGTTGACAATGAAAATGCACGATCCAAAAATTCATCTAACTTGGTGTACCACTTATCCGGGTGTCCTCCAGTTCTGCTCTTCCAACCAGTATACATCAAACTACAGTATTCACCCATATTTGACTCTAAAGTTGGAGAAATTATCATTAATTTATGCATGATTTATCCTGCTTATGACGAGACACAAAACCTGAATCTGAATAAAATTTTGGCAGCATAACCTCGCTTATTTTACACTGCACCCCCAAAAATAGTGCAGTTCTTCAAGCTTAGTGATCAACAGTCCATGAACGAGAGAGGAGGCGAGGAAAGAAAGAGAGAGGAGGAATGAACGAGAGAAAACCACCCGTCGTAGCCCGCCGTCCACGCGCGGGAGCTTGTCGTCGTCACTATCGCTTTATGCCTAAACCCTAAACTCTAAATGGCCCGTGTCAGCCCGGGTTGAGCCGAAGCCCATTTAAACCTAAACCTAGCTAAGCAAACTTAATCTCAATTAATAAAAAAATTGAAGCTAAACATTTACATAGCATGGCAATATACATTTACATAGCATGGAAATAAGCAAAAGCATGGCAATAAACATGGCAATAAGCATAAGCATGGTAATAAACATAGTATGGCAATATACATAGCATCTAAACATAAGCATAGCAATAAGCATGGCAATAAACATAAGCAAATGTGCATCGCAAATGTGACAGCTATGTTTCTGCTTCTTGAGATGGAGGTGCAGTACTGAAGCTGGTTTAGAAGCAATGATAAAAGTAAGTTATACTATTTTCTGTGTAGTCCACCAATCCAAGTAGGCAACTATTCTACCGAAACACAATGTTGTAACTCACTTGCAAACTACAGAGTCTCATTTTTCAGCTCATCACGTACCTAAACATCAGTGGCTGGGATGTCAATGTAGTTTGCCCGTTATGCTTACACGATGGGGAAACAGCGAGACACATCCTCCTTGCATGCTCCTTTGTTAAACAAACAATGGAATGGTTCAGTCAGTGGTACAATTTTCAGGTGGACATGAGCACCTTCACTCCCGAGACGACGAAAATTGCAGATTGGTCACAACAGACCATGAAGGAAACGGTGAAAGAGAGGAGAAGATATATCTTGAGAGGGATCCTGTATGCTTTGTGGAACGTTTGGAAGGAAAGAAACAGAAGAATTTTCCAAGACGAAGAAAGAGATGCGTTGGTGGTGGCAGGTTTTGCAAAAGTGGAATTCGACTGTTTTCTCAGGGTCCAAAAAACTTTTCTTAAAGTTGTAAATTAGTTTTCCTCTTTTTACCTTGCTATTTCTGATGTTTTGTAATCTGACAACTGAAGTTGTCAGAACAAATCTTTTTTTATATCTATTTTCTCCTGCTTTAATGGAATGGCAGTACACCTGCCCTTTTACATAAAAAAAACGTATCTAAAGATCACGTCATGAACAAGCAACTTAAACAGGACCAAAGAGGAACTTCCATGTTGTTACACATTGCCAAGATGAGATATTAAGGTAACATAATCTAAATTTATATATAGATTAATGGTGCTCAACAACTCAACATCATAATACACAGAAGTACAGAACAATCACAAACATTAGTTACCAAATCACTTCAAGCATAAGAGTTGGCAATAAGGTACAAGTACTAAGCTCAGATGAACATATACAACATAAATATTTAGAATCATTCTGTGCAACAAGCCAACAACAAAAAGATGGAGTATCGCACATCAATTTTCCACTTTGATATCTTCAATTAATTTCTATATTTGAAATCTATTCTCCTTTACTAGTGCGACTAACACTGGCTAGTTATGTTAAAGCAGGAATTAAACAATATACAAAATGAAGATGGCAAATGCAGGACCCAATGCACATAGGTGTTGAACAATCAGAGGAAGTCAGTGACAGAAATATAAATAATTGGTAGAGCTTACACTGTTCGGAGTTTTCACTTGATCAAATGAATTTGAGGCATTGTGTGCCTCTTTGTCTCTCGCCAGCATCTGTAACTCCTCAATACTGGCAACACAGATTCAATTAACA
The DNA here is from genome assembly GCA_036927565.1 of Tuctoria greenei. Classification (NCBI taxonomy): domain Eukaryota; kingdom Viridiplantae; phylum Streptophyta; class Magnoliopsida; order Poales; family Poaceae; genus Tuctoria; species Tuctoria greenei. Next base: position 139,174,395 of record JAYESD010000001.1, on the reverse strand, counting down.
AATATACAACATTATTTTTTGACAGCAATCCAGTAATGTCTCGATATAATATTCTGCAAATACTCATGTTGTCAATATTTTAAAGATTAAACTGAAGAACACAAAAACTATGCACTGGCACAACTGGTCCTTTTTTTTCGAAAATCCACAAAGTTAGAGGAAAAAGTCTAGTCCCCCCTGACTATGACTTAGGATCTAATTAACCCCCCAAGTTTAAAATCGGATAACCCCTAATCTATACAAAACCAGTTAAATAACTCCCTAGCGTGGTTTTGGTTAGTGGTTTTTGCCACCTCGGCAGCAGATGTGGCATGATATGCATGTCTCAACAGGTGGGCCCACATGTAAGCCATGGAACAAGAAATTAAAAACGCTCTTGGTTTGGATAGCTGGTGTATCATCGCATTAAAATTCGTTTCTTCATCCCTCACTGCAAATTTATTTTTCTAAATGCATGCTTGCAGCTTGCGAATCAATTTCCCACCCTCTCTGTAATATCCTCCCTCTGTAATATCAGATTCCAAGAATTCACTAACCATCTCCCTCCCTCTCTGCTAGTATGTTCACACCATTTGGTGTCAGTGTCGCTCGCGGTGGCGGACATACCGTCGGCCAGGCACGCCATGCCGCAGCCACGGCTGCTACCAGCAGCGCACGCCAGCTTGTCTTTGCCGCCGTTATGCGACGTGCTGTACGGACATTTTGAGATAATGATGGGTGCTGTGGGGATTATACAAGGGCAATGTCAGCCACGGTGACGGTGCCGCGCGGCCGAGCTTCGGGGGTGTCAAGCATGGCACTTTCATTCTTCATCCTCCTCAGCTTCAGGCCAGCAACGATGTCAGTAATTTACGTAGATGCTGGAGAAGTCATGAGCTGATTGCCATTGCAACTCCATGAACGAGTTCACATCTGTATCCATCCTGAATTGATGATGATCCAGTACCGATCGCTGAATTCTGATCGGCTGCTGCCAATATTGCTGAGCAAAATACAGAGCAAACCAATATACAATGAGTAGTTGAACCTGCACGAGCGCCGATCAGAATTCCTTCGGAAATTAAAGAGAGAAGACAGAGGAAGCTCAGGGATGATCGGCACCTGCGGCCATGAGGTGCACGCCGCCGCCTGGAGGTCCGCACTGGCCGCTGGGACCTGCACGTCGCCGCTGGAATCTACGGACCGCCACCGGGAATCTGCGTGCCGCTGCAGGAGGAGGGTGCCACCGTTGAGAGGAGGGTGCCGCCGCATGGAAGAGTGTGTCAATGCGTGGAGGAGAGCCCGCTGTCGGAAATAGCACACCACCGCTGTGAGGAGAGCGCCGCCGCTGGGAGGTACTTGCGGACGTAAGCAGTTGCGCGCCGCTGTTGGGTGTTGCATCATCGGTTTCTGTATCGGCAAGGAGATGGAACAACACTATGGTTCAACTTCGAACAATGATATGCGGGACCCACAAGTAAGCACATGCAAAATCATGCCATGTCAGCAGCTGAGGTGGCAAAACCATCCAGCCAAACCAATTTAGGGGGCTGGTTAGATGGTTTTATATACATTAGGGTGCTAAATAACTGGTTCTGTAGTTGATTCTCTAGAAATGTGTGATGCTATTTCTCGTTCCACAGTTATACTTAAGAAAAAGGACAAAAAAACTTAGCGACAATACTGTTAAAATTGAATCACTAGAATATAAAATTAATGATTTAAAAACATTGATTCTTATGATGATTCTTGTTCCTCATGTGAATTAATATATGAACAATTGTCCTCTTTAAAGAGTGTGTACACCTCCACACTTGATAAACTGAGCTTGAAATTGAAAAGAATCGAGAGCTTGCTGCACTTAATGATAAAAATTTAAAAGATGCTAACTGTTCAACAATTGATTTGCATTGTTTAACTGTGATGATCTTAATAAGAAATTGCACGATGCTATGAATGAAATTTCTGTTTTTAACAATGCATTACGTTCTCGTGAAGTTAATAGTTTTTCTAACTGCAAATTAAAAGGAAAAACTTCATGTTAAAATTGCCTTAATCTGTCCAATAAACTTGATGACATTCATAGGACACTAGATCGGTTTTGTAATGCAAATAAGAACCTAAACTTACTGCTGAATTCATCTAAGTCTTGCAATGATAAAAATGGTTTAGGTTTTGATTCCCATGCTCATGCTAAGGCACATCCACCTAAAATTTTAAAATCATTAGGAAGTGGTTTTATTCAAACAATTCCGAAATAAAAAGAGGTGATTTTCAAATCTGCAAGAATATTGTCTCATTGGATTTCTAATAAAAATATTGCTTGCTTATCTAGACATGAACACAAAGTTAAATTTCATTGTACCTTCTGTGGTAGAGATAATCATGTCATATATTATTGTTATAGACTAGCTAAACAACAGAAAAAGGGAAGAATGATTGCTAGATCACATAACAACCGAGCAAAACTTGTTGCACGTGTTGAACCAAATGTTAAGAACATGCAACCTGCTGTAATGAGTCATAAATATGCAAAGGTTGCTCTCAAACCTACTATTTTTCATGCTACACTTGTAACACCTCATAGGTCAGTAGTTGGGTAAAAAACCTCAAATTTAGCTTATAAACTTGTTGTTTCATCTCAGCTTTCGCGTGTTATTCCTACTGGACGTCGTGTGACTCCGTACTGGATTTCTAAATGCATTTTGACTAACCTCTCTGTTGAGTCATCGATGTTTTGTCCTTCTATGTAGGTTACACGCTTGAGGAAGGAGAACATTTGGATTGTAGATTTAGGTTGCTCGCGACACATGACCGGTAATAAAGTATGGTTCTCCTGCCTCTCTTTTGTGTCACGTGTAGAGAATGTTACTTTTGCCGATAATTCTTCAACTTTTATGATTGCTAAAGGTTCAGTTAGAGTTAATAATCACGACACTTTGAAAGATGTGGATCTTGTTAAAAATTTGAAATACAACTTGTTTTTTTTCACAATTGCTAGATGAAAATCTATAAATAACTTTAACTAAAAATTGCTGCAAGGTTGTAGATTCAAATGGTGAGCTTATGTTTAACATGTCTGGGTTTGGAAGAGTTTTTAAAGCTGATTTTGACATTTCATCCTCTACATAGGTCTCTAGTTGCTAATGAATCAAGAGACTTATATTTTGGCATCGTAGAGTTGGTCATGTAGGATTTGATCATCTCACACGTGTTAGTGTTCTTGATCGCATACGTGGGCTCTCTAAGCTTAAAGGGGACAAATAAATTGTTTGCCCTTCTTCTAGACATGCTAAAATGGTTGTAGATTCACATGCTACACTCACAATGACCATGACAACAGCACCAACACAATTTTTACACCTTGACACCGTAGGTCCCTCACGTGTTCAATCTTTTCGACATAAGTGCTATGTGCTTGTAATTGTTGATGACTATTCTAGATACTATTGGATTTACATTATGGCATCTAAGAATGAATCTTGTAGTCACTTTATAAGTTTAGTTCTTAGACTTTCACTTGATCACCCAAGATCCTTAAAAGCAATTAGGAGTGATAATGGAACTAAATTTAAAAACCAATCATTTGATCACTTTTGTGATGAAAATGGAATAGATCATCAATTTGCTTCACCGTATGTAATCAACAAAATGGTGTTGTAGAAAGAAAGAACATAACCTTAGTTGAGATGGCTAGGACTATGCTCGATGAATATCAAACTCCTAGGAAATTTTGGGCTTATGCAATTGCAACAGCTTGTTATGTCTCAAATCGTGTTTTCTTGCGTGCTAAGCTAGAAAAAACCCCATATGAGCTTCAATTTGGACATAGGCTTAGTGTCACACATTTTAAGGTCTTTGATTGCAAATGATTTGTTAAGAAACATGATAATCTTGATAAATTTGAAGCTATATCTGTTGATGGCATATTTTTTGGTTATCCATCTCATACTAGAGGCTATCGTGTGCTTTTACTTGACACTAACAAAATTGTGGAGACTTGTGAAGTTTCATTTGATGAAGCTAACCCAAATACTAGCTCTACTATTGCAGGTCAAGATGCATATCCGTAGGAGGAGAGTATTTTCATCGAAGAAAACGAAGAAGTGGTGTCGCTGCCTGAAAATTCAGAAGCAAATGATGTCGATCACGCTGGTGATTTTGCACCACAACCAACACCAACAACTACTACTACTGGTCCAGAACTTCCTCAAGACACATGTTCTTCAATTTGTGATGAACATGAAGAAGATGGAGCTTGTGAAGTGTCTACTCCCCTCTGCATCCTCAAAAATCATCCTCCACAACAAATTATCAGAAGCTTGCACGAACGAGTTACACGTTCCAGCAGACCAAGGAAGGAACTTTTGTGCATCTAACAGAGGAGAGTGAACATTGACATCATGTCTTTTCTTCATCACCCTCTTCTTGGCTCTTTGCACTCGAGCACGCTCTACCTCTTCATCATAGTGAAAAGAACTATCCTCTGAACCTGAAGACATCGTGCCTGACAAGGAGGTTCAAGGATTAGATAGGAATGGATTGGAGACTAAGTGCAAATAGGAATTTAGAAGTACAGATGTCAGATGCCGAACTTTTCCTTTTTAAGAGTGCGTACTTGTCCGATGTATTGGACTTGTCCGTACCTGAACGCCGAACTAGTCCGGTCTGGCATAAGAACCCTAACTTTCCTATTTGAACCAAATCCAGCTCGAATTGATTCACAAGGGCTAGGAAACAGTAGGAATTTATCTAGAAGAGTAATTCATGCCCTAGGAGACAAGTAAACTAAGCAAGAATCATGGAAACTTGAGAGCTAGGGTTTTATTGAGATTTTACCAAAAAGTTGAAGATTCGCGTTGAAGGGGCGGAGTGGGGGCCAGATTAATCCGGGGTAGGCAAGCTCCACATCGAGGGGGGGGACTTCCCTTGGTGAAATCCGCATTTTTGGTGGCTAGATGTGGAAATCCCCTTTGGAGCTCGTGGATGAGGAGAGAGAATGCAAAAGTGATTGTGGAAGGTTGAAGAGGAGCTCCTGGCAGCGGATTAGGGTTAACACCGACAAATCCGGACTAGTTCGATCTACACCGGACAAGTCCAGTGTATCGGACTTGGGCCGGACTAGTCTGTGACAACGGACTAGCCCGATGCTGACGTCTGACAAGTCCAGTGTCAGCAGGACAAAACTGAATTGAAACAACTAGATTTTGTTTGTTTGATCTAATAGTGATCTAAAGGACAAAATTTCACAAATAATCTTGATAAACATGGCCCGTAAGCAATCAACAATCATGCAATGGCCATAATTCACCAAGATTTACTCATTCAAATAGTTTTCAATAGAAAATCAAGGTAAGGGATAAAGTTTTTCAAAAATGAGTAAATTTTAAAATCACAATCAGGTATGCAATGTTCCAAGCCACATTTCTAGAGTCAAGTATATTTAGCTTGTTTCTTAGCTCACAAAACCTCTTTTCATCTAGTGGCTTGGTGAAAATGTCTGCAAGTTGTTTTTCAGTCCTAAAATGTGATATTACTATGTCACGTTTTAATGAATGATCTCTTACGAAATGGTGACGAATATTTATGTGCTTAGTTCTTGAGTGCTCCACTAGGTTGTGTGCAAATTTTATAGCACTCTCATTATCACATAGGAGTTGAGTATGGTTCAGATTGTGACCATAGTCCCTTAGAGTTTGTCCCATCCAAAGTAGTTGTGCGCAACAACTACCGACTGCAACATATTCTGCTTCGGCTGTGAAAAGAGCAATGGAGTTTTGCTTTTTAGATGACCATGAAACAAGAGATCTGCTGAGAAATTGACAGGTCCCCGACGTGCTCTTTCTATCGACTTTGCATTCTGCATAGTCGGCATCGGAATAACCTATCAAGTTAAACTTGGATCCTTTGGGATACCAAAGGCCCAAGTTGGGTGTGTGCACAAGGTATCTTAGGATTCTTTTTACAGCTATTAGATGACACTCTTTAGGTGCGACTTGAAACCTTGCACAAATACACACACTAAGCATAATATCTAGCCTAGATGCACATAAATAGAGTAATGAGCCAATCTATCATAGATCGATATACCTTTTGATCCACATGTGGACCATCTTCGTTGAGGTCGAGATGTCCGTTAGTCGCCATGGGTGTCTTGATGGGCTTGGCCTTGTCCATATTGAACTTCTTGAGGATGTCCTACATGTACTTGGTTTGGCTTATAAAAGTGCCCTCTCTTAGTTGCTTCACTTGGAATCCCAAGAAGAACTTCAATTCGCCCATCATCGACTTCTCGAACCTATTTGCCATAATCTTGCTAAGCTCTTCACAAAATGACTTATTAGTAGAACCAAAGATAATATCATCAACTTAGATTTGACATACAAATAAATGATCATCAAAGTGTTTTGTTAACAAAATATAATCTGCTTTTCCAATTTTAAAACTATTTTGAGTCAGAAAATCTCTAAAGAACTCATACCAAGCTCGAGGAGCTTGTTTGAGGCCATATAGAGCCTTACGCAGTTTATAAACATGGTTGGGGTACTCTTGATCTTCAAATCCTGGTGGTTGCTCCACGTAAACTTCCTCCTTAATTGAGCCATCGAGGAAGGCACTTTTGACGTCCATTTGATACAACTTGAAATTATGGTGAGTAGCATATGCCAATAAAATATGAAAGGACTCAAGTCTAGCTACGGGTGCAAAAGTTTTGTCGAAGTCCAAACCTCGAATTGTGAGTGACCTTTAGCCACGAGTCTCGCTTTATTCCGCGTTACCACTCCATGTTCATCTTGTTTGTTCTGAAAGACCCATTTGGTTCCTATGATGTTCGCCTTTGGTCTTTCCACCAGTTCGCACACTTCATTTCTCTTGAAGTTTTTCAACTCCTCTTGCATTGCAATCACCCAATTTGGATCCTTTAAGGCTTCTTCTATATTGTATGGTTCCACAAAAGAGACAAAAAAGAAATATTCACAAAAGATTAATATGCGAGATCTAGTAGTTACTCCCTTAGCAATATCTCTAGTGATGCTGTTGATGGGATGATCTCTTTGTACACTCTGATGTACTCTTAGGTGAGTGACTTGTGAAGTTGCTTGCTCTTCATTGTCTTCATGTTCATTGCCCCCCCCCTAAATCATTGCTTCTGTGGTCATATGGATCTTCTTGATCTTCCTAATTTTGATCTTGTGCATGAGCTCCCCCTTGATCATTGCTTCCTTGTTGAGGTTCATCTTGTGCACTTGAGTCTTGTGGTTGCTCTTAAGGTAGAATATCACCAAGTGCCAGTTTCCTCAACGCTTCACATGGGGCCTCTTCTTGATCTAGCACACACTTAACAATTTGATCCACTTGGGAGCCGTTAGTTTCACCAAACACTATGTCAGGTGCTACTTCAACAAGGCCAGTGACTTTGTTGAAGACACGATAGGCGTAGGCGTTCGAATCATAACCGAGCAAGAACCCTTTATCAGATTTCAAAGCGAACTTCGATGGCATCTATTTCTTGTTCAGAATAAAACATTTACAACCAAATACTTTAAAATATGAAACATTTGGTTTGTTACCGGTAAGAAGCTCATATGGCGTTTTCTTCAAGAGTTGGTGAAGATACAACAAATTTGTGGCATGACAAGCGATGTTCACTACTTCAGCCAAAAACCGGTCCGATGTCTTATATTCATCCAGCATTGTCCTCACCATCTCCATTAGTGTTCTGTTTTTCCTTTCGGCCACCCTGTTTTGTTGAGGGGAGTAGCGTGCCGAAAACTCGTGCTTTATTCCTTCTTCATAAAGGTACTCTTCAACTTGTGTGTTCTTAAATTCGGTTCTGTTGTCACTTCTAATGTTCTTCACAGTTGAGGAGAATTCGTTCTTAGCTCTTTTGAGGAATTTCTTGAGGATTTCCTGAGTTTTTGATTTATCATACAAGAAAAATACCCAAGTGAATCTTGAAAAATCATCAACAATAACTAAAGCATATTTTTTACCGCCGATGCTTATATATGCAATTGGACCGAAGAGGTCCATATGAAGAAGTTCTAGCGGCCTTTTGGTAGTCATCACGTTCTTAGCAGGGTGCGATACTCCAACTTGTTTTCCTGCCTAGTAAGCGCGGCACGACCTATCTTTCTCAAAAACAACATTCTTTAGACCTCGGATGTGGCCACCTTTTATATGTTTCTATAGATTTCTCATCCCAACATGGGCTATTTGTTTATGCCACAGCCATCCCATGTTAATTTTAGCAACCAAGCAAGTGTTGAGTTCATCTTTATCTTTGTTGAAGTCAACAAGATAATGTTTTCCCTTCAACATTCCCTTGAATGCAATCGAGCCATCGCTTCTTCTAAAAGCGGTCAGACCCTCGTTAGTGAATAAACAATTATAACCTTTTCACATAGCTGAGATATTGACAAAAGGTTATAATCTAAGGATTCTACATGTAAAACATTCGTGAGAGTATGTTGAGTGGAGATTTCAATTTTACCGCTACCAAGGACCTTTCCTTGACTGTTGTCTGAAAGTATATCCCTTTACTTGGATCTGCGTTGCGCTCATACTCCACAAACATATTCCTCTCTCCGGTCATGTGATTGGTGCATCAACTGTCTAGCACCCATTTTGATCCACCGGAGGAGTAGGCCTAAAAAACAAAATTATTCCTTGGTTTTAGGTACCCAAGCTTGCCTCGGTCATCTCAGGTTATAGTCACAAGAGTCTTGGGAACCCACACACAAGTTTCTGAATTCTTGTGGCGTGGTCCTGCATATTTAGCAAATACATTTCCAAATTTGTCTTTCATAAGTACATACGAAGCATCAAAAGTATGAAATAGTATTTGCAAATCAGATTCATGTGATTTTTCCTCAACAATAGTAATTTTCTTCTTAGCATGAACATGGGTGGACATGTGTTTGTTCTTGTTAAACCCAAGACCATCTTTGATGTTAGGAGATCTAGTGACCATATATGCACTACGTGCATATTTGATATTCTCCTTGTCAAAGATGCCACTTTGGGAAGGATGCCTTGCATAAGAGTTAGAAGAATTAAGTTTGACAACATTTTTAATAATAAAACATGGGCAAGTTGCAATAGTTGTCAAACTTACACCTTTGGAAGGAGAACTTTTGGAGGAAGATGAGTCACTTTGCTTGAGCGACTCAACTTGCACCTCAAGAATCTTGTTAACTTTTGACAAGTTAGCAAGTTCATCCTTGATTGCAACGTGTGAGTCTTCTAGCTTTGAGTAAGGTTCCTTACTCAAGGCTAGCCCATGCTCAAGTGACTTGCTCTTCTCTCTTTCGAGCTCAAAGAGTTTCTCAACCTCTTGATATCTCTTCCTTTCACGGATGAGCATATCTTCTTGTCGGTTGACAAGCTCCTCCTCAAATATTTCATCCAACAACATTTTTTTTCTCCAATGGAGTTTTACTTAATCCCCTAAACATCCCCTCATTTACACAGAACTATCAAAATCATCAATAGAGGAATTTAGCGAGGGGGGAGTAAGTCAAACCTTTTTTATGCCCTCTTCAGCCATAAGGCAAGTGTGATTGTGTGCCTCCTGTCCTCCCATGTTCGGGAAGAGTGTAGACCTCTTGGCGGGTTTCTTAATGGCAATGGTGGCCATCTCCTCTTCTTCATCAGAGGAGGACTCGTCGTTTGAGTCCCACTCCTTGCCAATATGCGCTTGATGAGCTTTCCACCTTTTCCTGAAGATCTTCTTTTCTTGAGGCTTCATTTCCTTCTTCCTCTTATTTTCTTCATAGGTGCAGTCAACCATGAAGTGACTGTACTCGCCACAGTTATAGCAACTGCGTCGAGCCTTGGATTTTCCTTTCTCTTTGCTCTTGCCTTCATTTGAGTTGAGTCCATGTCTTCCTTTCATCATGTGCTTGGATTTCATGATGAAGAGTACCATCTCTTCATCATCTAGGTCAGTGCTCACGTCACTTGTATCTCCTTCATCTTGAGCTTTACGAGTTTCCTTTCCTTTAGTCTTGCAAGTTGCTTTGAGAGCAACTTCCTTCTTTTTGGAGGGGGTGAGCTCATCTAGATCTTTGACATATTGGGATTCCTTCTCCATCATCTCATGGTTTATGATTTTTCCAAATAGTTCATCTGGGGTCATTTTGTGAAACCTGGGGCTTTCTCAGATCATTGAGCATAACGTGACATTTCTTGGCATAAAGGCTCTAATCATCCTTTTGACCACCTCATGGTCAGTCCACTTCTCGCTTCCATAGGCGCAGATCTTGTTAATAAGTGCCTTCGTTGTACATGTCTTGAGGTGATTTGCCTTCCTCAATAGCAAATCTCCCCAACTCTCCTTCACGCATCTCAATTTTGGCTTGCCGGACTGACCTATTTCCCTCATGAGCTATTTTAAGTGTATACCAGATGTCTTTCACGCTTTCCAATCCATCAATCTTGGTGAAATCCTCCCTGCTCGGTGATGAGGTGATCACCGCAACGGCTTGTGCGTTGCGGTGAATTTCTTGTTCTTGCTCCGGAGTGAGTTCTTCGTCTGTATCCAAGAAATCTACACCTGTGCAAACAATGTGCCAAATGCTGGGGTTCAAAGAGATTAAATGCATTTTCATATTGTATTTCCACATGGTGTAGTCGTTTCCGTTGAATTGCAGAGGCTTTTCCATGGGAATAGAAAAAGATAGTGATTATTTGAATTAAGACGATTGCAATTGTCAGGTTATCGGGAGTAGTCATGATGACCACTCCCTGTCATCTTCTCGTCCTCTTTTCCCTTTTGTGCCAGAAGTTTTTTCCTCAGAAGTGCCTTCAGTTGACACACTTCTGCTATCATGTGGATTTTCCCTTAGTACATCGAAGGTTTTTGTATCTTGCTCTTCCTCGGTGTTGAGCACCTTCAGAATGTCGTTGTTCTTCTCATAGGCTATTGATCTATTCGAGCGGTGAGTCTCGTTGATGGAGATCCTGCTCTGATACCAATTGAATGTGGCCAAGAGGGGGGGTGAGTAGGCTTTGAAAATTTCCTGCACACTTAATCAAATAGTCAAATGCTTAATGGACCGGACTTGTCCAGTTGTATGTGCGGACTAGTCCGGTGTCCTAGGTGTATGTCAATTTAACTAAGTGTTGATTCAGGATTTAGACTTTATGATGTGGAAATGTGAATGACAAGTAATATTACTTTAGTTAACATCTGATGTTGTTACGTTATACGTGAGAAGCAATTTGCAATTCAAATTCTAATATTGATCAACTATGTTCCCTAATCAAATAAGATGCAAAAACAAAGAAACACGCGGGACATCGACTTTTACAGAGGTATGATATCACCAAAGAGATCTAATCTTCATTGAGGAAGCCCACACAGAGCCGGGTCTCTTCAATTCCTTTCACTAGTCAAGTCACCACACAAGGCTGACTTGATTTCAATATCACGAGCAATCAACGAGTTTATGGGGCAACCTCACACGTTAAGGGCTCCCACAAGAATTACAATGAAAAGATGATCAAATACACTCTAAAAGATTACAAGTAAAGGTATGAGTGTAACGAGATCAAACCCCAAGAGCTCAACGACATGTAGTCGACTATCTCCCATCCCCAAATCTGAGTGTTCAATTGATTTTCACCTTTTGGGCTTTTGATGTGTGGGAAGATGTGTTCGAATCATAACCGAGCAAGAACCCTTCATCAGATTTCAAAGTGAACTTCGATGTCATCTATTTCTTGTTCAGAATAAAAAATTTACAACCAAATACTTTAAAATATGAAAATTTTGGTTTGTTACCGGTAAGAAGCTCATATGGTGTTTTCTTCAAGAGTTGGTGAAGATACAACCGATTTGTGGCGTGACAAGCGATGTTCACTACTTCAGCCAAAACTGGTCCGATGTCTTATATTCATCCAACATTGTCCTCACCATCTCAATTAGTATTTTGTTTTTGCTTTCGGCCACCCCGTTTTGTTGAGGGGAGTAGGGCGCCGAAAACTCGTGCTTTATTCCTTCTTCATAAAGGTACTCTTCAACTTGTGTGTTCTTAAATTCGGCCTCGTTGTCACTTCTAATGTTCTTCACAGTTGAGGAGAATTCGTTATGAGCTCTTTTGAGGAATTTCTTGAAGATTTCCTGAGTTTTTGATTTATCATACAAGAAAAATACCCAAGTGAATCTTGAAAAATCATCAACAATAACTAAAGCATATTTTTTACCGCCGATGCTTATATATGCAATTGGACCGAAGATGTCCATATGAAGAAGTCCCAGTGGTCTTGTGGTAGTCATCACGTTCTTAGCGGGGTGCGATACTACAACTTGTTTTCCCGCCCTGGTAAGCATGGCACGACCTATATTTCTCAAAAACAACATTCTTTAGACCTTGGATGTGGCCACCTTTTAGATGTTTCTGTAGATTTCTCATCCCAACATGGGCTATTTGTCTATGCCACAACCATCCCATGTTAGTTTTAGCAACCAAGCAAGTGTTGACTTCAGCTTTATCTTTGTTGAAGTCAACAAGATAAAGTTTTCCCTTCAACATTCCCTTGAATGCAATCGAGCCATCGCTTCTTCTAAAAGCGGTCACACCCTTGTTAGTGAAGAAAAAGTTATAACCTTTTTCGCATAGCTGAGATATTGACAGAAGGTTATAGTCTAAGGAATCTACATGTAAAACATTCGAGAGAGTATGTTGAGAGGAGATTTCAATTTTACCGCTACCAAGGACCTTTCCATGGCTGTTGTCTCCAAAGTATATCCCTTTACTTGGATCTGTGTTGCGCTCATACTCCACAAACATATTCCTCTCTCCGGTCATGTGATTGGTGCATCCACTGTCTAGCACCCATTTTGAACCACCAGAGGAGTAGGCCTAAAAAACAAAATTATTCCTTGGTTTTAGGTACCCAAGCTTGCCTGGGTCCTCTCAGGTTATAGTCACAAGAGTCTTGGGAACCCACACACAAGTTTTTGAATTCTTGTGGTGTGGCCCTACATATTTAGCAAATACATTTTCAAATTTGTCTTTCATAAGTACATACGAAGCATCAAAAGTATGAAATAGTATTTGCAAATCAGATTCATGTGATTTTTCCTCAACAAAAGTAATTTTCTTCTTAGCATGAACATGGGTGGACATGTGTTTGTTCTTGTTAAACCCAAGACCATCTTTGATGTTAGGGGATCTAGTGACCATATATGCACTACGTGCATATTTTATATTCTCCTTGTCAAAGATGCCACTTTGAGAAGGATGTTTTGCATAAGAGTTAGAAGAATTAAGTTTGACAACATTTTTATTAATAAAACATGGGCAAGTTGCAATAGTTGTCAAACTTACACCTTTGGAAGGAGAAATTTTGGAGGAAGATGTGTCACTTTGCTTGAGTGACTCAACTTGCACCTCAAGAATCTTGTTAACTTTTGACAAGTTAGCAAGCTCATCCTTGATTGCAACGTGTGAGTCTTCTAGCTTTGCGTAAGGTTCCTTACTCAAAGCTAGCTCATGCTCAAGTGACTTGCTCTTCTCTCTTTCGAGCTCAAAGAGTTTCTCAACCTCTTGATATCTCTTCCATTCACGGATGAGCATATCTTCTTGTCGGTTTACAAGCTCCTCCTTCTCAAATATTTCATCCAACAACATATTTTTTCTCCAATGGAGTTTTACTTAATCCCCTAAACATCCCCTCATTTACACAGAACTATCAAAATCATCAATAGAGGAATTTAGTGAGGGGGGAGTAAGTCGAACCTTTTTCATGCCCTCTTCAGCCATAAGGCAAGTGTGATTGTGTGCCTCCTGTCCTCCCATGTTCGGGAAGAGTGTATACCTCTTGGCGGGTTTCTTGATGGCAATTGTGGCCATCTCCTCTTCTTCATCAGAGGAGGACTCGTCGTTTGAGTTCCACTCCTTGCCAATATGCGTTTGATGAGCTTTCCGCCTTTTCCTGAAGATCTTCTTTTCTTGAGGCTTCGTTTCCTTCTTCCTCTTATTTTCTTCATAGGTGCAGTCAACCATGAAGTGACTTTACTCGCCACAGTTATAGCAACTTCGTCGAACCTTGGATTTTCCTTTCTCTTTGCTCTTCCCTTCATTTTAGTTCAGGCCATGTCTTCCTTTCATCACGCGCTTGGATTTCTTGATGAAGAGTACCATCTCTTCATCATCTAGGTGTGTGCTCATGTCACTTGTATCTCCTTCGTCTTGAGCTTTACGAGTTTCCTTTCCTTTAGTCTTGCAAGTTGCTTTGAGAGCAACTTCCTTCTTTTTGGAGGAGGTGAGCTCAGCTAGATCTTTGACGTATTGGGCTTCCTTCTCCATCATCTCATGGTTTATGATTTTGCCAAATAGTTCATCCGGGATCATTTTGTGAAACCTGGGGCTATCTCAGGTCATCGAGCATAACGTGACATTTCTTGGCATAAAGGCTCTAATCATCCTTTTGACCACTTCATGGTCAGTCCACTTCTCACTTCCATAGGCGCAGATCTTGTTAATAAGCGCCTTTGTTGTACATGTCTTGAGGTGATTCGCCTTCCTCAATAGCAAATCTCCCCAACTCTCCTTCACGCATCTCAATTTTGGCTTCTTGGACTGACCTATTTCCCTCATGAGCTATTTTAAGTGTATACCAGATGTCCTTCGCGCTTTCCAATCCATCGATCTTGGTGAAATCCTCCCTGCTCGGTGATGAGGTGATCACCGCAACGGCTTGTGCATTGCGGTGAATTTCTTGTTCTTGCTCCGGAGCGAGTTCTTCGTCTGTAGACAAAAGAAATCTACACCTGTGCAAACAATATGCCAAATGCTGGGATTCAAAGAGATTAGATGCATTTTCATATTGTATTTCCACATGGTGTAGTCGTTTATGTCGAATTGCAGAGGCTTTCCCATGGGAATAGAAAAAGATAGTGATTATTTGAATTAAGACGATTGCAATTGTAAGGTTATCGGGAGTAGTCATGATGACCACTCCCCGTCGTCTTCTCGTCCTCTTTTCCCTTTTGTGCCAGAAGTTTTTTTCCTCAGAAGTGCCTTCAGTTGACACACTTCTTCTATCATGTGGATTTTCCCTTAGTACATCGAAGGCTTTTGTATCTTGCTCTTCCTCGGTGTTGAGCACCTTCAGAATGTCGTTGTTCTTTTCATAGGCTATTGATCTCTCCGAGCGGTGAGTCTCGTTGATGGAGAACCTGCTCTGATACCAATTGAATGTGGCCAAGAGGGGGAGGGGGTGAATAGGCTTTGAAAATTTCCTGCACAATTAATCAAATAGTCAAATGCTTGATGGACCGAACTTGTCTGGTTGTATGTGCGGACTAGTCCGGTGTCCTAGGTGTATGTAATTTTAACTAAGTGTTGATTCAGGATTTAGACTTTATGCTATGAGAATGTGAATGACAAGTAATATTACTTTAGTTAACATCTGATGTTGTTACGTTATACGTGAGAAGCAATTTACAATTCAAATTCTAATATTGATCAACTATGTGCCCTAATCAAATAAGATGCAAAAACAAAGAAACACGCGGGACATCGATTTTTACAGAGGTATGATCTCACCAAAGAAATCTAATCGTCGTTGAGGAAGCCCACACAGAGTCGGGTCTCTTCAAATCCTTTCCCTAGTCAAGTCACCACACCAGGCTGACTCGATTTCACTATCACGGGCAATCAGCAAGTTTATGGGGCAACCTAACACGTTGAGGGCTCCCACAAGAATTACAATGAAAATATGATCAAATACACTCTAAAAGATTACAAGTAAAAGTATGAGTGTAACGAGATCAAACCCCAAGAGCTCAACGACGTGTAGTCGACTATCTCCCAACCCCAAATCTGAGTGTTCAATTGATTTTCACCTTTTGGGCTTTTGATGTGTGGGGAGATGTTTTTTTGGCCTCTTGGAACAAGTGGCAGCGCTAGGGTTCGAGTTCTGAATAGTAGAATGCGCGAATTATCTTTGTAGGGCCTTAGATCTCCTATCTATAGGGTTTCCAAAGAAGTTACCGTTAGAGATCCTGACGACCGGACTAGTCTGTACTGGGGACCGGACTTGTCCGATGTGCTGTATAAAAGTCGGCGTGAAATATGCAGCTCACTAGAAACCCTAATTGTGTGTGGTATACCGGACATGTCCGGTTGGTTTGCGGACTTGTCCTGTTCCAAGTGAACCTGAAATCCAGAGAGTTTAACGGACTAGTCCGATCCAATAACGGACTTGTCTGGTGCTATGTGTTATTGAACATCAGAGATTTCAACAGACTAGTCCTGTCCTGTGGACAGACTTGTCCAGAGTGCACTGAAAAGGGACTACAGAGACTTGACTGGACTAGTCTGGTCCATTATCGGACTAGTCCAGTGCACTGTGTTATTGAATTCTAGAGAGTTTATCGGACTAGTCCAGTCCATGGTCGGACTGGTCCGGTGCATAGTATATTTGGACATAGAGAGTTGAATGGACTAGTCCGGTCCATGAACGGACTAGTCTCGTGCTTAGTAAAATTTTAGGTGTTTTTACCCCCTTACCCCTATGCAAAGACTTGAGCTCTTGGGATGTGTCTCTCACACACATCCTATACATTTAAATCTACTGTGCGCTTCTGTTGTTGGCTGAGCCTTTCTCTTTTTTACAACACTTCATTTTTCACCTTTTTTAGTGCACCAAACTATGTCATTTTACTTAACCTGCAGTCATCTCAATAGATTCATTAGGATCTCATTTGTTTGTCATCAATCGTCCAAAACCCACAAGGGATTGCCTAGATGCACTTTCATAACACTTCATTTCTTTTGAAGTTGTTTAACTCTTCTTGCATTGCCACCACCCAATCCGGATCTCGCAAACCTTCATCAACCATTGAAAGTTGCCTAGAGGGCGGGGGGGGGGGGGGGGGGGGGGGGGGGTTGAATAGGCAATATGACCTGAAATGGCTTAATCAAACGAGGTTAAATTCCTGAGGCTGGACTTGTCTGGACAGGTGCGACTAGTCCGCTCAGCACAGGGTGAAAACCTAAAAACTTGATTTCTACAAGTTATTTGCAGAATTTAGGTTTACGAATGATGAAAGCAATGTCTAGCAACTTAGCATAACTTAGGTTGACAAATTTATTCAATTAGGTTGCAAGATTTCAATGATGATTAATATGAAGGACGATATGAACACTAATAACAATTCTAGGGATTACAAAAAGTAATGTGAGAAGAGAGACAAGATTTATCCTGTGGTTCAGATCCACAAAGAAGCCTACATCCACGTTGAAAAGTCCACACAAGGAACGGGTCTCACTTGACTCTCTTCTCCCCAAGCCACCACAATGGCCGACTTGGTTTCCACTATATCAAAGGGTAATCACCAAGTTTCATGGGGCTGCTCACAAGTTGAGGCTACCATGAATAATTACAGCAAGGAGCACACAATGCTCAACTCACACAAGCCACAAAATGTAACACCAAGTGCAAGAGATCAAACAGAGAGCCAAAGCATGATGATCTTCCTTCACTCTCCTTCATACACCCTAATATCCTCAATATTTGGTCTTAGAGGGCAAGTAGGATGAGTGGAAGGCTTTGGAAGGCTCAAGGACTATTGTGGCGGTTCTAGGGTTCCAAAGTTGTCAAATAGGGGCTGGGGGTCCCCTTTTTATAGGGCTGCCGACAGCTAGCCGTTGCAAACAACCCAAACCCGGACTAGTCTGCGCCAATACCACAGACTAGTCCGGCCTCTTGGGACCACTAACAATTTTATGCCACGTATCGACAAAATTGGTGATGTCCCCGCAAAACATTTGAATTTCAAACGGTCATGGCAGCCCGAACTAGTCCGGCCAAAAACGGACTAGTCGGAAGTAGGACATAATGCTTTAGTCCGGCTGGGAACAGACAAAACTGGGTTCGCTCGGACTGGTCGGGCAACTCAAGAAGACAAGTCCGGCCTCCCAGGACTTGGCATGGGATATCACACTTAGTCTCAAATCGACTCGTCTGTACCACAACAGACGAGTCCGAACTCAAACAGAATGCTTTCATCTGTCCCAGAACGGACTACTTTGGGGGGGGGGGGTCCGGACTAGTCCGGCCACTGTGGCGGACAAGTTCGGCCTCCCAGGACTTAGCTCCAAAACTGCTCACCAAGGGAAGAATGGACTAGTTCGTACCCATATGGACAAGTCCAAACTCAAACAGAGACGTTTAGTCCGACCCAAAATGGACTAAACTGGCTACCCCAGACTACTCCAGCCTGAAGCCCGGACAAGTCCGATCGCTGGGGTTTTTCTCTCAAATGAGCTTCTGACTTAGGTTTTTCTCTCAACACCACTTTGAGCCCTCTTGGATGATCTCGATGCACATGATGCACACACCCTCACACATGATACGGCTAGTCTAAACTCAACACAATAGAAACCCTAATTTCTATGCTTGAGTCTTCGACGCCCGTTTCACCTTTTTCCTTTTTGAGGGTTTTTGTCTCATTTCAATCATCACACTTGTGCTTAATATCAACTCAGCTCATTAGTCTCTTAATTGTCGTCATCAATCATCCAAAACCCACAGGGATGCCTAGATGCACTTTCAATCTCCCCCTTTTTGGTGATTGATGACAACACATTAAGCTTCAACAAAAAGGATAATAATTTGTTTTCATAACATGTATGTGTATAAGTAAATCCTCCTCAATGTATGCATCAAGAGTAAGGAAATTGAGAGAGTTATCATACATACACATGTTATGGTAGGGTTCCTAAGTGATGTGCTCATAAACTGTGATAAGACAATAAATATGCATGATAAATAAGTCAATTCAAGCATAACATCACAATTAAGCATAGTACATGTGAAACATAGATTAAGTCTTACACAAATTCAAATGCGAGAGTTCTAAAACGTAATACCTGTCCCTAGGTGGATAAAAATAGACAACAACTCTAGGTACCACAACGACTATTAAAACACTAAGTACCCCTCTAAGTACCGCCTTCCAATCTCTCCCTCTTTTGCATCAAGACACCAAAATGGAAAAGAGAGGAGGATAACCCTAAAATCTACTCGTCATCTTCATTGTCGTCATCATCATATCTGTGCTGCCACTCACTATCACTCTCCGTGGCCTCCGGATCTTCGGCATTTTCATCATCGCCTTTTTTAAGAGGGTGGCACCATGGAGGTGCTAACATCACCAAATTGAGCGAGTTCTTCGGCAGTGAACTCCAGGAATGGAGTCATCTCGCCATCACTCTCCATGGCGGGAGACATGGGGACTTCGAGCTTATCGCACATCGCCTTGAGATACTTCTCTTGGCGACGCTCCATGCGATGTTTTCGAACTTCCACCTTCCAGCAAGAGGTGAAAATAGCCTTGAAGCACTTGAAAAATACACGTTCGGATTGTGATGGACGAGGAAGAGGAGGTGGCAAAGCCATGAAGTGAGAGGATGAGGTAGGAGGATCCGCATTCTTCCTTCTAGGTGCAGGTGGCTCTGGAGGAGGTATCTGAGGATGAAGTCTTCTATGAATAATGTCCTTCTTGAAAGTTAGCCCGGACACCTTCTCGATCAAGAACATCATATATGGTGCATAACCACAAGATTGGTTGGATGTATGAGAGATGTTGAAGATGTCATCAAAGATATTGTCCACCACATTAAAACGAACATATCCATCAATGAGAACCATAAAGTGCCTCAAATTTCCTTGAATGATGCCTGCATCTCCGTATTTGGGGGCAATTGTCTTTCGAAGCACATGGTTGAGGACACTATAGAATGGATTGATGTTGCGAATGTGCCCGACCTCATAAGCTGCATGACTTGGATACATCAAGGCTTGATGTTGCGAATGTGCCTTGAGGTTGGAAATGATAATCTCATTCTCAAGTTGATCGTCCAAGTCAAGAATTTGAGCGAACTACCAATAAGTGGTGGTTTATTGCTCTCCATGAGTCATCGAAGTGATTCTCCGGTTCCATCGGTGTGAAAGTAGACAGTGGAGTAGAATTGCACTATGACTTCAACATTCCAGTCATATTGAAAGGCCATAAGCTTCTTCAATCCATGGCATTCTATGGCCTTAATCACAGCATTGAAGGCCAAGTGATCCTTCTGTGCCATATACTCCCAATCAATCCATTGGGCATCTATCTTGGACATATAGACTATCCTGTAATAGTCACAGTGGAAATCAAAACAAAAACGAGGGTCCGCGATGCTCCTCTCACGTTGATAGACATTAACCAATTTGAGTTTCCTGGCTTTCTCATCGCCTTTGGCTATGAAAATATTAGCTTCGAAAGCAGTTTGGCGATTAGGGTTCCTTGTGGGTGAGGACATCCTCAAGGGGCCTATGGGTTGAGAGGGTCCCTTCTTATCCTTGCTTGCAGGCTTCTTAACACCAGGAGCCTTCTTCTTGGGTGCCTCCTCAACTGGCGCTTTGCCCTTGTCCTTGGACCTTCTAGCCTCTTGATTTTTTGCTTTCTCGCCCATGGTCACAAGTCTTTTCTTCCTTGGGGCAACCTCTGCAGCAGCTCAGTTGTGAGTCTCTATTTGCTTCTTCTTTGCATTCCTTGCTTCATATTGTGATTCGAGGAGAGCTATAGAAAGTTCTAGCTCCTCTCGAGCTCGACGATAGTGTTCTTGCCTCCCTGCCTCGGCCTCGAGATCTGTTAGGGGCGTGTAGTCGCAATCCGACATCGTCCCTGCAAGGTGATGTTAAAGAGAGCATATGAGTCCAAGGAAGTGGAATATTGCATTAGAATTCACATAATCGATCAAGGTTAGGTTTTTTACTGTGTAATCCGGACTTGTCTGCCCAAGGGTTGGACTAGTCCGCATGAGCCGGACTTGTCTGCCCTGTGGCCAGACTAGTCTGGTGCATACAGTAAGAACCTTAATCTTGAGAATTTTTTCGAAATCTATGGATCCGACCACAATACTCCAGGGATATGATCACAATGATATAGAGAACAACTTTTGTGAAGAAGTTTATATCAAAAGACCTAAAATAATTGAATTTTGAAGGATTTAGGGCTCGGTCAAGAATTCATCTTCAAATCTTTGAATCGACAAAATGTGAATGAAGAATTGTCCTAGGATGCTTGGGGAAGAGTTCCCACACACCTTGGGGCTTCAATCCACGGATTGGAATCAAGATTTGGTGGAGGGAATCGAAAATCTCCAATTTTGGCTGCGGTTTTCGTGTTTTGAGGAGAGAGAGCGTTTGAGTGAGAGTGAGGAGGTCATGGGTTCACTGGGGAGGTTAAGTCCCCATGAGCCGGACTAGTCTGGTTTAGTACCCGTACTTGTCCGGTCGGCGGACTAGGTCTGGATTATTCTGATGAGCCGGACTTGTCCGGCCCGAGGGGCAGACTAGTCCGGTCTAAAGGCTGGAAACACATACATATTGGATTTTCATCAGAGATTTGATCCTTTTGGACTAGATTTTTCACAAAAGATCTTTGCAAACATGGTCAGTAAGAAATCAACAACCAAACTATGACCATAATTCACAATGATTCAACAATTTCAAAATAGTTTTGTAGAAAATTGAGGGGAAGAGTTTTTCACAAGCATGTGTGAATCTTGAAGAACATACAAGTAACAACCAGATGTGCAAGACTTAAGCCACATTTCGAGAATATAAGATATTGAGCTCACTCATAAGTTCACAAATCATCTCTCATCTAGGTGCTTGGTGAAGATATCGGACAATTGTTTTTTGGTTCTCACATGGGAAATTGCTATGTCTCCTTTGACGGAGTGATATCTTAAGAAATGGTGGTGGATATCAATGTGTACGGTCCTTGAGTGTTCAACTGGGTTGTGGGCTATTTTGATGGAACTCTCACTGTCACATAGGAGAGGGATATGGCGCAAGTTTATGCCATAGTCCCTAAGAGTTTGTCGCATCCAAAAAAGTTGTGCACAACAACTTCCGACGGTGACGTACTCCGCTTCGGCTATGGAAAGAGCAATGGAGTTTTGTTTCTTTGAGGACAAAGACACTAGGGATATACTAGGGAATTGACAAGTTCTGGACATGCTCTTTCATCAACTTTGCACCCCGCATAATTTGCATCAGAATATCCGATGAGGTTAAACTTAGATCCCTTGGGGTACCAAAGTTCTAGGCTTGGTGTGTGAACTAAATATCTAAGAATTCTTTTAACAGCGGTCAAATGGCACACCTTAGGAGCACCTTGGAATCAAGCACACATACAAACACTTAGCATTATATCGGACCTTGATGCACATAAGTAAAGCAATGAGCCTATGATTGAATGATGTACCTTTTGGTCCACACTTGAACCATCTTCATTAAGGTCAAGGTGTCCATTGGTTTCCATTGGAGTCTTGATGGGTTTGGCTTTGTCCATGTCAAACTTCTTGAGTATATCTTGTGTGTACTTTGTTTGACTAATAAATGTGCCTTCCTTGGGTTTCTTCACTTGGAAACCTAGGAAGTACTTCAACTCTCCCATCATGGACATCTCAAATCTTTCGGTCATTATCTTGGAAAACTCATCACAAAATGTTTTTTTAGTAGAACTAAATATAATGTCATCGACATATATTCTGCAAACAAACAAATCATCATTGCAATGCTTAGCGAATAAAGTGTAATTTGCCTTCCCAATTTTGAAACCACTTTGAGTTAGAAAGTATCTAAGGCACTCATACCAAGCTCTAGGAGCTTGTTTGAGGCAATAGAGAGCCTTACGCAATTTGTAGACATGGTTTTGGAGTTCTTGATCTTCAAAGCCGGGGGGTTGCTCCACATCCACCTCTTCTTTTATTGGTCCATTAAGGAATCCACTCTTGACGTCCATCATGTATAGCTTGAAATCATGGTGAATTTCAAAGGCGAGAAATATACGAATTGATTCAAGCCTAGCTACGGGAGCAAAGGTTTCATCGAAATCCAAACCTTTGACTTGTGAGTACCCCTTAGCCACAAGTCGTGCCTTGTTCCTTGTAACCACCCCGTGCTCATCTTGTTTGTTGCGGAACACCCACTTGGTGCCCACAACATTGGCATTTGATCTCTTCACGAGCTCCCATACTTGATTTCATTCAAAATTGTTGAGCTCTTCTTGCATGTCCATCACCCAATCTGGATCTCGTAGTGCTTCTTCAACCTTGTGAGGCTCAAAGAAGAAACAAAAGAGTAATGCTCACAAAATTTTGCAACACGAGATCGAGTAGTTACCCCCTTGGATATGTCTCCAAGGATGTTGTCAACGGGATGGTCCCGTTGAACACTTTGATGCACTCTTGGGTGAGGTGCTTGAGGTCTTGGATCTTCATCTTCATCTTCCTCATTTTCTTCGTCTCCCCCTTGATTGATGCCTCCATTTTCATCTTCGTAAAGCGCATCTTGGGAGTTTTGGGCTTGATTGTTTGAAGAAGAGCTTGCTTGATGTGTGGGATGATCACATGAGTCTTAAGGTTGTTCTTGTGGTCGAATGTCTCCAAGTGCCATCCTTCCTATCATCACTTGTGGAGCTTCTTCTTGATCTAGCACGTGACAATCAACTTGCTCCACTTGGGAGCCATTAGTCTCATCAAACACTACGTCACGTGCTACTTCAACAATTCTGGAGGATTTGTTGAAAACACGATAGGTGTAAGTGTTTGAGTCATAGCCAAATAAGAAACTCTCATCGAACATAGAAGTGAACTTCGAAGTCCTAGGCTTCTTATTAAGAACATACCATTTGCTCCCAAAAACACGAAAGTAACAGATGTTGGGTTTGTTACTGATTAGGAGTTCATAATGCATCTTCCTCAAGATGCGGTGAAGGTACAACCGGTTTATGGCATGACAAGCGATGTTGACCGCTTCCGCCCAAAACTGGTCCGACGTCTTGTATTCATCAAGCATGGTTATTGCCATCTTGATGAGAGTCCTATTCTTCCTCTCGGCCACCCCTATTTTGTTGAGGGGAGTAGGGGGCCGAGAACTCATGCTTGATGCCTTTTTCATACAAAAACTCTTCAACTTGATTGTTCTTGAATTTGGTGCCATTGTCACTCCTTATGGTCTTAATACTTAAGGAGAACTCATTTTGAGCTCTCCTCAAGCATTTATTGAGGACACCTTGAGTATCACTCTTATCATGCAAAAATAACACCCAAGTGAAATGTGAAAAATCATCAACAATTACAAGACCATACTTATTACTGCCAATACTTATATAGGTAATTGGACCGAAGAGATCCACGTGTAGAAGCTCCAATGGTCTTGTTGTCATCATGATGTTCTTGGATGGATGTTGAGTTCCAACTTGCTTTCCGGCTTGGCATGCGCTACATGGCCTATCCTTTTCAAACAAAAAATTCTTCAAACCAATGTGCTCGCCCTTAAGAAGTTTTTGCAAATTCCTGATCCCAACATGATCTAGTCTTCTATGCCAAAGCCATCCCATGTTGGTCTTTGCAATTAAGCATGTATCAAGTTGGGCTTTATTCGTGGAGAAATCCACAAGATACAACTTCCCTTGAGTATACCATTAAAAGCAATTGAGTTATTTCTTCTTCTTGTGACAGTCGCACCCTCATTAGTGAAAAGATAATTATAACCTTTGTCATATAGTTGTGAAATTGACAAGAGGTTACAATTAAGTGAATCAACATGTAAAACATTTGAGAGAGTATGATTAGGGGATATATCAATTTTACTGGTGCCTAGGATTTTCCCTTGGCTATTGTCCCCAAAGTAGATCCCCTCACTTGGATCTTCATTTTCTTCATACTCCATGAACATCTTCCTCTCCCCGGTCATATGGTTTGTGCATCCACTATCATGAACCCACGTGGTTCCACCGGAGGAGTATAGTATGCCTACAAAAAGGAGTTAAGCCTTGGATTTAGGTACCCAAGTAGTGTTGGGTCCTTTGATGTTAGTCAAGAAACACTTGAGCACCCACACACAAGGTTTTGGACTCTTCAGTGTGGCCCAACATACCTAGCATAAGCCTTTCCAAACTTGTTCCTTAATAAAACATATGAGACATCAAAATCCTGGAACAATAGATGAAGTTCCTTTTTAGGCATGTTGTGAGATGTAGCAATGTTCTTTCCTTTATTAGTGTTGTATGAACCTCCTTTGACAAAAACAATCAAGTCTTTACCATTCTTGGGAGTTTTGGCGTTTTGCCTCCTCTACCTAGAAAAGCCAAGACCATCCTTGACAAGGGGATGTCTTGTGTTGGTATATGTACTACGTGCATATGCCATCTTCTCCTTGTCAAAGATGCCACCTTTGGGTGCTTGGTTGTTTTGTGCCAACATAAGCTCATCTTTAAGTTTTAGAATCAAGTTAGAGAATTTGCAAAGTTGAGATGTTTCGGATTTGACATTTGTGGAAGGTGGACTTTTAGAGGAAGAAGGTGCCTTGAACTTGAGAGACTCCACTTGCGTTTCAAGGATCTTGTTAACTTTTGTCAAGCTAAAAATTCATTCTTTAGCACAATTGGTGTGTTCTCAAGGTTTGAGCAAGTTTCCTGGCTCAAAGCGAGTTCACACTCAAGTGCCTTGCTTCTTTCACTTTCAAGCTACAAGAGCTCCTCAAACTCTTGACATCTCTCCTTTTGTTGGATGAGCATGTCCTCTTGACGGTTGATGAGCTCTTCCTTCTCAAATATTTCATCCGTTAACAACTTCAACCTTTTCAAGGTACTCTTACTCATATCTTTAAGCATATGTTCATTTTCACTACTACTACTATGAAAATCATATGGTGAAGAAATTGAGGAGGATGGTTTAGATTTAACCTTCTTTCTTCCCTCCTTGGCCATTGTTGACGGCTACTAACGTCACAGATCATCTCTCGAAAGAGATGAGGTCTGCAAGCGCATAGAAACTATCGTGTAGCATTTCACCCAAGAGTATTCCTAAGGTTATCGTATATATCCCAAAGGAAGGCAATGGAGTAAAGTAAACACAACTCTTATGATCAAGTTACGGGATACTAATAAGCTATCAAGATAGGGGTAAGTTGATAATATATGGGTAGTGTGACACACACCTAAGCAATCTATTCTAAGGGGTAAATGGGTCCTAATGGAGGTTGGACCAAGAGTTGGGGAGTTGCTCCTACAATGCTTCTAATATACATATACATAGCCTAGGTTAGGTACTAATGAGCATGTCAATGGTGAATACTTATGCTAAGTTGTTCAACACATCGGGCACGGGTTTACCCCTAGCAGCACTAGGTGACTCCCGCCAAGAGCCTGTGGCATAGCCGAACGTGGAGGATTACAAAGGACAGATAGGGCTGTCACCACCTACTACCTACCTCTTCAATCTATGGGTCCACGAGACATTCAATGCTACTTTCTATCCTAGCACCATGCTAGCATATTAAGTAATTACCTTAAGAGCCTGGGCACAAGCCATCCTAAGGCAATGAACTAAATCATCGTTGAACCAATGTTGATACATAGCACAAGTGATTCATATTAACAAGATCATATCATAGCTAATTAAAATATAGTTAGAGTTTGTAGTGTTTATGATGATAGATTAAGAGTGATATGGCATGATTATAAAGACTACTCCAACCACATACATGAAATCCACAATCAAACAAGAAATGCTTCATCCAAGTATATGAATAAAAGAAAACTAAAGATAATATTTTTATTATGCATAAAGTTACAAATATAAGAAAACATACATGAGCCATACCTTTGCCAACTTGGACTTGGGGCTAGAGGCTCTCCTCCCTATAGCCTAACTCCACTAAGGACTAAGAGAACTAGTGTATACAATAGAATGATGCTCAAGTAGTGTGTGTTGAAGTGAGGGGTGAGGGGTCCTATTTATAGGTGGAGAAGGGTCGGTTACCGCACCAAAAGCGCGCGAATCAACCACCCATGACCTCTTCAAGCCAGTAGGAGCCAACACGTGGCATTTGACCGCGTTTGGTGCCAGTAACTAGTCGTCCGACTAGGGGGGTCGGCCGACCTGGTCCTGGCCACTAATGACTAGTTCTTCCTCCAGATGACTGACATGTGGGTCTCATTCCATGATATAGGTGCTACGCCGTTGGATGGCCTTGGATACTTCTGTTTGTTGGCCATTTCACTACAAGGATTCCGCCCTGTTGCAACGATTGTACTGCAATGAATACTAAGTCGTTGCAGTAAGCTTGGTCTTTTGCCACGATTCACTAGTTTGTTGCATTAGCATCTATCGCCAAGGAACATGTTCGTTGCATTAGGATATGTTGCCACGATTCACTAGTTCGTGCCATTAGGATCCACCACCACGAATTTGTTGCCACGATTCACTAGTTCGTGGCATTAGCATCTATCAGCACGAAACACGATCGTTGCATTAGGATCTGTTGCCACGATTCACTAGTTCGTGGCATTAGGATCTATCGCCACAAATATGTTGCCACGATTCACTAGTTTGTGGCATTAGCATCTATCGCCACAGAACACGTCCGTTGCATTAGGATCTGTTGCCACAATTCACTCGTTCGTGGTGTTAGCATCTATCGCCATGGAACATGATCGTTGCATTGGGATATGTTGCCACGATTCACTAGTTCATGGCATTAGCATCTATCACCATGGAACACAATCATTGCATTAGGAACTTTTGCCATGCTTCACCAGTTCATGGCGATAGGATCTATCGCCACGAAACACAATCATTGCATTAGGATCTGTTGCCACGAATAACCGGTTCTTGGCGTTAGGATCTATCGCCACGGAACAGAATCGTTGCATTAGGAACTTTTGCTACGATTCACCAGTTCATGGCGTTAGGATCTATCACCACGAAACACAATTGTTGCATAGATTCACCATTTCGTGGCGATAGGATCTATCGCCACAAAACACAATCGTTGCATTAGGATTTGTTGCCACAAATTACATGTTCGTGGCATTAGGATATATCGCCACGGAACAGAATTGTTGCATTAGGAACTTTTTTCATAATTCAACAGTTCGTGGCATTAGGATCTGTAGCCACGAAACACGAACATTGCATTAGGAACTTTTGCCATGCTTCACCAGTTCGTGGCGTTAGGATCTATCGCCACAGAACAAAATCGTTGCATTAGGATCTGTTGCCACGATTCACCAGTTCGTGGCGTTAGGATCTATCGCCACCAAACACAATCGTTGCATTCGGAACTTTTGCCACGATTCACTAATTTGTTGCGATAGGATCTATCGCCACAAAACACAATCGTGAAATTGGGATCTGTTGCCATGAATTACCAGTTCGTGACATTAGGATCTATCGCCACAGAACAAAATCGTTGCATTAGGAACTTTTTTCATGATTCACCAGTTCGTGGCCATATGATCTATCGTCACGGAACACAATCGTTGCATTGAGAACTTTTGCCACGATTCACCAGTTCGTGGCGTTAGGATTTATCGCCATGGAACATAATCATTGCATTACGAACTTTTGCCACAGTTCAATAGTTCTTGGCGTTACGATCTATCGTCACGGAACACAATTGTTACATTTGGAACTTTTTCCACGATTGACCACGATTCAATATCAGCTTGCTTCTAAGCTTGCTGCGAAATAGAATAGCGGCTTCTATCTTTTCAAAAAAAATCAAATAGTTCACGTACAGCTAGCTCACACAGTACTTATATAAAAAAATCATCATCTTCGCTGCCCCCCCCCCAATATTGGAGGTACAATACCATCATTGATATATGTATCATTGTCATCGTCGTTGTCATCATCTTCATTTTTGGATGGAACTCTATGTGTCACAAACTGATCACATGTTCTCATTTGAAGAGCGGAAGCATTACCGGTTGCTCCCTCAATGTCATTCCTATCCCAGGTGGTCCTATCCTCATTTATATCAGTAAGTCGTCGATCATCAAATGTCTCAGCCTCCATCGTCTTAGTGACATTATTTTTACTGTCTCCAGGGGGCATGGCAAAAAGGTTCCGTGGTTTAGTTTTAACAACTGTAGCCCATTTAGGTTGCTTCACACTTCGAATGTAAAAACTTGTTCTCCTGGATGGCTAGAATGTAAGGCTCATACTTAAATTGAGAAAGAGTAGTGTCAACCTCTATGATTCAGTATTGATCCATTTTGTAGCCTATGCTTTGGCTCTGACCGGAACAAGGCCGATCAAACCAGTCACATTCAAATAACAGAACCTCTTGATTTTTTTTCAAAATCAACAGAAATCATTTTCTTGATTACTCCAATCCACTCATGATCACCATCCCGAACTACAACACCACTGTTTTGCGTCCGTAAATCTTTTTCCACCTCTGCAGTTCGAAAGAAGCAGCCATTTATGAATGATCGACTAAAAAAATGTGCCTGACGATCAAGTCCTCTAGATAATGCATATAAATAATCGGTTACTTTGTCGTCTTTGTGTAATGTCATAATCTGTACATATTTGTATAAAAGGGGTCATCGATAAACCAACTTCATAACACATATTTGTTCAATACTTCATCAAAGTAAAAACTTGCATGTACTTACTCGTTTCTAAAACCAATAAACAAACACATCTCTATGGCGTTTTTCAACATCACGAGAATGAATCTTTTCAGCTCTTCAAAATGCTCACTGAAAAAGGTACAATATTAATTTAGCCACCTACAATAAGCATGATCCAATATAGTATAGAACATCTGAGTTATACGTACTTGATCCATGGAGCGGCCTCTTCAACATTAGAAATAATATAATGCTTGATGTTATGTAGTTCCACCATAGTAAGTTTGCCCCATTTAAACCCTTTTTAGAATTATCAACTTTTGTAAATATATTAGACTCGAGAGATGGTTCATTCCTAGCTGCAGCTTCATGACGTTCTGGCCTATTAAGCTTGGTGTTGATGTTATCTGAAAACTGACTACAAAAAGTCATACACTCTTCCATAGTATATCCCTTAGCTATGGAACCCTCCGAGTGAGCTCTTTTACGTACATACCTCTTCAATGTACCAAGGTATCTCTCAATTGGATACATCCATCTGTAAGAAACACGTCCACCCAAGCGAGGTTTATCAGCAAGATGGATTGGAAGATGTACCATGATATCAAAGAAAGCGGGAGGAAACAACATCTCAAGCTTACAAATTGTTTCAGGAAATTATTTGATCATCTTATCCAAATCTGGTTCCACCAATTCTTTAGAACAAATTCCAGAAAAGAATATGCTAAACTCAATTAAAGGTGCAACAACCTTTTCAGGCAATATGTCACGTATTACAATAGGAAGGAGCTTCTGAAATATAATATGGCAGTCATGAGTTTTTAGACCTGATACCATACATGCTGTTATGTCCACACATCTCTTGATGTTTGAGGCATAACCATCGGGCATCTTCACATCCCCCGAAAACTTGCACAAGGTGGTCTTCTGATCTTTATGCAAAGTATATGATGTTGATGGACAATCATACTTCCCTTTCATATCCATCGGATGTTGTTTGGCTGTATAACCATATCCTGCATATCAAGATGAGCTTGTAGACTATCTTTTCTTTTACCATCCATATTAAGAAATGTCTCCAATATGCTATCACAAATGTTTTTCTCAATGTGCATGACATCCAAGTTATGCCTTATTAGCAATTCTTCCAATACGGGAGATAAAAAATATACTTTTCTTCTTCCAACTATGCCACTATGCCACCTATCTTCCTCAGTGCGCTTTCTCTTATTATTCGTCTGTCCAGAACTCACTTGATCAAAAGTCTCGTATTGTTTAAGTACTTTGTGACCAGAGAGTGATGTTGGAGGCTCTCTATTCTCTATCTTGTTGTTAAAAGAAGCTTTGTCTCGACGCCATCTGTGATTATGAGGTAGGAAACGATGATGAACCATGTAGCAATACTTTCGTCCATGTTTCAACGATAAGGTGTCAGTGTTAAAATGGCAGTATGGACATGCTAGCTTACCTTTTGTGCTCCACCCACATAGCACCGCATATGCTGGAAAATCATTTATTGACCACAATATAGAAGCTCGCATGAGAAGTGTCTCTTTTTTTGAACTGTCGTATGTTTCAACACCATCAAACCATAATTTCAGTAGCTCATCAATCAAACGCTGCAGATACACATTAATGTTGTTTCCAGGTGACTTTGGCCCAGGAATTATCATTGACATCAACTAATAAGGCTGCTTCATACACAACCAAGGTGGTAGATTATAAGGGATTAGAATCACAGGCCATGTACTGTAAGAAACATTCATTACTCCAAAAGGATTGAAACCATCAGATGCTAGTTCAAGTCGTATGTTGCAAGGATCAGATGAGAAATTTGGGTGAATGCTATCAAAATGCTTCCATGCTTTCGAATATGCAGAATGGCGTAATATTCCATCATCAATACGTTCTTCTTTGTGCCAGCGCATGTTTGATGTCGTTGATTCTGCCATATAAAACCTTGGGGAATATGAGGGAAGTATCGTAGAATCTTGTGTGCTACAAGCTTCTTGGATTTTCCACAAGGTAAAGCCTCTCTTGCATCCCCACCAGTACTATTTTTCCATCTTAATTCACCACATTTTGGGCATCGATCCAGCAGAGAATAGTCCTTTGGGAATAACACACAGTCATTGACACATGCATCGATCTTTTCGTAGCTCAGCCCGAGGTCACGAACAACCTTTTGAACTTTATCTAGTGTATTAGGAATGCAATAGCCCTCTGGAAGCACATATGAGATTAGTTCAATGACCAACTCACACGCTCTTTTGCGCAAACCAGTTAAACACTTTATCTGGTACAACCTGACAATGAAGGATAATTGGATCACCTTCTCACAACCTGGATACGACTCCTTTTTGGCATCATTTAATAAGTCATATAATGCCTTTGCACACCCGGTTGGCTCCTACTGGTTTATAGCATTTTCTATATCATCAACATCTGCTGAAGTACCACCATGATTAGTGCCTCTAAGTAGATTGGACAACATACTTTCCATAGCAACATCATCAGAAATTATCTCCTCATTGTTTGCTGATTGCTCAGAAATACTTTTCTCAACTCGTTTTTCTCCATGGTGTACCCAACAAGTATAATCAAATGACATCCCATTACGAACCAAGTAAAGATGAACTTCCTTGCGTGTCCCGTGGCAAATATTACAAATCTCATGCAAGGACAAGTCTTAGTTTCTTCTTCACGAGTGCCCTGGAATGCTAAATTTAAAAATGACTTCATTCCATCCTGCCACTCCTTCGTACGCCTGTCTTTTCCCATCCATGTCTTATCTTCTGACATCACTTCCTACAATTCAATCAGCATATCCGTAAGAGGATAGAACTATAATAATATTATGTGAGCAATTGTACCTAGCGCAGTTACTCCTCAATTTGCGGCCGCCGGCGGATGCTCCTCCACGCCGGTGGCCAGTGGATGCTCTTCCAAGAGCGTGGCGGCCGGCGGATGCTCCTCCAAGAGCGTGGTGGCCGGCGGATGCTCCTCTAAGAGTGTGGCGGCTGGCGGATGCTCCTCCAAGAGCATGGCGGCCAGCAGATGCTCCTCCAAGCGTGTTTCATACAATCGGGAGAGGGGCTGTTGTGGATCGAAGGGTCTCGCGGGCAGGCAGCCAGGACAAAGCGTATGTCAAGCAATCAGAGTAGGCCCAACAATGCCCTAGGCCGCTTGTTATTCGTGGGCTGAAATTGCGTCGAGTCACTTTGTATTCGTGGGCCGAAACTGCGCAGGGACGCTTGGTGTTCATCCCCATGACGCGTGAGCCCATCTACGGGCACGCGTCCGGCTCTGGCAGTTTGTTATCTAAATAAGTTAATGTAGCAACGGGGGTGGTATTCTGATCAAAATAAGGCATACACATAAAATCTCTTGAACTGCAGCAACACATTGATATAAACAAGGATTAAATACTACAGTAGATATAAACATTGACGAAACCAAACAGTAGTGTTCAACGTACCATTCCAGGCAACAAACTAATCGACAGAACTAGCTGTTACATAAACCCCAATAAACACAAAATAAACTAATCGGCACATCTAGTCCGCAGCACTTCCCTTCAAGCAGTGGTAATAACTTCTGGCCGCGTATAGGAGTAGTGGTAATGATTACACCGCGTATAGGAGCATTTGGCCCGTGGTATGTTGGAGTTCTACCTATCTTTTTCTACTAACATTTTTCTCGCCCTTTCTTTCTTTTTCTCTCTGTTCATTGTCTCCACTTTTCTTTCCTGTCGTCCCTACCTGTTGTGTTTTCCTATTAGTATTGTATACTACTTCACAGACCGCTTTGCAGGCCCCGCTACGAGCGATCTCCTCTGGCACCTCTAGCAGCTAAAGTACCGTACCGGCCACTTCAGAGGCTATCGGCGGTGTGGAGGGTCATTCATTAACAGAGAGTACAAATAGAATAGATAGTTAACTAAACAAACAGATAGAAAACAAAATAACAGTTGAAACAGATGAACAACATTGAGTTCATCAACATAAAACATTACTACAAAACAAGAAAAACGACATCATGAAAAAAGAAAAACAACATCACATAGCCTTATAAGTTTTTTATATATAGCCCATACCGGATAACACCTCACGGTATAATTCAAAATACTCGTGTCTAATCCTACAGTCTTCACTACAGAAGACCCTACAGCCGCTCCACCCTTGCTTCCTGCAGCCGGCAGCCGTCCACGGGTGAACCTCATTGTTGGCCAGCGACACCAGCGGCGGTCTCGGAGGCGGGCGCGGATGCGCCCACGTCAGATTACGGATTTCATCTAGGGATTGAATGCGACACAGCCTGCACTCATTGTTGGTCCTCATGATGGTGACGGACCTGGCCGCTTTCTCATTGACGTTGACCTCACCTTCAACCTGCCGGATATATTCGACGGCGTCGCGAGCCTTGCGGTCGGCGTCGTAGCAGAGGAGGCCAAGGACGTAGGCCGCCTTCATGTGGCCGGCCCTGGCTGCCCGTGCGAGAAATTGGGTGCCCTGCTATGCAAGATCATCCGCGAAGACGAGCTTGAGCCTGGTGAAGTAGCATGCATGTGGGTGGCCGACGATGGCCAGGTTCTCCACGAGGGTTTTGTACCGCCCTGGGTCGCGCCACATCCTCCGGGTCACCTGCTTCAGCGCCACGCGCTTGCCCACAGCGCCATCCCGGCACGCCACATGCATGGCCTTGCAGGTGGAACGCATACTGGAGATGTCGTCCAGGGGTCGCAGGGAGCTTTCGGCGACGCGCCCCTTGATCTCGACCGCAATATCGTGCGTGAATGGTAACTCCATAGGCTTCGGCGTTACCGTGCTGCGAAGGGAACCAATGAGGGTGCGCGCGGCAGAGACAAAGAGGAAGCTAGAGTACATACGGAGAAGACGATGGTGTGTCTATCGAGTACGCGCGGAGAAGACGATGGATGTATTATATAAAGACACATGCAATTGTCTTCTCTGCGCGTACTGATGGGGGTCACGCGCAGTGATAGTTCGGCTTCCGGCGGTGGCGGATTCCACATCCTCTACAGTACTGCAAGTGCATTAAGGGTGGCTGGCATGTGAACCCACGGCCTATGTGACCCACGCCTCTCGCATGCACTGATGGGACGCGTGAAGTAATGGAACCACTCTGTTTTTAACATCAGCACAAGAATAATATCCTGTCATTAATAGAGATAACATACTATGTTTGATACTAATCTGCGCCAAACATTTCATGTTTTACAGTTTGGTTCTCCAAGCTCTTTCACCATAATTCGTACGTATGTAATACCTATCTTTTTCTAACATTTTTCTCATCCTTCCTTTTCTTTTCTCTCTGTTCATTGTCTCCACTTTTCATTCTAGTCGTCGCTAATCGACAGAACTAGCTATTACATAATAAACAATAAACAAAAAAAAACTAATTGGCACATCGAGTCCACAACGCTTCCCTTCAAGCAGTGGTAATAAGTTTTGGGCGCGTATAGGAGTAGTGGTAATGATTACACCGCATATAGGGGCATAGGGCCAGTAATACGTTGGAGTTCTACCTATCTTTTTTGAACATTTTTCTCGTCCTTTCTTTTCTTTTCTCTCTGTTCATTGTCTCTACTTTTCTTTCCAGTCGTTGCCACCTGTTAGTAATGTATACTACTTTACAAACCGCTTTGCTGCCCCCACTGCGAGCGATCTCCTGGCACCTCCAGCAGCTAAAGTATCGTACAGGCCACTTTAGAGGCCACCGACGTTGTGGAGGGTCGTTCATTAATAGAGAATACAGATAGAACAAATAGTTCACTAAACAGCAGATAGAAAACAAAATGACAAATGGAACAGATGAACATCATTGAGTTCCTTATCATAAAACATTAATCCCTCCTTCCTATATTACTTGTCGTTTTTAGAACAAGTTTTTTAGTTCATATTTGAACTAGAAAACTTGTCCTAATTATTAACGACATGTAATATGGGAAGGAGAAAGTACAAAATATGAAAAACAACATCACGAAACAAGAAAAATAAAACATCACAAAAATAAGAAGAGAAAAACATCACGACTGGATTAATCTGTCTCAAAAGATTTTCTATTTTAAATTTGGGTTTAACTAGAATGTAATCAGATGTTTGGTGCAATCGTGCAATCAAACATCTTCAACCGTTGGATCGATCTACATTACGGTCGTTGAAATTTTTTATTTAACCCCCTTCACAAGGTGGAGGGGTGGTGGTTGGTGGAAGGGGTTAAATGAAAAGATGTAATAACCGTAAGATGTAGATCCAACGGATGAAAATCTTTCATTACATGACTGCACCAAAACTTTAATTGCATATAGGGCTCTCAGCTAGTCAAACTCGAGCGAGCTTGTCTTTATAAGCTTTAATTTGATAAAACACCAAGTCGACCTCGGGTCGAGCCAAGAATTCATGTATATACAATAGAATCAACTAAATAGTTTAGGTTCACAACTAACTAATGGAGTAGGCGAAGGTGGATGATGTTGCACATTATTTGTTTCTATCATATATAAAAATTGTGTCCCATAAAACTTTTCTAATAGAATTATATAGTTTAGTTAATCATACATACATATCATAGATGACAACAATAAATGAGCTTACTCGAACTTTTCAAGCTTGAGCTCATCAAGCTGGCAAGCTCAAGCTTGGCTCGTTTAGAATTGGCACAATACTCAACTTCATCCTCAACTTTCAATCAAAACTCAGTTTGGTCCTTGAACTTTCAAATGGGTCAATTATTTAGTCCATCAACTTCAAACAACCATTTCACTTTCATCCTTAGTCTGAGTTGGACATCCACATTGGCATGCCACATAAGCCATATCATCTACCCTGGTATATCATAGATGAGGTATGCATGTTAGTTAATCATACGTACTTACATATCATAGATGAGGTATGCATGTTAGTTTTGTCAAACATGACCGAGGGCTTTTCTATGTCTAACATGCGTGCACCCCAAACATGATCAACCAATACGTACGTGTTTTGTATTTTTGATGATGGATATCTTTAGAGTTTGAGGCCTTGTCCATGCATGCTACGCCCCAACGACGCATGATCAACAAGCCTACAACTCTAGACTTATTCAACATCAAAAAGAGAAATTACACGTAGTATATAATTCACATCAACATGAAACATACATGATCGAGGTATTTCACACTCTACTAGTTGTCCATGCACATGCTATATGTACCAAAACATGATCATCGAAACCTCAAACAATAATATGTAAGAGAAAATTAAGACCTGTGCGACATATCTGAGCATAATTGCATTATTTGTCATGATGATCATGTAGGCTTTGTTTGGGTAACTTCAATCCACTTGTATTGGAGTGGATTGAAGTGGAAAATGAACTAATTTTTATCTCAATCCTGTCCAATCCACTTAGATTGAAGTGGATCCACTCCTATTCAAACTAGGTCGTATGATGGCTGGACATGACTGGGATAACGCTAAGATTAATTCCAAGAATCGTACCCTCATCACTTTCATGCTGGTACCTGGGCCCAGGTTGTGCACTGGTCACCTGGCATATTCCCTATGTTTGCCCTTGCGCGCGGTGTCTTTAACGAATTCGTGCGAGCGATTTTGATAAGGTGTGAATGATTTGTCCCACCTAGGAAAGTTGAGCTCGTTGCAACAAGAATATAAGGCAACACACGATATTGTAGTTACACATCCAATTGAAAAATGATTTCGTACAAGACTCGGCCCACTCCGTTCGACAGCGAGTGAACGCTGTCGAACGAAACGTGGAGGAGGCGTGTACGGGGCAGATGTTTTTTATATAAGCCGTGGGCCCTTTCCGTGCCAAATTAAAAAAATGCCATTGAAGCCGATGGGATGCGTCGAGCCATTTTGATAACCTAGAGGGATGCAAACCATGGTTTTTTATAAGAATAAAATATTTTTTCCTGCATGCGTTGGGCCCTTTGTGTGTGAAATTAAAAATTTCTCCTTTATCAAAAAACATCTCCTTTAACGACGCCAATTTTTTTCCCTTTAACCCACTTTGTGCGTGAATCGAATTGTGTTACCCTCCACACCGGGGGCCTCTAGAGTGGAGACAATGAACTCCTGAAAAGGAAAGAAAAGTGGAGACAATGAACTCCAGAAAATAAAAGAAATGAAGAGAAAAATGTTAAAAAAAATATGTACGGATATCATAGATGACAACAACAATAAATGAGCTTACTCGAACTTTTCGAGCTTGAGCTCATAAAGCGGGCAAGCTCAAGCTTGGCTCGTTTAGAATTGGCACAATACTCAACTTCATCCTCAAACTTTCAATCAAAAATCAGTTTGGTCCTTGAACTTTCAAATGGGTCAATTATTTAGTCCATCAACTTCAAACAATTGTTTCACTTTCATCCTTAGTCTGAGCTGGACATCCACATTGGCACGCCACATAAGCTATATCATCTACCCCGGTATATCATAGATGAGGTATGCATGTTAGTTAATCATATGTATGTACATATCATAGATGAGGTATGCATGTTAGTTTTGTCATACATGACCGAGGGCTTTTCTATGTCTAACATGCATGCACCCCAAACATTATCAACCAATACGTACGTGTTTTGTCTTTTTGATGATGGATATCGTTAGAGTTTGAGGCCTTGTTCATGCATGCTACGCCCCAATGATGCATGATCAA
Organism: Tuctoria greenei; assembly: GCA_036927565.1. Classification (NCBI taxonomy): domain Eukaryota; kingdom Viridiplantae; phylum Streptophyta; class Magnoliopsida; order Poales; family Poaceae; genus Tuctoria; species Tuctoria greenei. Next base: position 139,136,285 of record JAYESD010000001.1, on the reverse strand, counting down.
CGAGCCTACAACTCTAGATGATATCCAACATCAAAAAGAGAAATTACACGTACTATATAATTCACATCGACATGAAACATACATTGATCGAGGTCTTTCATACTCTGCTAGTTGTCCATGCACATGCTATACGCCCCAAAACATGATCATCGAGCCTCAAAGAATAATATATAAGAGCAAATTAAGACGTGTACGACACATCCGAGCATAATTGCATTATTTGTCGTGATGATCATGTAGGCTTTGTTTGGGTAACTTCAATCCACTTCTATTGGAGTGGATTGAAGTGGAAAATGAACTAATTTTTATCTAAATACTCTCCAATCCACTTAGAATGAAGTGGATCCACTCCTATCTAAATGAGGTTGTATGATGGTCGGACATGACTGGGATAACGCCAGGATTAATTCCAGGAATTGTATCCTCGTCACTTTCATGCTAGTATGTGGGCCTAGGTTGTGCACTGGTCACCTGGCATATTCCCTATGTTTGACCCCGCGCGCGGTGTCTGTAAAAAATTTGTGCGAGCGATTTTGACAAGGTGTGAATGATTTGTCCCACCTCAGAAAGTTGAGCTCATTGCAATGAGAATATAAGGCAACGAACGCTATTGTAGTTACACATCCGATTGAAAAAAGATGTCGTACAAGATTTGGCCCCACTCCATTCGACAGTGAGCGAACGCTTTCGAACGGAACGTGGAGGAGGCGTGTACAGGGCGGATGCTTTTTATATAAGCACTGGGCCCGTTTCGTGTCAAATTAAAAAACTGCCAGTGAAGCCGATGGGACGCGTCGAGCCGTTGCGATAACCGAGAGGGATGCAAACCGCGATTTTTTATAAGCATAAATTGTTTTTCTCTGCATATGTTGGGACCTTTGCGTGTGGAATTAAAAATTTATCCTTTTATCAAAAAACATCTCCTTTAACGACGCCAAATTTTCCCCTTTAACCCACTTCATGCATGAATCGAATTGTGTGACCCTCCACACTGGAGGCCTCTAGAGTGGAGACAATGAACTCCAGAAAAGAAAACAAAAGTGGAGACAATGAACTCCAGAAAAGAATAGAAAGGAAGAGAAAAATATTTGCAAAAAAATTGGTACTACGTACGAGATTTAAGGTGAAAGAGCCTGGAGAACGAAACTGTAAAATATGAAATCGATTGACGCAGATTAATCCAAGTCGTGATGTTGTGTTTCTGTTCTTATTTTTTGATGTTTATTCTTTTCACGTTTTGTCATGTTGTTTTCCTACCAAAATCTGAACAGACGCGATGCTATTATTGCAAGGACTGGAACAGGCCAGAAGTTTTACCACTGGCCCTATGCCCCTATACGCGGTGTCATCATTACCACTACTCCTATACACGGCGGTTCCATATGGTGTCACCTCTAGCTACCACTACTCATGCTGTGGGAGAAAAAAATTCTGGATACGGTATGCACCGGAGAGAAAGTCATACAGTTCAAGATGGTGCCACGTACTTCCTTCGTGTCTTCAATCGCCAATCCCTGATCGTGGCAGTTGAGATATTTTAGCTTCCGTTTGATCTCAGAAGCACACTATTGAGGATCATGGACGGTAGATCGAACTGCCAGAAATAGGTGGCACCATCTGAGAATGGTATGCACTTGCTCCCAAGTGCATCCCGTATACATGTTGTGCTGCTTTATAATATAATACTCCGGAGACTCCCAAGAAACTGCAACATCCAAATACTAAGTAGTATACCCTTTGTTCTTCTCAGGCAGATTTGTTTCTTCGTGGCTCGTCGCTCATAAATGGCAAACTTCTCCATCGACCCCCGTCGGTTTTGTCCACAGCAGATGATCCCAGATGATGGTGGCCCGCTGTGCCACATATCTGGCGAAATCACGAAGAAAAATGAGGAATATGCTCAATGTATTTCCTCCGGAAGGGAACACCGATTTCGTTTGTTCCAAACTATGATTGAATGTATTTCACTTCCATAGGAATCCATTTCTTTAAACTGCCCTGTGAGTTTCCTTTGATGCAAACGGGGCTAAACAAAAGACGAGCGCGCATAGGGGAAACACAACAAGTGCAACATTCATCAGAGACGAGCGCGCATATATAGGGGAAACACATCAACATGCCTTATACAAGTCTATTTTATATACCCCCTTTGTTCTCTTTTGATTGGCGTTGGGAGAACTAGGGGTGCATCATATCCAAAAGGAAATGGAGGGAATATAACCCATAGAGTACAACACCTCACGGCAGAACCGGTCATGCTCGTGCTTAATCCTACAGTTCTTAGTACAGAAGACTCTCCACTCCTCCATCCCTTTTCTACCGCAGCGGGACATTCCCTGGTTCCCACATGTTGGGCAGCACTAAGAGTCATCGTCAATGTTGGGCACCGCAACCGGCGGCGGTCCTGGAGGAGGCCTGCCCCGAAACATCCAGGCAACACCATAGACACTCTCCATGGCTTCGTGCCGACACCGGCAGCACTTTGTGTTGGTCAACTTCATCGCGACGGACCCGACCGCGTTGTAGCCGACATGGGCCTCACCTTTGACCCACCAGATATACTTGAGGACATCGCAGGCCCCACGGTCGGCATCGTGCAGAGCACGGCGAGGATGTAGGCCGCCAACATGTGGTCGTTCGCGGCCACCCAGGCAAGGAACTGGGTGCCCGGCTGCGCGCGACCGTCCTTGAAGATGAGGTCGAACCTGGTGACATAGCATGCATGAGGGTTGCCAACGATTGCCAGGTGCTCCATGAGGGTGTTGTAGCTCCCCTTGCAGATGCTCTCCCGCTCCAGGGCCACGCGCCTATCCACGGCGCGATCCCGACATGATGCTTGCATGGCCTTGCAGGTGGCACACAGAATGGAGAGGTCGTCCATGGGCTGCAGGGAGGTTGCGGCGACCCACCCCTCGATCAGGACCGCAATATCGTGCATCAAGGGGAACTCCAGGGGCTTTGACGGGAACCAATGATGGCATGCACGACGAAGACGAAGAGGAAGAGTACGCGCGGAGAAGAGGGTGGCCGATGTGTTTTGTGGAGAAGAGGATTGTGTGTCTTTAGTATTTGAGGAGAAGACGATGAGACACACGCAGATGCGGAGTGATGGTTATGGCTTCTAAACTGCGTATGAATATCTTTCCCTTTCGTGGATTCCATTCTTTTAAACTGTCCCGTGAGTTCCCTTTGATGCAATATTGGCTAAGCAAATGACGACCACTGGACTTATGGCTTCTAAAGTGCAGTTGTACGCTACTTTAGCCGTTGGAGTTGCCAGGAGGCCGAAGATCGCCCGCAGCGGGGCCTGCAAAGTAGTATGTAAAGTACTCCCGCCGTCCCAACTCAACTCTATTTTTAGCTTTGGTCAAACTTACGTTTGACCAATGATTTCTTGCCTGGTCCTTATCCTGATGATCAAGGTCTTTCGCCTGCTGCCCCAGATGACTTGGGGCAAAATGATCCTAGCGACCAGAATGAAGTGTCGGATATGTTGTCCACGGCGCAGGGTTATTCAACACAAGAAAAAGGTAGCATATCCTAATTTTTCTCCTCATATATAGCGTGTTAACTAATTTTTCGTCCCCAAATGATCTAGAAAAATTACTCCAAATTTGATGATGCCATAAACTAATCGCTGCTCAAAACAATAACGGTGCTCATCAAGCTCGTAAGCTCTTGGCTCGTTTAGAATTGGCACAATACCCAACTTCATCCTCAAACATTCAATCAAATCTCAGTTTTTGGTCCTTGAACTTTCAAATGGGTCAATTATTTAGTCCCTCGACTTCACACAACCGTTTCACTTTCATCCTTAGTCTTAGTTGGACATCCACATTGGCATGCCACATAAGCTATTATGCCACATCATCTACCCCGACCACCTCACTTAGAAAAAGATAATAATTTTTTATCATTTTAAAAAATAACTAGCTAATTAATTTGGGTGGATTTATGTAGTTGCATGGGATATAAATATTTATGCTCCATGTTTTTTTTGCAAAACTATCAAGTGATATATCCTATGTGCATATGACAAATGTAAAAATATTGTAAAATATAAAACTTTTAAGCCTAGGGAATGGCAAGCAGAGCAAACAGGGAGGATGAGGAAACTTTTAAGCCTAGCGAATAAATTATAAAATGAAGCTACACGGCTGGCCGGGTACATGTACAGTCCGGGTGTGCCGATGCACCATAACCTCCGTCGTGCGTCCCATGTCAACTCTACTTTTAGGTTTGGTCAAATCTATCTATTACCAATGATTTACGTAATTTTGATATGTTTTAACAATACAAGAATTGTACATTAGATTCACCATGAAAATATTTCAATAATATACAATCTAGTACATGTTATTCAAGTTAATAAATTCCATATATATCATTGGTCAAAGGTACATTTGACCAAAACTAGAAATAGAGTTGATTTGGGGCGGATGAAGTATTATATGTTGCTGTTTGCCACATAAGGTTTGGTCCTTGAAGCCGTAGCCATTTTTATAGGCGGCTAATGCGACCGGGCGCATCGAGCTTATGTGCGCACCAGTTACCGAGGTGCCTTAAATATGTGCAGTGCATGTGCATCTTTGAATTCAATTGGAACCGCTCCGTGTCCCATCACCACTACTGCACGCGTTGAGAGATGAACAACCAGGCTGCTACTCTGCTATAAGATCACCCGGGCACGACATCGTCTTCTCCGCATAGCCACTCTTCCTCTCTTCCCAAAACCACGCCAAGAACACCATGGCTGACAAGAAAACGCCGCCACCAAGCCCGCCGAAGGATGCCAAGGGGAAGCTTCTCCGACCGGACTCTCCCCCCCCCCCCCCCCCCCGCCCCTCGGACAAGGAGTGGGCTCTCCGAAAGATGGCGCGTGATGTATTTGACAATACATCATGCTCCATGTGTTGCCTTGGGCTTGGTCCTCTTCCAAATTATACTTGAATGGGGACCACGGGCCACTACATCTTCGGCATGACGCACTTGGTCGGTCGCCTCGACGTCCTCTGGGACACGCTGGCGGTCGAGCTCGGCATCGCCGGTTGCGATAACCTGGTGGCGGTGATGTCCAGGAAACTGGGCTTCCCGTCTCTGCCGTGGGATGCGCCCCCGCCCTGCCAGGAGCCCAAGAAGGAGGAGGAGGAGGAGGAGTAGGTGGAGGTGGAGGGGAAGTAGTTTTTTTTCTTGTTCTTAGTTGTGTTGTTTTTTATTTCTTGTGTTGTAGTTTGTGTGTTTCTTTTTTCTTGTTTATAATATATCATATTAAGGTAATGAACTTTATTTTTTTGTTCATTGGTGTGCAAAAATAGTTCTAATGTTGCTGTTCTAACAATAAATTAGTGGACTATTTATCTCTTTTATTTTTTAGAATGGAATATATTTCCACTTCCAACTCTACTGAGCTGGAGATCTAGAAAGTGACTACCACCTAGTTCACCTGAAAGCACCAGGGAGAACCTTCCCCCTCACCTTGTGCCCACTCTCTATGTTGAAACCCAACACGGATCTAACATAATGAGCAATCAAATAGCAAAGTATGTAGTAAATCACAAAAGACGCTAGAACAGTTTCTAGAGTATCAACTGTACCCCAGATTAAATGCTCATGGGCATCATTGAAAAAGGGTGAAGAAAAAAATACTTGATTCGGATGACTTGCAAGGACATACTAGAAGTTAGGGTCATCGAAGTTTTTGCCCGATTTGGATTGAGTATTAGTTATAGACTTCCATATTAATAAAATGCATCGGGTGTTTTACTTTCACTAGTTTGTCGGGTTGAGTCTTTTGTTGTTGATCTTCACAACTTGGTCTATCAGTGTGGCCGTACTCTCTACTATGAAAAAGGTTGGTTTAATTATTTCCATTATCTAAAAAAACTTTAGCGCAGATTAACAATGCGCCATCCACCGAGCGCCGTCCTCACTCTCATCGTGCATGTTTGACATGAAGAATGTTCTCTTGAGGGTTTGAGGATAGAATACCATCAAGGAACAGCTCACTACGTACGCGGTTCATCAAATTAATCACATGCCTTTCACAGTACAATATAATTTCCAACCATGTTGTACTCGTCCTTTCGAAGAAACGACAGCCGTAGGCGCTAGCCACTACGTGTTCAGATTTTAGGAACAAATGAACACACTTGTGGAAACACGTACGCCACATCCGATCCTCAACATCATCAAATTAAACAAGGGGAGCAACGTCTCTCCACGATGTTCCGCCTGGTGTTGCACACACGGCTCTCGCCTCACGCCAACCACGTATCCTGATCCAACCGTACAACTTCAAATAAAGGAGGGATATAAGATTGGTGGAAAAAATAATACGTATAAGAAAAAAAGGAAGAAGAAAAAGGATGGCGCACGTTTCGTTACATGAACCGTGAGACTGCTGACTTCCATCTTCATTGGCCAATTCCCGCTTCTGCTGGTCTCTCTAGCATGCATTCACACTAGCTACTCTCTGGTGGCTACACCCAGGGTATCCCGTGGCCCACCCGACATACCCAGTGGGTGGGCCCCTGAGAAATGTTGTTGTTGCTGTACATGGTGTTTGGTTGAGACAATGCAACTTGTGGTCATAACGATACAAATTAAAATTTATAAAGAGTATATCCGATTCAAAAATCTTCATTACTTTCTTTACTCGGGGCTTGGGCCCATCAAATTCAGAAACTCCTCCACTCATATCGTAACTGCATCAGTTATATATCCATGCCCGTTTCCAATTAAAATCCAAACAAAAGGTGTAGACGAAGGTTTGCACAAGAGACAAGTTGTGCCGCCTCGCGCCGCCGTAGACGACAACTGTAGGGACGACAAGGAGAGACGACCCAATGGCCAAGACCCAGGTGTACAACATGATGTTCGAGGAAGACGTGATCACCATCACCGGGACGTCATCCGGCGAGGCCGTGGAGGACTGGCTCGACGAGGTCCTCTCCGTCCATCGTTGGTGCCTTCACAAGCTCGTCGTCGGGCTCGACGTCAAGTGACGCCCCAGGTACTCCGCCGACCAGAACCCCGTCGCCGTTCCACAGTTCTATGTCGGTCACCGTTGCCTCATCCTCCAGGTCATCCATGCTGACTACTTCCCCGACGAGCTGGAAGATTTCCTCGGCGATTCCGACTACCTCTTTGTTGGCGTGGGCGTGGATGGTGACACCGATAGAATTTGGAAGGACTAGCAAATGAAGGTGGACAAAATAGTGGACCCGGCCGAGCTCGCGGCGGAGGAGATGGATCGCCTGAGCCTCCGCCGCGCGGGGCTGAAGGACATCGCGAGTGCCATGATGGGCGCTGACATGGAGAAGCCTTACCAGGTTAGGACGAGCAACTGGGATGCATACAATCTCTACGGCGAGCAGATCAGCTATGCATGCATCGATGCCTTCATCTCCTTCGAGGTTGGCCACAAGCTACTCTCCGGCAACTACTGATCTAACCATCGAGTTTGTGGATCGGCTGCCATCGATCATCCCAACATGGAATTTACAGGTGCAACGCTCAAGTTCTAGCTTTTCTGCTTGTGCGCCCAATCTCTCATAAAATTATTTTTTTTTCTTAAGGAAACACTATATCTTGCTTTTAAAAGCATGCATGTTATCTCACATGCATCGAGGTCTTTCACATGCATGTTAGTTGTACATGCATGCTACGCCCCAAACATGATCAACGAGCCTCAAACATGACAATCTCTTAACAAAAAGAGAAAACACATAACGTCATTAAAAATGATCGAGGTCTTTCCATGGATGTCAGACGTACATATTCAAGCTATGCCCCAAACATGTATTCCATGAATAGAATATTTCCTACCATGTATATAGATTTCTATATTTATCATATTCTCTACCATGCATGTGTATGCTCTCAATCTATATGGCAGTTCATCTACCACACTAATGAAGAATATTATCTTGTCATCAATAGAGATAACAAATTTGACACAAGGATGTTCCCTCGACGGTACGAGGATAGAATGTGGACTACCATCGTATAATAAGCACAAAGATCTCACTATGTACGTGGTTCATCAAATTAATCGATCACATGCTGCCATTATGTATCGTTGTACTCGTCTTTTGAAGAAAGAATAGGCGTAGGCGCTGGCGGCTACGTGTTATGATTTTAGGAACAAATGAACACACTTGTAAAAACACGTATGCCACATCCTCAACGTCATCAAATTAACATGTTCGTCAACAAGGGGGCACAAAAATCCTCAACACGTGACCAAACATGCTTGATCGCGAGTCTCTTTCAGATGCATTATATTCATGTGCACCATCATATATGATCATGACAATTATCATTGGTCCGATATGGACCCTCAGTCGGCAACGATCGGATCCTTCAAAAAAAAAGATATGGACTCTTGGTCAATTGCCACGCGCGTTCACTCGTCAATCTTCCACCCCTTGTTGAAATTGTTCGCACAAAATGTTACAAACACCGCGGGGCGGACCTACAAAGTATGCCAGGTGGGCCATTGCATACCCTGGGCCCTTTGCGTGTCAAATTCAAAATTGGCTGATGGGACATTTCGAGCCGTTTCGAGAGGAGGCAAACCGCAGTTTGGAGTAACTCTGTCGATTCAAAAGCACAGTTTTAGAATCGTCCGATCATCTCCACTCGCGCGCTTAACGATGACCAGCTATAAAGGCACACCGTCCTCTTCTTCTCCGCCGCACCTCTCAATCAAGTTTAGCCTCCAAACTTCTCCTCTTTCTTCTCCGTCGCACGATCTTCGACCACCTCTATCTCTCTTTGTTCGCACCTCCGTCGCCACACAAATGGGTAGCCCCGCACCGAAGCGCTCCAGGTCATCAACGTCTTCCGAACCTCCCTCTCCATTTTCGTCGCTGCCAATGCCGGTGGAACTGGAGGCGGCACCTGGACCTCCTCCACCCCCATCTTCGCCCGCGGTGCCCGCACCTCTTCGGTCCGACTATGATGAGATTGTCTGCCTCATCGAGAAACGCATCGACAAACTTGACGGCAAGCTTAAGGAGGTCACCGACAACCTGTTCGCCGTCGACGTGCAAGCAAAAGAGCTCGATAAAATGGTGCATAATGTATTTGACAATACATCTCACTCCTTTAGCCGACGGGGACTTGGGATTCTTCCCCACCACACCAGCATGGACTCCGCCGGCTACTACATCTTCGGGTTAGGCTTTGTTGCCGCTCGTCTCGACTGCCTCTATGAGACAATCAATGAGGATGTTGGGGTGGAGTTTCGAAAGCAACTGGTGAATGTTGTCAGTCGGAAGTTCGATCTGGTGTTGGAGTATGCTTCGCTGGCGGTTGCGGCAGAGGCGGAGGCGCCGCCGGCGGATGTGGAGGCGGCGACAGAGGAGGTGGACAAGTCCTCCTCCGAGTAGAGTAGGATTATTAGTAGTTTTTTCTTTTGTTTTCTATGTGTTTCTTTTTGTTGTAATATATGTGTTGTTTTTATGTTAATGAAAAATGTCTTTTATGTTCATGAACAATGTGTCCTACAATACATGCATGAACAAGAAACTCCTCCTTTTGTCGAAAAACATTGCATATGGAAAATTAGCACATTAGTAATATTATATCTAATAAATATTAAACACATTAGGACGTACGTAGTAGTATTATATTTCAAAAAAAATATGAAAATAAAAAGCTAGAGCGTGTAACTGTACATAGCATCCAGATGATGCAAATACTAATTAATTTTATTTCTTTTCTCTTTACCAGCTGTCATCGTGCCCCCCCACCCCCACCGGCCTGGCCCTAGGAGGTAGCCCCCTCCCCCCCCCCCCCCCCCCCCCCCCCGCCTAGGCCCAAAGCCGGGCCTACCTTTAAGACCATCCGCAATGGTTCACGGTAAAGCTTACTGGACTGTAAATATAGAGTAGATTACTGGAAGTATAGAAGTGTCCGAGTGAAATGTTGGATGTATAGAGGATACTGGAAGTATAGAGGGATAGAGACATAGAGTAAGTTTTAGAGGAAACCATTGCGGCCTGCGGATCAGATAGTCTTATCTCTTAACCCCTTGGTGCAGAAATTGAATTCTCTGCAGCCCTGCCGCACAACCTTCTCTGTGCGACACTGCCCAGATGGTTGCCACACATGTTCACGCTCTGAATCTGACAGCCATACAGCCAAGGGCGCACTGCATGGTTTCCGCGACTGTGCTGTCCTTCCCTGATGATTGCCACGTACGCAAACGCACCGAATCTTGAAGCACGCAAGAGCACACGAACTCTACATCCGAAATTTGCTCAGCGATCCGAATAGCTCGACACTAAGCGTGCACAATCCATCATCATGCGCACGAGCATGACGTGGCCAAAAACATCCGTGTTTGGTTGCTTGTCTTGGATTGAATTGACTTGGATTAATTGGATGGTCTAGTCATGTGTTATTTGTTTCGCGGTCAGACGGACAGGGTGATCCAGGTTCGAGGAATATAAAATATTACTCGCAGATGCTGGATGAGATGGTATAGGTATTTGGTTGGATATGAGTCCATCCACCTTATCTAGTTATGCTTCTTAGTAATGTCATTAGTGATAATTAACTTGTTTATTATTGATTAATAAATACAAATATGATATTAACATTAATTTTTGCTAGTAATATGATAATTAGTATATAAATAATTAATATTATGAAATTATCAACTTAGATGATTCAATAATCCATCCAAGTTTCATCCAACCTACCAAACAAAAAATTGGATCATCCAGTGCACCCAACTAAACGTTAATTTGGATGATCCAATACATAAACAAATGGATGATCATATATCTCCAATCCAACTTTGACGTCAAACCAAACGCAATTGATGACTGAGCACTTTGTCACATGTCACTAGAGTGTACGCACAAATACACGGCCTCAACACCGGGTTTAGGGTGGATCATGGACTAACCACATGACCCGGCCAAACACTCACGTAATTAGCATACACCTGCAAGAGCAACTACCTGGCCGCATCCTTCGCGTACGAACGACAATGCCGACCAACTTATACTTTTTGTACTACGTACAAAGAATTTTCCTTGTCCATGACCCAATAAACAAGCTCTTCTGATGTGGCAACTAATAATCAGCACGTGATCAACGAGCCTCAAACTATATATATATATATATATATATATATATATATATATATATCTTTTAACAAAAAGAGAAAACATGTAATGTTGTCATCAAACATGATCGCGAGGTTTTCAAGTGCATATTGTTACTTGTCTATGCTTGCTACGCCCCAAACATGATCAACGAGCCTCAAACATGACGATATTTCAACGAAAAGAGACAAAACACGCGTAATGTCACATCTTACATGATCGTCGATGTCTCTCTCACATTAATGTTATAGTTGTCCATGCATATATATATATATATATATATATATATATATATATATATATATATATATATATATATATATATATATATATATATATATATAGCCCCGAACATGTGATCAACGAGCCTCAAACTTGTCGCTTTGTAGTTAAAAAATGAACCTACAAAGCGACAAGTTCATGGAGAAGGGTATATATATATATATATATATATATATATATGTTGGCAGCAGATCCATTGATGGCATGTTTCTTGGTTATCCATCTCATACTAGAGGCTACCGTGTGCTTTTACTTGACACTAACAAAATTGTGGAGACTTGTGAGGTGTCTTTTGATGAAGCTAGCCCAGGTACTAGCTCAAACATTGCAGGTCCAGATCCATATCCGCAGGGGGAGAGCATTTTCGTTGAAGATGAGGAAGAGGTGGAGCTGCTGTCCAAAAATTCAGCAGCTAATGACATTGTTCCAGCTCCTGATTTTGATTCACAACCAGCACCGACGACCACCATTGTTGGTCCAGATCCTCATCAAGTCACAAGCTCATCGATTTGTGATGAACATGAAGAAGAAGAATCTTGTGAAGTGCCCACTCCCCTCCGAGTTCTAAAAATTCATCCTCCACAATAAATTATTGCAAGCTTGCACGAACGAGTCACACGGTTCAGGTTTTGCGATCCAAACTCTCATGCTCATTCTACTTTTGTTGCTTCTTTTGAACCCAAAGATATATCACATGCAATCACTAATGAATCTTGGATTATTGCCATGCAAGAAGAGTTAGAAAATTTCGAAAGAAATAATGTTTGGAAACTTGTACTTCCACCTCAAGGTCACACTTTAATTGGAACTAAATGGGTGTTTAAAAATAAACAAAGTGAGGATGGGGTTGTGGTTAGGAATAAGGCTAGGTTGGTTGCTCAAGGTTTCACTCAAGTTGAAGGTCTAGATTTTGATGGAACTTTTGCTCCTGTTGCTAGATTAGAAGCCATAAGAATTTTGTTAGCTTTTGCTACATCTAAAGGTTTTAAGCTTTATCAAATGGATGTTAAAAGTGCTTTTCTTAATGGCTATATAGATGAGGAGGTTTATGTCAAACAACCACCGGGTTTTGAAAATTCAGATTTTCCTAATCATGTTTACAAACTGTCCAAAGCCTTGTACTGTCTCAAACAAGCCCCTAGAGCATGGTATGATAGATTAAAAACATTCTTACTTGAAAAGGGGTTTACCATGGGCAAGGTTGATAAAACTCTTTTTGTGTTTAAGCACGACAATGACTCATTATTTGTTCAAGTGTATGTGGATGATATTATCTTTGGTTGTGCTTCTCATGATCTTGTGTCCAAGTTTTCAGCTATGATGAGTTCAGAATTTGAAATGAGTATGATGGGAGAACTCACGTACTTTTTGGGACTGTAAATCAAGCAAACCAAGGAGGGTACCTTTGTGCATCAAACGAAGTATACAAAAGACCTCCTAAGGTGCTTCAACATGGACAAAAGCAAGCCTCTTCGGATACCAATGGAAACAGCAACAACACTTGAACTTGATGAAGATGATGAACAACAACACTTGAAATTGCTGGTGAGCGCTACAAGGGGTGGCGCTCGAATTTGCATGCCACCTGTAAGATTTATTCTACTGATGAAAAATGTATACGAAACAAGCCTGCTGACAACGACATCCAGGTGGTTGCACCTAATAGAATATTTTGGGTCTGAGCGATTCAAGATCAGCTAACTTTTTAATAGCTTCGCATCATACAAAAACTATTTGATTTACATTTATTCGTGGAATTAATTCTTAAAATTATTGCAGTCAATAAGCAGGACAAATTCTCAAAATCAAAGAAGACAAAAGGCGAGTCACTTGCTTGGCTCCAAATCCTACGCCCAACTTAGTTACGAGAAGGTATGAAAAATAAATCACGCTTTTACATTGCGCTGCAAACAATATGTATACCAACATGTTGAATTTTACTTGTATTTTATGTAGCGAGACCCAGAGACCGGAGAAGAACCCGATGACATACAACTGTGGGAGGCAAGCCATTTGTTGAAGAACGATGACTGGGCAAACAAGCAGGCAGAAGCTGTACATGTGAGTAACACTTCAAACAATCGCCAATTAAATAAATATTTGCAATTTACCTGTGACTTTTCTTTTCGTATATAGATCCAGGCACGTGCCCAAGTGGATGACATGGAAGCTGAGCAGGGAGGCCCAATTCTAAATGAGGAGAAAAACCACATCTTCCAGTGTTGTTATAGATCCTCAATCGGTTATGGAGGATCACAGGTTTGGGGGCGTGGTTATATGGCTAACCCAACTAGTCCTGAACGTGAATGTATGCATATCCAGATGTCTGAACCCCTCAACAACCAAGTTTGACACTTAGAAGATAGAAATGCAGGCCTCAATCACATAGTGCAGGAGTTGGAAGGAAGAAATGATATCTTAACCACCCAGATGGACTGCATAAACCAGAAGAATGAAGAGTTAAACCTTCAAGTCCAAAACTTAAAAGGTTAGCTAGCAACTAATCTTGAACTGAGAAATCGGGAAATGGATGACATGCGCCTCTCAATGAGGGCTGAAATGCGTAAAATGATGGAGACCACTCCACAAAAGGTCCCACAAAAGAACCGCCAAAAGACACCTGCTCCAACAATTAGTCCCGGTCAGCTTAGGCAAAATTACATCCAAACACGTCGCGAGCGTAATACTTGAGTATTGTTATGCATGTTGCAATATCAATTGATGGATGTTTATTATTAAACTCGTGATTCTGTTGCCACTAATTTTCAAACCTGGTGCATTAGGATTCTATTGCCGCTAATTATAAAGTGTGGCATTACGAATTTCTTGTCACGAATGATAAAATTGTGGCAATAGGAAGCTATTGCCACGGATTACAAAATGTTGCAGTATAAACATTTGGTCACGACTCAAAAAACATTGCACTAGACTGCTATTGGCACCACGTAGAAAATGTTGCATTACAACACTATTGCCACAGATGAGAAAATTTTGCATTACACTTCTATCTCCACAAATCATTAAACGTTGCATTACAACCGTACTGCCACAGATTAGAAAATGCAGCATTACGAACCTATTGCTACAGATTAAGAAACGTTGCACTAGAAACCTATTGCCACAGATCAAGAAATGTTGCATTACGAACCTGTTGCCACATATAAGAAATCGTTGAAATACCAAACTATTCGCCACGGATGTGAAATCATTGCAATACCATACTATTTCCCACAGATCTGAAATCATTGCAATACAATACTATTCGCCACGTTTGTGAACTCGTTGCAATAACATACTATTTTCCACGGACGTTAAACTATCGTAGTACCATACTATTTGGCACGGCAGTGAATCCATTGCAGTACCATACTATTTGTCACAAATGTGAAATCGTAGCAATACTGTGATATTCGTTGTAATACGTTAAATCGTCGCAAAACCATAAATCGTTGTAATACCGTACTATTTGCCACGTCTGTAAAATCGTTGCAATACTGTAGTATTTAACACGAATGAGAAATCATTGCAATCACATACTATTACCATGAATGTGAAATCGTTGCAATACCATGCTATTCGTTGCAATACGTTAAATCGTCGCAGTACGCTAAATCGTTGCAATAACATACTATTTGCCACGAATGTGAAATCGTTGCAATACCATACTATTGCCACCACTGTGAAATTGTTGCAATAACATACAATTACCACGAATGTGAAATCGTTGCAATACCATGCTATTCGTTGCAATACGTTAAATCATCGCAGTACACTAAATCGTTGTAATAACATACTATTTGCCACGAATATGAAATTATTGCAATACCGTACTATTTGCCATGATCATGAAATCGTTGCAATACTGTACTATTCATTGCAATATGTTACATCGTCGCAATATGTGAACTCGTTGCAATAGCGTACTATTTGCCACCGATGTGAAATCGTTGCAATACCATACTATTTGCCACGGATGTCAAGGCGTCACAATAATCTATCGCCACGGGAATTATTACGATGATTCATAAAAACTATTGCCACACTCTTTTTCATTGCAACAGTGACCTATTGCAGCAAAAAACGACCTATTGCGATGATTTTTTTCGTTGCGATAAACCGGAATCCTTGCAGTGTTTGATCCATGTGGTGCCACATGTCGATGCTTGATTGGCTGGGATGATATTTTATAGGCTCCATCCCCTTGTTTCACTTCAGTTCTGTATAAAATGTCTGCATGCACTGATTTCTCTAAGGACAAGATAAAATAGGTTAAATAGAAAGGTTATGTGTGCAAGAGATGATATTTTCTTCACATAATTGAGTTATATTGATGGGTGAAATTGGTATATAACAACCGTCAACAAACCCCCCCAAGCTTATCATTTGCTCGTCCCGAGCAAAGTCAAGACTTTAGGTTGATGATCAGGAGTTGCTACTATGTTCTACTTTTCACAAGTACCATGTGCACAACAAAATACTCTACCTAGTATTGCAAAAATTGGCATGGTATTCACCCATCTTAAGTCATTAAAGGCTTATGCCATCTCCTATTCATAGGTGGTTGAAAGATAGAACAACAAAAGGAGCACACATACCCTAGGAATCAAGTTCCACTCAAATTTCGGAGAGTTCAATTTAGGTCTTAAGTATCTCAATTTGATTCCCTCGGTCTTTCCTTTATGTGTAGTGGAAATATTTCCTCACCAAGGTATTTTGCCTACACTCATCCTACCACTAAATAAGGCTTGTATGTGGATCTTGGTAGGGAATATAGTAGGCATATTTGCAACACATAATATTGCTAAGTCAAAAAAGCAACCCTTAGGAGAAATCAATTCAAAACTATTTGATACAAGACTTGTGCATGTGTGATGGAATGGAGGTGGATGTGGATATTTGAGATGACTCCTATGTATGTAGACTCTCTTATTTTGCACGGATGTTACTTTTCCTTTTTCTTTTTCTCTTTTTTTCTTCTTTTTTTTTCTCATGCTTATGATGTAAGAAATTTTTCTTGTAGCCATGTCTTCTACTCCCTTTTTATGCAATAAAGTTGGAGAGAGTACTAAGCATGAATGGTACAGAGTTTCTCTTTTTATTGTCGAATGGTGGTATAATGAGATTTTTCTTACTTCTAGTGTAGAAGTATAACATGTGCAAGTGAAGTCTTGAATTCAAAAAGTAATGAATGAAATCTCACATAGGTCTATACTAGTTTCACAAAGCTCAATGTGAAGACAAATAGCATATGCATAAGGTCTATCAATGTGATGTATCATATGGCTTTGGCAGGTATTTCCGATCAAATGAGAGTAACTTAAATCTTTTTAGAATTTCTCCGGAAATATAAGTTTCACTTTCAAACTAGGAATAGCAGCCCTATCACTATATCATATCTCACAACAACTTAGAATTGGATTAAGCTTTTGCTACCCATAATTTCTAAGTCAAGGCAAAAGAAATATTAGCCAATGAGAGCAATATGTTGGAGAGTAGTAAGTTGTAAACTAGGGACTTAGGAAAATTAAAACAGGGCAACTATTCATCATTTCATCTATGTGAATTCCAAACCATTCTTACCGCAAATCTTTTATTTTATTTTTTTGAAAGCAAATCTACTCTACTTATTTTTAAGTTTTTTTATATGCAAGGTGGATGATGGGTGAATGGAAAATATATATGCAAAGGGTGTCATACAAGTTACCTCAAGTGGGGGTCCTCCGCCAAGCTTGTTCTTGCTCAAGGTCCGTGATAGGGGTTGAAACTCTAATGATGGATGTAGGCCACGAGGTTGGCCTAACCTTGCTGCAGCACGGCTTTGACATTGGAGGGTTGAGTGTCGATGTTGGATTGCCTTCCATGGGCTCATGAGTGTGGTCGAGGGGAATGTTGTCGATGTCGCTCATCCACACCTCAAGGTTTCCATAGGTTGGATGTACCTTGTTATTTCTTTTGCTAAGGTAATGATAACTGAAAGCATCTAGGCCCCCATAAGGTATGGTTTCGGTGATTAATGATAATCGTTGGATATGACTAATAAGTTTGTGGATGCAATGTCTCTCATATAATTCATCACACTTAATGGAATCTATATTTATATCATCTACTGCTCATTGGATACAATTGGAGACCCCTCAACAAACTATTTTACGAGGTCAATCAATTTTCATGAAGAGTGAAAGAAAAAACATATATGTCAAAATTATTCCATCAAAATTGACAAATGTCTAAGAGGTCACTCGTACAAATTCCAAAAGAATCAATTAGAACAACTCGAAGTAGACAAAATCAACTCACCGGATCATCCGATGTATCCAGAAAAGACTACATCGGTCGAGTTGGCTCTGCAGCCAAAAAAGACCTCAGTCTTGGGTATACACCGGATCATCCGATGTTAAAGCATGTGTTACATCGGTCGATCATTCCAGTAAGAAATTTCCCTGGACCATGTAACACCAGACCATCTGATGTACAAAGATGCCACATCGGTCGATCATTCCAGTAAGCATTATTTTTGGACCATCCTGGACCAAGTGTCACCGGATTATCCGATGTACAGATGTATACAACATTGGTCGATCAACGGTCATATCTGACACAGTGACCTCGGCTAATTTGTATTCGACCGATGATAGCTGAAGGGAGAACATTGGATCATCTGGTGTTTGCAGAACAGTGATGTCAGCCTACTTTTCCAACGGCTATCTCGTGGAAGCTGGCTATTTATACCCCTTCAACCAGTCATTTGGACAAGTCTTGATGCCCTGAGCTACTCTACACATTGTCAAGCATTCAAGATGTTGAACAACAACTTCCACATCATTTACACCACTTGTACACCAAGAGATAGGCTAGAACTTACTAGAGATGATACTTGTGTGCTTCCATTCTTGGTGATTGGAGTCTCCAGTCTAGTGAGAGATGTAAGGGAGTGTCTCTTGGTGATTGCATTCACCGTGTATCAGTCGGTGATCGGAGAGATCCTTCCGGAGCTTGCCAAGTCGGTTGTGGAAGCCTGGAAGATCAACTTGTACAAGGATTGAGCTCCACCTTGCCGGAGATGGTGAACAGAGACTCCTAGTGAGATCCCTAGTCTTGGTGACTTGGGAGTGGCTACACCCTTTGGTGGGTGCCACAACGTGGATGTAGTAAGGTCTTGATGATCTTGCCGAACCACGAGATAAATCACCGTGTCTTCGTGTCTTATCGGGAGTTTGCATACTCTTCCTTTCCCATTATACTTATGCATTTCATATACCGCAAACTTATTATTTACTTGAATGCATAGGTTGTTTGCATAGGGAATCGGGTTTTTAGTAGTTGAGTTTTTATTGCTTTAGTTTTTAAAAAGAAGCCCAATTCACCCCCCCCCCCCCTCTTGGGCATTCGATCCTTACAATTGGTATCAGTGCGAGGTTGCTCATTGGATCATTCTAGCTTCACCGCTAGAGAGCCAAAATGGCCAAGATTGGGGGTTCGGTTCCCATCTTCGAGGGCAAGAACTTTGGCAATTGGAAACCACGTATGCGTTCTTATCTAGAGGCTATTGCTCCCGAGGTATGGGAAGTGACCCATGTGGGGTTTGGTGAGCATGACTACATAGGTGATCAAATCAAGTGGGATGCCAAGGCTAGAAATGCTATTTACGAATGCATTAGTCAAGATGTGTTTGCTAGGATTGCTAGCAAAGAAAAAGCTTGTGAAATTTGGGCTTGCTTGATTGAAATTCATGAGGGTTCTTCTAGCGTTAAAGAACTAAAGTATCACATGCTTAAGGCCAAATATGATGAGTTTAAAATGCTACCTCATGAGAATTTCAATGAAATGTTTTCTCGCTTGAATGATCTTATTGAGGAAATTAATGCTCTTGATATTGCTCCTCTTGGCAAGGGACTCATCAACCGCAAGATTCTTATGCTCCTTCCTAAGCCAAAGTACAACATCATCAACTCCATGCTTCAAAAGGAATCTCTTGATCACATAGAAGTTTCTGAAGTTATTGGAGAGATTCGCGCTCATGAGATGAGTGTGCTTGGGATGATGGAGGAATCATCTTCAAAGACAATTGCTCTAAAGGCTTCCACCAAGAGAAAAAATCTCAAGAAAAAGAAAGTGATCGATCCTAGCTCAAGTGAAGAAGAGCAAGCATCAAGTGAAGATGACGATGATGAGCTTGCATTGATGATGAGAAAATTCTCTCGCTTGAACTCCAAGATTGCCAAGAAGGGATACAACTTTGATCCCAAAAAGAAAGCATTTCTACCAAGGAAAGATGACAACAAGACCTGCTATAACTATGGTGATCAAGGCCACATCTCCTATGATTGTCCAAAACCGGACAAAAGAAGAGAGAATCACAAGGGCAAGCATCGCAAGCTTGAGGATAGTGAGGATGATGAAGAAGAGGTCAAGCCCAAACCAAGATTCTTTGGGAAGAAGAAGTATGACAAAGGCAAAAAGGAAAAACTCTTTCTAAAGAAGAGAAAAGGTCCACAAAAGGTGTTCATGTGTGAGGCAAATGAATGGATCACCAACGAAGAATCTAGTGATGAAGAGAGTGAAGCTGAAGAAGAGAGCTTGGTCGGCCTTGCCATTATCAACAATGATGATTTATCTCTTCGTCCACCTCCCATGTGCCTCATGGCAAAAGGTAACACCAAGGTATGTGATTACTCTGGCGATGATGAGCTTTCCCCCGATGACTTAGCTTCAATGATAAATGAATACCACACTATCATTAAAAGGGAAAAGAGTAAGGTCAAGACTCTTGAAAAAGCTTGTGCTAAGCTTGAGGTTGCTAACCTCGATTTGCTTGACAAGTATGAAAGCATACCTAAGGAGCATGACACGCTCAAATCTCATGTCAAGCAAGTTGAGGAAGATAAAGCTCAAATCAAGCTAGATCATCATGAGCGTGACTTAGGACACAAAGCACTCTTGGGAAAGCACAATGAGTCAATCCAAGAGCATCAAGTACTTAACCTTGCCTATGAAGTCATTGATCAAGATTGAAAACCATAAAGAAAGAAACCCCTAATGATAAGGTATCCATTGTTTCACATGCCACTAATGTCTTGCATAAGTCTTTGCCTTTCAAAGAGGGAGAAGGATTTGATGGATGAAATTGAAAGTCTTTGCACTAGTGTGGCAAGACTATCTAAGGGAGAAGTCAAGCACAAAGAAATCCTCTTCCAACAAGCAAAGGCCTTCAACAAGAGAGGACTTGGATCCTTCCCGGTGCCTAACAAAGGAAAGGTGCCCTCACTAGAGCTTAAAACAAGCTTCATCAAGGAAGTTGGTTCTTATTGCCAACATTGCGAGGTCACCGGTCACCATACAAGGGAGTGTCCTCTTCCTAACCGGCCTTCTCCAAAATTGCCTACTAACTACAAGTCCACCTTTGATGATCACTATTATCTCTTGAGTAAAGTAGATGGCAAGGTGAAGTCAAGGTTCATTGGCAAGGACATGAAGGGCATGAAGGGGAATCTTCTCAAGCAACTTTGGGTCCCAAAACACTTGTATCACACATACAAGGACCTAAGTTAGCTTGGGTGCCTAAAATAAAAAATTGAATTCATGTGTGCAGGTGAACTACAAAGACGGAGGAAAGCATTGGGTACTCGATAGCGGGTGCACTCAACACATGACCGGCAATGATGGTATGTTCACCTCCATAGAGAACCCCGACAATCATGAACAAGTCACCTTCGGTGACAACTCTAAGGGGAAGGTAATTGGGTTGGGTAAGATTGCAATTTCACGTGATTTATCTATTTCCAATGTGTTGTATGTTAAGTCACTTAGTTTCAATTTGTTTTCTATTGCACAATTATGTGATCTTGGACTAACGTGCACCTTTGGCAAGAATGATGTTGTTGTGACTAGTGAAACAAGCAAAGAACTAATCTTCAAAGGGTTTTGGCATGGACACCTCTACTTAGTAGACTTCTCCGCCAAGGATGCTAGCTTGACCAATTTTCTTATCACCAAGACGAGTTTGGGTTGGCTCTGGCATCGAGGCATCGCCCACATTGGAATGAGCAAGCTCAAGAAGTCATTCAAGCTCGGGATGGCGACTGGCGTGAAGGATGTCACATTTGAGAAGAACAAGCTATGTAGCGCTTGTCAAGCCGAGAAACAAGTTGCTTCACACCACCCGATGAAGACAATGGTGTCAACCTCCAAGCTACTTGAGTTGCTCCACATGGACCTCTTCGGACCATCCACATATCAAAGTCTTGGTGGTAATCTCTATTGTCTTGTTACAGTTGATGACTACTCTCGTATGCTTGGACATTGTTTCTAAGTGACAAGAGTGAAACTCCAGAAGTGTTCGAGACCTTCGCTAAACGTGCTCAAAGGGAATTTCAACTTCCCATCATCAAGGTCTGGAGTGACAACGGCACCGAATTCAAGAATTACAACATTGGGGAGTGGTGTGATCGTGAAGGCGTGAAACATGAATTTTCAGCCACATACACTCCTCAACAAAATGGTGTCGTTGAAAGAAAGAACAAGACTCTCATCACTCTTGCACGAGCAATGCTAGATGACTATGGCACGTCCGAGAAGTTTTGGGCCGAAGCAATCAACACGACGTGCCATGCCGCAAATCGGGTCTATCTACATCGACTACTTCAAAAGACCCCGTACGAACTCCTCATTGGGAGAAAGCCCAACATCTCCTATTTCCGAGTCTTCGGGTGCAAGTGCTATATCTACCACAAGAAAAGGCTCGGTAAGTTTGAAAGAAGATGTGATGTTGGTATCTTTCTTGGTTATGCATCAAACTCAAAAGCATATCGAGTATTCAACCAAACCTCCGGTTTAGTTGAGGAAAGTTGTGATGTTGAGTTTGATGAAACTAATGGCTCCCAAGAGGAGAGTTATGGTCATGATAAAATAGATGATGAGCCTCTACAAGAAGCTATGAAGAACATGACCAATGGAGACATCAAGCCTAAATTTGAGGAGAGCCATGATCAAGGGGGAGCTTCAAGTTCCAACATCAACACATCTATGGCACCTCAAGTTGACAAAGAAGAAAAAGATGATCCACTGCCGACACAAGATTCACAAGCCACACAATATCAAGAAGAAGAACAAGTCCATGATCAAGTCCAACCACAAGAAGAGCTACACGCATCACCACCGCCAAGTGCTTCACAACCACTTATGATACATGGACGCATCTCCAAGGCGAATCCGATTGATCAAATTATCGGAAGTCTGTAAAGAGGAGTAAGTACACGTTCTCGCCATTTCGCTACATTTTGTGAGCACTACTCGTTTGTTTCGTGTGTAGAACCCACTCACATTGAGGAAGCACTCCAAGATCCAAATTGGGTAATGGCCATGCAAGAAGAACTCAACAACTTTATCCGCAATGAAGTTTGGGTGTTCGAGGAGTGACCCAAGGAGAAGAATGTCATCGGGACAAAGTGGGTGTACCGCAACAAATAAGACGAGAATGGTGTTGTGACCCGCAACAAGGCAAGACTTGTGGCCAAGGGTTTCTCAAAAGTTGATGGACTAGACTTTGGAGAAACATTTTCTCCGGTCACTCGACTAGAAGCCATCCGTATACTTCTTGCTTTTGCCTCACATCATAATATAAAGCTTTATCAAATGGATGTGAAAAGTGCCTTTCTTAATGGTTACATTAACGAGCTTGTCTATGTTGAACAACCTTCCGGGTTCGAAGATCCAAGGAATCCTAATCATGTGTATAGGTTGCACAAGGTGCTCTACGGGCTCAAGCAAGCACCTAGAGCGTGGTATGAACGACTACGGGATTTCTTGATCATGCAAGGATTCAAGATCGAGAGGGTGGACACTACACTCTTCACCAAAGACATCGATGGAGAACTATTTGTTTGTCAAATTTATGTCGATGATATTATTTTTGGTTCAACTAACGAAGTTCTTAGCCATGAGTTTGGCAAAATGATGTCTAGGGAATTCAAGATGTCGATGATTGGAGAGATTAACTTCTTCCTTAGATTTCAAATCAAGCAACTTCGAGAGGGGACCTTCATCTATCAAGAAAAATATACCAAGGACCTCTTGAAGAAATTTGAGATGGGAGATTGTAGCTCAAGAAGTACTCCAATGGCAACAAATTGTCATCCCGACACGGATAAGAACGGTAAACCAGTTGACCAATCTAATTACCGTTCCATGATTGGTTCATTGCTTTATCTTACCGCATCTAGGCCCGATATCATGTTTAGTGTATGCTTGTGTGCTCGCTTTCAAGCGGAACCTAAAGAATTGCATCGAAAGGCGGTCTTTAGGATACTTCGATATCTCAAGCATACCCCAAGTGTAGGCCTGTGGTACCCCAAAGGTGCTAAATTCCATCTCTTGGATTACTCGGATTCGGACTTTGCCGGATGCCGTGTGGATCGCAAGAGTACCTCCGGAGGGTGCCACTTGCTTGGGCGTTCCCTAGTATCTTGGTCTAGCAAGAAGCAAAACTCCGTTGCCTTGTCCACTGCGGAAGCGGAGTACATAGCGGCTGGTGCATGTTGTGCCCAAATCCTATATATGAAGCAAACCCTATTGGACTTTGGTGTTAAATTTGGTTGTGTGCCTCTCCTTTGTGAAAATGAAAGTGCGGTTAAGATTGCTAAAAACCCCGTTCAACACTCCCGCACTAAGCACATTGACATTCGCCATCATTTCTTGCGGGACTATGAAGCTAAGGGAGACATCTCCTTGCAAGGTGTTAGGTACGAAGAACAATTGGCGGATATCTTCACTAAACCACTTGATGAGAAAACCTTTTCTAGACTAAGGAGTGAATTAAATGTGCTAGATGCATCGAACGTCATGTAAGTTGCCATGGTCATGTAAAAATGCATCACATATAGGTCTTGTCTAACTTTCAAAGGATAGGGGCGAGCAAGGGTTAGCTTGGGATGGCGGTCTTTTGGGTATCCCCAAGACTTGGAGAATGGCTCTCTTTGATGAAGCCTTTGAAAGGTTCAAATTTGGCAAGATAGATTTAATTTATGTCTTGCATGATGCCTGCCATATAGACTTGCACTCACATTTAATATCCTGCATTAAAAATTGTTTGGCATTGCATACGGTAGATTGTCACAAAGGAGAACCCAATTCATGAGAAAGAGACATGTTTGAAATGCAATATCTCAACTCATATGATGTGGAAAGAATAAAGTGTTAGGTGTGTTAATGCTTAAAGGAACATGCTTTAAAGAGATAGAAGTATTCATCCTCTACCTCACAAAGCATGGGCCTTACATTTTGTTTGGATTTTTTTCCTTGTTTTTTCTGGTGTTCTATTTGCTTTAGGGCTTAGCCAAGTTATTGGCAACTAGCGTTAAAGTCTTTTTGAGGGGTTAGGGGTTGCCCAAAAAGTCCTAAGACTTGTGTTTCCCTTTGTTTGTTTAAGTCAAAGGACATATATGGGTTGTTGCTGATCTTTGTAGTCATCGGATTATCCGATCCTTAGGGAAGAAGCATCATTGGATCAGTTTGTGCTTAAGTACAAGAGTCGGCTCAGACAGAAAGTCCAATCAATCGATGAGTTCATTCTGAGAAACATTGGAGCATCCGATGTTCGCATTTCTGGAGTTGTGCCAAATTCAACCGATGATAAACGTTTTCCCGTCGGATCATCCGATGCTGAAGGTGCCTCTGAAATAACCTTACTGTACCACTCGACCGATGCACCCTCTCAACTCACGTCGGATCATCCGATGTTAAAAATCGGGCTAGGGTTCGGGCCGCACCTATTTAGCGTGCCTCTCCGTTTTCGTTCGTTTTTCACTCTCTTCTCTCCACCACTGCCGCTCTGCGCCCCTCGCCCTGCCGCCGCCACCACACATAGCATCGCCGCCGCCCTCACTGTCACCGCCCTGCGCCGCCGCTCGTCGCGCCGCCACTCCTCGCGCCCGGCCACCGCACTCCTCTTCGCCGCTAGGGTTCGCCCGGCCGCACGCCATCACACATTCTCCGAATTCGCCGTCGTCAACCCTAGCCCACGATCTCATCTTCGCCATCACTCTTCTCCTCAAGATGGGTCGTGACAAGAAAGGAAAGGGAAAGGCCATTAAGGAGCCGGTAGCTAAGAAGCAAAAGCTGTCGAAAGAGATGAAAGAAGCTAGACAAGCTAAGATGGCCGCTCGCACTGCTGAGGAGCATGAGCATGGCCGAAGAGGATCCCTGAGGATCCGGGAGTCCCGACAGAGGCAGCTACATCCACAGCAGATAGAGGATTCTGAGGAGCTGCTTGTTCGCCGGCGCACGGTCAAGACCCGTGGAGGTCATCCAGCTACAGCCCTAAGTCAGAGACCATCTGCAGCTGAGCTTCGGGAGGACAGAGCGGCCGAGAGAGCCGTCTATGAGATGGACACCAATGTCCGGGTTGGTGAGGGTGTCCGCCTGACTGACTACAGGAAGATGAAGGCAAAGCAGCTCAGGAAGCTTCGATGGAGCATTCTGCTTGAGGAGTGGTTCCCGCAGCCCAGAGAGCCACTTGTGGACAGCCGCTTCTGGACCCTGACACAGGTGTCGCTGTATGAGACTTATAGACGTCAGGGCCATAAACTTTTTCAGCACAACTTCATTGACTGGGATCAGCTCGCACTTGCAGCCAGCACTGAGATTCGCCCTTTCTTTGAGAGGTACAGAGGGTTAGTGGAGCTGATGTCTTTCCAGTGGAGTGCCTACGTGGAGGACTGGGTCCGAGTTCTCTATGCCGCACTCTACGTTTTAGAGGGCCGCAGATCCATTGACTTTATGTTAATGGGCCAACATCACCATATGACTAGACAGACCTTGGGACAGCTGCTAGGCGTGGATCTCCATGACACCTGCCTACACGAGTTAGTCTATGGACAGGCTGACCCACTAAGGAGGCCGCTAACTGGAGGTGTGGCACCACTTTTTGAGGAGATTCGGTCACTGTTTGCTCAGCCCTTCTCACCTGACCAGCCTAGGGTACCTGCTCTACGCACTCCGGGTGCACGTATTGTTCACCTTGCCTTGTGTCGCATGCTACTACCTAGGTCAGGATACCTTGAGAGCTTCACCAGTTTGCAGCAGACCCTCCTGTTCTATGTCATGAGCGGAATGCAGTTTGACATCGTGGATATCCTCATCTGTGAGATGGAGGATGTCATCACAGATGTAGTTGGGATGATGAGACAACTCGTGTTTGGCCACTGGATCAGTCACCTGCTCTACCTGTTGGCTCCAGAGGGATCCGCAGTGCGTGACAGTCTCACCGACGAGAGCGTCACTCGATTCGGACACTACCGTGCTCCAGCTCCTGAAGACCGCCGCCTTGGCTGCCCTGTTGAGCGTCAGGTCCGAGCTCGACTTTCAGAAGAAGACTGGTCAGACATAGAAAAGGAAGATGAGATCCTAGCACAGGCTGAGGCTCAAGGACGGGATCTACAGCATATGTGGTCAAAGAGTGACACTAGTGATAGTGTCGAGGAGTACTTTCCACCTCCTCCCTCACCCAGGCAGCACGACGCGGAGGCTGGAGGCTCGACTGTACCACCACCTCCTACCCCACCTCCGGTGTCCGAGACACAGGTCTCTCAGCCAGCCGAGCTCACTTCTCTACTGCAGCAGATGATTGAGCAGCAGCGACAGGATCGACTTGCAGCTGAGCAGGCTGCACGTCTTGTGGAGCTCCAGCAGCAGCAGCAGCAGCAGCAGCAGGAGATGCAGCGCCAGATAGCCCGCGATAGGTGAGAGGACACTAACAGGCTCACTGGACTCATTGACCAGATGCATCAGCGTACTCTTGACCAGCAGCAGCAGACGCAACAGGCTATAATGGGCATCCTAGGGTTGATCACCAACCTCTACACTCAGAACGGGATTGCCCTGCCCTCACAGCTAGCACCAGTCTCAGCTCCAGGGCCGACCACACCGATACAGACTATCAGTCACCACTGCTTGCCCCAGGCGCACCGATTCACTCTCCTCTGTCGGCTATGACCATCTTTCAGCAGACTCCAGCTTCGGTTGTCAGTGCCCCGCTACCGGCAGTCCCGACTCAGCAGGCACCCTCAGTACCGACAACGGCTCCCCCGGTCTACTCCACTCCAGCCACAGCAGCAGCTCCAACGATAGCACCCCCGACGGCGACCAGTTCGTCATCGCCCCAAGCGCTCAGGATCCTTAGGCACTCGGCTTCCCTTTTTTGTGTCTTGATGTGAAAGGGAGAGAAGAGTCAGAGTCAGGGGGAGGGATAGCATAGTCTTAGGGGGAGTATTATTTTTTTGGGAGCTTTTGTAATTTGGGAGCTTTGCTATTCTCTTGCTATCCTTGAGTATCCGTGTGCTACTTAATCCTCTTATGTTTTATTGATCGTTTTCGAGCCTTCGAGCTTCGTGTGCTGGATCTTGTACTTGTTACATATCTTTTTGAGTATCGTATTCTTTATTTCATTACTGTTATGCTTTACACGTTGTGTTGTCAACAATCACCAAAAAGGGGGAGATTGAAAGCATCCAGGCCCCCATAAGGTATGGTTTCGGTGATTAATGACAAACGTTGTATATCACTAATAAGTTTGCGGATGCAAGGTCTCTCATATAATTCATCACACTTAATGGACCCTATATTTATATCATCTACTACTCATTGGATAAAATTGGAGGCCCCTCAACAAACTATTTTACGAGTCAATCGATTTTCATGAAGACTAAAAGAAAAACTTATATGTCAAAATTATTCCATCAAATTGACAGCACACGAGACTTAGTCGTCATCAGAAAAAACATTTCAAACCAATATCTAAGAGGTCACTCGTACAAATTCCAAAAGAATCACTTAGAACAACTCGAAGCAGACAAAATCAACTCACTGGATCATCCTATGTATCCAGAAAAGACTACATCGGTCGAGTTGGCTCTGCAGCAGAAAAAGACCTCAGTCTTGGGTATACACCGGATCATCCGATGTTGAATCATGTGTTCCATCGGTCGATCATTCCAATAAGCAATTTCCCTGGACCAAGTAACAACGGACCATCCAATGTACAAAGGTGCCACATCGGTCAATCATTCCAATAAGCATTATTTCTGGACCATCCTGGACCAAGTGTCACCGGATTATCCGATGTACAGGTGTATACAACATTGGTCGATCAACGGTCGTATCTGACACAGTGACCTCAGCTAATTTGTATTCGACCGATGACAGCTGAAGGGAGAACATCGGATCATCCGGTGTTTGCAGAACAGTGATGTCAGCCTACTTTTCCAATGGCTATCTCGTGGAAGTTGGCTATTTATACCCCTTCAACCAGTCATTTGGACAAGTCTTGATGCCCTGAGCTACTCTACACATTGTCAAGCATTCAAGACGTTGAACAACCACTTCCACATCATTTACACCACTTGTACACCAAGAGGTAGGCTAGAACTTACTAGAGATGATGCTTGTGTGCTTCCATTCTTGGTGATTGGAGTATCTAGTCTAGTGAGAGCTGTAAGGGAGTGTCTCTTGGTGATTGCATTCACCGTGTATCAGTCGGTGATCGGAGAGATCCTTCCGGAGCTTGCCAAGTCGGTTGTGGAAGCCCGAAAACTTGTACAAGGCTTGAGCTCCACCTTGCCGGAGATGGTGAACGGAGACTCCTAGTGATATCCCTGGTCTTGGTGACTTGGGAGTGGCTACACCCTTTGGTGGGTGCCACAACGTGGATGTAGTAAGGTCTTGATGATCTTGCTGAACCACGAGATAAATCACCGTGTCTTCGTGTCTTCTCGGGAGTTTGCATACTCTTCCTTTCCCGTTATACTTATGCATTTCATATATCACAAACTTATTATTCACTTGAATGCATAGGTTGTTTGCATAGGGAATTGGGTTTTTAGTAGTTGATTTTTTATTGCTTTAGTTTTTAAAAAGAAGCCCAATTCACCCCCCACTCTTGGGCATTCGATCCTTACAATAGCCCTTGGCTTCTAAGGAATGACGTGCACTCAACGTGGTTGAGTGTGTTCCGTCATTCTTTGGCTAAGGTGTATCATACCTCCTTGCCATAAAGGAATAACTTGTACCCTCATACATTGGGTCTGATCCGTCATGCCTTGGCTAAGGTAATGATACCCTTGAGCCACAAAGGAGAGACATGTGCCCAACATGTGTTGAGTACGATATGTTATTCCTTGGCTAAGGTACAATATACCTATAACCACAAATCGATGACATGCACCCAACACTGGTTGAGTGTGATCCGTTGTTCCTTATCTAAGGTATAAAATACATTTTGGCTACATAGGAACAATTTGCACCCAATATACATTGGATGTGATCTTGTCATTCCTTGGTTATTGGGCATCATACCTTTTAGCCATAAAGGAATAACTTACACCCAATGATGGTGGTAATTCCCTTGAGCTTGAATTAGTGCTTAGAATAGTTGAGAGCCTAATGCTCTCACCTATTCGTAGCAGCCCATTGGTTGCTCACGGAGGGTTTCTATGTCAAATCTCCGGCCTCGTATAGTTATGGTTGACCTTCGGGCTTAATTTATGATAGGTAGCTGTCATCCTAATTTACTCCCTGGCCAAGAGATATTGAAATGGAATCCTCATAGGGTTCCCAACAATCGGATCTTTGAATGCCTGCATAGTTATTTTACTCTTGCAACTTTCTCTCTATAATAGAGAGGGATGGTTAGCTCCCGATAGTTGTACAAATGATTTTTTGGGTTAGGTAACTGAATCTTCATTTGTACGCACGGGGAAGAACAAGACCAAAGATGCATTGAGTCCAATTCCAAGTGTATTTGTGAACAATTTATGATTTATTGACAAGCGTGGGGCTTTATGGATAAATCAATTTGCCCATCTTCTAAATCTCCTACTCATAGCAATGCAAGTGATACACTATATGGATCCCTTTACCTTGTAAATTTTCTAACCATCATTTTTTTACAAGAACAAATGTTATCATTTAGATCATGGCAAACAAGACTCTCAATTTTATCCTCCTGAACATTTTTAATTTCTTGCCTAGGAATTTAAAATTTAGTGATACAAGCATGAATGAGTTTCAAATGGACATCACTATTCCTAGGTTCCTACAAACCAATTCAACCATTAAGTCATTCTATAAGCATTACCTAGACAGAAAATGTCTAAGTCAATTTATAAATGCTTATGAAATTATAGGTACTTGTTTAAATTTATTCCCAAGTAAGGTGACGTTCCTTTTTGAAGAATCAAAAAGAGCAATATCAACACTTACTCTCATGAGGATTGGATAAGAATTGAATGACGAGAAGGTGTAAACCTTCCTAACCAATGTAAGCAAAAAATCATTCAATCCTAATGTAATTCCAACGAAGGAAAATTTTAAACTTGTACCTCAACTGAAGAGCGGTCTTCGTTGTAGGTTTGTGTGGGAAATTCACGATCATGGATTTTGTTGTAGCCTTCATGTTCAATGCCAAGTTCAGGTTGGATTTGAATGAGTTTCATCCTGCTCCTCCTTTGGGCCGCCATTTTGAGCATTCCTCCACCATGAACTCAAAATGAGGTCGATGGAGGGATATGCGCTTAGTGGGGCCTTCCAACCTCTTCACAAATTTTGTACTGGCTGCACTAATAATTAAAAACAAACAAAACAACTCGAAAACGAGCTACGTTAGCTCAAAAGCATATTGCACCCTTTGTCAAATTGTTTTGCCCAACTTGAAACAACTTGCAAATGCATTGAATATTAAGCGAAATATTTTTGGGTTGAATTAGTAAAATTAATTAGAAGTGTTATGCCCAAGGTTCATATCCAAATAGATTTATTTCCTAATTCAAAATTTTAGTTTTATGATGGTTGGAAAATTTTACTTTCCAACATACAACTGTGAAAATTCAAACATGCTAAATGCAAATGCAAAGATTTGTGGGAATATTCAAATATGCAATTTAGGAAAACAAATATAAGATAACTACCAATTGACTTATTAGTAAGGACTCACTGAATTTTTGAAGTTCGATAAGTGGGACTTACCTCCGTTCTGTTTGGTTCGATGATTTGTTGTCCAATCCCGGAGTTGAAGATGTGGAAAACTTCTCTTGATTGGCATGCTAAATCTTCTTTGGCAAGTCAGTTGGACATGTGGGCCACATGGTGACCCTAGCCTCTCTGTCATCTTTGTTGAAGACTTGTTGATGTAGTGACAGTTTCTCCTTCTTGAAGATATTCCCTTGTGAGCATGGTGAGGCTTGTCCTTCTTTTAGGGGTGCCACTTCAAACTTTTTGATATTCCTTTGAGTTTACCCTATACTTTGATCGTGGATCAAAAGCTTTCATGAGTATCATGACATGTGGACTCCACAATCAAACAAGAAACACTTCATCCACAATGTCACTTGCCCTAGGTTGTATGGGCTTGGTCGAAGGGTAGGAATCCCAACAAGTGATTGCGGGATATCTTGGATCTTGAATGCTCTTTAAGTTTCTTGTCTCTGGCCAAGAGCTGCATGTAAATGTTGTCTTGATTTCTTGGCCATGGACAAGATACTTCAAGGTAGGCTGGTTGAACTTAAATCCCTTGTAATTCCCATAGCCTCCTTGATTACAAGAGTGATGTTGATTCACCCTTGACCTCCTTGTGAATTGTATCCATTGGAGTTGTTGTTTGGAAGGAAGAATCTCTATGGGTCTTAGGGAAATGATTCCCCAAGTGGCCCATGTTGACATGGATTTTCACAAATCATGTGAATATCCATGACTTGAATAATTTCAAACATTTCTCCATTGGCTTGACTTCATGATACTTCAATGGGAGGTGTAGTTCCTTAGCTAGTATGTCTGCCTTGTTAAGTGTTTTGCATGTCAAGCTAAAGGAACTAGAGCACTCTTCAATCCACCCCTTGAGTAGAGACCATATTCTCATCCATTATGAATGAGAATAGGACTCCTTCAGCTCCAGCACAAAGGTGGTCATGGATTGGTGGACCAACCCATGATATGAATGTTGGATGAGAAGCCAACTATCCACCCTATGGTGGAGGCAAACCAAGAAGAATTCTTGGAGCCTCCCTCAAGCTTGGGGATGGATGACTTTGGTTCCTACTGGAAGCTAAAATTCTTCAGCGAAAGGCAATGGTGTTGCCTAGTGAGCATTTGTTGAATTACACTTTAAATCATCTTGCAATTGAGCACTTGTGTCCTCGTTGGTCATCCCATGAAATGGGGTAGCCAACACTACCCTGTTTTCACCACAAAAGGAGAAAACAAACAAGAGTAATCCTTTCTAATAACTATTAGTACCTATAGCTTAATCATAAGTGATAGATATCCTGCACTGCCTTTGCATTCCCTGGCAACGTCGCCAGAAATGCTTGTTGACGACAACTAACATCACAGATCATCTCCCAAAAGATATGAAGTCTGCAAGCGCACAAACTATAGTGTAGCATTTCACCCAAGAATATTCCCAAGGGTATCATATTTATCCCAAAGTAAGGCAATGGAGTAAAGTAAACACTACTCTTATGATCAAGTTATAGGATACTAATAAGTTATCAAGACAAGGGTAAGTTGATAATATATGGGTAGTGTGACACACACCTAAGCAATCTATTCTAAGGGGTAAATGGGTCCTAATGGAGGTTAGACCTAGAGTTATGGAGTTGCTCCTACAATGCTTCTAATATACATATACATAGCCTAGGTTAGGTACTAATGAGCATGTCAATGGTGAATACTTATGCTAAGTTGTTCAACACATCGGGCATGGGTTTACCCCTAGCAACACTAGGCAACTCCCGCCAAGAGCCTCTGGCATAGCCGAACGTGGAGGATTACAAAGGAAAGATAGAGTTGTCACCACCTACTGCCTACCTCTTCAATCTGTGGATATACAAGACATTCAACACTACTGTCTATCCTAGCACCATGCTAGCATATTAAGTAATTACCTTTAGAGCCCAGGCACAAGCCATCCTAAGGCAATGAACTAAATCATCATTGAACCAATGTTGATATATAGCACAAATGATTCATATTAACATGATCATATCATAACTAATTAGACTATAGTGGGGGTTTGTTGTGTTTATGATGATGGATTAAGATTGATATGGCATAATCATAAACACTACTACTACCACATACATGGAATATACAATGAAACAAGAAACGCTTCATCCAAGTATATGAATAAAAGAAGACTAAAGATAATATTTTTATTATGCATAAAGTCACAAATATAAGAAAAGATACATGAGCCATACCTTTCCCAACTTGGACTTGGGACTAGAGGCTCTCCTCCCTATAGCCTAACTCCACTAAGGACTAAGAGAACTAGTGTATACAATATAATGATGATCAAATGGTGTGTGTTGAAGTGAGGGGTCCTATTTATAGGTGGAGAAGGGTCGGTTCCTGCAACCAAAAGCACACGAATCAGTCACCCATGACCTCTTCAAGACGGGAGGAGCCAACACGTGGCGTTTGACTGTGTTTGGCGCCACTATCTAGTCGGCCGACTAGGGGGGTTGGCCGACCTGGTCCTGCCTCCAAATGGCAAGTTCTTCCTCCAAGTGCCTGACAGGTGGGTCCCATTCCATGATATCGGTGATACACTGTTGGATGGCCTCAGATACTTCTGTTTGTGGGCCATTTGATCCATGTGGTTCAAAATGTCGACACTTGATTGGCTGGGATGATATTTTATAGGATCCATCCCCTTGCTTCACTTCAATTCTTTGTAAAATGGTTGCATGCACTAATTTCTCCAAGGACGAGTGGAAATAGGTTAAATAGAAAGGTGATGTGTGCAAGAAATGATATTTCCTTCACATAATTGAGTTATATTGACAGGTGAAATTGGTATATAATAGCTGTGAACAGCCATGAGGCAAGTTGGTCTTGAGTTCTCCAAGTTGTGGAAGAGCTTGTTCTCCGTGGTTGACTTCTTCATAGCAATAGTTGCTATCTTTTCTTCTTCATCAGTGGAGGATTCTTCATTTGAATCCCACTCCTTTCCAAGGTGGGCATGTCCCAATTGCTTCTTCTTGAAGTATTTCTTTTCTTGAGACTTGCCCTCCTTCTTCTTCATCTTGTTCTCTTCATGTGGGTAATCCACAATGAAGTGATCGTTGTCTCCACAATTGTATCAATCCCTCTTTGATCTTGTTTTGGGCTTGTCTTTGCTCTTGCCTTCACGATGGTAGCCCCCCTCCTTCTTCTCAACATCCTCTAGGAGAGGTTGATGAAGAGAGCCTCTTCCTCATCAGTGTTGGGGCTCTTTTCATCACTCTCTCCTTTTTTTCTTGGGATCTTAAGGATGTTGCCTTGAATGTAACATCTCTCTTCTGGGAGGAGGAGAGCTTTTGAAAGTCGTTGTAGAACATAGCCTCTTGCTCCATCATCTCATGGTGGATGATTCTCCCTAGCACTTCTTCGGGAGTCATCTTATGGAATCCCGGACTTTCACGGATTAGTGAGCCAAGAGTGACATTTCTAGGCATGAATGCCCGAATCATCCTCTTCACCACTTCGTGGTCCGTCCACTGGAAGCTTCCATTTAATCAACGCTTGTTGATGTTTGTCTTGATGTGGTTGTACATGTCTTGGGGAGACTCACCATCCATGATAGTGAACCTCCTAAGTTCTCCTTCAATCATCTTGATCTTTGCCTCCCTAATGATACTATTGCTCTCATGTGCCGTCTTGAGCATGTCCATATTTCTTTGGCCACCTCCAACCCTTCTATCCGGTTGAACTCCTCTCAAGTCAATGACGAGGTGATCACTCCAACGGCTTGAGCATTGCGATGGAGAAGAACTGCTTGCTCTGGGGTAATGTCTTCCTCATTCTTAGGAAGATGAACACCTGTCAAAAAAAATTGCCACAAGCTAGGGTTTAAGGAAATGAGATGCATCTTCATGTTATTCTTCCACATAGAGTAGTCATTTCCATCAAATTGGGGAGGTTTTCCAATAGGAATAGATAAATAATGATTGCTAGCAGTTAATCGCTCATAGTTGTAAGGATATCGGGAGTAGCCTTGTGAACTACTCTCATTTTTGTTGTTGATCAGATCGATTGCCTTGGTCTCCTTCTTGGGAAGACCTAGCTTCTCACGACGTCGCGCCTTGAGTAGATTCACTTCCTCATCGTCATTGGGATCATCTTGAAGAACATCCACGTTCTTTGTCTTGTCGTCATTGACGATCGCTGGGACCTCGTTGTCACCCCTTTCGGCCATCTCCTCTCCGAGTTGTCAGACTCTCGGGTGGAGAGTCCTGCTCTGATACCAACTGAAATTCGCCTAAAGGGGGGGGGGCGGTGAATAGGCAATATGACCTGAAATGGCTTAATCAAACGAGAATAAATTCCTAAGGCCGAAATAGTCCGATCAGCACAGGGTGAAAACCTAAAAACTTGATAAAAAATCATCAGCATCAAAATATGCTTCTACCACACGTGCTTGAAGATGTGCACATGTCTCTTGTTCTTCTATCTCTTCTTCAAACTCTTCTCCTTCACTGTCTTGATCAAATTCTTCTTGATCCTCAATAATCCTTTTCTGCTTCTCAATAATTCTTTGTGACTGTCGAATACGTTTCCTCGAAATGCCAGTATGTTCTTCAGACATTAACTCAAAAGTATCACTAGCTATCTCTGCTAGTCCCGTCCCGCTAGATATCCTAAAATCTTCTACTTCCTCGACTTCATCATGATAGACATCACCATCATCATCTTCCTGATTATCTATGTATCCATCATAACGACGATGGTCCACTTCAGGATGAAATTTGAATACAACCCACCAATTTTTGAAACTTGGATGAGGATAACTTAAATAGTACACTTGTTCCACTTGATGGGCAAGTACAACATTGTTGTTATGAGCTGTGTACCACGAGTTGTGGTTAACCTCAACCATTCCAGATTCATCAACTCATGCCCGATATTGGATCAAACCATTGACAGTCAAAAATCACAAGCTTCAGTTCTTTCGGACCGCCAAATGTGTACTCGATTATTTATTGAAGAACACCGTAGTAAGCATTGACTTCTCCACTACCCTCCGCTGCCGTTATCATTACTCCACTGTTTGATGTGGCTGCATGTGGGCGGCTTGCTTCTAAACTTGCCGTACGAAAACAGTATCCGTTGATATCGTATCGGCTAAATTCTCTTGCTTTTAGTTGACCATGTGAAATCTATCGCAAGTCATCTGAGATATTGCGATCTTGCATACATTACATAAATGGACAAAGTTAGCATCTTACGACAAGTATGTGCACTATGATTGAAGACAAAAGACAGATAGAAACATTACATGTTCACGGAACCATGCCACAAAGCTTAGCCCACCATTTATGTCATACTGTCGCATCTTATCCAGTTGACTTTGTGTAGGTCTTCGAGAAGATGTCCAATACAACTTGTCAAATATTTCAAAATATGGTAACACTTCCTCCATGTTGAAAAACATGTAAAGCATGGTTTAGTTCCTCTCTTGCTTTGAAATATGATGAGAATTGGCAGCTCCAACACCTTTACCCTTCCAATTAAAAATCTTAAGCTGAGTCATATGTTGCTCTTCTACATCATGATATCGTGTCTAAGATGCATTCACATTGTTGGCACATGAGAAATATTTCATAGAAAATTTTGTAATCTCTTTAGCTGCAAATGCCTCTGCAATACACCCCTCAACTCTTGCCTTGTTGTGTACTGTAGCTCTAAGTTTTTTCAATTCCCTTTCTTGACTATAGATCCACCTGAACTGTGCAGGACCCACTACCAACGCTTCATAAGGTAAATGTACCAGCAAATGTTGCATAACATTCATAAAACCAGGTGGAAAGACTTTTTTCATCTTACATACAAGCACAACGATTTCTTTCTGCCACTGTCGCATCATCTTCTTCGACACTTTTTTAGCGCATATTTGCCTATAAAAGTAAATCAGTTCAACAAATATCTTCCACAAATCAGGTTTGAAGTAGCCACGGAACATTACAGACGCAAGTCTATCCATCATAATATGGTAATCATGACTCTTCAATCCATTTAGTTTACCGGTACTAAGGTTGAAACAACGTTTTATGTTAGCTGCATAGCGGTCCGGAAACTTCAATGTCTTCAACCAAGTAAGTATTTGTCTCCTTTCTTCTAGCTTGAGACAGTAAGGAGCTTGTGGCCTACTATCATTTCCACTTGCATTAGTTATAATCTCAAGCCCAGGACGATCGCAAAGATTAGCTAAGTCTTTCCTCGCATTCATATTATCTTTGGTTTGACTGTTGAAATCAAAACACATGCTTATGATGCTTTCAGCCACATTACGCTCCTAGTGCATCAAATCTATGTTGTGCGGTAAAATCAACGCCTTTGCATATGGTAGATCCCAAAGAAAAGAAATATGAGTCCAGTTGTGTTCTCTACCATAACCTTCGAAATCACCTTCAGCGGACTCTTTTAACTTTGCATGCCACGCCATTTTTTTTCACTTGTCAATCGACGAGACGGACCTTTTGTAACCATTTTGCCTTTCCGAAATGATTGTGTATCACTCCTAAAAGGATGGTTTGAAGGAATGAATCGTTGATGACAAGCAAAGAAGCTAACTTTTTTTCCATACTTCAACCTGATAGCATCGGTGTCAGCCATACATATGGGACAACACAATTGTCTGTGAACACACCAACCAGCCCAAATGCCATATGCCAACAAATCATGGATCGACCATAAATATGTGGCACGTAAGGTAAATTCACACTTTAGATGATTGTCGTATGCCTTTACACCATGTCATAGCTCTTTCAGCTCTTCAATCAACGGTTGCATAAACACATTGATTTTCTTCCCAGGATGTTTAGGGCCAGGAATGATAGCCGTGAGAAATATGTATCCTTCTTTCATGCACATGTCGGGAGGAAGATTGTATGGCATGATAAATACAGGCCAACAAGAGTATGGACTGGTACTGGTGCTGAAAGGAGTGAAACCATCTGTTGACAATCAAAGACGAACATTTTTGGGATCTATTGCAAACTCCGGATCAAAACAGTCTAAAGCTTGCCATGGTGCACCATCAGAAGGATGCGTCATAATATCCTTTTCATCGCTCTCACGTATCCCTTCAGAATGCCACCTCATCTATTTTGCTGTTTCTTGGGACAGGAACAACCGTTTTAGCCTTGTAGTGACAGGCATGTACTGAAGTTGTTGAATTGGTACTTTTGTAGTTGTTTCCTCTCCATCATCGTTCAGAACCTTGACATATCTATATGCATTGCAATGCATACAATGTGTATCGTTCATGTGTCCTTCCAAAACAACATGCAATTATTATCGCACACATCAATCTTCTTATAGTTCATACCCAAATCACTCAAAATCTTCTTAGAGTGGTATATGTCTTCCGACATCTTATGCCCAGATGGAAGCAGATCACCAATCAGCTTCAAGATACCGTATCACCGCCTCCAGAATAAACTTGGACTTCAACGCCAGAAGTCGTGTCACCGCCTCCAAAATTCTCACATTGGTGCTCTCATGCACTTTTTCACCTGAGGCGGCAATATGGTCATAAAACTCTTTCACATCCTTCGACATTGACCCATCTTCGTACTCTCTACCAATGTCCGCTAACATTTCATCCATCCGATCATCATCCTCGTTGTTGTCTGACTTATTATCATGAACCATCTCCCCATGCTCGTGCCATACTAGATAGTCAGGCATAAAATTGTGCTTGCAAAGGTGCTCCTCAATTTCATCCTTATATAGATGTCAATGATTTCGACACTTGCTACACAGACACTTTGCAACATGAGCACCACTAGCAAAGGCTTGGTTGATGAAAACATTTGCAATACGAGCCCATTCCATAGCGCACCACTTGAACTCCAACCATCATACATCGTTTTACGATCGTCACTCATTTAAGCTTATACCTTGAAAGTAAAAAATGTAAAAAATCTAATAGATAATACACACAAACCATATAACTATATATATAAGATGTATCGTTCTTTTATGGATGACAACACGAGAACACGAAGACTCACTCTACATAACCTAATTAACATAATGGCATCATCTATATCGTTAATTAAACTCTTCAACAAACATACATTACAAATTCATTTTAACTCAACTTTTCGATTTGCAATTAAAAACTACAATTATATTTTAAAATACATTTCAAGCATATATTTTAATTAATAGAGACAAATGCTAGAAACATTCATACAATAGAAATTAAACTAATTAAACATTCATAATGGCATCATCTAAATCACTAGTTAAACATTTCAAGCATAGAAACATTCATACAATAGAAATTAAACTAATTAAACATTCATAACGGCATCATCTAAAAATTAGATTAATGGATTGAAAAGTACGGCAGCTAGAAATATACCTTAACCGGCGGTGCTTGGACGGAGGGGGAAGTCGGGCGGGCAGGCGGGCGGCGCCGGAGGGCGGGCGGGCGGCGTTGGAGGGCGGCGGGCGGCGCCGGAGGGTGGCGGAGGGCGAGAGCGGGCGGGTGGGCGGAGTAGCGCACGGCCCTCTCTGCACGCGCGGTGCCGGAAGGCGAGTGGGCGGCGCCGGAGGGCGGCGGCGCGGCGGAGTCTCGAGTGCAGAAAGGCGGCCGTCGGGCAGAGTGTCTAGTGCATGGACGAGTGACGAGCGCGCGGTTTTACCAAGCCGGGCCCATTTATTGCCGTCGATGATCCTACCGACGCCTATAAGATACAAACGTCGGTTCCATCTTGGAACCCGACGGCCATAACGTTCAGCGGCGGAACCATCTCGACCTGCAGCTGGGCCCACTTTAAGACCGTCGGTTACCTCGGAAGCACCGACAGAATTAATATATCGGTCGGCCAGCCAACGTTTATAACGTTATGTACGTCGGTTCTGGTGCACCGGCCGACATATTAAATTAAAGGCGTCGGCCAACCGACGTCCATAATTTTATATCCATCGGTTTTAATGTACCAACGCTCTTAGTTATTAAATGTGACGGCCCCAACGGCCTTTCTGGGAACCGATGGCCAATTGCCCGTTTCTTGTAGTGAAGACATGGCTTAGCTCAAGGCGGCCGGTATGGAATGATACGGGACGGATGTTCTTACTTTGACATATATTATTGTGACTGCCTGAAATGATCGCTCGTGTGGGCCATGCCGTATGGCACCATAATGGGTGTTTTGTAAATTATGTGTCTTATGCAGGTACACGGACCGCATGATCGTATTGCGCTCAAAAATTGTTTGCGAGTGACCATTTATAGTACCACCGATTTAGACGTATATGCCGGTATAACCGGTTAGGATTTTCACTTTTGTGAGGCACATAGTACCGACATGTATCCCATTGATGCATTAACAATTTTGCTGTTAGATGGAACCGAGAAGATGTAAGAGTAAAGGTATTAGCAATCGAGCTCTGATTTTGAACTAAGTTTTCAAAATTGGAGTAAGTTTTGAAGTCACAAGATTTTTTAAAAAAAACAGAGTTCCACCAATGAAGGTGTATCTTACATGAGTGGAAATTTTAGGAAGTACTTTAAAACTTTCATGTTCAACTTCAGAGCTGAATTCCCCTCTAACCTGTTCAAAATTTCAATGTTCCAAAATCAGCCAAACTGGACAGAAACTGGAACTCTCTCTGGACTCCTTACTGTCTGGACCTTATCTCATTCGAGAAAAATCAAGCAGGGTCGTGCATGGCATTTATGGAATCCTTGTAATATGTATTACAAATGTGCAATCTGTGGATTTTGTAAATTCTGCTGTTTTAATATCTGGAAATTGTGGCCCCAAATCAGCATAAACAAACAACGTGCTGTAAAAATTTCCAGAAAAACTGTCAGGTTTACAATGCCATATTTCCTCAACCAGAAATGATCTTGAGTCAAACTAATACTTTTTAGAAAGGTCTTGAGGTCTAATTCAACTTTGTAGCTCACCTCAGGATCTGATTCTGCCATTTACATGGTTAAAGTTTTGTTTGAATACAGACTGGTCAGGTTTCAACAGAAACTTCATTAGTTTGATATAATTTGGTCTTGTTATGCACCTGATCCTCGATTTCACTTCGAGAAGTGTCGTAACAGACCAGATGCCGATACTCAACCATTTACCAGTGGAAGTGAGGGTTTGACCCAATCAAACCTCATTTCTTTTGATGGTCATGTTTGGCTCTTATAAAAGAATTGTGTGGCGGTACTATCGAGAACGCGCATATCCCGTCGCGACCAACGATAGTCGAAATGAACTTCAATCCATGGAGTTCATTATTTTGGAACTCGCTATTGTAACATTGGTCCAGGGATGATGTATTTTGTATAAAGTCTATACTTTATCAATATATGTTACTGTTATGCAAGTTTGGTTATTAATACGCACACTATTGTTTTTATCCTTGAGTGATCTTACAATATCACGTCTCATGTTGGATTCATGGTTGTGACTACAGAATGGTGCGCACCCGTAACACATTAGAAGTCGGTGGATCGAGCCAGGGAGGTGATTACTCCCAGCAACAGAGAACTCAGGATAAGCGACAGCCGACACCGCCACCGCGACCTCCTCCTCCACTTAAGTTGGTGGATGTGATTGCAGCAATGATGGGTTCGCACGACGAGCAAACCGAGCTGCAGTGAACCCTCATGCAGAATACGTCCCGTCAGTGGTGATGTCCAGACAGAGGCAATCATCAGCCCCAACAAAGCACCTACTTGGATTTCTTGGCGACTCATCCACTGGTTTTCACGGAGGTCGAAGAACCTCTTGTTGCGGACAACTGGCTAAGCACAACCGAAGCAAAGTTCGGGTTGCTCCAATGCACCGAACAGCAGAAGGCGCTCTTCGCGGTGCAGCAACTTCACGGCTCCGTCGGTGCATGGTGGGCTAATTACATCGCCTCTATGCCAGCTGGTCACGCCGTGACATGGACTGAATTCCGGGAGGCGTTTTGCACCTATCACATACCTCCTGGGATTCACTACAAGATTTGCAACAATAGATGACGGCCAAAATAATAGACGATGGGGTCATCATCTTTTAAATATTTGACGACGGCTAAATCTAGCCGTTGTCAATCTGCTTGTAATTAACGATGGTTAACCTACAACCGTCGTCTATAACTTAAAGACAACAGTTGACCATCGTCAATTAAAGCTGTCAACAATATGGGCCGAAAGTGGGCCCATCCAGACCGTAATAGATGACGGTTGAAGACCACCATCATCAATTAGGCCTTAATCATGACGGTTGACCTAGTACTATCGTCTATTAGGCCATAAGAGTCGACGGTTTTCATGGGTCATCATCAATTAGAGAAATTAGGGATTATTGCGCACTAGGCACAACTTTGTCCTCGTTTCGTCCTCATTTTGAGGAATCGCCACCGCCGCCGCTCTGCGCCACCACCGCTGCTCCGCTTCGTGTCGTCGCCCTGGCATCGCGGCGCCGTCACACCGCCACCATCAACTGAGAAGGACTCAACAAGTCAACGTACACCACCTCCCCTCCGTGCTGCCTTCTCCCCATGTTGCATCGCCCCTCTCAGCTTCCTCCGCCCCCTGCACGCCGCCTCTCCCCGACTACTCCTCCTACTATTCCATCGGCCCTCCATCGCCGTCCACCATGCCTTCCCGCCGTCCACCACCCTTTGACCACCCTCCCCGCCGTCCACCGCCCTCCAACGCCCTTCACCGCCCCTCCTCGCCGCCCACCACCCTCCCTATCGTCCACTACTCGTCCACTGCCGTCCTCGTCGTCCACTGCATGTCCACTGCCCTCCCCGCCGTCCACCGCCCCTCCGCCACCCTCCACCCCTGTCCAGTGCCCTCCAACGCCCCTCACCACTGTCAACAACCCCTTCCCATCATCCACTGCCCTCCCCACCATCCACCACCCTGCGCCGCCGTCCAACACCCTCCACCATCCCTCCACCGCCCCTCCACCGCCCTCCAGCTGCTCTGAAGCATTTCCCCATCAATTTACATATATTATGTTGTTAATTTACGATAATTGCTTATTAGTTAGTTTATTATGTTGTTCTTTAATTGTTACTTATTGTTTATTGATATTTAATGTTTTCGCGTGATTACTTAATATATGTAACTAAACGGGTTTCCGGCCAGCCTGGCCCGGCCTAACCGGACACAGTACGACACGCAGTAAAAGCTTTTGTGTCGTATATATTGTATGACACGACATAACGCGACATGTATGCGTCAAGATAGCACGGAATCGAACAACAATGGTGCGGACGTCAATCACCCGCGATTGCACGGGCGGTGGATCGGGACGTGGAATTGTCATCTAAGACCATCTTTCCTCCCTCTCTTTCTCTCGTTCTTTCCTCTCTCTCTCTCTCTAAATTAGTTAAAAAAGTTACTGAGTAACACAACCTATAGAAATGTGTCACCCACTTCGGATCGACACGTTTCACATGCTATTGGCATGTGAGACGTGAAGGTTCATAATTGTCCCTTTTTTGACAGCCTGGGAGTGACGGAGGGGGCGTGGCTTGTGACGAGATGCAGATCTAGATCTAAACAAGATTTTGACAGTGTAGCTCTGATGTTCTCTATTGCACCATTTTCCGGCGTGCAGTGGAGAACAACAGGGTTATGCTGCCGAAATTTCATCCGGATCTAGACCACGCATGCCGTCGCAAGCACGCCCTGCTCGGTCACTCTTGGGTGGGTTTAGGACCTATCTGCCTAATTGTAGGGACGTGACATAACATAACAATGAAACTAATAATGAGTTGTCTGCTTTGAAGATATACTCTCAAACAAGGCTGAAGACTGCACTTGGATGTATACTAGTTGGAAAAAGGATGGGAGTCGCTCAGAGGAGTGGTTCACCAAGACGGATGCTTTCATACAACGAGCTTTCTCATTGTCAAACAACAGCAAGGTGTGGTACCTATGTATGAAATGTCAGAATGCAAAGTGTTTCGACAAAGTGGCGTTGCGTTCCACTTGTGTCGAAACTATTTCATGCAATGTTATGAGTTATGGACCTTTCGCGGCGAGACACCTTCTCAAGCCGTAGAAGATCGAGATGGGGATGACAACACTGGGGTCGATAGGATAGACGAGATTCTTGAAGCCATAAATTCTAAATTGACGGAGGATTCTCCTACAATGAAGGCAAAGGAGTTCTTCGAGCTTCTCGAGACATCAGAACAACCATTGCATGAACATACTGAAGTGACGATCCTCAATTTCATGACTAGATTTATGGCAATTAAGTCTATGTATTTCTTCTCCAATAACTATGATGTCCTTCCGCAGCCCCATAAATTGCCTAAA
This sequence comes from Tuctoria greenei, assembly GCA_036927565.1. Taxonomy (NCBI): domain Eukaryota; kingdom Viridiplantae; phylum Streptophyta; class Magnoliopsida; order Poales; family Poaceae; genus Tuctoria; species Tuctoria greenei. Next base: position 139,091,564 of record JAYESD010000001.1, on the reverse strand, counting down.
GATATGTATCAGTCTAAGAAATCGATTTCTGATCTCGGTATGAACTATGTGAAGATTGATATGTGCCCAAACCACTGCATGCTTTTCTGGAAAGAGCATGACAACGAGAAGAAGTGCTTAAAATGTGATAAAGAGAGATTTGTCAAAGTTGTTAATGATGACGGTACAAAAGTAATGACTGAAGTTGCACAGAAGCAGCTTTGTTACTTGCCTGTCACACCTAGGTTGAAGCGCATGTTTCTCTAAAAAAATAGCCAGACACATGAGATGGCACAAATAAGGTGTACGTGAGAATGACAAAATAATGGTGCACCCGTCCAATGGTGAGGCATGGAAAGTGCTTTACCTCTTCGATCTAGATTTCGCCAATGACGCGAGAAATATTCGCATTGAGTTGGCAACAGATGTATTTTCACCGTTCAGTACAAACGCAATACCATACTCTTGTTGGCCCGTGTTCGCTATTCCATACAACTTACCACCATCTCTTTCTATGAAGTATGAGTTCATGTTCCTTTGCCTTATTGTACCTGAACCTGATCATCCTGGCTCATGACTGAACGTGATGGTGAAGCCATTGATTCAATAGTTGAAAATGTTATGGACAGAAATTGAAGTGTACAACTATTACAAAAAAATAGAAATTGAACCATCAAGTCGCATACTTGTGGTCTGTCCATGACTTCCCAACTTATGACATGGTTTCTGGCTGGAGCATTCATGGTGATTTGACATGTCTGATATGTGCTTCAGACACGGAATGATTTCATTTAAATAATGGTGGCAAGATTTGCTACTTTTATTGCCACAGACATTGTTTACCGCACAATCATGTATTTAGGCAACAGAGAAATGCCTTCAAAAAGGACACTGTTGTCAGAAAAGGACCACCGCAACGTCTAAACGGGTCAGAGATTGCTGAACAGTTTAACAACTTAGTGCCAGATAAAAGTCATCCTGGATATTTTGTTGGTTTCAGAGAGGACCACAATTGGACTCATATATGTGCACTATGGGAGCTACTGTATGTGAAGTCCTTAATTCTGATGCATAATATTGATGTCATGCATCACGAATGTAACATGGGCGAATACATCATAAGCACATGCTTGGATATGACGGGCAAAACAAAAGACAATATAAAGGCCCGTAAGGATTTGGCAGAGGTTTGTAACTGTCCAACTCTTGATCTCTCCGAAGATGGTGACAAACCGCGTGCTTCTTTCTGTCTTTGACCAAAAGAAAAGAAAAAAAGTATTTGAGTGGTTGAAAAGTTTGAAATTCCCATACAATTATTCTACTAGCCTGAAATGATCTGTAAATGGTAAGAATGGAAATCTCACAGGGTTGAAGAGTCATAAGTATCACATAATCATGGAAAGACTTTTGCCGGTTATGTTTCGGTGCTACCTTGACGATGCGGTGTTGAAGGTGTTAGCCGAACTTAGCTACTTTTATAGACAGCTTTGTGCTAAAGAAATCACAATGAAGATGATGGGGAAGTTGGAAAGGGAGATACCAGTGCTTTTATGTAATATGGAAAAAGTCTTCCCTCCAGGGTTCTTCAATCCAATGCAACATCTCCTAATTCATCTTCCATATGAAGCTAAAGTGTGTGGCCCTGTGCAAGATAGGTGGATGTATCACGTTGAAAGAGCACTCAGTTGTCTCAAACCAATGGTTTACAATAGAGTTTGGGTTCAAGGATGCATCACCGAAGCATACGCTATTCAGGAGATATGATACTTCTTAAGTGTCTATTTTGCAGAAGAACACAATGTTAATGCTTCCATGTTGCGGTACAATATGGATGAAGCACCCCCTTGTAGAAACCTCTTCATTTTTCAAACGAGAGGCACCACCGTTGGTAGTGGCACGAGCTACGATGCTAAAACAAATGAAAAGACAGCTGCTTTGCTATACATGTACACTAATATAGAGGGGATGGAAGAACATTTCCAGTAAGTGTGTTTTCAACATCTATAATAATTAGTGTGTTGTGTTATACATCTATGCTAATCATTCAGTTTTCCTTATTTAGTGAGTTCGATCAAAAAAATTGGAAACCTAAGCAGCAAACTACGACCAGACAAATACATTTGATGCGATATTATGGAGTAAAAGGAAGGCCTAACTTCCTATCCTGGTTTCATGCGCAAGTAACGTGTTCATGTCTTGTTTCTCTTAGTAATTACGTGTAACAATTTCATTTTCATGCATAATGCATTGCATACATCCTCATACATGTTTAACGTAAAGAAACCTTAAAAGGGACAATATTTAAAATGAATATAGGTTTCATCGGGAATTTAAGTCTATCAGGGTATGGACTTGTCCGGCCTCCAACACGGACTAGTCCGGTATTCCCCTTCTGTTTCAGAATATTTAGTTTCTTCAGAACACAAACTTGTCCGGCACATTGCATGGACTAGTCCAGATGGAGCTTCTGATGTTTTTCTGGACTTGTCCGATGTCCGAGCGGACTAGTCTGATCTTGTCCAATTTTCAGTCCAGAACAGCTTTTTCTGGCCACCGCGGACTTGTCCGGCCCCCATACTGGACTTGTCGAATTGTTCCAAAATGGACTTGTCCAGTTCTATTACAAACTTGGCTGGCCTGCAGAATTGGACTTTGTGCCCAACCTCAGAGGAGCCCAAGTAAACCCCACCTCAGCCCCTACTCGTCCCCCACCGAAATCCACTTGGAATTCACCCCAAAACCCTACCTCTCCACCCCTATATAAGCAACCCAATACCCACACCTCTCCATCACCATTGAAAACCCTTGCTGCCACCTTTTGCCTTGCGCCAACATCAAGAAGAAGTCCAGAAGCAAGGAGGAGGAGGAGGAGAAGAGGTAGAAGGACCAATCAAGATCGATCTTCATCAACTTTTTGACAATTGAGGTTCTTCATCACCAAACTTCATCAACTCATCTCCACCAACCCTAGATCGTCAAGACTCAAGTTTCACACCCAATTCTTGATCCTTGGATTTCTAAATACGTGGTACACCCTCTACATCCACTTTTCCACGTGAAATTAACCCCAAATACTTGTTGATCAAAAAACCCTAATTTGCAGTTCTGATCAGGGCGGACTATTTCGGCCTCTGAATCTATATTGTGCTGAACTGAATCCAAATCGACTCAAATCAATTTCAAACTTGTTCAAACTTGTCATAAACTATTATAACTAGTTAGTAAACATTAACAACAACTCATTAACAAGTTTTACCTCACAATTGCATTAATCATGCATATCATGCCATATTGAGTAATATTTGAGCATTTCTTGATTGCAACGTTTGTTTTGCATGTTTGTCGTGCAGAATAGAAGGTCTCGCTATAGAGAGTGCTTTTGAGGACCTGCAGAATCAGAACTTCAAAGCCTAAGCTTAAGAGCAAGGCAAGTATCCTTGATCATTTTGATCCAGGTTTTTAAATGTTTTGTTTGGGAAATTGCATGCTTGTGTCAATTTGATGGGAAAACCCAAATGTAGGATTTTTCTTGTTTTGTATGACCACCCTTGTCGCTCAAAAATATTGTAGAGAGTAGGGAAGGGTATTTTACACATTTGCTTTGTTATACTCAATTGGGTTTGGGAAATAATTATATTACTTAATTATGAACTAATAGACACATGAATGATGAGAATTGGTAATAATGACCCTTTAGCAACATGGTGCCTAGGGATCTAAGCAAGCCGGTTACGTGGAATGCGTTAAACTGTTTTGGCAGTTTTGCTTGCTTTAGATCTAAGGACCGGTTCGTGGAGCGACCATCCAGGATTTACTGTGCCACCACAGGGCCAAGTATGGGTGTGGCTTAGCTGACTAATTAGTGTTTTGCGAGTACTATATGGACCATTAAGGAAATCTTGGGAAAGGGGTAGTCGGATGGGTTTGTAGAGATTGGTGGGACTACCTTGAGATCCGAATGGCTCAAGAGGGGGCCTTTGGTTGGATGTGCTCAGTTGGAGACATCACCACCGGTGAAACCTCCGTAGAGTCTGAATATGCTAGTAATCACTTTGTAAAGGTTATTTTGTGATCTCTTGGCGACACACCATAGAAAGTGTGAGACGGCATGATTGAGATTCCATAGTCATCAAAAGGTGATGAAATCACGAACTTGTGGATAAAGTGGTACAACCTCTGCAGAGTGTGTTTAAAAACTATCATGATAGTTGTGCTCCTGGTTATGAGCAACCTGGACCCTCACATGATTAGAGTTTGGACTTTAACATGGTTTATTTGCTGGAATTGAACTAGGAATTGGTAATGGTTTATTAATAGGCTTTTGGTATATGGAATTGATGAAAATGAGACATATGAGCACTTATGAGTTGAATATGGATTATTAATGCTGGTATTGTTTATTTGAGTTCAAATTAATGTTATTTGGATTATTTTGGGAAGGATCACACTTAATGATGATATAATTTCATTTTCAACTGTTTTACGTGTACTTTTGTGCAATTAGCCCATTTTAATTATCATTCCTTCTTTAAGCTACATGTCAAACTTTCCCACACTTGTTGAGTACGACATGTGCTCACCCTTGCTATTCCCCTAAAAAATTTAGACGCAGGCAACAACGTGGAGTACCAGGTCTTTGAGGAGTTCTAGGCGTGCATGTTACTGTCAAGCTTGCATGTGGAGTTTGGAGTCATTAGTGTTTAGTGTTTTCCGCTGCAGTATTACTAGAGCTTGTATTCGAGACTTTTTGTTTTGTAATAAGGTACTGTTATTAGTGTTATTATTCGAGACATGGTTTAATTTGTTTATCATTTGTGAATCACTTGTGTATGTGTGTTAAACATTCTGGGCACACATATGCATTACGCGTGGTTCATATTCGGAACCGGATGTCACAAATTGGTATCAGAGCCGTGTTTGACCGTAAGATGCAAGCTTAGGTAGAATGGACATCATAAATCACTTAGGACTTCCTCCCTATTAAAAATTAGCTTGTTTTGCACTATTTGGCCTTCCACTAGCTATATAATGCGGAAAAATTTGTGTTGTGTTGCTGCTGCAATTTTTGCCACTTTTCCATCTTTTTGAGCAAATGCACATCCTCTCATCTTAATTGATGGCTGCTGCAATTTCAGAACTGATGTTTACGTTTTCCTCTAATATTCTCATGTTTTCTTATAGATGGCTGACACCAAAATGATAGCACACAAGAGAGCTCGTTTGCCACCCCCTGGAAGCAAGCTTAGGCATCACAAGGAGCTGCAAATGGAACCAGCCCAAGAGGAGGAAGAAGTGAGTTCTCCCGCAAAGGAAGTTGAGCATGAGCACTTCAACACGACGGAGGAAGACCCTGAGATGGTGGAATACTATGATGATGAGGAGGAAGAAGATTCGGAGATGGTGGAAATCTATGATAGTGAGGAAGAGGAAGGTGAAGCCCATGAGGAGAATGAAGATGAAGCCCAAGAAGAGGAGGAACCGCAGGAAGTGGATGTGCCCGCTAGACCAGAAGAAGTACCCGAAGCCCAAGGGAATGTATCACAACCTAGTGAAGCAAGAAAGGAGGACAAATTCCTAGTGTACCATTATGCCCAAGAATTCTGTTCTGACGGCACTGATGGAGGATTTGCAGCCAAGCAATTAAAGGAGTTCCTCGATCTATGCAAGATGAACCCGGAGTATTATGTCAAGAGGATTCCTCGCCATGGACATGAAGAATCGAGGGCTCAAGTTATTGTTCTTGCCAAAGATGAGGTGGTCACCCAACACTTTGCATCCACATGGAGATTCACTAGAGAGAAAGCTATTGATGATGTTGCTTGGGATGCACTTACTAGATTGTGCCACATCTACCGAGAGCAGGATGGAGGTACTAGTTTTGCACTACACCCGCAACGCAAGAAGGGAACAAGGGAAGTCTTAAGACTGCAATATGGAGCTCAAATCAGTTCTCGTGCCATTGGCAGATCTCAGGAAGTATTGGTAAATCTGGGAAATCACTATGCTGATGCCATGGAAGAGATCCATTACCTCCGTAAGAAGTTGTTCATCATGGAGAAGCAAGAGGAAGTCCGTGCCACCGTGGAGGTCAATGGTGTAGCAACCTCTCCAGGGCCTACATGGACGGCCAACTTAACTTGGTGTGCGCCCATGTATGCCTCGCTGCCACCGTCGCCTTCGCCACCTCACGGCCAGGACAACCACAGTTCACACAATTAATTCCAGGTCTCCTGTTTAGAAGTCAGAAAAGTGTTTAGATCGTTGGGTTGTGTTTAGTGTGGTGTGCTGAATTTTCTTGGTGTTTTCTTGAGTTTATGTGCTTGGTGCGAGTTGTGGGACGTCTAGCATTTTGTCCACATCCGCACGTAGTAGAGAGTCGTGGGATCCTTGTCCACATCCTCTATGAGGTTTTTAGTATTAATAAGAGAGTTGTTTAGTTATATATACCTTGATGCATATAGTTGGGGCGTTTCTTTCCAAATTCTAAATTCTTCCGTCTACTATTCTTTCACCAACAGACGTCGAGGACTCACAACCAAAGGACCGCCAATGGTGAGGAGGAGAACAATGAGGCACCCCAGAACAAGCAAGGACATGCACAGGGAGGTATCAACCTTGAGCAGTTGTTGGCTATGCAGAACCAGCTCACGAACACCATGATACAAACCATGGGACATCTGCCAGCTGGCAACAACAACCAGCCTCACATGACTCCACCACCACCACCCCACCACCCCACAACCAGTTGGGAGAGTTCATGAGGATCAGGCTGCCTACCTTTGCTCAATCCAATGATCCAATGGAAGCTAATTATTGACTTAAGTTTGTAGAGAAGAAACTTGCTATTTTCCAGTGCAATGATAGAGAAAAGGTTATTTTTGCTTCCCTTCAATTAGTTGGAGTTGTTGTAGACTCGTGGGAATCTCTTTCCAATGCCCATGAAAACACAGAGGGAATCACCTGGACTGAATTTAAGGAGAAGTTATGTTCCCACTATGTACCTGAGGGAGTTACAATACTGAGAAGACAAGAATTTAAAAACATCAGGCAAGGAAGGATGAGTGTGAGTGAATACCTCAATAAATTCACTCAACTATCAGCACTGATAGCAGGAAGAAATACATGTTCATAAGGGGTCTCAACAATGAAATTCAAGTTCAGTTGCTTAATGCTGACTATGCAAATTTCCAGAAGCTGGTTGACAAGGCCATTGTTGTTGAGAACAAGATTCGGGAGATGGAGCTAGATCACAAGAGGAAGACGCCATATCAGAGACAGCCACAAGGAAGCAATGTCCGTCCTCGATATGCACCGCCTGTTGCACCCTATTGCAACCCATCTGCTGTTGCATACCGCCCTGCTTATCCACCACGACCACAACAACCAACGCAGCAACGCCCGCCCGTGCAAGCACCTCGCTTACCTATGCAGCCTGCGCTATGCCCAAATATGCCTGCCTATGCTCAGAATCAGCCTCGCCCTAACTTTGTTGGCGCCACTGGTGGAAAGACTTGCTATGATTTTGGTAAAGCGAGACATTTTGCAAATCAATGCCCAAGATCAGGTCAAGGTAGTATGAACAATGCTCCAAGGAAGAATCCAAGGCCCAATGGAGGAGCAACTCAAGGCAACCGAGGACCACAAAATTTCACTCGTGGCAAGGTGAACCATGTATCTGCAGAAGAGGTTCAGCAAGCTGAAGATGTCATGATTGGTATGTTTCTCGCAAACTCCAACCCTACTACTATATTATTTGATTTTGGAGCATCACATTCATTCATCTCATCAAAGTATGTTGCAAAGCATACCATGCCCATATTATACCTAAAGTATACTTTGTTGGTTAAATCTCCTGGAGGAGAGATGAGGACTAATATAGTAGGTCCAAAAGTAAGTATTTCCATAAGGAGGGTAGATTTCCTTGCTAGCCTTATAGTCATGAATTCGCTAGGCTTGGACATCATACTCGGAATGGATTGGATAAGGAAGCATAGCGGAGTTATTCAGTGTGCTACTCGGACACTGCAATTGACAAATGAAGAAGGGGTCAATATAGAATTCAAGGCAGTTCAACCAACAACTGAGAAGGCAATGGTAAATCATGCAGAAGGAGTAACCTTGGAGAAAATGCTAGTTGTTCATGAGTATCCAGACGTGTTTCCTAAAGAATTGCCAAGTATGCCACCTGATCGTGACATCGATTTTGTCACTGATTTAATATCCAGAACTGCACCTATAGCAAAGAGGCCATATAGGATGCCTCCTAAGGAATTATCGGAGCTCAAGAAGCGGATTAAAGAGCAGTTAGATAAGGGTTTTATATGCCCAAGCTTGTCGCTATGGGAAGCCCCAGTGCTTTCTGTAGATAAGAAAAATGGATCTCAGTGAATGTGTGTGGATTACCAGTCTCTCAACGAGGCAACGATCAAGAATAAGTACACACTGCCCCACATAGAGGATCTGTCTGACCAGATGAAGGGGGCCAGAATATTCTCTAAGATTATCTTTGATCAGGGTATTTCCAAATGAAGATTAGACCGTCAGACATACCTAAAACGGCTTTCAGGACACGTTATGGATCCTATGAGTACACAGTCATGTCATTTGGATTGACTAATGCACCCGCATACTTCATGTATCTTATGAACAAGGTTTTCATGAAGTATTTGGATAAGTTTGTGGTAGTATTCATAAATGACATCATGATCTACTTGAAAAGTGAAGAGGAGTATGAAGAGCATTTAAGGCTAACGTTGCAGAAATTGCGAGAGCACTAGTTGTACGCCAAGTTCAACAAGTGCCAATTCTGGTTGAGGGAGATATCATTCTTAGGCCACGTCATCTCTGTAGGAGGAGTGTCAGTTGACCCAGGAAAGGTTAGAGAGGTGCTAAGGTGGGAATTGCCACAGGATGTGAAAGGAAATCTGGAGTTTTCTTGGAATGGTTGGATACCATCGTCGGTTCATCAAGGACTTTTCCAAGATAGCAAAGCCCATGACTGAAATGTTAATGAAGGAGAAACCTTTCAAATGGACTCAAGCTTGTCAAGACAGTTTTGAGGAGCTAAAGAAGAGGTTAACAACAACACCTATGTTGGTATTGCCAGATGTGAGCAAGAGCTTTAATATTTATCGCGATGCTTCAAGGCAAGTATTTGGTTGTGTGTTGATGCAAGAAGGCCGAGTAGTAGCTTATGCATCCAGGCAATTGAAGAGACATGAGCAGAATTATCCTATGCATGGTCTCAAACTTGCAACCGTAGTGCATGCATTGAAGATTTGAGGACATTATGTTCCTGGCCATAAATGTGAGATTTATACAGATCATAAGAGTCTCAAGTACATATTCACACAAACAGGTCTGAATTTGAGGCAGCGACGATGGATGGAACTCATTAACAATTATGATGTAGGAATCAATTATCATCTAGGAAAAGCCAACGTAGTGGCTGATGCTTTGAATTGAAAGGGAGCAAGCCACCAACTCACCATTAGGGAGTTGCCATCCGAGCTATCCAAGGAGTTTGAACGGTTGAATCTTTGATTCGTGAATGAGATGGGAGCATTGGAAGTGAATCCAACCCTAGAGCAAGAGATAAGAGAAGGTCATACCAAGGATAAGGAAATCAATGAAAGGACCCAAGAAGGGAGAGAATTCAGATTTGATGAGGATGACCATGGTACTTTATGGCTTGGGAAACAGATTGTTGTGCCTAATGGGAAGCATCTTCGATAGTTGATATTAAAGGAGGCACATGACTCACTTTACTCCATCCATCCCGATTGTACAAATATGTACAAGGACCTGAAGACACACTATTGGTGGGATGGTATGAACAAGGACATAGTTGAATATGTCGCACTATGTGATGTGTGTCGACGAGTAAAAGCTGAACACCAAAGGCATGCTGGATTTTTGCAGCCATTGAAGATTCCGGAATGGAAGTGTGAAGAGGTTGGTATGGATTCTATAGTTGGCTTACCTCGCACTTAAGCAGGTTATGATTCAATAAGGGTTATTGTGGATCAATTGACGAAATCAGCGCATTTCTTTCCTGTCAAGACTACCTATAGCGGAGCGAAGTTGGCAGAATTGTATATGGGGAGAATAGTGTGCCTACACGGGGTACTAAAGAAAATAGTGTCCGATAGAGGTTCTTAGTTTACCTCGAGGTTCTAGCAGAAGCTGCACGAGTCTATGAGAACTCAGTTGAATTTCAGTTCGGCGTATCACCCTCAGATGGACAGACAGACTGAAAGAACAAATCAGATTCTGGAGGACATGCTAAGGGCTTGTGCGCGGAAGTATGGAGGAAGTTTGGACAAAAGTATGTTGTATGCTGAATTTTCCTGCAACAATAGTTACCAAGCAAGCTTGAAGTTGTCACCATATGAAGCATTGTATGCGAGAAGGTGTAGAACACCCTTGTTTTGGAATGCGACTAGGGAGACTCAAGTATTTAGACCTGATGTAATACAAGAAGCCGAGAAGCAAATTCATACAATTCGCGAAAATTTGAGAGCTGCTTAGTCGAGACAAAAGGGTTATGCGGATAATAGACGAAGAAGCCTGTCTTTTGAGGTGGGAGACTTCATATATCTCAAAGTGTCACCCATGCGGGGTCATAAGCGATTTAATGTCAAACGCAAGTTGGCACCTCGCTATATTGGACCATTCAAATTTTTGGGCAAACGGGGAGAAGTAGCCTATAAGTTGGAAATGCCAGCACATCTCTCCGATGTCCATGATGTGTTTCATGTTTCTCAGCTCAAGGAGTGCTTGAGGGTTCCGGAAGAGCAGGTACCGATGGAAGAATTGGAGCTTGAGAAATATTTGACCTATGCTGAATAACCTATCAAAATTTTAGACACCAAGGAAATGGTCACCAGGAACAAGGTGATTAGCGGAAGCAACTTGGGAGTGAGAAGATGATCTCAAGGAGGAATTTCTCTATCTCTTTCCTTGGTAGGTTTGTAACACGCTCATTTTATGCATAATGCATTGCATACATCCTCATACATGTTTAAAATAAAGCAACCTTAAAAGGGATAAGATTTAAAATGAATTTAGGTCTAATAAAAAAATTTAAGCCTGTTAGGGTACGGACTTGTCCGGCCTCCAACCTGGACTAGTCCGATATTCTCCATCTGTTTCAAAATATTTAGTTTCTTCAAAACACGTACTTGTCCGGCACATTGCACGGACTAGTCCAAATTGAGCTTCTGATGTTTTTTCGGACTTGTCCGATGTCCGAGGGGACTAGTCCGATCTTGTCCAATTTTCAGTTTGGATCAGCTTTTTCTGGCCACCCCGAACTTCTCCGGCCCCCATACCAGACTTGTCCAAAATAGTCTTTGTTCCAAATCATACTTGTCCTGTTCTATTGCGAACTAGTCCGGCCTGTAGAATTCAACTCGAACTCTATTTTTCTTCCATGATAGGTTATTGGGTAATTGCCTTAATTGGGCCCAAGGACTTTGTGCCCAACCTCAGAGGAGCCCAAGTGGACCCTACCTCGGTCCCTACTCATCCCCTACTGAAATCCACTTGGAATTCACACCGAAACCCTACCTCTCCACCCCTATATAAGCAACCCAATACCCCACACCTCTCCATCACCATTGAAAACCCTTGCTGCCACCTTTTGCCTTGCACCAACGTCAAGAAGTCCAGAAGCAAGGAGGAGCAGGAGGAGAAGAGGGAGAAGGACCAATCAAGATCGATCTTTATCAACTTTTCAACAATTGACGTTCTTCATCACTAAATCTTCATCAACTCATCTCCATTAACCCTAGATCATCAAGATTCAAGTTTCACACCCAATTTTTGATCTTTGGATCTCTAAATACTTGGTACACCCTCCACATCCACTTTTCCACGTGAAATTAAACCCAAATCCTTGTTGATCAGAAAACCCTAATTTGCAGTTCTGATAAAGGCGGACTAATCCGGGCTTGTCCAACCTATGAATCTGTATTGTGCTGAACTGAATCCAAATCGACTCAAATCAATTCCAAACTTGTTCAAACTTGTCATAATCTATTGTAACTAGTTAGTAAACATTAACATCAACTCATTAACAAGTTTACCTCACAATTTCATTAATTATGCGTATCATGGCCTATTGAGTATTATATGAGCATTTATTGATTGTAATGTTTGTTTTGCATGTTCATCGCGCGGAATAGAAGGTCTCGCTGTAGAGAGTGCTTTTGAGGACCTGCACAATTAGAACTTTGAAGCCTTCGATCTAAACCAAGCTCAAGAGCAAGGCGAGTGTCCTTGCTCATTTTGATCCAGGTTTTTAAATGTTTTGTTTGCAAAATTGCATGCTTGTGTCAATTTGATGGGAAAACCCAAATGTATGAGTGTACTAGTTTTGTATGACCACACTTGTCGCTTGAACATATTGTAGAGAGTCAAGAAGGGCATTTTACACTTTTGCTTTACTACAATCAATTGGGTTTGGGAAATAAACATATTACTTAATTGTGAACCAATGGACACATGAATGATGAGAATTGATAATAATGACCCTTTAGCAACATAGTGCCTAGGGATCTAAGCAAGCCAGTTACGTGGAATGGGTTGGACTTTTTGGCGGTTTTGCTTGCTTTAGATCTAAGGACCAGCTCGTGGAGCGACCATCCAGGATTTACAGTGCCACCACAGGGCCAAGTATGGGTGCGTCTTAGCTGACTAATTAATGTTTTGCCAGTACTATTTTGACCATTAAGGAAAGCTTAGGGAAGGGGTAGTCGGATGGGTTTGTAGAGATTGGTGGGACTATCCTGAGATCCAAATAGCTCAAGAGGGGGCCCTTGGTTGGATGTGCTCAGTTGGAGACAACACCACCAGTGAAACCTCAGTGGAGTCTAAATATGCTAGTAATCACTTTGTAAAGGCTAATTTGTGATCTCTTGACCACACACCAAAGAAAGTGTAAGATGGCATAATTGAGATTCCATAGTCATTGAAAGGTGATGAAATCACGAACTTGTGGGTAAAGTGGTACAACCTCTGCAGAGTGTGTTTAAAAACTATCATGATAGTTGTGCTCCCGGTTATGAGCAACCTAGAACCTCACATGATTAGAGTTTGGACTTGGTAATGGTTTATTAATTGGCTTTGGTATATGTAATTGATGAAAATGAGACATATGAGTAGTTATGGGTTGAATATGGATTATTAATGTTGGTATTGGTTATTTAAGTTGAAATTAATGTTATTTGAGTTGTTTTGGGAAGGACCACACTTAATGATGATATAATTGCATTTTCAACTGTTTTACGTGTACTTTTGTGCAATTAGCCCATTTTAATTGTTATTTCTTGTTTAAGCTACATGTCAAACTTTCCCACACTTGTTGAGTACGACATGTGCTCACCCTTGCTATTCCCCCAACAAATTAAGGCGCAGGCGACAACATGGAGTACCAGAATGTCTTTGAGGAGTTCTAGCCATGCGTGTTACCATCAAGCTTGCCTGTGGAGTTTGGAGTCATTAGTGTTTAGTGTTTTCTGCTGCAGTATTACTAGAGCTTGTATTCGAGGCTATTTGGTTTGTAATAAGTTACTATTATTAGTGTCTTTATTCAAGACATGGTTTAATCTTTTTATCTTTTGTGAATCACTTGTGTATGTGTGTTAAACATCTGGGCACACATATGCATTACGCTTGGTTCATTTTTGAAACAGGATGTCACATTACGTGTATAGCATAAAATAGTCTTCTAACTTCATATGTTGCAAAAAACAAGCTGATGTCCATGAAGATTTGCGACAACTGTCCTACCAATCCATTAAAATTTAAAGTTATGGTCGATACGACATCAAAAGGTTCCAATTTCGTCAACTCAATTTGAAGCTCAATGTCCTTTCAGGGCAACATGGAACATTGGAGTTGTGATGAGGTCAGTTGACGCCGAAGGACGTGAAACTAATTATTATGGGATCATTTCAAAAATCCTTGAATTCGGTTTTGCGGGGAATAAGGTCCTTAAAGTAGTCTTCTTTGACTGCGATTGGTTTGATCATAACCATGGAACTCAACAAATTTGGCATGATAGAAGTAAAACACAAGGACTGGCTACAAGGCTGCGACATCTTCGTCCTTGCACACCAAGTCGAGCAAGTGTATTATCTACATTATCCATGTGAAAAGCTTAAAGTTTGGTGGGTTGTACACAAGGTGAATCCTTGTGAGCGGTTATGTACATCAGACAATGTTGGATACCTTGATGATGAGGTTGATGTTGTTTACCAAGAACAAGAGTTGCCGGACTCTTTTGCCGTCGAGCCTGTTTAGGACTCAATGACTTAGTTGGAGATGCAGAAGATGTAGAGACTCCTAGGATACGAAAATGAAAATGGGCAACTATAACGATAGAAGAACGATGGTCCGGTTTACGGACTGAGTACATGATCATGATGCTGATAAATTTTGAAATTGAGTACAAGTAACATTTCCTTAATCTCTTCTTTCCTCTTCTATACTTTCCATTACATTCATTAGCAAATTTCCTTTATACAGGATCTCGTCGAGCAGGAGCAGACGACGGGGGCACAGGCACAGAGCTTTGTGCCACTGAGAGCCATGATATGAGACGAGGTCTTCCAGGGCAGTCAGCTTAGCAGAGGTAGATGGGCTTAGTTGGTGAGCCATCTACCGGAGTCGTCACGCGGACCTATACAACGGTCATGATAGGTAAAGAACATTTAATTACATAAATTATATAAGTAATTCTTTATTCTATAATATGAATCTTTAAAATTATTAGGACGACTCTACGTTCGAGGACTCAGAGGCTAGGATGCCTCCTTCGTCGGTGCCTGCTTTGGAGCCTCCTTCTTTGGTGCCTCCTTGTGTTGGAGCTAGTGCAGTCGGGTGACCCCACTTCTGGGTCACCTGATGGGGAGCTGGCTCCACAGCGGCGGACTAGGAGGGGCCACTACGTGGCTCCCCTTGCGTCTCCTACAAACCAAGACGATCGGATCATTATTCGTTCGATTGGCGATAGGTAAGTAAATCTTTAATAATTCAATTTAGATGTTTTTAGGATTATATATATACTAATTGAGAATCATGTATCAGGTCTTGAGAGGATTGTTCGTTCACGGGTCAGAGACACCACCAGCAAGTGAACGGTGTCTTGGGCCGTCTAGTCCGTTTGCACTACCCTGGTGTAGTGAACGGACACGCTGCCACGTCTTGAGATGATTACGCTATGGCCCAAGACCTTGCTCACGGCAACCACCAGTAAGTTGTGTGGCACGACATCATGGTAAGTATGATTAATATTTGTATAATAAAAATTTATTATAAGTTAAATACATTTACTTGTATATTTGTTCTTTCGGGCACGGTATTGTTTGGAGAACGAGGCCGAGCAGATGGATCACACTCGTATCGTGTTTCATAACTGCGCCAGGAAGCTCGTGACGCAGTCACAATTTACATCTCGCGGTCAAGCTACGGAGGCGTACTTCAAGTTGCATCCGATAGAGGGTCAGCCGGGAAAGTATAGGGAAGCGGCCGACAAGTACTTGACGGAGGCGCAGTACGCGGAGGTAAAGTGTTTATTTTACTTTGCTTCATTATCTGATTGTGATCAATGTTTTCATTTAATAATAAATGTGTGCATGTCGGTGTAGCGTGGCTTGATAGTCGTCCGGACGCGTATTGTGCCTTTTGTGCTCGTTGGGGGAGCCAGGGCTTCCAGGGCATGTCTAAAACCCTGTCGCGAGAGGAGAGGGACGAACGGAAAACACTGTTTGGATGGGGACGGCTACATACGTCTCGCTAAACAGATGGTCAGTGTGACTTGAATTCTATTTAAGTAATTTTATAATCTTTCATTGTGCTAACATGTATCGGTAGGAGCACGAGAGCGGTCAGGAGCCGGCACCTATCGATGTGTGGAAGAGGGGTCACTTGGGAAGTGGCTCGTCACAGCCTGACCAATTGTCTTATCAGACGGCGACTTAGACAATGGGGTAGTTATTTTGTTAACTTAATTGAATTCTCTTTAATATTTTCGATGATGTTATTGTTTTGTATCTCCAGGCAAAGTACGGAAATGAGGCGCAGAGGATTCAACACAACGAGTACGATTGGCAGAGCGCGCCAATCGTCCCCGAAGCCGCGTATGCAATCAGTGGCGGGAAATTTCACGGATGGTGAGTTTTGTTATTTTTTATTTATTGTCACAAACTTTGAGATACAAAAAATTAATAATCTTACTTTGTTGTGCAGATTAGACATCTTTGATCGAGTGGTTGACTCAAGGCAGGCGTGGGCTTCCTCGAGAGCCTCTTCATCGCAGCAGGGCGGGTCCAGCGGCAGCCCTACGGGCCGAGATCTGGAGCTCTAGAGTGTTCAGGAGGAGCTCCAGAGGACGCAAGAAGTGCTCAGGGCTAGGGACGAGGTGCTCAGGGCTAGAGACGAGATGCAGGCAGCGGCACTTAAGGCTAGGGACGAGTATCAAAACTCGTACATGCTACAGTGGCAAGCTGCCATGCAGATAAGTTTTGAATGTTGTACTTAACATTTTTAATATATAAATGACATGTATAATGATTTGCTTTGTATTTGCAGGCTATGAGCACAGGACAGCAGGCTATCTTTCTGCAGTGGGCGTCGCCATCGATGGAGCTGCCATGGGTGCCGACAACAGGAGCACTAGTACAAAATTATTCAAAATGACTGGAACTAGTTAAACTTGTTCAAATTTAGTAAAATATGCGTTTTTATACTTATAACTTGTCTAACAATACTTGCACATCACAGGGATCAGGGACAGAGCCTCAAACTCCCTCGCCCTAGATTTTGACGCTTGGACGACTGCAGAAGGATGACTTTGCGAACTTCGGTGGCAGCGGATGGGGTAGCGTGTGATAGTCAAGTCAGCCAATTTTTACCCCTTAGCGTCATACTTGTGATATGTTAATGCATTTTTCGTATAATCTAGAAATGTTGAGTTATGTTGTTTCAATATGTCCATAGTTTGTTCAAGAAGTATTAGATAGCCTAATGGTTGAATAATTAAATCAAAAGCTTTGAATGAACATGTACAATGAGTCTTATGTTGTTTCTGACTTACAGATTTTGATTTAGAGGATGTGAAGTTATTTCTAACTGTGAATGATCTAAATGTGATCTAACTATGATCTAACTCAGAATGATCAATAGCTTGTCTAACGTTGATCTAACTATGAATGATCAATAGCTTGTTTCTAACATTATGTACCTGTTTACTTAGAGTATGTGAAGTTATGAATAGAAAATATATTTACTTTTTTGTTGTACTCTTACAGGATGGCAATGTTCGAGGGGATATGAGCAGCAGCAGCACTCCAAGGAGATGATGATGGTTCTATGCAATATTTGGCAATCCCGTTCGTATCTTGGTTATTTGTCTTTGGGGTTTGAGCTTCCCAAACTCGTAAAGTGTTTAGTGTGGCGTTTGTATAGTGTTTTGCAATGCTTATTGTGATATATATGTTTGTGTCATGTCTGTTTTTATATGCCTGTGTGAGCTGGCCATCGAGCGAGGGCTGGCCTCAAAGCCAGAGCAGAGTTTTCTATTTTTTTTAAAAAAATTGCAAACCTTATAGACGGCGGTGCTTTTCTTATTGTCATCTATAAGAGTCCTAATAGACGACGGTTCCGTCTGGCTGTCGTCTATAAGAGTTCGTATAGACGACAGTTTCTCGTCTACCATCATCTATAGGGACACTTATAGACGACAGTTTCTCGCATGCCTTCATCTATAAGGACTCTTATAGACGATGGTTCGGGCGACCGTCGTCAATAAGGCTCCCCTACTGTCACGTGGATGGAGTTAACTTATTGATGACAGCTAAATTTGGCTGTCGTGAATTAGTTTATAGGTGACGGTAGCTGCTGTCTATAATCTTACAGATGACAAATAATCATAGACGGTCAGAAACTGTCGTCTATAAGCTATATACGACGGTATTGTCCTTATAGACAACGGTTTCTTGCCGTTGTCTATTATTATGAAAAGGAAGCTTCAATAATTTCTTGAACTCAAGCAAGGCGGGAGGAGTGCTCGTGAGTACTCCAAAGCTTTCAACCACCTGGCACAGTACGCGCCGGATCATGTGAATACCGAAGAGAAGAAACGGTACTGCTTCTATTGAGGTTTAAATGCTAAAATGAAGGACAAGCTCGCTTTGTTCAATCGCAGCACATTCAACGAATTGGTCAACACGGTGATTGTGAAAGAGGATGCGCGAGCAAGTGACCGAGAAGAAGAGGAGTGCCCCGTAGGGCAGCAGTGTAGGAGCTCCACAAAAGTACCGAATGGTGTACCGATCACCGTCCGGTCAAAGGTGGCAGCCACCGGCTCGACTGCCAATATTCCGTGGCCGCCCGTTCAATGCACCAAGCTTCCGACCACCCCTGCCACAACAGCAGCAGCAGCAACAGAGGATGATACCACCCCACAGCAGCAGCATGCACCGGGTTTCCGTCCTCCGGCTTATGGTGGTCCGACCCAATACATGTGCTACAACTGTGGACTTGTTGGACACCTCTCCTACAACTGTCCGAACAAACAAACCAGCGGACAACCATCGTAGCAGGGTTCTAATCAAACCCACCACCAGCCATGGAAACCAAATCCCAAACCCGGCAACGTCCCCCGCATCGCCATTGAGGACATACCGGAAGGCGAACCCGTACTCACGGGTACGTTCACTCGCATCGATCACCCCCATTATCATACTTTTTGATTCCGGTGCCACCCACAATTTCATTAGTAATTCATATGTTGTCAAGCACCAACTACAATATTTCCTAGTGAATATCCATACATGATTTGTTCACCGGGTGGGAAAATATCAGCTGATAGTATGATTCCTAAAGCACCACTGTGCATGGGTGCAAAAATATATCCAACCACTCTCATTATCTTAGATGGCCAAAAGATCGATTCCATATAAGATATGTCGTGGTTACATTACCACGGTGCTGTTTGATATCGTTCCTCGAACCGTTCATTTGGATTCTCCACTACACAGTCCACATTCTCTCATTCTTGATCGACCCGTTCAAGAAATTGCAGCAGTGTACCACTCTGAATCCATTAAGTTGGAATATATTCCGGTGGTCTGCGAATATCCCGATGATCTATCGGGCATGCCACCCGAACGTGACGTTGAGTTCAAGATTGAACTTGCGCCAGGAACCACACTGATCTCTCGACGACCTTATCGAATGGCGCCCAATGAGCTAGCCGAATTAAAGGAACATCTAAAGGACCTTCTGGAAAAAGGTTTCATTCGCCCAAGCTCCTCACCTTGGGGCTGCTCTGCGCTGTTCGTTAAGAAGAAGGATGAAACGTTACGGTTATGTGTGGACTATCGTCCGCTAAATGCCGTGACTATCAAGAACAAGTATCCACTACCACGCATCAACATTCTCTTTGATCAATTAGTGGGTGCTAAGGTATTCTCCAAGATGGATCTTTGGTCCGGATATAATCAAATCAAGAAATATACCAAATACGACATTCTGGACGCTATATGGACTATATGAATATCTCGTCATGTCATTTGGTCTCACCAACGCTCCGGCCCACTTTATGTATCTTATGAACTCGGTGTTCATGCCGGAGTTGGACAAGTTCGTCGTGGTCTTCATCGACAACATCTTGGTTTATTCCAAATCAGAGGAAGAACACGCCGAACACTTGCATATCGTGCTTCAACGATTGCGAGACCATAAGCTCTATGCAAAATTCAGCAAGTGTGAATTTTGGGTCAGTCAAGTGCCGTTCTTGGGACACATTGTTTCAGCTGAGGGCATTGCTGTGGACCCAAGTAAAATTGTTCAAGTGATGAAATGGCAATCTCCTAAATCCATACATGAAGTCCGAAGCTTCCTGGGTTTAGCTGGTTATTATCGGAGGTTCATTCCGAGCTTCTCAAAAATTGCTAAACCTATGACAGAGCTGTTGAAGAAAGGTACCAAATATATTTGGAGTGAAGAATGTGAGAAGGTGTTTTAAATTTTGGTGAAGCATCTCACAACAGCTCTGGTTTTAGCTCAAACAGATACGGTGAAACCATTCGATATTTATTGTGATGCATCCGGCATCGGACTTGGCTGTGTTCTTATGCAAGAAGGATGTGTGATCGCATATGGATCACGGCAGCTGTGCAACCATGAACAACATTATCCTACTCACGACTTGGAGCTTGCTGCCATGGTGCTAGCTCTAAAAATGTGGAGGCATTATCTGCTTGGAAATCTTGTTCACCTCTACACCGACCACAAAATTTTGAAATATATATTCACTCAAAAGTAGCTGAATATGGGGCAGCGAAGGTTGTTAGAATTAATCAAGGATTATGAAATTGAGATTCATTATCATCCCGAAAAGGCTAATGTGGTTGCTGATGCGCTTAGCCTCAAGTATCATGTCAATAACTTGAACATCACACCTATGGACGAGGATGAACCGAGTTTATACTTGGTTCCATATGGAGCTTTATACAATCTTGCTCTCATTCCCACAATTCGAGACGAGATAATTGAAGCTCAAAAGAAGGACAAGGGTATGTCTCACATACTCAAGAGAATGGACAGCAATGAGATGAAGTGCTTTTGGAGAGATGAGCATGGTGCTCTATGCTTCAAAAGTCAAAACGTAGTGCCATGTGATATGAACCTTCCGAAGAAAATCATGGACAAAGCTCAATTGTCCAAATATTCCATTCATCCAGGCAGCAATAAAATGTATCAAGACTTGAAGACTAAGTTTTGGTGGACACGGATGAAGCATGAAATTGCTAAGTATGTATCCGAGTGTGATACGTGTCAGTGGGTGAAGGCCGGCCATATGAAGAAAGCGGGACAACTGCAACCGCTGAATATTCCGGCATGGAAATGGGAAGACGTGAGTATGGATTTCATCGTTGGATTACCGCTCACATTCCGGAAGCATGATTCGATTTGGGTGATAGTCGACCGACTAACCAAATTAGCACACTTCATTCCGGTAAATGTTGGATTCAATGCCAAGAAGTATGCGGAGTTGTACATATCAAGAATCATGTGTCTACACGGAATTCCTTGCACGATTATTTCAAATCGAGGCTCACTATTCGTTGCTCGTTTTTGGGAGCAGCTGTGTGCCTCATTGGGTACTAAACTGATTAGAAGCTCCGCATATCACCCGTAGACCGATGGACAAACCGAGTGGGTGAATCAAGTACTTGAAGACATGTTACGCGCATGAGCCATCCACCATGGTAAAAATTGGGATGATCATTTACCGTTGGTGGAATTCTCGCACAACAATGGTTATCAAGAGAGTATCAAGATGGCACCATACAAAGCCTCAATGGTCGGAAATGCCGCACACTACTGAATTGGTGCGAGTCCGGCAAAAGAGTGACATTCGAGATTGATCTAGTCAACGAAGCCGAAGAACAAGTTCAAATATTTAAGGAAATCTGAGAGCGGCTCAGTCTCGACAAAAGAATTATGTTGACAAGCGGCGTTGCCCGCTGCACTTCGATATTGGGGATCGTGTATACCTCTGCGTGTCTCCGATGAAAAGAATTCACCGGTTCAGAGTAAAAGGAAAGGTAGCTCCCCGGTTTATCGGTTCGTTTGCTATCACAGAGAAGTGCGGACTTGTGGCTTATAGATTGGAATTGCTGGCATCGCTCGCTGGTATACATGACATTTTCCACATATCTCAGCTTCAGACAAGTTTATAGCTGCAGTCCACACGAATGAAATCGGCGAGTTGCAACCGGATCTCACCTACAATGAACATCCAGTTCAGATTCTTGACGAGAAGACTTGAGCCACGCGGAACCACACGCTGTGGTTCTATAAATTCATATGGAGCAACCATACCGTGGATGAAGCGACATGGGAAACTGAACAATATATCCGCTCCAACTATCCGGATTTCTTATCATCTCATATCCGGTAATTTCTCACTTAGTTCCGTCTCTTCTTTGTAATGTCGGGACGAGATTACTTTAAGGGGGGGGGGGTGTAAAAGCCCCAAAGTTCATAGTATAAAAGTATGTTAGGAGAAATAAAATCAAGCATGAATAGGGAAATCAAAATGGCAATTAAGAAATCAAATCATTTCATACCTATTGGAGGGAACTCAAAAATTCAAATAAAGCTCCGGTTCAAACTACGTCAAAATAAAAATCCGAGTTCACCACTAGGTTCCAAATATTCCAAATAGCCTTCATGCCAAATTTCAGAATTTTTGAAGACAGTTTACTAATTAATTCAATTAAGACATTGAATTCCACTAAAATTCGAATTCAAGTTTGAATTCGTATAAAACTTAGTCAAATCTAGTTATCAATTTCAGATTCCAATTCTGCCAATTTGATTTAGTATATAAGCAAAGATCCAGGAATTTTTTGACTGAATTAGGTGGTAGAATATACTGTCTAGTGAAGATGGGGATGTAAGACCATGGGACCCACCTGTCATTGACTTACTTCTCCTCCTCTATTCTCTGTTTTTCTCCACCGTGTGACACCTCTCAACATGCAAGTCCCACCAGAAGCCTGTGTGCTTGATTCCTCTCTTGCTCATGAAGCTACTCCCGCTGCTAAATCAAATATCCGAAAGACTTCATACAGTTCTCCCCTGTACAGAGCAGAACCAACACAAGTTCTTGGTGTTGTTCTTTCCTCATCCTCTGTTTTTTTTTCAACCCTCGAAATCAAGTGCAGGCAGTCAGTTTGGATCATTCTTCTTCCTCTCTACTTCATCACAAACAACTTGTGCACCTGATTAACCAGTTTTCTTACCAGCTCAAGCTTTTCCGGAGTCCAGCAGGTGAAAACGCGGCTGCCCTTCTCTGTTCCGAGTTGTTGTCTTTTTGCTCAACCGCGGAACCCATGCAGCCATTTTCTGACCTCGATCCCTGAAGACAAAAGGTGCGCCAACACACCTAGTTTCTCCTCGCAAATTTTAAGCTTATGTCGTCCCTCCTAGCTCGAGTATTAGCAATTTTCCCTATGAGTTCATGGTATGAACTGAGCTAGGTCATCCTTTAAATTCCTTTTCCACGTGCATGTATTCATCGTGGCTGTGAGCTTTGTTGCTATATAGCTGCAGGTGCTTCACCTCGATGAATAACAATCGAATTTCATCGAGTAACCGCGCTGAAATCTCGATTTTCCTGGCCGGCGATGAAAGGCGGCTCGGTCCTCCGTGACGGCAGTGTTTCCCTCCTTTTCATCGAGTTTTTGAGCTATAATTGTGTTCCACAAGTCAAGGAAAAACTATAGGTTGATTTCCCGTGCAAAATAATGCACCATATCGAACTCTACTCTCTGGCTGCCAATCGCTGCCGGGAGCTGCACCATCGTGTTCCCCATAGAAAGTTAGGTAGTGGCAGCAAAATTCAAGGGCCAAAGTGTCCTGGAGCGTATGGTGGCGAGCCGCCTCCGTAGGGTGCCGCCTCAGCGCTGTAGGGCGTGAGGTAGAAGAAGGTCGGGCGGGGCTCGCTTGTCAGCCAAAGGTGCGCCAGCCCGGATCTGATGTGGCAATGGTATTCAGTTTGGCTACAGACCAGAGCCGTTTGGCCCTGTGTGGCACCAAGCCTATTGGCTGTTTTGAAGCCCGTTGGCCAATTGAATAATTCAAACTTTCCAATTGAAATTTAACTCCATATTTTGCTCCAACTTTGAAAATAAATATCTCCTAGGATTCTTATCCAAAAATTCCCAAATAAAATTTGTTGGAACCATGATGATCTATAATTTCAATTGGTGCACTTAAATCTGTAGGAAAATCCATAATTTATCCAGAGCACCCATGAGAGCAGTGTAGAAGTTTAAGTCCTCGATATGTCCTTGCTATGCTTACTGTTATAGTTGCTTCATTAGAATTCGAGTAGTTGGAATCTACTCGCGAGTTTGGGAATTGGGTTCACACGGGATTGGTCGAGTGCGAGATTCACCATTTGGTTAAATATGATACCAGGCATGGAGTAAGAGCAGAAGGACATAGGGGAATGTGAGCTGTAGTTATGCCTGTGTCGGTCAAGGACTGATTCGTGTGCGTCCTTGTTGAGCAAGATTGAATGTACCGAAGGCATATTGGATATATGGGACCTAGTAAATTGATGTAACTTGTCCATCTTAGCGTCGAGGCATAACCCACCACCTTATAGGTGCAGGTTGAGAGCAGCAAGGTATAAACCTGCCAGCGGGTACATCGTACTCCGTGTGAGGCCTCCTGCTCGTAGCGGTGGGACCGCTTCGATGTGTAGGTAGCAGGTGAAAGGTTGCCACATACAACATTAGTGGAGTCTGCCTTCGCAGTTCTGAGTGTGGGTGTATGTCTCATGCTATTCGGGTATCCCTGTAGGTGTATATCAATTCTAGTCATCATCCCTCGAGGTTATTGAGTACCGCTTGTTCACTGAGTCATGATGTAGTTAATTATTGTAGTTGGAATATTAAGAAATCATGCTTTATGAAATATTTTGTATTGATACTTGTGTTTCTGTAGAACAGATTGCTCACTAAATTTCGGATTCTTGAAGCCTTGATCTGCTGCTAAAATTGAAAATGAGGATGAAGAATTAGGAGTCTTTTATTGCAAATTGTTGTTCTATATTATATATATCCTGCATATAGAGTTTCATGTTTAGTGGAGACGGTTAAGTCTTGCTGAGCCTTCGTGCTCACGGATGCTATTTTGTGTTTTGCTACAGATGATGACGTATATGATGAAGGGTTTAACGGTTAGGCGTTATCCCCGTCAGGGTACACGGCCGAGTGGGAACTCTGCACACCGCCGTGAGTTTCACTTGTGTGCTGATAGTGTGATTTCGTTCGCACGCTGAATGGAATGACTTTTGCATAGCTTAGGCTTAAGTATCGAGAGCTATGAACTTATCTTCTGCTGTAGTGTATTTTAATGTATATTATTTATAAAAGACAAAGCTTCTATAACACTATGTTGTATTATGTAATATGATGTACCTTTTTCTGTGTATTGTTGGGTGCCGCATCGCACGGCACCACCCAATTCCGGTTCCTGGAATGTCGGGACCCCAGTCCCCACATCGACTAAATAAAAGTCAATAAAGTCAGCTCTTGATCTTCAGAATGAATCTCCTCATCAACTCTCATCTTCAAGTACTCCTACTACTACTCAATAATAAACTCGTCGAAGCAAGTCCACCTGGGTTCCCGCCTCCTCCGTAGGTGCTCCTTGTCAATCTTCATCATCGGTTGAGCTATCGATTTGAAAATGCACATGTAAGGATTATGAGTAAGAAGGAAAGAACACTACATGAACCTTGAAAGAAAACTAACACTAGGTACAGGGACCAAACAATGGTCTAAGCTGGTTCCTCACAAAGATTAAGCTCGATTTCAATTGGGTCTATGCAAATAGTTGTAAAGCATTGGTACAACCTACATAATATGAGCACCATCAAAGACAACTCATGATCAAATCATATATAGGGACTTAGATCAGGTTTTCTGTTGGCCTCAACCTGATGGAAATGGAGTTAATAAAGTTGAATTGGGAGGCATGGAATTAAGAATTTCAACATGGCATTCATATGAGCATATAGTTTAGCAAGGAGAAAACTATATGGTTCTTAAGAGAGAAACTAACCTGCTGTACAAAGACTACAGAGTGGATTCTTACAGTAGTCAAGTTCTGGTGGGAAGGATTGATTCCACAAAGTTGATTTGACAGAATAGCGAACATGAATTTCAAATAGGACATTCATGTAGTGGAGAAACCACATGAGATGATTCTGTTGAAGATCAATCCTAATGAATCTGGGAATTTTTTAGTGGTCCACGGATGTCCGATGGAAGGTGTTAGCAAAGTTTCATACTTTGCAAAGAAATGAAGTGGTCTCTAAAATTCGAACAAGGTTTTGGTTTTACTGAATTTTGATCCTAAATCTGGAGCTATATCATGGGAAAAAGTGAGTTTTCTGTTTATAGGAGGTCATGTGGATTCCAAAAAATTAGTTTCATAATTTTCTAAGCATTCTACAGAGACATATTGATTTTTGAAGTTTGGACAATTTTCTAAAAATGTTTCTGGACATTTTAGAATTTTTCAGGTACATACAGGTTGGGAATTCAATTTAACCTAGCAACTGAAGTCAAATGAGTCTGAAATGTCTAATGGAGTCCAGTGGAATTAAAAGGAAGTGTCTGGCAAAATTTGGGAAGTTTTTAATGAATTGATCATCAGGAATTAAATCCAAAGTCTTTTTGCTTCCTAGAATTATTGAGGCAACAATAAAGACTTTCATACTGATTCCAAGGCACCACTGAAAAGTAGAGATCATAAGGAGTCTAACCAAATTTATTTTGGAGTTCCTGTCCAAATATTCGAGGAGATATGAATTTTCTAAGTTTGATGAAATCTGAGATTATTTTTCAATAGGAAAATGATAAAATGGGGGCCGGGCCCACATGATTCAAATGGGCCAGTCGCAGGGAGGCCACACGGTGGTTTACAGCTTTTCACCTGCGGACACACTCAATCCCATGGCCAGAGAAAATCCTAGGCGTCGGTTTAATCCAATGACAGGTAGGCCCCTAACAGACACGGTGGCGGTGCCCAAGGTGGCGCGCGGCGGCACTAAACGGCAACCACCCGCCGGTGCAGGCGCTAGGGTGTGGCAGCTCTCTATACTTTCTGCCAAGGCCAAAATCTGCACGGGGAAATCAATGGAGGGCTCAACGTCGGCGATAGGTGACCGAAATAGGGAGTGCGACAGCAGCGGCGCCGGCTAGGGTTACGGCCATGTCAGCCCTAGCATCTAGTGCTCTATTTTTGTTGGAATTTCATTCAAGAGCTTCACTTTGACACAGGGAAGAAGGAATTGGATCAAGAACCTGACAAAAAGGACTGCAACACAGAGTTTCATGGTTGACCGAGCCATTTTTTCACCGCCGGCGAGAAAAATTGATGACCCGCACCATTCCATCATGGAATTCAATGGTTACTCTTCGAAGAGAAACGTCTGCATGAGTTGAAGGTAAAGTCTCACCGCCACGAGCTAAGCTCCAACATAAAAACTTGCTATGTTAGTTCATGGTATGGGGTAAGATTTTACCACCTTCTAGTAGACGTATGAGCGCACCTTTTTGCTTAGGGAAGCAGGGTGAGAAGATGATCGTAGCACTGTGTTGTCGAGGGAGCAGAGAGCGACAGATGCAAAATAGAGAACGGCGGCAAAGGTACAACTCTGGTTGTCGTCAGAGGAAGCATTGGTCAGAGAGGTTCGCGTAGGCATGAGGAGTAGCTGAGTGGGAAGAAAACTGCTAAACACAATGGGCTTCACTTGATTTTGCCCGGGAAAAGATAAACTCGTCGGTGTTTTCTTACGGAAGAGACAAAACAGAGAGAGAAAGTGTTCCACTTCAGCTAGGGTTTGGACAGGGGTGTAAAGATAAAATGACGCAAGCTACAGCTATTTAAGTGCTGGAATCAAGCAAAGAGGAAGAAGGCAAGCAGCTAGCTGCTAGCACTTGCATGCCATGCGGTGGCACACAGATAACAGAGGAGGAAGATGAGTCCTTGACAAGTGGGGTCCACTACCAAGCAAATCCCTTCTCTGTTGAATTCAAATGCTGCTCGACATTCTTCTAAAATTCTGAAATTTGGCAGCTAGATGTAGTCCAATGTGTAGAGTTCGTATTTGAAATCCAATTTGGCATTTGAGAAAGTTGATAATAGAATTTGAATTCGAATCCAAATTTGAATGCTCATATATGGAGTGATTTAAATAAATGCCAAATGAAGATCAAAACTTGACGAACTAGGCATGACTGATATATGAATTATGAGAAACATATTCTTGAATTCAAATTTGGAATTTAGCAGATTTGAATGGGACATTTCAAATTGATATAGAAACCCCCATTGTTAATTCAGTTAAAAACCATATATGAGCATTATGTTTTATCCCCATTTTTATTTCTCCATTTGATTCTTGAACAGAATTGATAATATGATTTTAAGGGATTTTACATTTGCTTTTATTTGAATTTGAAACTAGCATTTGTATTCACCTTGACTTTTTAATTGTATTAAAAACTCCCTCTTTTTATAATTACTTGCTTAAGTGCAACATACCCACAAGATGCATCTTTTAATGTGAAGTTTTTATTTAGAAGTTCAATTTTTAACTTCGTTTATTAGTAAACATAGCTCATGTGAGTTGAGATTCTATTTCCACTTTAAAAATTTTAAGTTCGCATTTTTTAACTCTTGCTTTATTCAAATGTGGGCTTTTACAACTCTTCCCCCTTAAAGAAATCTCGCCCCAAGATTTAAATGAAGGAAATAGGAATGGAATAGGAAACGATCAGTAAAAGAGAGTCGTCGACTAATTGGAGATCATAGCAACTTTGACTGATAGGATTGTTGATAATTTGCTTGCCTCCATATAACATCTTTGAGGATGCCGTTACTTGAGTACCACTGGGTGCTCAAACTTTGGATTTGATTTCTATGAATTTGAGTCCCTATCTTATAAGCTTGATGGGGTGCTTGAACTTCCATTAATGTCTTGCAATATTTTCTCCAACATTGAAAAGATGTGTTTTACCGTCCTTACCTTGATTTTGAAAAATCAACACATGCTCTTTGATTCTCTTGATCACCTCAATAGCTTCAAACTGACAAATCAATGATTCTTAATTATTTGCTTTATCTCGTATCAGTCACTAAAACCTTAAATAGTATTTCCCCATATAAATTACGGTATTTGACGAGAATGGCCATGGATTACTAAGCTCGTAAGGAATCGGTATGTCACAAGTGAATAAAGAATCGAACTCTTTGCAGCATCATAAGAGAATTTAATATTCAATTTCTCTTATGTCTTCAAAGTGCAAAGACACCCAACATTTGATAACTACAAGGTTTTTGCGGTGTCAAAGTCACCATATGTCAAACCAAGAAATTAGATGAAATTCGAGGAGTTTTGCAAGGTTGACAAATGGTACCATCGCTTATAAAGAAGGTCAAAAGTTTCAAGAGGTTAAGCAATTATTCGACAAGCCTCGCAAATAGAGAAAATCAAGAGGTTTCATGAGGTTGATCGATAAACCTGATGATCTCACAAGGGGCGACGCTATAGTTTTAACAGTCAAGGCACTCGAACCTAAAAAAAGTCAAGGATGAAAGTTAAAGTTTATCTTAGCCACAAGAAAGGTTGGTAAATCGATTACTCTTGTATTACTCAAAGAGGAAGAATCAACGAGATTCAGTATAATACAAGAGTTATCAAAAGGTCAAATGGTTTAGGCAACATAGAGATTTAAATGGAGGTACACATTCTTGCTCAGAATTTTAGGTATTAATCATGCATCATATAGTTTTTGTTTCGTTAGAAATGCTGCTTCATGATGCATCATATGTTGTATGGTGCAATGCATATGTACATGGTATGGTGCAAATGGTGCACATGTATGGTGCATATGTATGGTGCATTATCTTTTATAGTTTGAGCAAGAACGAGTAAACCCCTCATTCAAGGATAAGGAACATCTCATGATTTGCAGGGCTTGGATACCGTGATCGTGAAAGGCACTCAATAAAGAAAGTCACTTTCATAACTTGACCACGATCATGGAATTCATATTAAGAGTATCGATGAGAATGTAGGAAATACACTATACCATCTTAACCCTTTCCAAGCTTGTACGTGTTCTAATCGACTTATCCATATCTTCACCTAAGCTCTTGTTGCAGCCGCTGGACCAAGGAATCATTCCTAGGATAGAAATCACTAAGTTACCTCAATTATCTAATATCACTAGACATAGGGTCGAGGCTACTAAAGTTGTTCCTAATGGTGCTTCACTTAATCTTATCTTGATTATGTAATGGAGATAGACATCTTCCTTGATAGCTCTAGTTGAGTTGAAGTTATACTTCCGCAATGATGAGTCATCTTGTGATTGGAGTTGGATTCGCCTGAAAACGTACTCCCTTTGGATCACCACGTTGTTGATATGTTACCATGTTGAAGCGATTGGCGAATGAACACTAAGTTATTACAGCGCACTCCTTCCCCCTTAAGTTTTAAGCTAGGAGTTAGAGAAACTTACTCCATTTAATCTTCATGGGAAGGTGAGGTGCAACTCATGGAAGTGAAACCAAAGTGGAATGATTGGGAAAATTCAAAACTGGTACTGCTAACTACCTCACTGTTCAGATTGACCAGATTGCACTTAACTGAGCTTTTGAGATATCTAATATTAGAATCAGCTCTGGAGGTTAATAACAAGTTTGTAGTTAACTTCAAGAACTTTCCATAAAGTATTGGTGTGCCACCGGATGAGTTGTGGGGTAGGACATATGACTTTACAAAATTGACAGACTTTCTCGAGACTTTCAGCAGCAGCACATTTGGAAGTACCCACTTTGATCCAATTGTTTCATGCAATTCTCATCCAAATTCGACAAAACTCATAATAAAAAAGTATTGGTATAACTCCTAAGAATTTTATATAGGTTATATAAAACTCTTGGTGATTTTTATTTTGAAAGTTATGAGTAATGTACAGAAGTATAGAGAAACAATGCCCAGATTTGGTGCTGCTGGACAGTTTCTGTTGTTTTTAAGTTTCAACCAATTTGGAAGGGGATTCTGGTCTTGGGGTGATTATGAAACTTGTAGAGGACTTCCATATATTTCTATGTCGTATTTTTTTGCCTTAATAGCATTTCTGGTTGAGATATGAATTTTTAAAGTTGGACAAAGTTCCCAGAATTTCAAGGAAATTTTGACAGCACCTCCTTTGTATGTGACTGTTTTGAGCACAGTCTTCATACCGAAGACTTCAAAATTTAACAACATTATAAATTACAAAGTTATAGCATCTATCACAATGATTCCAAAAATGTATCATATGAAGTCATTCAAATTTTCTCCTAGGAGATATGACATAAATTGTGACAGGTACAGAAATGGTTCCAGTTTCTGTTCAAATTTGGTAGATTTTGGAAATGTGAAATTTTCAAAAGGTTGCGGAAGAATTCTGCTCTGGGGAAGAATAGAAGAGTTTTAGAGGAATATTGGGTATTTCTAACCATATATGGTAAATCTTCATTGGACTTTTCTGCTCGTATCTATGGCTTTTCAAATTTAGGTCAAAGGCTGGTAGAAAAACAGGGCACTCTAGTTTTTGAAACATATGAGTTTAAAACCTACTCCAATTTTGAAACGTAGTCGAAATTAGAGCTCAATAGCTAATAATGGAATTCTTACATCTTCTTGAGTCCATTTCACAGAAATCTTCATGCATCAATGGGATATATGTCGGTACTATGTGCCTCAAAAAAAATCCTAACCGATTGTACCGGCATATACGTCTAAATCGGTGGCGCTATAAATGGTCACTCGCAAATGTTTACTAAGCACAATACGATGAACGCTTTT